>CAOLHI010000757.1:0-676227 GCA_948474755.1 Ctenosaura bakeri | reverse complement strand
TTGAATGCCATTCAGCCATGGAAGCCCACTATGTAACTTTGGGCAAGTCAAATCTCTCAGGGCCTTTCCGCACTACACGGTTATAGTGCTATTATTGCACGTTCTACATTCTATGGAATCCTGGGATTTGTAGTTTGGGGAGGGGCCTTGAGAATTCTCAGCCAGAGAGTTCTTTGGCTTCAGTAAATTACAAGCCCCAGGATTCCACAGGATGTTGAAAGTGGAATAATAGCACTATAGCAGTGTAGTGCAGAAAGGCCCTCAGCCTTACAGGAAGACGAAGGCACCCCCCCCCCAACAAATCTTGACAAGAAACCATTGTGATAGTTCTGCCTTAGAGTCACTCTAAGTCAGAAATGACTTGAAGGCACACAGCAGGTAGGTTGGGCAGAAAGAAGAACTGATCCAACTTCACTAAGTCAGTTTTATAGCTCAGTGGGCACTTGAACTTGGATCTCCCAAATCCTAGTTCTACAATGTAACCAGTATGCCAGCCACACTGACACCCTAGGTGCCAGTCCAGATGAAAAGAGGGGCACAGATCAATGACTGTGATGGCAGGACTTTCCAGCAACACACCTTGAAGTCTACAGATCAGTCATTATGCATCCGTGGATGCGTTTACATAGAAAGCAAGCTTGATTATAAATGATCTGAAGTGACAAGTTTTTCAAATACCATCCTGTCCTGTGGATAAAGCATTTAGTATTTAGCCATTTATTTATTTGTTTCTTTCGCAATCTATTTTCATATAACTGTAGTCCTCACTATTAATTCATTTTATTACTAGTTTATCCTATTAATCCTGTTTGGGTCCTACCAAATTTAATTGTAAAAAGGTTGGGAAAAGAGAAGGAATCTAGCAGTGCATTTAAGACTGATTTGTTTTTTCAGGAGCTTCTGTGGATTTAATGTGACCACTGTTACCGTGTTGACAGTTTCTGTAATTTTTCTAATCCTCTTTTCTGATAGGAGTTGGCAGCACATTTGAGTTAACACAGGGATGCTTCAACGGAGGAAAGGGAAAGGTGGTATGTTCCTAGATATGTGGAAGGAAATATCTGTTGGAAACCTTGTTTTCTATCCCTATCTATCAGATGACTAGATCTCCTGTTTTAAAATGCTTTCTCAAGAAAACACCCCCACCCCCTTTTTTGGTAGATTGTTTAATGGCCCTTAAGAACCACACTCTTTTCTGGATTGTGTGAGCTTGGAAGTTGAACAAGAGATGATTATAATAAGTCAGTTCTATTAATTAGATCTTGTATAGTCCTTGCTATTTTAAACTATAGGTTATATTTGTAGTCAACTGCTTGTTTATACACAATGATTTAAGGGATGTTCTAAACAGGGGAAATTGATCAGAGAAGAGGGCATGCCTCGCCACTCCCCAAATCACAGCTAATAAGGTTACTTACAGCAGGCTCTTTGGCCCCACCACCCAGGAAGGCAGAGGCTCTCACTTCTAGGCCATTTCTGCACTATACTCTTACAGTGCAATTATTCCACTTTCAACATTCTATGGAATCCTGGAGTTTGCAGTTTAGGGATGAGCCAGCTGGCCCCTCCCTAAACGGCAAACCCCAGGATTCCATAGGATGTTGAAAGTGGAATAATTGCGCTATAAGAGCATAGTGCAGAAATAGCCCTAGACTCTGAATGTAGAAAAACTCAACAACTGAGCTCAGTAGGCTGTCTGACAAATGGACAGTCATGATAATGTGTGTTGTAGATGGAGGAGGCCAAGATAATAAAAACTGTATTTATTTGTTACATTTGTCCCCCCCCCTTTTCTTTTTAGTGTGTCCACAATTATATTCTTACAAAAACCCTATCAGATAGGTAGAGAGTATGTGACTGTCCGAAGGTCACCCAGTGGGAATATGAATCAGCTACTGTGCTCACATTCTAACCATTATATCATCTTGGCTTTAGATATACACAGTCTAATTTTATCTTTGTATTGATTGATAACTATTCTTCCCAATTATGAGTGAGCCAGTTTAAAGGGAACCGAAACTGCACAATCTTAAAACCAACAAAGTATTTGAAGATAGAAGTAGAGGGAAGGGCAGAGTTTTGCAAAGAGTTATGTGTATAAATAATTTGGGTGTCGGGCAGAAATCATGAGTATCAGCTTGGTGCAGTGAGTTTCTGATTTTTCAAGGACAAAGTTGTCAACATAAAGAAACTGAGAAACAATAGGACTTTAGAGAGAATTAATAGGGAGAATCACTTGCATGCAGAGAACTTAAATGCTATTTCCAAGTCAAGAATCTTGGGCAGGAGGACATCATAATGAAGAAATGGGAAAGAAGAAATGAACTGATTGCTCCTCACACCAAAAATCTACCTGTAGTGGTATATTATAAATACCACACCACTGCCTAAATAGATGGAATATAGATGGCCTGTTTTAAAAGACTGAATATCCCACAATACTTGTAAAGAGTCTTAGAGAGAATAGGGTTAACCTTCGGCACTGATTGAAAAAGAAGCTGACCATCTCACAGGAATAGGATAGTAACATCTGCATGTAAAGCTCAATTATGATTCCGTATTACATGCATGAGTCTATGCATGCTTCGATGGCACCTCAGATTCACATATTCCTCCATCCCTCTCTGCGTTCTGTGCATAGAATCATAGAGTTGGAAGAGACCACAGGGGCTATCCAGTCCAACCCTCTGCTATGCAGGAACACACATCAAAGCTTCTCAACAGATGGCCATCCAGCCTCTGCTTAAAAATCTCCAAAGAGGGAGACTCTATCACACTCCAAGGCAGCATATTCCACTGCCGGACAGCTCTGACCATCAGGAAGTTCTTCCTGAGGTTCAAGTGGAATCTCCTTTCCTGCAGCTTGAATCCATTGCTCCTTGTCCTAGTCTGTAGAGCGGCAGAGAACAAACCTGCTCCCTCCTCCACGTGATATCCCTTCAAATATTTAAACATGGCTATCATGTCCCCTCGTAACCTTTTCTTCTGCAGACTAAACATCCCCAGCTCCCTAAGCTGTTCCTCATAGGGCATGGCTTCCAGACCTTTCACCATTTTGGTCGCCCTCCTCTGGACACGTTCCAGCTTGATATTCTTCTTGAATTGAGGTGCCCAGAACTGGACACATTACTACAGATGAGGTCTAACCAAAGCAGAAAAGAGTAGTACCATTACCTCCCTTGATCTAGACACCATACTCCTATTGATGCAACCAAGAATCACATTGGCTTTCTTGTCTGCCACATCACACTGCTGACTCATGCTCAGCTTGTGATCTTCCAAGACTCCTAGATCCCTTTCACACGTACTGCTTTCCAGCCACGCATTCCCCTATCCTATATTTGTGCATTCCATTCTTTTCTGCCTAAGTGTAGGACTTTACACTTCTCTTTGTTGAAATTCATTTTGTTAGCTTTAGCCCAGCTCTCCAATCTTCAAGGTCATTTTGAAATTTGATCCTGTCCTCTGGGATATTAGCAACCCCTCCCAATTTTATGTCATCTGCAAATTTGATCAGTATGCCCTCTACTCCTTCATCCAAGTCACTGATGAAGATGTTGAATAGCACTGGGCCCAGGACAGAATCCCACGGCACACTACTAGTCACTTCTCTCCAAGATGAAAAGCAGCCATTTGGTGATCACCCTTTGGGTTTGGTTGGTCAACCAGTAACAAATCCACCTAACAGTAGCCCTGCCCAGCCCACACTTTACTAGCTTCTTTGCAAGAATGTCATGGGGAACTTTGTCAAAGGCCTTACTGAGATCAAGATATGCTATGTCTGCAGCATTTGCTTCATCTATGAAGCTTGTAACCCTATTGTAAAAAGAGATAAGATTAGTTTGGCATGCATGACTTATTTCTGAGAAATCCATGTTGACTTTTAGTGATTATGGCATTGCTTTCTAAGTAATTACAAACTGTTTAATGATCTGCTCTAGGATCGTTCTTGGTATTGATGTTAGGCTGACCGGGTGATAATTATTTGGGTCCTCTTTTTTTCCCCTTCTTGAAGATGCGGACGACATTTGCCCTCCTCCAGTCTGCTGGGACTTCTCCTGTTCTCCATGAGTTCTCAAAGATTATTGCAAGTGATTCAGAAATGACTCCTGCCAGTATTTTAATATCCTTGGATGCAATTCATCTGGCCCTGGAGACTTGAATTCCTCTAGTTTAGCCAGATATTACTGTACTACTTCTCTACCTATTCTGTGCTGCATTTCCCCCACTTCCTCACCTGCTCCCCACCCCCACCCCCCAGGTTGAGTACTTATATCCTTTTGTGAGAAAACTGAGGCAAAGAATGTGTTGAGTAGTTCTGCCTTTTCTCTCTCCCCTCCCCCGGTTAGTAATTGGCCATCTTCTCCATGCAGCAACCCTATCATTTCCTTGTTTTTCCTTTTGCTGCTGACATATCTGAAAAAGCCCTTTTTATTGTTTTTAATGTCTCTGGCAAGCTTGAGTTCATTCTGCATGTTAGCTTTTCTGACCTTCTCCCTACATCTCCTGGCTATTTGCTTGAATTCCTCTTTGGTGGTTTCATCATTCTTCCTTTCCTGTACATGTTTCTTTTAACACTTAGCTCAGCTGAGAGTTCTTTTGTCAATTATTCCAGTTTCTTTAGACACCTGTCACTTTTCCTCCTTATTGGCTCAGGTTTAAATTGTGCCTTCAGTACCTCACTTTTAAGAAACTTCCATCTGTCATGAATCCCTTTCTCTTTCAGTATTCTTGACCACAGGATTTTGGCAAGTAACTCCCTAAGTTTAGAGAAATCAGCTTTGGATGCATGTCTGGCTACACTTGGCTTCTCCTTCCCACTGAATTCCAAAAGAGTATGGTCACTCCCCCCTAAGGATCCCACCACCTCTACCTCATCAACAAGGTCATTCCTGTTGGTCAGGATCAGATCTAAAATAGTCGATCCCCTTGCCACTTTTTCCACCTTCTGGACCATGAAATTGTCTGCAAGGCAAGTGAGGAACCTGTTGGACATTGCAGTCTTGGCAGAGTTTGACTGCCAACAAATATCAGGACAGTTGAAATCTCCCATTACTACTGCATCTCTCCTTTTTGAATGTGTGGTCATCTGCTCCAAGAAGGCCTCATCCAAGTCCACAGGCTGGCCTGGAGGCCTATAGCAAACCCCCACAATCACATCCCTATTGTTTCTCGCTCCCTTAATTCTTACCCAGATGCTTTCGACTTGGCTTCCTGAATTTAAGTCATGGATCTCTTCACAGGTGAAAACATCCTTGACATATAAGGCTACTCCTCCTTTCTTGTTTGGTCTATTTCTGCAAAATAGGTTATACCCCCCCCCATTCCTACATTCTAATCATGAGACTCATCCCACCAGATTTCAAGTGATGCCTATTAAATCATATTTATTTTGTTGTATTAAGAGTTTGAGTTCATCTTGCTTATTTCTCATGCTCTGTGCATCAATTTAGAGACACTTAAGACCATGTGCCCTTCCTGGAAGTCCTGTACTAAAGTTATTTTTCCTCCCCCTATTGGTGTCTAGTACTGCTTGGCCTGCTCAATCTATATCGGTGGTTCTCAACCTTCCTAATGCCGTGACCCTTTAATACAGTTCCTCGCGTTGTGGTGACCCCCAACCATAAAATTATTTATTTATTATTTACAATGCCTCCCCCCCAGCAAAGGCTGCCTCGCCAGCCAGGAACGGGGTGGCAGGCAGGCAGGGAAGGAGGAGCCGCGCGTCTCCCCCGGGGAAAATCTCCGAGAACCCCCCCCAGGCTCTGCTTCTGCTTCGCTCTTGTTTCCTCTGGGGGGGGCAGTGTGGGAAAAGTTTCCAGAGTGTCGACCCTGGCTGGGGGAGGAATCCCAGCACCTTTGTCTTTTGTGCCAGGTGCAGCTCGCCCCCCCCCAGAAAAGCATCACCTTGCAGCCCCCAGCCCTTCCGCAGCACCCCCTCCATGGTGAGTGGGGCAGGGGCCATGGCGAGGAGGGGGCTATCAGCACCAAGGCGTGGCAGGCAGCCGAGAGCCAGCTAATAGGTCTTTACACAGATAAGGCAGACAGGCAATAAATCAAAGGGCTTTATTTCAGCAGTAAGTAGGTAAGGCAGCAGTAAATTAAAGAGACTTTTGCAGCAGGGATATACCTGGCTGTTACGGCACAGCCAGGCAAAATAGCAAACAGAGTCCATGTACCACAGAGCTTGTTCCTTAGCCAGTCGGGCAGCATTCCAGGAAGCAAGGCAAGGGCCCCAGTAGCCCAGCAGGCACACCCAAAATGGACAGTTGTGAGCCAACAAAGACCCAAGGCTGAGTGAGTGCTTTTATTAAGCAGGCCCTCACCCAGGTGCTACCTCAGCTGGAGCTTGATTGCTTGGTGTTTCCTATTTAAACGCTCTGACCTTCTGAGAGCACTCTTTTGCTCCCGATGCTGCTGGTAAGTAGGCACCTGCTCTTGAATCTCTGGGTCTAAGGCACCCCTGGCTCCATTGCTGGGGCTACTGGGGCCAAGGGCTCTGTGTCCAGGGCAGTCTCTGGGGTAGGCTGAGCAGCAGGCTCCATGGCAGCCTCTGGGGTGGGCTCTGCTGGTGCAGCAGGCTCCATGGCTTTGAAGTCCTCTGGTTCAGACTCAGAGCTTGAGTCCTGGAGTGCCAGGGTCCTGACAGGGGCCTGTCCCCTTGCTGCCACCCCCCCCCCAAGCTGGCTTGTCAGACGGGAGTTTCTCCCGGTAGTGGAGAAGAGGAGCGATTCCAGTCCCTTCTGAACAGGGGGCAGGAGGACGCAAGCGCATGGCTTGCGCACCACCACTCCTGCTGTGGCGACGCTGTGGCCACACACGCTCCCACCAAAGGGGGCAGGAGGACGCGAGCACGTGGCTCGTGCTTGTGCACCACCACCAAGGAGGGAATGGAGCCTAAGACCATCGGAAATACATATTTTCCGATGGTCTTAGGCGACCCCTGTGAAAGGGTCATTCGACCTCCAAAGGGGTCGCAACCCACAGGTTGAGAACCGCTGATCTATATCATTTGGGCTATTTTTCCCAGCACTCACCGAATCCTTGTCCTGAATAATACTGTCTCCCTCCCCAGTCCAACTCAGTTTAAAGACCTATTCCATTTTGCGAGACTGTTAGCAAAAACATTCCGACCGACAGTTGTGAGGTGCAGGCCATCCCTTGCCAGAAGACCAGTTTTGTGGAAATGGAGACTGTGATCCAAAAACCCAAATTGCTCCTGGCGGCACCATCTTCGGAGCCAGTTGTTGACCTCCACTATTCTTCTCTCCCTTCGTGGGCCATGTCCTTCCACAGGGAGGGGAAATGAAATGACAACCTGCGCACCAAGGTTCTTCAGCTTCCTTCCCATAAGCTCATAATCCTTCATAATTTAGTGAAAGCTGCGCCTTGCAGTGTCTGTCATTGGTTCTGATGTGAACCAAAAGGAGAGGGTTACAGGGAGGAGGATTCAGCCAATATGCAGGCTCTCTGATATCTGGCTTGACGTTGTGTTCAAATCAGAAATCATGGTTTAAAGTAAATTCTGGCTTGTTGAGCAAGCCAGCTGAGCGACCTGTGGATTAAAGTTGGCTTGTTCAGTAAACATCTAGAGTTCATTTTAAATTCAGTTCAAGATTCATATGTAATGACAAAGCAGGAACTATAGAAATAGTAATAGAATACTAGATCACCAATTCTCAAGCTTTGTTCTTCTAGCTATTTGGGACTTCAGCTCCCAGAATCCATCATCATTAGCCAGCTCAGTGGAGGCTTCTGGGAGTTAAAAGTCCAGAACAGTTGGAGGATCAAAGGTTGAGAATGGTTGCTCTAGATAACCCCTCCTCCTGTCCATGCAGAAGGCAAAGAATGAAGGGAGGATCATGAGAGCATAAAGCTTTCCCCAGATTTATAGAAGTTTGCCCACAAAAAATTAAATCATGGCCAAATTCATTCTGTGAAAAATGGGCCAATGGGAGCCAGCTGATCTATGAAAGTAGAATGATACAAGTGTTTTTAAAAAATAGGGTGGCAAAGTTATAAAAGCCAAGATAAATCAGTTGGAATGTCTGGCAGTCACAGAAGAGTAGAAAAAGGTAGAATGCAGTTTATCTGGGTATAAAACTATAAAAAGAACAAAATGTGGAGGTAATATTGGTCTGTATGTCAAATAAGGCAGTTGTGGCGTGCCTTCAAGTCATTTTCTGAGTTATGGCAACCCTAAGACAAACCTATCACAGGGTTTTCTGGGGCTGAGAGTATGTGATGTGTCCAAGGTCACCCAGTGAGTTTCCATGGCCAAGCAGGGAACTAAATGCTGGTCTTCATGCTGTCTCTCTTGAATAAGGCAATAGATTCTAATAAATCGGATATCTTAAAAGAAATGTCTCAACATGGTCACAATGGGCAGAAACTTCAGTCCAAAAAACAAAATAGGAGGATATGATTCTGAGAACACATTACTCCCCAGGGTTCCCACACTGTTAATAATAACCTTGAAACTGAAAAAGAAATCAAGGAAACAACAGTATTTATTGTGGTTTGAGTAGGAAGCAGCTTATTATAGGACATCTTCCTTCTACCTGCTTGGGCCACAGTCCACAGAAGAAAGTAGCATGCAGTAATGATACCTTCATCTCCCATCAAATTATCTGGATAAATGTAAATTTGGGTCTGATAGATAATTCAGTTTGATTCACAAAGTAGTCTATTGCATGAAGATTGGACAGATGCAAATAAACTCAAACTTAGCCCAGATAAAATGGAAAGACTGTCTTTGGGTAGAATGTTGGTCAGCTTGTTCTGGATAGTTCATACTTCCTGTTAAGAGTCAGTTCACAGAACTATCAGTGGTGTGCTTGACTGTGGAAGTGAGAACTAGGTCCAAAAGTATTTTTGCTCAGTTTAGCTTTCCTGCAGTAGACAGAATTTTCTTTGGTCACAACCAGATTGGATTACTGCAGTATGGGACATCCTTTGAAAAATATTTCAAAAACTGGAGTTCACTGTTAAAAACTGTTAATGGAAGCTGTCATGTCTTCTGATTCTGTAAAACCACTCTTGTACTAGTTTGACTGGCTCCCAAAAACATTTTCGAGTTCAGGTCAAAGTACTGGTGTTAACTTTTAAAGAGTTTGGAGTCAAGATACCTTGAAGGTCAACAGCTTCCATATACATCAACAACATACTTGTTTCATGTCACAACCCCAACAGAGTGAGGTGTGCAGATATGCACACAGGGCTGGAGCTTCTCAGTCATAAAGCTACAACTGAAGAACACCATGAGCTGAATGACCTTCCCCCACTACCTCATCCCCTTTCTTCTATAGGAAGGTAAAAATGTTTTCCACAGGCTTTTGTTTGAGTAATTGCTTCACACTTTGGTCTTCTTCAAAGTTTCATTTAGTTAGAAGGTTTCAGTGCATCTAGATTTCTTTAAAGTCTAGCTTTTCTATTGCAAAACAAGCCTTTTAAGACAGTTAGGCATACAAGCACATTCATATAAAACCAATGAAATCACCAGCTGCTGCCAGTCAGAACTGACAATACAGTGGAGCAATTATCTCACTTAGTCAGGGAGCCTTCTGTGTTCCTGAGTTCCTGTATTCTTGAGTTGTTGGGTGACACAAATTTTCACTTCACATTTCATGTATAGCCCTGACCTCCAGTCTGATGTATGTTAATCTGTGTATAACAACAAAACTAGTACATACAACGTTCTGGAAAAAAATCAGATTTACCAACAGTGGAGGAATAGCTAAACAGACTGATGGGAATTGTTGAAATGGACAATCTTATGCATAGGATAAAAGGCAGAACACAGAATGAATTTTTGACCATTTCTGCACAACTGGGCTCCAGCAAGTCCTTCCATTGCAGCCCCAGCAGGGAGGGGAGTGCGCCAGGAACATTCCCCTCCGCACCTCGCCATGTCCCTGCAGAAGGGAGTGCACTGGCCTCATCTCTTCCCTTCCGCAGTGCAGCCAAGCACTTGCCATTGCTGCGCTGGGGAGGAAGGTGTTGCCAGCGCGCTTCTGCCATTCTGCATGGCCAGGAAGGGCGGCAGTGCTGCATGATGGTAGGTGTAAAATGGATTTTTTCCATTTTGTAAATACTGCATCAGTGTACCACTTGGCGGCAAGATGGTGGTGGACCAGCAACAATGTCACGCAAAAGCACAACCAGCCAACTGCTACCATTCTGACCCCACAGTTGTGCAGCCCCCTTTGTCTGAATGGAAGTGGTTGATTAATTTTTTAAAAAAAGAATGAAGATGATCTGATATTTTGAAACTTAAAATTTACATTACTACATGAGACGTGTAAAAGTAAATTTAGATGTTCCCTATTGTTTTAAAATGTTATTTTTTTATATAGATGATTATTACATTTTGATGATTGATCATTAGTATAAACTAATCTACAATAAGTTGATAATGATTTATGAACTTGAGATATTAAATAAATAACTAAAATAATAAGTGATCAGTAACAATTAATAAGTATGGGATAAAATGAATGATTCAACAGTTAGATGTAAATGCATAAACAATATGATCTGTTTGCAACAAGGGCAGGAACCATTTTTTGGTTAGGTTAGGTTTTTGTTTTACTTATGTGTAGGTTAGGATGTTTGTTGATGTTTGGATGAATGTAATTTTTGTTGTTTTGTATATTCGATTTGGGTTGTTTTTCTTTTCTTCTTTATTTAATAAAAAATTAAAGGAGAAAAAATAATAAAAAAAACCCAAAGCTGGTAGAGGCATTTGTTCTCCATCATATCAGTTTATTATTCTGTCTCCCTGTCTTGCTTTGCTTCCTCTGTTCTTCCTACCTGTTGTGTGTTTGTGTCTGTTGAACCCAGCTTAGGGCTGTTCCTACAGACTACTGGCATTAATTAGAAATACTGTAACGTGTATGGCTTTAACAAACAAATAAAAGTTAATCTGTCTCTTTCTAAGTCAGTTGTGTTATTCATCAAAGACCAGCTTCATTGACATATAAATTATGAAGCTAAATTTATCAAATAGTTTGATAGATCTCTTCCATGTGTTTTAGGGTTTCGTTACAAATAGCTTTTCAGTTAAGATCTGTGTTTTTGGTGTAAAACACCTGGTTGAAGCAGATAGGTTTTCTTATCGAACTTTCATATATGTGATTATAGTTACTCCTCAATATTATTTCATGGTGGATTCGTAAGGATAAATGAGCTAAGAACAGAATGCTACTTGGAGCTTCAGTTTTATTTGTTGTTAACTGATGAATGATATTGTTAGGTTGAAATTCTGTGTCTGGTTACAAAGGAGTGAATCCAATTTGAGCTTACTTTTCTCCCCCACCCCCCATATAGGATTGTGTTGTTACTGTTTAGCAATCTGATATCTGTATTTTGTTTTGAAAATCCCAGATTGTTGTTGGCCTTATGTATACCCATGATTTTAGAAAACAACTGGAGGACAGTTTATGTCATTGTCTCCAGCTGTGCATAAACTTGACAATCTGTTCCCAGTGGTTTGACAAATAGCTTCTTATCTGTGTTTTCCATTTATTTTTACCAGTTGTGATCATGTGTGCCAGCAGTGACGCAATAAGGAACATCATGCTAGCTGCACATCGGCAAGGGATGACCAATGGAGACTATGCTTTCTTCAATATAGAACTCTTTAACAGCTCGTCTTATGGTAATGTGGTTTCTTCCTCCAATGAGTTGCAAGATTTTAATAAACACAGTATTTAAGGATGGTTTAATCTTCAGCAGACCACCAAAAGTTGTAAAATGGAACTTTAAATTCTTAAAATATAACTAATAAAGTGTGCCCATGTGTTTTGAGATAACATCCATTTAGATGAAGTTAGAAGAACAACAACAAATGTTGATTTCTTGGAAATAATATTGCTTAGAAGGCCATTGTGACATTCTCCCATAAGACATGAGTCTGCCATGAGGAAATAGATGGTCTTTGTTTTGCTAGCTCCATATTTTGACAGAAAATGTCAGTTGAAATAGTTTGTGCTGGGATTTAGGCAGATAATAAATTTACCTTCAGTTGAAATAGTAGAGTTCATTGCTACAAGACTCCCTGGATCACTATGTTTTGCATGCAGGAGACATTGCAAGCTGAGCAAGTGTGTGTGGTTTGTGGCTCTTGCAAGTTTAATTTAATGTACAATTACCGAGACTTGATTTGAGTGCTTGGATTCATTCAAAGTTATTCCAAGGAAGTGAGCTGAACTAAATCAGCTGACGTTTTTCACCTTAACTGGCTGATGAATCACTGCCAAAATGACCAAAAATTTTTCTTTCTTTTGGGGCAAGAATGGTACAAGTCTGAGTTATTGCTTAAACCAGTCTGTTCCATACAATTGGGTAGCATCTTAGGTGCTTTAAAATGCAACACAGTTCACAGATCAGGTATCTGTGTATAATTTTACAGTTAGGCAATCAACAAACTACTACACTTTTTGCTGGATAGCTGAATTTGTGGAACTAAATAGGATTAATACAAGCACACACATGGGATGAAACAAGGATGATTATTGTTCAGGAGATTATTGTTCAACACTATCTAATATATAAAAGTCAAAGTTTGTTTGTCTGTGTCAGGCAAAGACCTCATATGATTGGCTATCTAAGAAGATTCTATGGAATCCTGGGCTTTGCATTTTAGGGACGGGCGTTTAGAATTCTCAGCCAAAGAGCTATTTGGCCTCAGTGAACTGTGTCAGTCTTGAATAGGTCAATTGCTATGGAGACGAAGCCTAGCAGCAAGGAGGAGGGCAGTGTATTCCCTCAGGAACCCAACCTCTGTATGTTAATAACTCTGAGAACAGACTGGACTGGGGAATATCATAGAATCATAGAAATGTAGAGTGGGAAGAGAGCACAGGGATCACCCAGCCCAACCCCCTGCCATGCAGGAACACCCTCAAAGCACTCCCAACAGATGACCATCCAGCCTCTGCTTAAAAACCAAAGAAGGAGACTCCACTACACTCTGAGGCAGCATATTCCACTGCCAGACAGCCCTGACTGTCAGAAAGTTCTTCCTGAGGTTCAGGTGGAATCTCCTTTCCTGCAGCTTGAATCCATTGCTCCTTGTCCTGGTCTCCGGAGCAGCAAAAAACAAGCCTACTCCCTCCTCTACATGGCATCCCTTCAAATATTTAAACATGGCTATCATGTCCCCTCTTAACCTTATATATAATATGGAGAAAATATTGAGAATATGGAGAAAAATTACAGGTATTGGACAGGACAGTTTGGGGAATTAGGGACACGGGATCTCAAATCTTTCTTACAAGTATTACCTATGAGAAAATAAAATCCCGGGCAACACCGAGTATATACACTAGTCAACTATAGAATGTTGAAATGCCAGGATTAGTAGATGTGATTACAGTGGTGTCTTACTAATCATTTAACTGTCTATTTCTAATAAATAAATCATTTTATTTATTTAATGTGAATAAATAAATAAATCACATTAAAAATAATATCAACAGAACAAATATACCAGAACAACAGATCAAATAATAAAATGCACTAAAAGCACTTGAAAGTGACAGTGAGCTACAGAGCACTTATTCAGGGATGGCTGGTAGATCTATTACCATGGGAGTGGTGGATCCACTCGTAGTTTTACAGCCATTCTTCCATAGCTGTTTTGAGTTGTGTGGGGTGCTCTCCCAATACAAAAGCTCCATTCGGAATTTTGTTCAATCCCGGAAGTTTTCCATACAGCCCAAAGCAGCTGCAGGAGGAGGGGCTATAATACCAACTCCATTTCCTCACTAGCCTGTTATAGCACGATTATTCCACTTTCAACATCCTCTGGAATCCAGGGGTTTGCAGTTTCGGGAGGGGCCGCCTGCAAACCCCAGGCTTCCAGAGATGTTGAAAGTTGAATCATTGCACTATAACAGGCTAGTGCCGAAATGGCCCAAGAGTGGATTTGCCTCATTGGCAGCAGAAGATCAGATCATTTGAAATGTGGTTCTGTGGATACTGTGGACTTGCAGAAAGACAAATGAGTAGAACATTAAATCAAATCTAAACTCCTACCAGAGGGCAAAATGATTAAACCAAGGCTATCAGACTTCAGGCATATCATGAGACAACGTGACTCATTAGAAGAGACAATAATACATATTAAATTTGAAGGCAATAGGAAAAGAGGAGAATTATATTGTAGATGGATAGATTCAAAGAAACCATGGCCCAGAGTCTGCAAGATCTGAGGAGGGCTGTTAATAACAAGGTCTCTTGGAGATCTCTCATTCATGGGGTTGCCATCGGTTGAAGCTGACTTGACAGCACATAACAACAATAGGGTTTTCAGATCAATCCAGTTTGTTATAATCCTGCCAAAAAATACAGTTACAAATAAAGGCAGTGTTTCTCTTGTTTTCTCTTTTTGTGTGTATCTGTATTTTTAAATGTAGAATATCAGATTGCTAAGGAGGAGGTTACAACACTTCTGCCTTGGCACTTAATAATGCAATGGACATACTATTACTAGTTTTTCATAGAAGTATTCTCTTGTTTTCTAGAGATGGTTATATTTTCATTTGTTTTTAGGTTTTTGTTCTGAATTTCCTGCAAAGATTTCATGCTTTGGTTACACATCTCCCCCTTTGAAACAGTGTGCTTCCTTTTTTAAAAAATACAATGCATAAGCTTTTGTGTTTTTAAGAAAATCCATGATTAAATCACATAGGGTACAATCCAGCTACAGTTAAGCAGTTTCTTAAGAACTATCTACTTCAGTGTGAGAGATTCCAGGATGTGCCTTAAGTTATTTGAAATCGTTGCAAATGCTTCAGTTTAGCTGGATTTTGCCCTTAGAGTACAAATCCCACAACACATGGAAAATAGCAGTAGCAAAGGGGAAAATGAGTCCTTTATGATGATTGAATTAGAATTATAAATATTTCAATTTCTCTTTTAGGAAATGGCTCATGGAAAAGAGGAGACAAAAATGATCTTGAAGCAAAGCAAGCATACTTATCTCTCCAGACAGTCACATTACTGAGGACAGTGAAACCTGAGTTTGAGAAGTTTGCCCTGGAGGTGAAAAGTTCTCTTCAGAAACTAGGAATCAATCATGATGATTATGTAAGTACCTGAATCTGGGGCTAAAGCTTTTAGCATATTTAAAGCACTATTCTATTTAAATCACAGGTGACAATACAACCTTTTCTAAATGGAGTAAAAAGGAAAGCATGCAAAATGAATTGTTGTGTGCCTTCAGGTCATTTTTTCATTTATGGCAATCATATAGCAAATCTATCACAGGTTTTTCTTGGCAGAATTTGTTCAGAGGGGGTTTCCTCTTGCCTTTCTCTGAGATTGAGAGAGTGTGACTTGCCTATGTTCACCCAATAGGTTTCCATGGTCAAGCATGGTATCCCAGTGTCTTAGTCCAACAGTCAAACCCTTACATCATTATAGTGCACGAAATGGATTGGCCTAAATCCAAACATGACTCCCACCTAAAATAAACCCACTGAATCAGTGGGAACTTGGTAAATCAATATGGAATGGATCTTCTTTAGCTGAGAACTAATTATTGAGTGTAAGCTCTGTTTGTTTACAGCTATTTTTCTGTCTTCATCACAGAGTTTCTAAAGTATAAACTGGTGACGGCCTTGCTGTGGGTGGGAAACCTCCAAGTGCTGATGAATTGCAACATCCGTCACTCCTTGGATTGAATATTGGGTATTTACATATTTGTTCAGGACATATAACTGAACATATTTGCAAGCCACTTCTCTGTGTCCAGGGAATAAGCTGACCTGGCACACAAATGGCTGAGGAGGAGTGCTCACTCAAGCGTGCCAAGAAAAATGGTTGCTCTGGACGAAATGGTAAATGTGACAGTGATATCCTGTAGATTGCCAGGGATTTCAGATTCCTAACAGTTTAACAAAAAGAGCAAGCAGATTTCTTCCTCTATCCTAAATTTCAAAGATGAAATGAAAAAATTGCCTGGTGACCTGTAGTAGAGTAGAGTTGAAGAGCTGTGAGCTCTCTTCAGTTCTACTACTTAAAACAAATTCCTGGCTCAGAATTTTAAAATTTTAAGGTGATGTCTTCTGTTTCCAAGTAAATCCCT
Source organism: Ctenosaura bakeri (assembly GCA_948474755.1). Classification (NCBI taxonomy): domain Eukaryota; kingdom Metazoa; phylum Chordata; class Lepidosauria; order Squamata; family Iguanidae; genus Ctenosaura; species Ctenosaura bakeri. Next base: position 660,134 of record CAOLHI010000757.1, on the reverse strand, counting down.
CCAGACTGATACACACTCCTCCCTCTGTATGTGTATGTGCTTTCAAGTTGCTTGACAACCTATGGCGGCCCTGTTTTGTTAGGCAAGGAATACTCAGAGTTGGTTTTGTCAGTTTGTTTTCCTCTGAAATAAGCCTACAGCACCTGGTATTCATTGGTGGTCTTCTGTCCAAGCACTAACCAGGGCTACTCTAACTTAACTTCCAAGATCAGATGGGATCTGGTGCTTTTAGGGTATTTTAGGGCCAGTTCTTCCCTATACAGGGGAGCTGCTTCCCATTGCAGTCTGATCTCTATTCTTCTGGAAGTTGGGCTGTTGTCTGTGTCAACTGACCCAGAAGCTAACACTCTAATGGTTGATTAGAGTCCAACTAAAATACAAGTCAGGTACAAGAAACTGGAATAATCTAGTTAAGGTAGCTGATTGCCCATGTAAAGTGTTTGACAGAGCAATTGAGAGAAAAGCAAAAGCTTTTACCTTTTACACAAACACATACCCATACTTAGAAAACCACCTGTTATGGGGTAGCATATAAACAAACACATATAAATAACATAATAATCAATGATAAATACATGCATGTTTTAGAGGTTCTTTCAATAACTAATGATTTCTAATACTGAATGTTCCACCAGTTTTCCACTGTTATTAGTGCATAATAATCAAACTACTTCAGTTGGCATGCTCTCTTCTGACTTTATATTAAAAGTGTTGAATACATCATTTGACAGAGAAGGTGTCAAAGATATCTTTTCTAAACAACAGCAATAACAGTTTTCTAGACAAATGCCTTTTGTAAATAGCAAAGGGCTTTTCCACTTCAAAGACTGATCTGAAATCTCTGCTATTCCTCATTCTTTTTCCACATGAAACACCCGCTATGGAGTTATTTTACATTTTGTGTCAGCCATGGCACAGCCCTCATTGAAAGTCTACCAAATCCTTGCAATTGCAGATAGTGGAAGCAGTCACTTGGAACTAAAACCTATTTTATAGAGCCCTTCACAAAAGGTTAATAGGGTACAATGCGTCTAGTAATTTCTGATGAGTCTCTGTCTACCTATGCAAATCATTTTTAGTAGCAAGCCTTGAAATGTGTTTTGTAAAATAGAAAGATCAGAAATTAAAGTAGACTAATTAGAAGAGAATCCATGGGCTAACTACACTGGGAGTTGTGATTCTTCCACTAGGTAAGACAGAAAAAAGTTTTTATGTGGGCATTATCACTGGCCAGTTGAACCAATGAAATCTTTTGCTAAAAAGACAAAATGTTGCTTTGGTCAGCAGCTCTGTTCCTCATGTTTATAGCCAAAACTGCAACAAAAAACTGATTATCTCCATGGTAAAGAGTAGAAAATAATTGAAAAGTTTGGCTATGTTGTTCATAAAGGAGAGACAGCAGCACAGAATTCAGTCTCAACATTTTTTTCCTGTTATGATGTTATCAGGATTGGAAATCATACACAAAAGGGCATTTTGTGCCACAACATACTGTGTTGATATTCAGATTTCACTGGCAGCTTCCAGTACTGGAATAAAACATTCAGGTACAACTTCTAAGTGGATATATGGGTGGCACACAAGGTTTATTGCTTGTGGAATTCCAAAATGTACTTATAGGATTGAATTGCTGATGGAGGTGGCTGCTTCAGCTACTTTTGGCAAGGTTTTGTTGCTGTTGTTATCTCTCATGTCCTCATAGCACATGCATGAGGAGTTGATTTACTGTTCTTTATTCTGTTTTGGTGCCCACATTTCAGGGCCCTGGAGCTAAAAGAATATAGCCTTGGCCTTGAAAGGGGACTCTACTCAGAAGGACAGAGATGAGTTAACTGTTCTCTAAAACCATCTGTACAGCCTTTTTCAAGCATTAGCATCAAAACAGCAGTAACTTCCTTTAGATCATCCAGTATGTTAGATCACCCAGTATAATGTAATCTCAAGCTACTGCTGATTAATTGCTAAATCTATAGAAGCTGGGAGAATTGGGATAGCAGTAAGCTGCCAGCATAAATACCACTGTAGCTGATGATGCTTGTTGGTTCAACAAGGCAGGCCATTTGGAAAACAGCACAGGGAAAGGGCATGCCTCCTGAAACCTTCACTTGCTTCTGCCTATTCACATCTGCTCATCTAGTGGTGACAATAAATAATGATAATAATAAACTGCAATCTTTCTAACATCCTGTAGATACATAGATGGGAAATGAAAATTTTCTCGTCTGTTAGGTAGCCTTGTTACTGATGACATATTTTTCCCAGAAGTGTAAGATCACTGCATGTGATCTTGGAAAAAAAGCATCACATATGTCTTATTCATGTGTTCTCAGCAGCTCCTCCCATACTGTGGAACTCTTTCCCACAGGAAACCAGGGTGGCCCCTTCTGTGCTCTCCTTCCATTGGCAGGCAAATGTCCTCTTTTTAAAAGATTAGACTGGCTTTTGGTGATTAACTAGTGGTGCAGTTAATGGGCTGTGTGTTCTGTACTTTTACTCTCATTGTTAAGTTTCAAGTGATGTAAGTTAGTGCTATTAAATAAGTTAATTTGTTTAACTGATAAACACTTTTATTGTAATCATTTGTAGCTGTACTTTGTTTTAACTGATGCTGCCTTGGATTCCATGCTGTGAGAAAAGCTGGATCTAAAATTTGTTCATTCATTTCATTCATTAGGTGGTGGTGGTAAAACCTTTTTTTTCCTTTTCTTTTTTAATTCCACCCATACTCTCATCTCCATAGTAACTTTCCAGTGAGGCAGCTTCTTAATACTGAATTTGCTTAGTTCTTTAGTTGCAGCCTACAGAATCTGGCCCTGAATACCTGAACATCTTCTCCATAGTTTGTTGATTTGTTGAGAAATAAGACAACATTTGAAATCTGATTTCCTCAAGATTATTCATACTGAATTCTGCAGTATAGGGCTTAAGCACATGCGCAAGATTTTAAATCAGTGGATTCAATGTAGGACCCTTCCACGTTGTACAATTATAGCACTGTGATTCCACTTTAAATGCCATAGTTCTGTCCTACAGAATCCTGAGATTTCCAGTCTAGGGAGGGGTATTTAGAATTCTTAGCTAGAGAGCTCTGGGGCACTGGTGGGCAACTGTGAAAGGTTAGGAGGGATTAGTCCCTAAGGAGACTTAGGAGGGCCATACCTACTTCTTTAAAAATAAATAAATATGTTTTAAAATGTCTTTAAATGCCTCTAGGGGGCATAGAAGCATTTTGACCACGCTTTCAGTGTCAAAAAAGGATACTTCCAGGCCGAAAGTGGCCCAGTTGGCCCACAAAATATAGTGGAAATGCATCCCAGGCCCTCAGCATTTGGGGGCAAAAAAATGTTTTTGAAAAACTGTACAATTTTTTTTTATGCCTGGTGGGGGATAGAGACCTGCAAACATGGTAAAAATGGACTCTACCCCTCCCCCCACGAGTGCATTTGGGAGCATTCTGGACCAAAAAATTATTTTGAAATTTATTTTTCAAAAATAAATAAATCTGGGACCACAAAATGGCCCTGGAGGCCACATGTGGCCTCTGAGCCACACTTTGCCCATCCTTGCTGTAGTGCCTCGCCGAACTACAAACACCAGGATCCTTTGGATACTACACACTACACTTGATTCAGCTGTGATAGTTAAAAGAGAATCATAGTACTAATTTCTGTAGTTTGAAACAGCCTGATGTGTCTAATTATATACTAGTATCTTGGTATACTTCATTTACTCCTTGAATTTGAAAGAGCTAGATTCTTCTTTTAGATACAAGTGCCCAACTGTCTTGCTTCTGCCATGTGGCAAAAGAGTCTTCACAGAAGATATGATGCACTTTAATCAGATGATATTCATGGTTCCTGATTGCCTTGAGATATCAGGAAAAGTGCACGTGTTTATTGCCATCTCTGAAAAGGACATACAGTCAGCCCTCCATACCCACAGATTTTGTATCCATGGATTCAACCAACCATGGCTTGAAAATATTCAAGGGGGAAAAAAGGAGGGGGGGGGAGGAAAAGGAAAAAAAAATCCAAAAAGCAAACTTTGATTTTGTCATTTTATATAAGGAGCACCATTTTACCACATCACTGTATAAATAGGACTTGAGCATCCACAAATTTTGGTATCCATGGGGGGGCGGTTCCTAGATCCAAATCCTAGCAGATACCAAGGACCAACTGTACTATTTGTGCACACACAGTTATATCCCTGCTCCAGTACCCCACCCACAACTTTGAAACAGAATAGCTGGAGAAGTGGTGTTGCGCTGCAAGTGGGAAAGTCTGCCCATTCTTTATACTGTAAAACCATCATTTTCAGAAAAGAAATCACTCTTGTCATAAAGGTATGTTTTGAATATGCATAACAAAAGGGATGCACAACAAAGTTTGCACACATTGTAGAGTACAAAGCTTGTAAAAAGTTAGGCAACCCTGAGTAAAAATAGATCCTGACATATCTGGTTTGCCAAAAATTGTTTTTCAGTTAAAGTTCAGGCACAGTCCACTTTTTATTAAATAATTCTAAACTCTTACAGGAAATTGGCTTAGGCTTTGCATTTCAAAATTCTTAATGCTACCTCTGTTGCTAGTTTGGGGGGTAGAATTTAATAAATGCTGCTTTGATTTTTGACCCGGTATTCTGAGCTAGGATGATTTTATAACCTTGGCTACTTGGCCTTTTGAGGTTAGCAGGCCACCCATGGCTTGTTTTTCCTTCTAATTTAAAAGCTGGGGGAAATTTAACTAATTTAACAAACATTCCATCAGGGTTGGCTGGGCCCAGGAGCACATTGTTTGTTGGGATCAGAAATCCCAACAAAGGCCATTCTGCAACATAGAGCAATAATGCAAGGGAGAAGGACTTCTTGTAAATAACTTTTCTTGATCAAAGAAAATGCGTATGAAATGAATACTTCACATCAGATGCAGATTTTCTCTCTTTAACAATCAGATTGGTCAGACAACATTTCTCAGCGAACAATGGCAGAACTGATAATTCTCTGAAGCAACTCTTTAGCATTTAGCTAAAACTCTTTAACTAAAATCTCCAAAGATGCATGGGAGGCAACAGAAACTGGAATGCCCATGAGCTGATCTGTGATTTTCATGCCAGATTCTTCTACTTTTTCTATCCTTCATTTCCTCTATTTCCCCCAGGCCCCTGCAAACCCCAAGCACACAAAGAAAGAGTCTAACATTATTTTTTAATCGGGACTGTACGTCAAGAGACTGGAGAAGAGGGAGGTTAAGCGCTTCAGTAAGATCACTGAAAGAGAAGGCAAAAATGTTACATGTTCAATGGTGTGTGCCCCACTTGTCTTTCCCCAAACTCACCAAGGAGGATTAATGACAGGCAGGCTTTTGTATCCTCTTTTAGATGCATCAGAGGAGAAAGGAAAGAAAATAAAAAGGCTGCTGCCAGAGAATAATTTGTACAAATGAATAGATCTATTCAGTGTCTGAAGTGCTTTGCTAATTGTCGTGGGGGTGGGGGTGGGGAGTAAACCACAAGTTGACTGTTGGTGAGAAGGAGAATGAATTCACATGTCAGCTTATGTTTTACTGGCAGAATTGATTCACTGTTAATTAGAAGTTTGGGGCATGACTCTACATCCACCAAAGTCAGCTGGCTTCTTTAGGAGGATTAAACCCAAGAGATCTGTTGTTTTCAAGTAGTCAGGAAAATAATTGGTTTCTTTATGCCCTGTTGTATATGCATCTTCTATATGCACCTCTATAGATCGTTCTCTCTTGAATTTTATGGATATATTCAAACAAACAAAAAATGTTTAGTTCAGACCCATTCTTTGATGAACACAGAGTCACGCAAATTCATTTATAACCCAGGCCCTTTCCACACCTTACCTTTTTCCGGCGCTGGGTGCAGGGATTGCGTGAGCAGCCTCCAGCGAGCGGCTCTTGGATCCGGGGTCTTTCGGTTCCGCAGGAGCTGTCTGCTTGCGCAAGAGCCCTGCCTCTTCCTTCCGCAGTGCAGCCTGGGGGTTCCCAGGCTGTGCTCGGGCAGAAAGCGTGACCGGTGTGGCTCCGGAGGCTCCGCATGCCAGGTAAGTGTGCGCAGGGCCGGGAGCAATGCGGGAGTACAGCGATCGGCACCTGCCGGCACCTGGAACATCACGCGATTGTGAGTGCGTCATGCAGATTGCTCCTCACAATTGCATGACGCTCCAGGAGCCATTTCGCGTGGAAAATACCATGCGGAAAGGGCCCCAGTCTGATGCACTGATATTTTTAATGCCTTTTCAATAGCTCCCTGCCCCACTCTCCCAGTAAGAATCCTCTGAGTAGTATAAGAGTGGTATAAGTAGTATAGTATTATAAGAGCAATATTTCTTCCTTTATTTAGCTGTAAATATTTGGACTCTTTTAAGTCAAATCCTGGGGAGTTTAATCTTCACAAAAGATAATATAACCTGGAATGTGCCAACACTGCACAATGATAGCATTTTGATCCTACTGCCATGGCTCAATCCTATGGAATCCCGGGATTTGCAGTTTGATGAGCAGCTTAGAATTATCTAGTGCACTTTCTTAATTGCTGTCAGGTCGACTTTGACGTATCTTGACTTTATGAATCAAAAGATCTCCAAGTTACCCTATTATCAACAGCCTGGCTCAGGTCTTGCAGACAGGGGGCCTTTGCTTCCTTGATTAAGTCTATCTATCCATCTGTAATGGAGTCCTCCTTACCAAGCATTATTATCTTTTCTAGTGAGTCATGCCTTCTCATTATGTGCCTAAAGTACAACAGTCTCAGTTTAGTCATCTTGACCTTTAGGAGAGTTCAGGCTTGATTAGCTCTAGGACTCATTTATTTGTCATTTCAGCAATCCACAGTATCTGTAGAACTTTCCTCCAGCACCATGTTCGAAATGAGTTGATTTTCTTCCTATCAGCCTTCTTCATTTCCCAGATTGATAATCATACATAGAAATGGGAAGCATGATGGCATGGACAATTTGAATTTTAGTATTCAATAATATATCTTTATACAATTAGCCTCCACTTTTGCAGGGGTTAGGAGAGCAAGACCCCATGAAAGTGGAAAAACTACAAATAGCATAACCCCTCCCCTCGTATTTTCCTCTTAAGAATTCACCAAACCGTCTTCTCCATTTCCTGTAACTTTGCTCCATATTTCCCAATGCAATCTGTATTCAGAGTTATTTACATACACAATTTAGGTTCCTGAGGGAATACACTGTCATCCACCTTGCTGCTAGGCCTCGTGTCCATAGCAACCAGCCTGTTCCAGTACCTGTAACTTTTCCCTATGGCCCCCAATCTAATCTGTGTTCTCTGGCGACATTGATGTACTGTCTTTTTTTTTTTCTTTTTATTGAATTTGTGCAATAACTTTGTTTTTCTGGAAGCATTTTCTGTTTTGAATTTCAACTTTAAGATTCTTCACATATGGAACCCATATAATCTACTGTGTGAGGCAAGAAGACCTCGTAACTATGGCCATTTCTGTACTACACTGTTATAGTGCTATTATTCTACTTTCAACATCCCATGAAATTCTGGGGTTTGTAGTTTACTGAGGCCAAAGAGCTCTCTAACTGAGAATTCTTAAATGCCCCTCCTTGAACGACAAATCCCAGGATTCCATAGGATGTTGAAAGTGGAATAATAGCACTATGACATTATAGTGTGGGAATGTGCCATGTTCTGTATGTCACTTTAATTTTTCCCACATGTGCCTCCCAAATATTTTCTGGCATCTTTATTGATGGTAGGCCTCATCTCCATAGCAACCGGCCTGAGGCCCAAGAGCTCTTGGCTGAGAATTCTAAAGGCCCCTCTCTAAACTTCCAACTCCAGGGTTCCATAGAATCTTCACAGCCAGCCGATCATATGAGGTCTTTCCGCCTCACTCAGCCGATCAGACAAGGTCTTCATCTGCCTGATGCAGACAAACAGACAAACTCGCAGACAAACATTGACTTTTATATAGTAGATTAGAGCAATGCTGTCTTTGTAGATTGAAGCAGCTCTATCGGTATACCATCTCTTCTTGGTGATTTATTTCTTCTAAATGCTCTGAGTGCAGCTTCGATTTCACTTTCTAAAATTGTACGTTCATCTTCAAATGGTTTTTCCTTGAATGAATCTGTCATCCTTTCAACTCTTTTATATAGTTCTTCAGTGTATTGTTTCCATTGTCTTATTTTAAAGCCTGGGACTTTCCCAAATTGTTGTAAAATTTGTAAAAGATTTTCAGTTCAAGAGGTGGGATTTTCTAGTATAACAAGGTCATCTGCAAAGGCACGAAGCTTATATATTTGGTTTTTACTTTGTACTCTGATTGATAAGTCATTTCTATTTTTTTCATTACGATTTCTCAAAATTATTAAAAATAGCAGAGAAGACAGTGGGCACCCTTGTCTTGTCCCTTTCTGGATATCTATGTTAGTATTATTTTTGCATATTGATTCTGGTAGATCAGTGTATTCCAGTTAAGAAAATTATCTCCTACGTTAATTGTTTTTAGCACTTCAAACATAAATGACCAATTGACATTATCAAATGATTTTTCGCATAGAGGGAAATCAATCCGAATTTCTTTTCATTGTGTTTTTGGATATATTCCATTATATTTAACATTGTTCTTGTATTATCCTTTAAATATCTCTTTGGAAGGAGGCCACTTTGATCCTCGTGGATCCATTCCTGTTATATGTTTTCAAATTTCTCAGCCAGAATTGTAACAAATATTTTGTAGTCTGTATTCAGTGAAGATATCAACCTGTAATTCTTTACCTCTAATACAATCTTCCTTGGGAATTAAGGTAGCATTGCCCCTCTCCCAAGATGGTGGTCTAAGATCTGTGTTCATGTTATTCATTCTTGCAGTGGTTTGTTGGAAATTCTTGTAGTATAGGGTAGTAAAACCGCCTGGGCCCAGTGCTTTTCCTGATTTCAATTTCTTTATTGCATTTATTATTTCCATCATAGTAATTAGGGTTATTTAGATCCATCTTATGTGACTCCTTAATTAGTAAAATCTTTACATCTTCATTTGCTGAGTGTAATTATCCTACTCAAAATGTCTCATTCGCACCCACTTGTTCATTTTATCCAGTTTTTCTTTTGTTAGTTCTTCCCCTTTAAATAGTTTCCCAAAATAGCTGACAAAAGTTTTTTAAATTTTATTTTGTTGTAAAACTATGGAGTTTCCTTCTTTTATAGCTAAAACCAGACAGTTTTCTCTCTAAGTTTGTATATAACCATTTGCCAATTTTATTTGCATGTCTAAAGTATCCCACTGTCTCCTCCATCTATAATTGTTTTTGTATTGCTTTTATTTCCTATTGTACTTTTGTATTTTTAGGGTTTAATTTAGCATCATCTTCTTTTTTTTCTTTAATTCTTTCTCTTATTTTTAGACTCTTTCTTTCTTTCTTTCTTTCTTTCTTTCTTTCTTTCTTTCTTTCTTTCCCTTCTTCAGTTGAAAGTCCTACTATAAGAAGAATCCTTGCATCACTTCTTTTCCCACTTCCCATACTATATTAATTGGGGTACCTTTATTCAGATTGTGGAAAAATTGTTCTAATTCAAATCTGACTTTTCCTTTGATTTTCTCCTTTTTGAGTAATATATTGTTTAATTTCCAGTTGTATTCCCCTCCCCCCGTCTCTAAAGATATTGATATGGGATTATGATTGAAAATTGTTCTAGGAAGGATTTCCATTTTCTGTAAATTTTTGCTCTAGGATTTCCTACAAAAAGCCGTTTAGGGCGTTGTGAATCAAAACTAGCACTTTGAATTGAACTTGGAAGCTGGTGTAGTTCTTCTGGGACTGGTATTATATGGTTTCTAAAATGCACACCTGACATAAGCCTGGCTGCTGCATTTTACACTAGCTGCAGCTCCTGAACACTTTTCAAGGGCAGCCTCACATACAGTGCATTACAGTAGTCTAATCAAGAGGTAACTAATGCATGAATCACTGTGGCCAGATCTGTCTTCCCCAAGAAAGCATGCAGCTGGTTCACCACCCAAAACTGGGCAAAATTGCTCCTGGCCATCGCAGCAACCTGGCTTTCTAGGAGCAGCACCAAGTCCAAAATCACTTCTAAGCTACAAACCTGATCTTTCAAAGTGACAGCAGCCCATCCGGAACAGTCTGTCCCAATCCCAAGTTGGTTTTCCTACTGACCAGCAGCATTTCTGTTTTGTCAGTCAGTTTACCTGGATCCAGTCTTTTACTGCATCCAGACAACGATTCAATACTACTACAGCTTCCTTTCTATTATGTAGTCTACTTGATTTCTATATTGGTCACCAGGTGTTATCCATGTATACAGTCACCTCTTGGGTTGCTTGAAGAAGGTGTCTGCAGTGAACAAATTGTTGTCTCAAAAAAATTAACCAGTCACTCTTCTGCTTCATTTCTTGATCCTAGGCCAAATTTTCTACAATATTTGATTCTGCTGTGTTTTCACCTTTTCCATTTGCCTGTGATTAATAACAAGTCTTGTTCTGGTATGTGATCAGTTTCCTCCTTGACTCCAGCATAGAATCTTTCAATTTTTTCATCTACTTCTGTAGCTAGAGCATTAACTTAGGCCCTTTTCGCATTAAGTCTTCTCGCGCGAGCGGGGGAGGGCGGCTCGCGCATGAAGTCTTCTCCGGGAGGCTGCCACTTCCCCCTCCTTCCTTCCGCAGGCGAAGGAACGAGCGGGGAAGCGGCAGCCTCCTGGAGGCAGCGGCGGCTCGTGTGTCCGTCCATCCCCCCCCCGCGCGCGAGAAAGGCGCTCCTCCCATCCGCCCCCCTGCGCGCGAGAGAGAGAAAGGCACTCCTCCTGTCCGCCCCCCCACACGCGCGTGTGAAGCAGGACGTGTCGCGTCTGTCGCGCGACCGCCCCGTCCCTTCCTTCCGCAGGGGCGGAGGGAAGGAAGCGCGACCCGGCCGGCTCCCAGACGCTCCGCACGAAAGGTAAGTGCACGCGGGCGCCGGGAACGTTGCACGAGCGCGGGTGATTTTCGCTTGGAAGCGAAAATCAAAAAACCCGCGCTCGCGCCGCTTCAGCCCCGTGAGCCCGGCGGAAGTGGGAGTGCGTCGTGCGGAGCGACGCTCCCACTCCCGCGAGGCTCACGGGGCTGTCGCGCGAGAAAAGGCCCATGCGAAAAGGGCCTTAGATTACGGTTATATTGATGGGTTTTCTGTGCAGTCTTATTGATATTATTCTGTCAGTCATTGCTTTATATCCTTTTGACTGCTTTTGCTACATCTCTCCTCACTGTTAATGCCACCCCAATTCTTAGATTTTCATTTTCTGAGTGTAATTATCTGACTCAAAAAGTTCCATTCCTGCCCACTTTAGCTTGCTTACCCCAAGTATTACAATGTTTATACAAAATGTTCTGTTTCTTGTTTTACTATGTCTAGCTTCCTCTAATTCACATGTGTCAAAAACAAGGCCCGTGGGCCAAATCCAGCCCACCAGGACATTTCATGTGGCCCTTGCACCTCTCCTGCAGCTGGGGAGCAGAAAGAGACACACAGAGAGTCTGGGAAGCAGAAAGTGGCACACTTTGGATATACTGACCAATTCTGTGTCACTTTACAGAGGTTTAGGGACCATAAACTACAATCAAATAGCCCCCAAATGTCGAAGAAAAGAAAAGTTGATGCAGAGGAAAGGCAATTTAAAAACCAGTAATAATTGAATGCAGAGGGAATTATTTCATATGATAAAAAAGTAGATACATGTGTATAGTCTTACAGATACAACCAGCCCTTTAAGGGCAACCATAGTGCTGATGCGGACCAAGATAAAAATTAAGTTTGACACCCCTGCTCTAATTCATACTTGTCACATTTCATGTTCCTATAATATGTTGTTCAGCTTTGTAATTTTCACATCAGACACATCATCAGCTGATCATCCTTTTGGTTTTAGCATCATTTGCATCATCAGCCACAGCACTACTTTTAGTTGTCCCCTGCTGTGCCCTAGTATCTTGTTGAGTGCTGTCCACCCTGGGAGTAAGATCTTCTGTCACTATCTCTTGTTTCATTTTGGATTATCTCATCATAGGGTTTTCACAGTAAAAGACATTCCAATGGGGGTTTTCTGCTGCGTCTAGAGACTAGAATGAAGCCATGGCTTCAAACTTCAGTAAAAGAGATTCCATCTAAACATTAGAAAGAACTTTCTGATGGTCAGAGCAGTGCAACAGTGGAATGCACTGCCTTGGAGTGTGGAGTCTCCTTCTTTGGAGGTTTTTAAACAGAGGTTAGATGGACATCTGTCAGGAATGCTTTGATGGTGTATTCCTGTATGGCAGGGATTTGAAATTGATATCCCTTGTAGTCTCTTTCAACTCTCCTCTGTAATTCTACTGTGCCTCAGTTTGCACAGTACTAACAAGCGTTAGCTATGGTGCCACTGCTGTTATCTATGAGAGACCTTTCCCCAGCGTCACACCCCCACTACTGCTGCTGCCCTTTGCTATTTGGCACATTTAGTCTGGTTCCTCAGCAAAAGCCTGTCTGAAATGGGAGACCCTACCAGCAACATTACTACCAGCAGCATAGCCTCTTACTTCGAAGTAGAATGTAGTCCCACCACCATGAAAAGTTAGTGGCATTGCTAAGTCCCTGAACTATAGCATTTTGGCAGAAAAAATCTAAATATCACTCCCCAAACTACAAAGCCCAGGATTCCATATACCTTCATAGTATATTCCACCACATTGCTACAAGGTATTTTTTTGAATTTTAGAATTAATTTATGGTACGATTATATTAAATCAAGGCTGAGCAAAGTAGGGCCCTGAGGCTACATGAGGTCCCTATTCTGTTTTTGTAGCCTCCAGCTCTCTTGGACTATCCATATATTTTAACAAATACCATAACTCATATTAATACACAATTTCAAAATATTATATATGTGCCAGGACCAGGCCTGTCTGGTTTTCAGTTTTTGAAAGAAATAATGTACTTGGCAGTGAAAAGATTTAAAAAAGGAGTCAGGCAAGCTTCTCCATGAAGAGTGTTCCACAATCAGAGGTGTCACCTCTGAAAAGACATTCTCCCAAGTACCTGCGGCTTCATTTCACCTGGTAGGCGCCTTAAAATCAGATGGAACCATCTTTCAACTACCTTAGTTCCAAGCCATTTAGGACATTGATGGTTAATACTAATATTTTGAGTTTGGCCAAGAAATGGAATGAAAGCCAATGCAGTTGACAAAGCAATGATGTAGTACGGTGAGATTGCCCAATCCGCATTAATAGTCTTGAAGCCCAATTTTGGACTAGCTGAAGTTTCTGGACAGTTTTCAAAGGCATGTGTGCGCATGCACTTTTGCAAAAATGCAGACAAGAATGTACCAAAGCATGCTGAACTGCATCCAAGTTATCTCCATCCAGGTAAGATTACAGATGAAAACCAGCAAGGTGTAGTTGTTTGAGTGTTGGACTGGATTCTGTGAGAAAAGGGTACAAATACCCACTTGGTCATGGAAACCTGCTGGGTAACTTTGGGCAGATAACACTCTCTCTGCATCAGAAGGTGGCAATGGCAAACCTCCCCTGAACAAATCTTGCCAAGAAAATCTCATGAGTCAGAAACAATTTGAAGGCACACAAAAATGGGTCACAGTTGGAGTATTGTCAAGACATACTGTACATGACAGAAAATACTCAAATTTCAGGTGACAGTTTTGGATCAATATAGCACTGCTTCCCAAATTGTCTGTCTAGAGCAAATATGGCAGACGTCAGCTTTCTTCAGTTGGCATGTTGTGGGGAAAACAGCAAGAAGGCAATTGGGTATAGACCTTTTTCAGAAGATAGTTCCAGAACATTGGTTCTGTTATAGAAAAGGCCCTGCTCCTGATAAAAACTAAATAACCTCTGTGTAAAATTCAGTCCAAAACAGGATCTGATTAGAAGATCTGAAATGCCAAGAATGAGCACACTTAATAAAAGACTTTCCTTAACTTGATCAGTACAACTACATTGTTATATTGATTTCTTTAGTATCTGTCTCAATAGGTTTAGGATTTTTACTGGAACAGAGAGTATTTTGCCCCACGTGTAGGAACCCTTCATGTAGGCTTGATTATGGGCCATAATTAGATGTTACAGGAACTACTACCAAAACAGCAGCTCCATGCTGAGCTAATGTCAAACTGTGACATCATATTACAATGTTGCATTTTCCCCCATTCCTCCTTCACTGTGTTAGCTGCGATTTGTGAGGCTCAAAGAGCTTGCAGAATGGTAAAATCAGGACATTTGTTTTATAGCACTGGGTTTTACAGGGGAGAGAGAAGGAAGCAGATATATGCTCCTTTCATGTTTACATCTAGCCTAGTTGGACATTCTTAACTAGTTCAGTAGTCATGGGTTTGTTTCAGTTCTTGGAAAAAAGCCCTGTGGTCAGCTCTTCAGTAAGAAATTGGCTCAGAGTCCTTGAAAAATGCTGGTAATGAATGCAGTGCAAAGTATTGCACAAATAGTTCAAGTCACGGTTTGCAAAGTAATTTACTGGAGTACTTTATTGCATATTTACAGAACCAAAGAAATATAAATGTTTCTAAAATCCTGCGGCCCCAAACCCCTTCTCTGTAACTCCTCTTGACTGTTTTCATATATATGGACTAAAAAATTAGATGCCCTTGATGGCATTATATAAATAAAAACAACCCTGCCATTCTTTTTTAACAGTTGGAAATACAGGTCAGACTTGATAGAATATTGTGCATGTATGCAATTCATGGAGCTGCTAGCTTTTATCTCTAGTGGCAGTTCCTTGTCTTCAATGAGTAAAGAGAATGCCTGTTTGTTTTGTGTGCCTCTGCAATAACTCTAAGACCATAAACATCCAAACTTCATATGGATACTAAGGAGATCCTATGGGTGCAGCTCTGTACTGGTTTGTTTTTACAATTGAATAATGGTTTTAGGTCCTTATCACACTACAGTGTTAGAGTGCTATATACCACTTTAACAGCCATGGCAACATTCTGTGAAATTCTGAGGTTTGTAGTTTAGTGAGGCCCAAGAGCTCTCTGGCTCAGAATATTCTCTAAGCTGCAAATCCCAGGATTCCATGGAAGTTGTCATGGCAGTTAAAATGGAATAATAGCACTATACCAGTGTGGTGTGATAAAGCCACAGATAATTGAAACCAGTCAGTAGCATACAGTACTAACATCAGTGTCTAGGTAACAGACTTCGCTAACTTCCTGAGAGATGCTATAATCAGGCCTGGGATTGCTGTTTCTCCAGAGAGCCTTACAGCAGTTCCATTCACTGCTTCCATCTGCAGAGCCCTCAAAGTCTTAAAAGAATTAGAAGACAAGAGGTGGTCCTGTTGCCTAGTAAGGACAGTGGGCCAGAGAGTAAGCCCTTCCTGCACCCTACCTTCTTGCATGGTCCTCCAGTGGCAATCTCGGCAGCAGCTCTGCCAGGAAGGGAGTACAACGGGAGTGTTCCCCTCCGCACCGGACCAGCTCCCAGTGGAAGAGAGCACAATGGATACACCTCTTCCTTCTGCAGTGTAGCTGGGCACTTTCCCAAACTGCACTGGGGCAGGACGGACTGCTGTCAATCTTCCTACCCTTCTGCAGGATAGACAAGTATGAGATGGTGGCACAATCGCGGGTTATTGACGGGAAACCCCATCAATGATTTAATCCAAGATTGCACTGCCTGGGAATGGGAGAGGAGTGGGACTGCGACAATGTCACGCAGATGCATTGTCGTGGCTCTGCTCCTCTCCTGTCCGCAAGCAGGGATGGGAGGACACTGCAGAAAGGGCCCAAGCAAAGGTACTGAGGAAGGAACCAGTGAAAGAAGAGAAAAGAGTAGAGCAGAGAAGAAGCAGAGGAAAAGAAAATGGGCACCTGGGTAAGTAGGGACTAAAGGTGTTTTTTTTAACTCATATGAAACCAGAGACATCTGCTAACACTTACTAAAATATGGCTTCAGAAGATCTACTGATGCTGAGGGAAGAAGGAAGTAGTAGTTGGAATGGAGGGATGGAGCACACATGTCCTCTATCTCAGTCTCAGCAGTACAGCTGATAATTCCTGCAAAACAAACTGAATAGTTCCCAGCTTGTTACTTACTTTTATTCAGTAAGAACAAGGTCAAAATAAAGTCCATCAGGGTTCAAAGGCAGCAAGTCCAAAGTTAATCAGGATAATCCAAAGTAAGAGTAATCTAGAATCAGGCACATAATTCAGCAAGGCATCCAGCAAACAAGAGAGGTCAGATAAGCTCTGACAACCCCTGAAGGTGAAGAGTGGCAGCTATATAGGTCAGAAGCCTAACACAGCTTTTGCCTGATTAATTTTTGCCAGTTATATATTCTCTAGGATCAGCATAGGATCTCTCTTTGTTGTCTGCACTCAGCAAAAGTAGGTACTGATAAGATATTTTCTGTGTCTGAAGGGGCAGTACTCTCTGCTGGACCTCGCATTGCTCCCCTGGTCTGTTTGTGGCACTGTAAGCTCTTCCTGTAGAGCAGGTCCTGGTATGCTCCCTGTTTCAGACTCTGAGTCAGAGTTCATGTTCTGGAAGCAGGCCATGACAACACATAGGACACTGTGATTCTTTAGTTCCTAGGCATAAGATGATTTTGGATCCACTAGTACTATAATGTCAAGTTACACAAGTCACTGTGACTCTCTGCATATACCCAGTTGTGTGCTCCATTCTGCACACTTATCATACAAGCATAGGTCCCGCTCTTCTAGTTCACTGAAAGCAGCAAATCTGTGTGCCTGAGGGAAGGTGTGTGCCTCAGCTTGCTTTACTTTAATTAAAATGGCATCTTCTGAAAACAGTGAAAGTGCTGTGACACAAAGTAAATAAAATGCACTGCTAGATAATAGTTGAAAAAGAAGGCCCCCCAACTGAGGCATCTTTTGTGGTCCACAGAATCCAAAAATGGTCAAATCAGTGGCCACTAAACTGAATGAAATATGGATGGCATCCTTTGTTTGTGCCTTATTTTGTGTTTGAAAATATACATGTGAAAAATAGGACAAAACCAAGTTGTTTCCTATATATCTGTCATTCTCTTGCAGGGTGTGGAACTTTGGGAGCTGAGGCCAAATCTGGCCCTTCACAGTTTAGCAGGTGACCATGTCCCCTGCCCAATGATACCATTATTTAATAGTCTTTCAGCTTTTGTATCATTTTTCTCCATTCTGAAAGACTGAAATGCTTCTCCTGAGGTTTAATTACTGGCAGTAGGAGAATTAAGCTAAATCATGCAGGTATTTTTCAGTCTCTGCCTTAGGCCCCACCTACCACTGGAATGCAGCCCATAAGAACTTCACTGAAATTTAATTCAGCCCTTGGGCTGTCGGAGGGGGGATCCCACACCATTTTATGATCTCACTTAATTTATCAGATTCAACCAGTTTAAAAAAAAAAACAAACAGAACTCTGTTAAACTGACTATCTCCCAAATATACTTTATTTTCTACCTTGAGGATTCATGAAAAAGTTATGACACCGGTATTACTTATGTAAAATTTAAAATATGCAAAGTAGAAGTAGTCTCCCTTTTATGGTCTCATTCAAATGTATCCTTCATTGCTGAACAAGTTGTACCCCAAATGAAGAAGCCTGTATTGATATTTGAGTCCATTCTGTGGTCTGATCCATAATGAAAAGCTGTGTGTTTTGACCTCCCTTTTTCTATTAGATGCTAAGAAAGTCTGTTCCAGAGAAAAATCTCCTGAGGGCAATGCGTCCTTCCCAGTAGTGTGACATTTTATAGCTGTGATGAAGCTTTATATATTTAGGAAGGTTAGGTTGGAAGAACAATGCACTGTTTTGTATGAATGTATGCTCCCCACCCAGGTTGTATGCCTACCAATATATTAATACTCATTTACAGAGTGCTACCATATCTGAAATTTAGGCTAAACTAGATGTGACTTTAAATATCTGTGTTCAATTACATTTATAAGCTAAAAAAATCAAATAGCTGAAATTATTGAAGAGGTGAAGGACAGTTTAACCCTTTCTTTTTTGGCTGCTTTTCTTTCAAGTTGCTGCTTGCATGGTGATAATGGCCAATTTCCTTTTGGTGCAAATTGTAGCTTCAAATGAAGCATTTTCATTAGTTTTAAAACAGAGGAGGAAACATCTAAAAAAATCTGTGCCTGCTCCAATCCCAATAAGTATCGGCTTCTCTTAACAGCTTTGTTTGCATTTGTTTAAGATTGAACATTAAATGCAAATACATATTTAAGATAGCTCCTAGTTTGTTTCTTAGTGCTACCTCATTTATGTATGTAATAATTGTCAGATTAAGAATTCTAGGAGAAGCTTCTGACAAGCTAAAATAGAGCACTGGGATGTTGCTGGCTTTCTAGCAAATGGTGTGATGTTCTTGGTTTGTACAGTTCCACACAAAAATGTAAGAAGTGCCCTTCTGGATACCAAACCAAATTTCCATCTTTGCCAACAAGCTGTTTCGACTGTGGTCATTCAGATGCTTCCAGGAGGTGCAGAAGTAGAATATGAAGGCTATCTGCTCTTGCTTTCACCCGGCAACTGGTATTCAGACTTCAGTTGCCTCTGAACACAGAGCATCCTTTTAGCAGCCATGACTAATAACTACTGATAGATCAATCCTCCGTGACTGTGTCTAATCCTTTTTAAGGCAATCTAAATCCTCTTTAAAGCACATGTCCTTTGCAGTGCTAGATCTAGCTTGTCTGGCATTTGTGAATTTGAATTTTGAAGTGGAGGAAAGGATAGCATCCTCAGTTCTTAACAAAATTTGTGCTTTGAAACTGAGGCCAAGGTTTCTTGTGCACCAACTGCACCCATTCTTTGAATTGTCAGATTTTGCCATGGTGTGACACTCCCTAGTTATATCCTGTTTGGGCTACTGTAACACGTTCTACTTGAGGCTGTCTTTGAACAGTGTTTAGAAACTTCAGCTGTTCCAAAGAGCTGCAGCCAGACTGTTAACTGGGGCAGGTTACTATGCCTCTTTTAAAACAGCTCCATTTAAAACACTAGAAACAGGCAGTTTGTTTCCTGGTACAGTT
Source organism: Ctenosaura bakeri (assembly GCA_948474755.1). NCBI lineage: Eukaryota > Metazoa > Chordata > Lepidosauria > Squamata > Iguanidae > Ctenosaura > Ctenosaura bakeri. Next base: position 641,073 of record CAOLHI010000757.1, on the reverse strand, counting down.
CAAAGTTCTGGTTATGACCTATAAAGCCCAATATGGCTCAGGTCCAGGCTGTTTGGCAGGCCATATCTACCAGTATGAGCCAGCCGGGCTCTGACATCATCAAGAAGAGGTCCTTCTCTGTCCTACCACCATGGCAAGCAGAGTTTGTGCGGATGCAAGAGAGGGCCTTCTTGGTGGCTGCCCTTAGACTCTGGAACTCACTTCATAGGGAGGCCAGAATCCCGACTCCTTGTCATCCTTTCATTGGCAGGCTAAAAGCTTTTTATTCAGACAGGGTTTTAAACAACAGAGTAGAGGGTGCTGTATTGATTCAACTAATCTGTTTTAAAGATTTTTTTCCTCTTTTTTATTGCTTTTAATTCTTTTGTGACTTGCTTTAATACCGTAAATAGTTTAATTCTGTTTTTATGTTCACTTTTTGTAAGTTTTTAATTGTATTGTTCTTTTAAATTGTGAACCATGTTGAGTTCCAATTGGGGGGAACAAGATATAAATCAATATTAGAAACCTGGGCCATTTCCGCACTACAGTGTTAAAGTGCTGCTATTCCACTATCAACCTCCTATTGAATTCTGGGGTTTGTAGTTTAGGGAAGGGCACTTTGAATTCTCAGCCAAAGAGCTCTTTGGTCTCAGTAAACTACAAATTCCAGAATTCCACAGGGCATTGAAAGTGGAATAGCAGCAGTTTAACACTGTAGTGCGGAAATGGCCCTAGACTTCTCATTTGAAGGTTAGTCTAGTTCCCATCTGTTGCCCCCACTGTAGTTTCATGGTCTGTGTGGCTTCATCCTTCTGGAGCCATTTTGAATGATTTTTTTTCTCATACTATTCTCTGATATTTCATGTTGCCTCTTATTACTTCCCCTTCAGAATATATTTATTTTATCAAAAATTAATACTTATAGTATGTTATAGAATAAGTAATTTTTAAAAATAGACTAAAATGTTTATTTTAAAGGCTGCTTTCTGTCCTTTTTCTGAACTTAATGTTGTGGTTCCTAAAACCATGTCATTTGGATTCCTTTGTAGGCATCTACTGATGGTGTGGCTTAGGATGCCAGCCTTGGGGAGGTCTGATCCCTTCACCCCTCCTGAATTTGCCTTCTGTTTCCAGTTGCACTCTTGATTAGGAACCTGAAGCTTCTGCACTTTGCATTTTAAAAAGTTCATGTTTAACCCTCTTGATGCAGTAGTCATTTGGTTGATAGCAGTATCACATCTGGCTGCCCTCACCCTCACTCCTGCCCATATAACTTCTGCAGAGTTTCCTTCTCCAAAGGCTCTTCATTTTTTTAACCTTACCTTATCAGCATCAGATGACCAAATAGATATAGGAAGAACTGAGCAGAGGAGATAGGTGGTCTAGTTTAGCAATATAGCACTATTGTTTTCTGAGAGAGTAGAAATAGATGGAGGACAGTCCAAAGGAGCTGTATAAGCAGGGACAGGGAGCACAGCTTAAAGTGGTTGTACCATGATCCAAATGACAGAACACAAAGATCCAAAACTACTGTACAAGCAAAACTGGAAACAGAAGGAAAGGTCAAGCGGGACAAAGGAATTAGACCCAACTAGAAATAATATCTCAGGCCATGTCACCAGCAGACATCCACTGCCTTTGTATGAACTATACTAGTTGAGCATGGATTTTTTTTTATTAAGTTGAGTTTTCAGTAGGAACAAAAACAGCTGTAAAAAATATAAATAGAGGCTAAAGGCCTGTGATAAACAGAACACTTTTTGGGGGGAGGGTCACTAGAAAAAGAGCAGTAAGTACAGTCCAGAAACCCACCACTTGCACAATATGTTTGGTCTGTCTGGATGAATCTTTGTGGCAGTGGTCTATCTCACCCTCCCATTTTTGTACCTGTGCAAAGGTGCAACAAATGAGCACCTACTGATTGGATTCACTTCACTAGCCTATTTGACAGAAGATAGTGTCCCCTGCATGAACATATGGTGGGTATCACTGGCTAAAAGGGCAACATCTTTTGTGCTGTATGGATGAACGACAGGTGTATAGAACAAACACTACCATTATAGCCTGCTTGTAAACTTTGTTGGGTATCACCAGTCATATTTTGCATTGTATTTGTAACAAAAAAGTGATACCAGTTTAATTTTAGTGGCTTTAGGAAGACACTGAATGTCTGATGTGGAGTCTAAACATCTTACTTCTTCTAAAAGGCAGAAAATCAGAGTCAGTGAAAATAAAATCCCATTGACTTTTTATCAGGTCTTAATCTGATGAAGGAGCAGTTCATTTTCAATAGTAGGAAGACTACCTTTGACCCTTTGTGATGAGGGGAGGGGGTTGTATTTATGTGGTTTATTGTTCAATAGTTGGCAAGCAGATGTTGCCAGAAACTTGTGGTCATTTGTTTTCTCTAATCACTTCAAAAAGAGTGTGGTAATGAAAGGGATACAATGGAAAAACTGTAATGAGAACTACTGTTTGTGAAGAAAGGGATTTACTTTCTTGTTCATTAGCCATTTGGCAATGTAATTTATCCTGTTTTTACTATAGCACTCATTTAGGACCACAGGAAGTTAGAGTTATACTTATTCTCAGTTGTATTGAAAGGACAACCCACAGCTGCACCAGAATGAGTACTGTACATTTTTGACTTGGAAATGTGAGGAAAGAAACTCAAGTGAATCAGAGGGAAGGAGTTTCCTCTTAGGATCAAAAGGAGCTGCAGAAGCAAAGGAAATGTGCCCCTTAAAGCAGAGACTGGAAGCCTCCCTCTCTATTAGGGGCCACATTGCCTTGGGGCCATGGAAACTGCATGCTGGGGGTAAACTGGACTAGAGCCAGAGATGGTTGGAGACACTGCTTTTGCTTTTTCTGCCACTCACTTCCCTCCCTTCTTCTCCCTCTTCCTTTGTACCTAGCAACTGCTGGGAGAGGAATAGTTGTGTCTAGCGGGAAGGCTGAACTGATTGATTGCAAAGGGCTTTTTGAATTAAGCCAAGTGCTGATATAAGATTAGGAAAGAACTGTTCCCCTGAGGGCTCAACTTGCCCACCTCTAACTGGGTCATGTTTACTTTACAAATTAAAACCCCTCATATTTGATTGAAATTAAAACATTTTACCTTTCAGTTTTAAAGAAAATGTTTAAAGTGCTGTTGTAGAACTGTTGTGCCTCTGTGAAGCTTAAGATCCCACACTTCATAGTGAAACCTCAGCACCTTATGAATTATAGCTAGAATCCTGTCCCAGTTAGAGCAGATCCATTCATTAAATATTAAGTCAACACATAGGTAAATCCCATTGATTCAATGGCTCTACTTTAGATACTGTTAGCAACGGATTTCAGGCATACAATCCCCAATGTATTAGAGTTTTTCTTATGACAGAGTACTTAAAAATCCATTTTTCTCAAAGCATTCTGTATGTGCACATTTTAGTGGTACTGTGTATAAAAGCTGCAAATGGCAAACATCTTCTTGAAAGAGACCTTCCTTCTCTCACAAAAGAAAGGAATGCCTTTTTGAATACAACGCCTGCTATGATAGAGATGTGTACCACTACAAATCAAGATGCTTCTGGATTCAGAACTTTTTTTGTACCCATTTACAAATAATGCCAGTTTAAATGTGTATGGACTTCATTGATTAATTCTTTGAGTTCTGATCAATTATTAATCACTTCTGAGTTTTAATCCAGTCAGTCAACTAAAGCTGCAATCCTAAAGTCCCTGGCAGGTTATAGGATAATTAGATCTCTCCCTTCAGATGAGAAGATAGACCGAATACTCCCTCCTAATCTCCTTGTAAATCTCAGAAGCCTTTGCCTCTCCCACAGTCTGTTCTACTACTCTAATTTTTTTCTTTTACTAGAAAAGTGGATCCTAGTGCAAAAGATGAGAGTCCGTGTGTGTAATTGTTTGAGCATTGAACAATTACCCTGGAACCCAGGATTTGATTCTGTGTTTGGCCAGGGAAACCTACTGGGTGACCTTGGGCATGTCATACATTATGAACCCCGGAAAGCTCTGTGATTGGTTCATGTCAGGGTCACCGTAAGTTGGAAACAACTTGAAGGCACACAACACCAACAGGTGCAAAAGATACATACATCTAATTAAAGAATGTTGAACATGGGAGACTTATTTTGAGTGCTAGAACTAAACGGTGTGAAGGTTCTTGCAGGGCAGGCAAGGTTTCCTCTGAGTGGATGGCAGAGGAAGAGGTGATGTGGCCAGACAAACAGGTGCAAGGTCAGCAGGATTGTTTAGGCTATGACATGTGTACTAGAGAAGGCCACATGCCAGAGCACTGATTGGGCCACCCCACTTGTTTCAGGGTGACAGAGAAGCATAAAAAGGCTGGTGTTTGCCTTTACCAGCTGCCAGTTAGAATCGCCTAACTGGACCTGTCATCCTGCTGACAGTTTACTAATTGTAAAGGGCAATGCTGCTCGTCTGTCCTCTGTTATCTCTTGTTATTCCTATTTGTCTAATTGCTGCTGGAATGTTTTGCCAAGTGCCTTTTATCTTAGAGTACAGCAATAAATTCTGCCTCTAAGTCCTACTTTATGAGCCTCTGGAATTCTTTCTGCTTCACTGGGACCCTCTGCTGCAGCGAAGCCTTGCTGCACTGATTGCACTCTGCTCATGCTCAGAGGAGCAAGATCCTGCCAGCCCTGACAAATGGAGCTTAACAATCCTTCCAGGGAAAAAAAAATCCAACCTTGGTTATGCATAAACTTTTTTTTTTCCATTTAAGCAATATAGTTCAGCATGGTATAGAATCATAGAGGTGGGAGAGGCCACAAGAGTCATTGAGTCCAACCCCCTGCCATGCAGGAATATACAGTTAAAGCATTCTGACAGATGGCTATCCAGCCTCTGTTTAAAAATCTCCAAAGAAGGTGACTCCACTACACTCAGAGGCAGCATATTCCACTGTCGAGCTGCTCTTACCACCAGGAAGGTCTTCCTAACGTTTAGATGGAATCTCTTTTCCTGAAGTTTGAAGCCATTGCTCTGTGTCCTAGTCTCTGCAGCAGCAGAAAACAAACTTGCTCCATCTTCCATATGACATCCCTTCAAATATTTAAACATAGCTATCATGTCACCTCGTAATCCTCTCTTCTCCAGGCTAAACATAACCCAACTCCCTAAGCCACTCCTTATAGGGCACGGTTTCCAGGCATTTTACCATTTTGGTGGCCCTTCTCCGAACACATTCCAGCTTGTCAATATCCTTCCCGAACTGTGGTGCCCAGAACTGCACAGGGTATTCCAGGTGGGGTCTGACCAAGGCACAATAGAATGGTACTATTACTTCTCTTGGCCTAGATAATATAGTCCTATTGATGCAGCCTAGAATTGCATTGGCTTTTTTAGCTACTGCATCACACTGCTGACTCTCAGCTTGTGGTCTACTAAGACTCTTAGATCCTTCTCACATGTACTGTGGTCAAGCTAGGTGTCATCCATTTTATATCTGTGCATTTCATTTTTTCTGCCCAAGTGAGTACCTTACACTTCTCCCTGCTGAAATTAATTTTGTTAGTTTTGGCCCAGCTTTTTAATCTGTTAAGGTAGTTCTGAATTCTGATTCTGTTCCCTACAAGCTACCCCTCCCAATTTGATATCATCTGCAAATTTAATAAGAATGCCCCCTAATCCCTCATCGAAATCATTGATAAAGATGTTGAGTAGCTCTGGGCCAAGGATAGAACCCTGTAGCACCCCACTAGTCACTTCTGTCCTGGATGAAGAGGAGCCATTGGTGAGAACCCTTTGTGTTTGGTCAGTCAACCAGTTAGCAATCCACATAACAGTAGCATTGTCTAGGCCAGATTTTACTAGCTTGTTTGAAAGAATATCGTGAAGGATCTTGTCAGAGGCTTTACTGAAGTCAAGATATGCTATATCCACAGCACTCTCTTCATCTACCAAGTCAGCAACTCTATCAAAAATAGAGATAAGATCTGGCATGACTTGTTTTTGAGAAACAAGTAATAGGCATAGGTGGAGGGATGCATTGTTGCTGCTATTGTTAAATAATTAGAAGTTAGAAATCCTTACAAACCTACTGTACATCAGTCAGAAATCTACCAGTCAACCCAGATCTACCATTGACCCATCCCTAGTATATAAAAGAAACTAAATGATTACTTGTGATTAAAAACTCATTAGTGTTTAGAATATCTAAGAAATTCTTGCAAGTCAGTGAAAAACATGAATATATAAATCTAAAATTTTGTCATAGTAAGTGGCAACCAATGGAAAAACAAATTGTAGAACAGATATCAGAGAAAAAGAACAAACCAAGGGAGCAAAGTTAAATGTGCCTATAGGAGAAATGGTTTTCTTCAAATTTCTCATACATTTTTTGAAAAATCTTAAGTTCTTTCCATGCAGATTATGAAGCACATTTTAATTGTTGTAAATCTGTTTTCTTAACTTATTTTTAGAACAAGAGAATATGCTTGCTTGTCATGTAGCTATCAGTAATGAAAAGTCCATTAGGAAAAAAAGGTAACAGTCCTCACTGAACACACAGAGTGTATCTACACTGCAAGATTAGGTTATTTTGACACCACCTTAGCTACCATGGGTTTTGTAGTTTCTAGTCCACTGCACTGTACTACAGTGGGCTAGAGCTCTCTTGTAGAGAAGTCTAAGTACCTCACCTAACAGCAACGACAACAAAAGATTTCATAGAAAGGAGTCATGGCAATTGAAGTGGTATCAAACTATAGTATCTATGTAGTGTGAATACATTCATAGGTGACTGTAGAAGGATTCAAAAGTAGATTTTTAAAAGCAGAGGACTCTAAACCCTCTATCAGGAGGGTCATGGTGAGTCCATCTGTGTTGCTTTTTCGCTAAAAAGTATTCTTTAAAACATATTTTTTGGGGGGTTATTTACTTTTTCTAGTGCACATTGTGGAAAATTCTTATAAATATTAGACCAAACAAAATTCTCACTTATTCATAGCATATAGTGGAATTTTGAGGTCAATGAAGGAGGGATTTCAAGAATGAGTACAGATCCTGTGCAGGTCAATAAACTGATAAATGTTCAAATTTGGCTAGAACTGGATAGAAGTATCCAGATTTTGATTGTGCTGGACATTATGTCTTCCCTACCAATCAGCTGAGGTAGCTTTGCCTCCACTCATATCTCCGTCGGTTGAAATTAGTTCATATAATGAACATTGAATAACTCAGAAAATAATAATTTAAGATAAGCAGTCTCAAAGTTTAAATTGTGAACATTTTAGCTAGCTGTATTGTTAGTTTTATCCATTTTCTCTAAGTGTAATTTGAGTTAATTTACATTTGCAAAAACAAAAATGCAACAAGATGTTTTATTAATATAGAGCTTGGAGCAGTTTGCCACTGTAATTTAGCCATTTTCCACTGTTATTTCACGTTTTTTTAATTCAGTGTTGCAATGTGACTTCGTTATATGGTGAAACTACAGGAATCATAACATCAGTATAATTAATTCAAGGAAATTTAACATGATAATGTGTTGTTGGTGTATTTTACTTAATGTGATTGGACTTTGTTTGGTACAAAGTATGGGCTATGCAAAAGATAGTAAACAGTAATGTATTCACTTTTGTTGTTGTTGCTGTTGTTGTTGTTCATAGTACATTTCTTATTATCAGAGCCCTGTTTGCTGTGACTTCCAATGTGTGTTAGGGAGGGAGTTGAAGTCAGTGGTAGAAACTGATTTACTAGAAAGAGCACAACTCTTTTGCAGTTGTTGTTGTTGTTGTTTTCTTGTTTATTCCCTACATGAAATATATGTCAGCATATGGAAAGGTTTCTCATACTAGGTCAGATCATTGCTTCATCTAGTGTCTATTCAGACTGGCAGCCACTCTCCAGGACTGTAGGCAAAAGGTTGTTCTCCCCATCTCAGCTGGGGATGAGCTGCAGGCTTGTATACTTCCTGCCTCCTCTAGTTGCCAATATTTCCCATGGTGATCTCATCTGAGACCTCATCTCACCCTTTGGAAGTCTTTAAAATAGACTGCTAGGAAATGCCATTGACCTTGGGAGAAGATAAGGGTTCATCAGCATGCATAAATATTGCAAAATTATCTTAAGTGTTCACAGTGTACAGACTCTGTGTAATTTCATCACAAATGGTACTCTCTTCAAGGTTCCTTAGTAGCATTTGCTGAATCTTTGCCTAACTTTTGCATTCTAAAATTAAATGTAAATTTCAAGGGTTAAATGCCCATAATCTAGACCACACTTAAAACAACAAGGTACCAACACCTACTGTTAGTTCTCACTGTAAGTTGGTAACCTATGTCTCTGGACTGTCCCAATTTAAATACCATGGTGGCCCTCATATTTCTCCCTACGACAACCCCCAGCTAGAAAGCTATGTTTCAGGGAGAAGATCTGGCTTACTTTCTTTCATGCTGGTCTTCTGTATGTTGATATTGGTTTTGAAAGGGGTAGAATGTAGTTTCCACTCAACTGAACTGCAGAGGTTTGGGTTGGGGACAAGGGGGTAAATATACCTCCCAAAAGATCTTGAAATGATATGGGATATTCAGATGAAGATTTTGTACTAATGCTTGTGCTTATTATTTGTTTATTATTTGTTTTTCTAGTCTGGGACTCAAAGTAGCTTACAAGGGTTAATAGAGATACAGCTTTAAAATTCATATCATACAAAAATTAAAAATATTATATTAAACTAACAGTAGAATTGAAACAGTTAAAAGCCATCAACAAACAAACAGTACAGCACATTCTGAAAGTCCCCTTTTCTCCTGAGCAATCAGCCACCAAAGGCCTACTGAAACAAAAATGTCTTTGCATTCCTATGAAAGGATAGCCGGGACAGCACCAGGCTAACCCCTCTGAGAAGAACCTACAAGCAGCCATGAAGAGAGCCATTTCCCATGTTCCCACCAGATGCACCATGAAAGTGGTGTGACAGAGAAAAGGGCCTCCTAGAAGCTTCATGGCTCAGAGCTGAGATATAGGAGTACACTCAAGCTGCAAACGTGCAGCAAACCTGCAATCCTCCTAGAAGCAAGGGCAGGCTCATATGGGAAAATAAGGTTCTTTAGATAACCTGGATCCAAGCCATATAAGGCTTTAAAGGTAATAACCAGGCCTTTGAATTGTGACCAGAAACACACTGGCAACCAGCCGAGCTATTGCAATAAGGGAGTTGTGTGTCCCCTGTAGCTATCCCTGGTTAACGATCTGGCTATGGCTGTTCAGACCAGCTGAATTTTCTGAATACTCTTCAAAGACAACTGCACGCAAAGCATGTTACAGTAATCCAAACGGGATGTAACTAAAGCATGTGTCACCATGACCAGATCTGACATTTCAAGGAACAGGTTCAGCTGGCACACAGAATTAACTGTGCAAATGCACTCCTGGCCACCACTGAAATCTAAGCTTCCTGGCTCAGAGCTGAGATACAGGAGTATACCCAAGCTGCAAACCTGCAGCAGAGGCTGAATCCTTATTGTCTGATCTGCCTTTTAACTTACCAGCACTGCCTCTATCTTATCTGAATTAAGTTTCAATTTGTTCAGCCTCATCCAGTTCAATACTAATGACAGGCACCAGTTTAGAACCAAGACAGCTTCCTTGGATTAAAGTGGAAAAGAGTAATGGAACTGGGTGTCAGCTGACACTGACAGCATCATACAAAAGTAGCTGAAGGTTTTCATGTGTTCGTTTTTCTTCCTTAAGTCAAAGTCAAAGTATACATAACTCTAGACAGCAACTAAGAGCCTGGCAACCCCACTGCCTCCCCAAGCATACTTTGAAAATGGGGCCCAGAAATTCCCCGCAAATTGCCGATAGCTTCCCAGCCATTAAAAACTCCAGTAACTTCCAAGGCATTTCAGAAACATGCTCAGTAGCAGAAGAATACCAAGTAGCACTTCGGCTATCGCAGCCTAGAGGCTTGCCTGTTCCTTCTTGTGCTTTACTGATGGCATTAAGGGAGAAAGAAGCAACAGCAACACCTTTCAGTTTTTACAAAATTGGTTCAGTAATTAATCAGAATGAAGACTGCAGTCAAGAAATCAGAAGAAAACTCGGACTTGGAAGGGCAGCTATTCAGGAACTAGACAAGATCTTGACGTGTAAAGATATATAATTGAATACTAAATTAGGATTGCCATCATGCCATCTTGTTTTCCATTTCTATATATGACTGTGAAAACTGGATGGCGAAGAAAGCTGATAGGAAGAAAATCAACTCACTTGAAATATAGTGCTGGAGAAGAGTTCTATGGATACCTTGGACTGCTAAAAAGACAAATGAATGGGTCCTGGAGCAAAAAAATCAAGTATGAACTCTCCCCGGAAGCCAAGATGGCTAAACTGAGGCTACTGTACTTTGGCCATATCATGAGAAAACATGACATATTAGAAAAGAAATAATATTTGGTAATGCAGAAGGCGGTGGTAAAAGAGGGAGATTACAGATGGAGAGACTCAATAAAGGAAGACACGTTTCTGAAACTGCAAGACCCAAGTAGTGCAGTTGATGATAGAATGGCTCGTAGGTCTCTCATCCTTAGGGTCACCATAAGTCAAGGTCAACCTGATGGCTGCTCACGACAAAAACTCTATAGCCAAGGATACCAGACAAAATAATTTTAAACAATTAAGAGTTTCTCTGTTCATTTGTCTGGAGGTAGTTCTTATCTGCTACAGGGGACAGCAACTGGCTGTTCACATTTCTGTTCCAGACATCTCCTAAAGAAAACTGATGAGTTAAGCCTCTTCTTAGTTCACCAGCCACCAAATCAAATTTGAAAAAAAAAACATATTATGACCTGTGTTACGGAAATAGACAAATAAGTCATATTTTCAAAAAGGGTAAGTGAGGCATGGACAGAAAATTAAGGACACGACCTAAGCCTGGGACACTGGTCAATTGACTAGGCAAACCACAGTGAAAATTCACCAAGAGTCTCATTGTATAAATGGCATCTTACCTTACGTACTTGTTTACTCATTTGTTTATTTTGTATTATGGGGTCATTCAATTCAATTAGGATAGCCAGATGCAAAAGAGCACAGTGCAGAAAAGGGAGTTTCAGTGTGTCATGGCAAGTCACACCTGCTGGAAATCCTTCTTCACATAACTGGTCAAGACACAGGAGGTATTTATACTTCAATATCTTGAGATACCTGTTTTTCCCAGATGCAAAGAAAGAAAGAAAGAAAGAAAGAAAGAAAGAAAGAAAGAAAGAAAGAAAGAAAGAAAGACCAATGTGTTTCAGTTACCAGAAGGTGATACTGGAGTCCTTCTGATCAGAAATTTCTCCAGGCCCTGAAGAATGCTTTAAAACTGTTATAGGACAAAGCATGTTCAATTTTTAAAACATTCTTATAGATCATCTTTCCCTACCTTGAGGTTTGAGTTTTACTGGATGCTTCCTGGTTCTTGTTTTCCTGTCTTTTGCATCTGGCCACCCTGTATTCAATGATAGGAGAGAACAGAGCCTGCTGCCCACCCTTGCAGAATCTTTCCCATAAAGTTATCCCAAGTTTAGGAGCAGATACTTCCCATCCCGTAACAACTTCTTTTGGCCTGATGATTAAGATCCGTGAGCGGCTTTTGCATACAGATCGTGTTCTTCAGCTGCAGGCATCACTTGAAACAAACAGAGGTTCAAACTGTATTTTACATAGAGAGACATTATTCTTCCTACCCCACTCTTCTTTCTTTAAAGCAGCCTGAGCAGGCTGGGAGTCTGTGTGGCAGAAGAATACAGAAGGAAGTCATGCCTTTCCCATCCATTCTACTTTCAAACAAACACTCTTAAATTACATTTTCCCATCAGCACAAATATATGTGGTCCTTCTGTATCTCTCCGTGGCTGAAAAAGCAGCTCATGGAGGATATCTTGACACAGAAGATATAACTTCACATTTCTAGGTAACCAACCTAGGCTGTTGTAAGTGGAAAACAAAACAACAAAAAACACAGAATAATTCATAGACTTCACATAAAATAGAATTACAGGTTTTAGGATGAGGGTAGGTAATGCTACCACCAAATATTGCTGAATTCCAACCCCACCAACCCTTCCCAAATGTGAAGGCTGGTGGAACAGCCAATCCTGTAGCATCTGGAGAGGGCCATATGTTCCCCATACCACCTTTAGAAGCAAGCATGTAGTAACCCCAACCAGTCATCACAATGACACAGGTCATAAGTTGCCAGGTCCTCCATGTGCCTAAAGGCATATTTTGTAATTAGCATAATTCTGTGCCCTTTTTAACCTGTTCCAATGAACAAATGCTTTACATACTTGACTATCTGAAAATATTTGATCAATGAAACACCAGCCCTTGCTGAGTTGCTGGAGGAACGCTGGATGGATAATAATGCTATCTTGGCAGACTTTTATTTCCATAACTGCTGTTTTTCCACAATCTTCTTGCAGGTTTGAGATGACTGGAAGAGTGACTCATTTATGTCTTTTATCTTAGAACCAAGAATGAACGCATCCTTACTCATTGAAACATAGAACGCATGTGGAAAAATTGTAATTAATTCATTTTTCCAGTAATACAAAACAATGTGTATTTTGCTGAACATCATGTAAGTGTATCTTAGAATCACAAGATTCTTTCGGGGTGGCTAGATTTAAAAAAGGGGGGGGATCCTGCTCCTTATACAGAAGACAGAATTCCATGCATCTTACACACTTGCTAAAATTCTGTATGGTTGTTCAGCATGCTGGGACCTTACTCTCTTTTTTGTCTATCTGCCCTAGCATTTATTATAAATAAATGTTTATTTGCTGCTGGAACAGAAAAGGAGAAAGACTCTTATGTAAGGTCCAAACTATAACTGGGATCAAAACAGGCATGAAGAAGAGATATGTTTCTTCTAAAATCTTGTATAAGATTTTTCATCTGAACCTAGTATTCCCATCTGCTTCACTGCACTCTGTTGTCCAAACTGTGGCTTGGCAACTGCCAAATGGCAGCAAAGGAAGAGTAACAAACATCATAGAATGAACCAAGTTCCAGCTGCTTAGCCCTAATTAGTGAAGCCGTTGGTGCCTAGCAGCCAAAAGCTGAGTGGCCAAAGTATGACATCGGAGAAGACCAAGGACAAAGACATGAAATGGCACTTTAGTAATCCTGGCACCATACACCTCCCCCAACCTGAATATGATCTCCTGTGCCTGAACATGGTATTTTAAAGAAAGAGGAAAGGTTATTTTCATTGGCAACAGTGTCCTATTGTTGCCAGTGAGGTTATTTCCCTCCAAAGCAGATACCAGCTACAAGAGAGTGAGTTTCCTAAGTACAGCAGAGGAAAGGGTTATCAGTCCCTGCCGGCTTCATGCTCTACTCAGATAATACACTTTGCATTTTTAAAAAATCTGCAAGAACTAGTTTATACTTAACACTTGGAATGGATATTTTATTTATTTATATATTTGTATTTATACTGCACCCTTCAGTCAGAAAGGCTTAAATAGATATTTCATTTACCCTCACACATACAAGAATTCTTTATTCTTTCATATTCTTCCATGCATACATTCTCAAATCCTTCACTAACGTTTACCAGTACCAACTTGTTTGGACCCTTTGCTCCAGGAAATCTTGGGCTAAATCCTGTATTCATCTTATTTGAAGCAGATCCATTGAAATTAACTGGACGCTAGTCATTTCTTCTCTTGGTAGGGAAAACATTAAATTTAAGTCCATTATCTAAAATGGAAAGGATGATCAATGTTTCCAAAGAGAAAGACCTCCACAGTCTGTCTGTTGATAGGAAAACAATCAAAAGCAAGATAGGATCAGCCTGAAGAGAAGTGGACTTGTCATGCAGGTCTGGTATGCTTCATTTTCAAACCATTCTGTTATGGTTCTGCCTTTTTTAAAGTCATGTATTAGTACCTGAACAACTCAGTGAATTTTTTTTTTTTAATTTTCAATTCTGTGTTTTGCTCCTAAGTAAACATATGAGATTTTCAAAATGAGCTTCAAATTTAGGAGGGAGTAAGGCAGAATAAGATGAAATCCAATATAAAGTGAACAATAATATGACAATTTTGGTAATGGAGACAAAACTATCAATCAGATGGATTGCTTTTTTGTGGGTGATCATCCAACAGGAGAGTTGTAGTAAATGCATGCCCAAGACTAAGCACACTGCTGAAATCAGCACTCAGCAACACACAGCACTCAGCAGTGACATTGCTACTACTATAAAACACTAACTTATTTATTTGCTTTGGGGATTTGTAGTGGAAAGTGACATTTCATTTAGCCCAAGCCATTTACTAAAAGAGCCACAAAAAGATGAGAAACATTTTTCCCCCCTGGCTGCTTCAGAAAACATGTAGCAGAACAGGATTGCTCTGTTGTTCCAGCAGAGCAGTTTTGAGCGAGGTCCAGAATCAGCAGGAGTGGAAAGGAGGTAGAGAACTGGAGGAGGGTAATCATTAAACAAACAAATCAGCCAGCAGAATCAGAAGAAATTCATTTTATCAAAAAAAGAATAATGGGGAGAGTGAGGTGTCTGATGGAAAGCAGGCAATTCACAATTTGTGCTGTCAGCCATTAACAATGACAGATTATTATACTGCTATCCTGTCCTATCCAAAATGAGGGTTAGTGGATTCTCTGAGTAATACACAACTAAGGTCCAGTAACTGTTGTAAACACAGAGAGAGCTCAAGAGAGACCTTTCGAAAGATCATGTCTGTCTACTTTCTGTTGTCAACAGATTCTTAGAGGCAAGCTGAGATTCTCCTTGCTGCTGCCAGTTATATTTTTATAAACATGCTGACTGACCTAATAGCTGCCTGTGTTGGCCATCTGCTATGCCAGTTTTGTACTTAGGTGTTGGGGACCCAGGAGTGCAGCCCTTCCGTTTTCATGGGCTATGAAATTATGTGGATTAATGTACGTTACTGAGTACTCTTGTACTGTCAGACAAAGTCTCCTCTGGCTCCATGCTTAAATGAAACTTGTTTGTCAATGTGAGATGAGGGGGGAAATCATATAGTACTTTAAGATGTATACTGTTCAGCTGTTATCCTCTATTGGTAAAAGGTGAATTAAAATATCTATCTGAGATTTTCACCCGAAGTTCACCTTGTGTTTAATCACTACATATAAGCTTAATACCATAATATAGCAATGAGAGCAATACTAAGTAGGTGGAAGTTTGTATCTCTGAAGAATCTTGTAAGGAGAAAAGTTCAACTACAGTAAAGAAGGCTAGAGAACAAAACTTGTGCAGAAAATGCCATATGAAAAAAGATACTCATTGGAATTGTAACCTTTCAAGTCATTTTTCCATCAGTAGTAAGAAAACTAAAAGCCAGCAGAGTGTAGTGGTTTGAATGCTAAACTAGGAGATCCTATTGAGTGCTAGATCTCCTAGTTCAGCATTCAAGTCCAGGGGATCAGGGTTCAAATTCCTGTTCAGCCACAGAACCCCACTGGGTGACCTTGGGCAAGTCACACTCTCTCAGTCTCTCTGAAGCAATGGCAAACCTCCTCTCAATAAATCTTTCTTGGTTGCCAAGAAAACCTTCTGATAGGGTCTCATAAGTCAGATCAACCTGAAAGCACATAATAACAATAAGAAAATGATTTCACTGAGATACATTATATTTACCTGTAATCAGTGAAGGTTCTTCTTTAACTAGTTTATATGAAATTGATTTGCTGAACTTCACAGACAGCTCTTTTGTTTTATGGCTTAGTACATTAATGAAGCTTTGCTTTGTTTCTAGGTTAACATGTTTGTGGAAGGATTCCATGATGCTATTATCCTTTATATTCTGGCTTTGCGGGAAGTTCTGAAGAATGGCTTCACTAAGAAAGATGGAGAAAAGATTGTCCATCAGACATGGAACAAGACTTATGAAGGTAGGCAATGAAGTGTTCTTGATTCTTACATTCCCATTCTTGGAAAGGGCTGCAACTCCTCTACATTTGGTAACTTGGTAAGAGGTTTTATTCCCAATTTTTTTGTCCAGACCTCCTGGACAATTAAATTTTGAAACCACTTGCTGATATCATGCCATGATATTAAAAAATAGGTACTCTTTATTAATGGATCGTATTTGCCAGACACCTGTAAAACCAAGTTCCCTAAACATCATACCTAAGAACGAAAAGCCAAATGAAGAGACCAAATGAGGAACCTATCTTGCTCAACATTCTATTACCACAGTGGCCAACCAAGACATGAGAGCTACTTCATCTTCCATTTTGCATTCTCTACAAATTCATATATAGCTGCATCCTGCCTCTATACTGGTGATGATATACAGAGATAGACATCATCATATTTATATTTATATTTATTTTTGATACCCTACTTTCTTCTCAGTTCAGGACTCAAGGCAGCTTATAAAATTTAAAACAGCTACAGCTAAAAGTTCACATTATACAGCAGTTAAAAAATTAATTATATTATAAACAATTAAAAGCAGTGAATAGTACAACCGTTAATAAGAAAAGTCAATGAATAAGAAATGCATTGCTATTAAAAAAACACTTAATGTAGACAATAGCACATGATAGAAGCCAATGATAACTTTAACCACTATAGAAATCATCTTAAATCATTTCAATAATAGAATTAAAGCTTACAAAAGAAATCTCAAAAATGTAACTCACCATAAAACCAAAACATACAAATAATAACGCAGTAGAATTAACAGTAAACAGTAAATTCACAGAACTTAGAACATCCCATAAACATAGCAATTGTTTTGGCCAGGTGAACATATAGCAAGGCAAGCTTTCCTGAGGACAGCCAGGGTGCCACCATTCTTTGCAAGTGAGATTAAGTGAGGCACTTGAAGCTAGGCCTCTGTAGATGACATATAGGCATTGCTTCAGGCCTTTAGGTACAAAGCCATGTAAAGCTTTATAGGTGAACCTCAATTTGGAAACAAATTGGAAGCTTTTACAAGGAGTCTCAACAGATTATGCATTTATTAAATTCAATGATTTAATCAATGTTTTAAATAAGTGATTAATCAAGAGTGAAACTGAAACACAATCAAGTGTGTTTCCAATTTTCCAGTTACTACTGGTCACTATAAGAAATAAATTATAGGCAATTTTAAATAGAATGTTCCATTAAAAGATGAGAGAAAGATGTGTGACCATGAACTCATGGTAAGTAATTCTTGAACCCAAAAAGAAGTGGTAACTTGCAAGAAAGCACAAAAACTTTTCCTTCCATATGTGCAATGACAGCATTTTATCACTTGCTTTACTTTTTAACCTTACGCCTCTTGCATTGTGCCTGGAAAACTCACTCCTGCCTCTGGCTTTTTGTATCAATAATGTGTTCATGTTTGGAGATACTTCAAGATTTCCATTTTAGTGTTTCAGATTGTGTGTGACAGACGCAGCCATTGTTCTCTCTGCCCAAACTGTTGACCCTTCTCCTTACTCCCATTCAGCAGAATTTAGAATCTGTTAACATGTTTGAACTGTGAAACTAATATACACATGCCTGTAACTTTGTAAATTCAGCAGAACTTTACTGGTAAGACCAAGCTGCTCTTGAGAAATCCATTTGTCATTTCTCACAGAATAAGATTACCAAGATTTCCAGTGGAAGTACTTAAACTAAAGGAAATGTTCCCTTTAGATAAGAGCCTAACAGTGAGTTCAGATACTGGCAGAGTTAAGAAAAACATCATGGGAAATTTTCTCAGCTACATTTTCTCATCACTGTAGAGCAGAGCCCTTGGAAGACAGGAGTTATAGGGTTGAAAATGCGGATGCTGGAGAATTTCATTCAGGCCATATTTTTAAGCAAACCAAGCTATCCTAATATGTGGATCGGAATTTAATATGGGAGTCAGAATGTAGTTATCCTTCAGACTGCACACTGAATTTTGTAATGCAGTTCTCAGTTCAAAAAGTAGTAGTTCAAGTGTTTGTGTGTGCCTAAAACATGACAGATCAGATTTATGATTGAAGGGGGACAAAACTTCCATGGACTGTTCTGTCTGACAGGAACTGAAAAGAACAAGAAAGTGATAAAAGTCCTTAGCCAAGAGGCTTCACGAACTCACCCAGAAATTAATCCATATAATCTAGACTTAACTATGACATAATTCTAAACATGAAAACTGAAAGTAATATGTGTTCATTTTAACTAAGAATAATAGAATTATACTCCACTATCATATAAAGAACTAATGGGAATTCATGCAAATTATGAAGACTGTGGTCCTAGAACATTGGAGTTAGACTATGGAGACACAGTTTCCTGTTCAGTTTACAAAGCCTCAAGCCAGTTGCTGACTTTTAGCCTAACCTATTTCACAGATTTGTTATAAAGACAGAGAAGTAAGAAGAGCACTTATGCTTCAGGGCTCTTCTGGTTGACAAGCACAGCCAAAACAAGAGTATGTCAGCTCTAATACTGGGTAAATGAGGATTCTATCTATCTATCTATCTATCTATCTATCTATCTATCTATCTATCTATCTAGACCAGCAACATCCTATAATATGAGATTCTTCAGATCTTCATGGATGCAGACTTCACTGTGTAACTTAAAAGTTTCGTCAGTAGGTGTTCTAGAATAGGAATTCATTTTATTTTCTGTTATCCCTCTAAACGGGCTGTATATTTTTGAAGAAGAAATGTTAGGAATTTTAGGAATGCAGACACAGAGGTGAAATTACAATTTCTTTTGGAATGCCAACAAAAGTTCTGGAAGACTGATGAGGTTTCCTGCCATATCAGTCTATAAAAATTCTGCCCTCTCCTTTTTTTTGTTTTTCTTGGAAGCATGCTATATTTTCAACTCATTTTTAAAAAATTTCTCACATGCCATTCTTTAGGCATTGCAGGGCCAGTGTCCATAGATGCCAATGGAGAAAGATTTGGGGATTTTTCTGTAATTGCAATGACTGATCCAGAAACTGGAAGCCAGCAGGTAAGCATAAGAATAAACTTAATTCTAAGTGGTAGTTTGGAACAATGCAGTGCAGATCAGGAAAACAAAGAATATGTCAAAGAATACCAGGACAATCTGATTGAATTTTAGCCAGTTGAGCTTTATTAAGTTTACTGAGGTATTCTAAAGAAGACAGCTGGATCAATTTCAAAAGAACTATTTGTGGTTGTTGCTGGTATTTTATTTGTCTTCCAGTAAATGCAGATGAATATGGGTTACTTTATTTTATCCTCACAATTAATTGGAGGTGACTGTCCCAAGGTTGTTTAGTGATTTTCATATGGAACTGTAGTATTCTCTTCCAGGGGCTGTGCAATTGCCCTTGTTAATTCTGCTCTTCAAAAGGACTTTGAAGATTTATCTGTCCCAGACAGCTTTCAAGTATGATGATATTGCTTTTTTGCTGTTGGCTTTTGAACATATTCATTTCATTCATTCATTCTACCTGACCTTCAGGGAAAGATGTTTAAGAGCAGCATTTTATTATTTTAAATATCATGATTTTTGATAGATATTCCATTTGTTTGAACTGTGTTTGCAGGATTTGTTTCTGATAACTATGTTTTAAGGTCTTGCCTTGAAATCTGGGTGTTTGTCTAGTTATCTCTTGTTTTATTAATTTGCAAATAGCTAGAAGAAGATGAAGTAGTTAATGATCATTATTTGGATTTTCCTCCTTTTATGGGACTTAAAACCAGTCAAAAAGAAATTATGTCAAACCTTCTTAAGTTCTCAAGTTCCTAATATATAGTAAGATACTCCAGCCCCTTTCCATACAACACACCCAACCTGCCATGGGGATGGGAGAAGGACAGGGCCAGGATGACACTTATGCATGACATTGTCCCAGACCTGTCCCTCTCCGGTTCCCAGGTGGCACGATCACACCACAAATCATTGACAGGTTTTCTCTGTCAATGATCAGTAATTGCACCACCCTCCTGCAATGCACTCGCACTTACCTTGCTTGCAGAAGTCCTGGAAGTGCAATGGCTGTGCTTCCTGCCCCAGCACAGCCTGGGGCAGTACCTGGCTGTGCTGCAGCAGAAAGAGGTGTGGCTGTTGCGCGTCCTGGTTCCAGCAGGCAGCCAGTACAGAAGGGAGAGTTCCATCACACTCCCCTCCCAGGAGAGCCATTGCTGCCATCATCACCAGATGCTGCTGACACAGAGGTAAGCTGCAGAAAGGGCCACTAGTCTCTTTAATTTTTCATATCTGGTAAACCAGAGGACTTTCTGCACTACACTGTTATAGTGCTAATATTCCACTTTCAACATCCTATGGAATCCTGGGGTTTGCAGTTTAAGGAGGGGCATATAGAATTCTCAGCCAGGGAGCTCTTTGGCCTCAATAAACTACAAACCCCAGAATTCCACAGCATGTTGAAAGTGGAATAATAGCACCATAACAGTGTAGTGTGGAAAGGCCCTAGTTCAAAAGTTTAGATAGATCTACTCAGATTTGTTATTTTATTCATGCCAATATAACAAAGTTACATGTGGGATGAGATACTTTTTTAGCTAGCTTTGCATGACAGCTTCCTAGGAAAGCACGCACACACACACACACACACACACACACACACATATAGATATATATACACGTAGCATTTTTTTACTTAGGGCCCTATCACACTACACTATATGCTATTAATAATAGCACTGTGTGCTATCATTCCACTTTAACTGCCATGGCAATATCAGATGGAATCATAGGATTTTCAGTATAGGGAGAGGCATTTAGAATTCTCAGCCAGAGAGCTCTAGTGCCTCACCAAACTACAAACCCTAGAATTCCACAGGATGCAGCCAAGGCAGTTGAAGGGGAATAAGAGCACTATAACAGTGTACTGTGACAGGGATCTTAGTCAACATTCGACAGATAAAAGTGACATGATCCATGTGATGCAGACCTTCAAACTCAACTTCATGAATTATTCAGGTAAAATCTTATGTGCTGCCTGTGGGATGAAACAAAATAGTAAAAGACTGCAAACGTTTTTTAAAAAGCATGCTGAAAACTAGCCACAATAACTAGCTAGTCTCGTCAAAAAGAGAAAAGGATCCAACATCTGTTTCACAGATTTTGTTGTCTTCATCTATAGAAATACAACACAGTGTTCAGCCTAAATGGACTTATATGCCAGAAAGAACCAGAAATTTGTTTGCAATGCAGAGATGATTTCCCAGGTACTACAAATACAAGGGTAGCCATATTGACCATAAAGACAAATTCCAGATTTCATATTGTGCCAATACTTTCATCCAGCCAACCGAAGGCATAAAAATGTCTATGAAGGCTTTTGAAGCCACAGATGTCCACAGGTCAGGGGGTGAAATCACAAGGTGGAAATCGTGTAGTCTGCTTGTTGTCTTGAGGTGACATGCAAGGAAATGTCTACAGATCAAATTAACTTAGTAGGTTACACCTTCAGTGGTCCCTGGGTCTGCTGAGAAGAAAAGGTTGCTTACCTATAATTGTGGTTGAGTGATGACCTGTGAACTCACACAAATGGATCATCTTCACCTGCACATGGCATGTTTTGGAACATTCTAGAGCAGTATGGCATGCATTTCGGCAGTAACCCTGCTCACTGCTTGAGTGTCTACAGAGCACCCTTCCCACCAAAACCTTCAGTTCCATGGCTGCCAGAAGCAGCAGCCACAGACTGAAGGGTAAGGCAAGACATGACTAGGCTGTATGAGTTCACAGATGACCACTTGAATAACTACAGTTACAAGTAAGCAACCTGTTTTTCTTCATGGCCTCTGTGACTCACACAAATAGGAGACTAGCAAGCTGCTAACCATAGAAGGTGGGAGTATCATGGTACACAGGGAAAGAGGACATCTCTGCCAAAGACAGCCTCTTCTCTAGACCTTGTGTCCAGCCTGTAGTGAGAAATAAATGTTGAGGGTTGAGACCAAGGGTCACCATGCAAATTCTTGCAGGGGCACACTCTGAAGGAAAGCTGCAGATGCTGCCAACACTCTTGTTGAATGGCTCCTGGATTGAGTAGGGAACTGCTTGCCAGCCACTTCATAAGCCAGCTGCCCATTTGGAAAGTCTTTGAGATGAAACAAAGTCCTTTCTTATTAGATGAATAGCAAAGAAGGAACCTCTGCGATTTTCTGAAAGGTACTGTACACTCCATATAGAAGACCAGAGCACAGCACACATCTAGACAGTAAACATCTAGATGGTGTTATAACCACCAGCTCTCTGTTGCCAGGCAACAAAGTGCACAGCTAGCAGAAGGCTGTTTCAGCAGACAAACTGAGACAGCTTAGCAGTTCAGCAGAGCTTGCCTCTTTAGGATTTAGCTGAAGTGTAGCCAAACAGTCAGTCCAGGAATTCAGGAATCCAGCAAACAGCAAGGTTGGACAGTCTGAGGGTCAGAGGATCCAGGCAGACAGCAAAGCAGGGACTCCATAGCAGACAAAGGAAAGGGCCAGCAAACACACAAGTCATTTCTAGTATCAGACCACTGCCTTCCTTAAAAAGGCTGGAGCCAGCTGGCTCTCATCCCAGTCTGCTGTCTTTCCAGCCTGACTAGCTCCCAGTGCACTTGTGTCTGCTTGTCTTCCTTTGAGGCTGCTGTTCACCTGGAGAAGCTGACTCCTGGCCCATGACAGATGGTAAACGTTGGGATCAGATGTAGGATTCTGCATAAATGCAGGGAGCACAATGTCCTGGTTCAAATGGAAAGTGGAAACAACTTTCAGAAGGAAGGATGTGTCAGGGCAAAGCAGAACTCTATCTTTGTGGAATCTAAAGAATGGCAGATCTACCTGCAGAGCACAGAATTCAGAGGTAACTATTACCATGGAAGTAGTCTTCCAAGCTAGCAGACTAAGTTTACACATAGCCATCGGCTCAAAAGTCCTCTCTAGAAAGCAGGGACAGGATGAGTTGCAAGCTCCATCCTGCAGTAGGACCAGCTGCAGGGTGTGTTGGGTGGTGGTGATAGAAATTCTTATATTCCTATAGGAATATCTTCACTAACAGATCCAAAAAACAAGACAATCTGCTTCTATGCTGAAAGTGCCATGATATCTCTGAGATACAGCATTTGATTGAAGACCAAGACAATTCCTTGTCAAACAAGACCAGAAGGTCCAAGAGCTAGAAGTCATACCATCAATAGGATGTGTCTGCTGAGCATGCAGAAAGTTTGTAAACTCATCCCATTTATACCAATAGGACTGTCTAGTGGAGGTTTTATGAGTGGCATCTACAATAGTCAGACATACTGGAATAGTGAAATGATTGGAAGAGTTTCCATACCACAAACTTGAAGGTCTAAGGGCTAAGATGCCTCACTTTGTCCTCATAGATGATGAGAAGATCAGGGCATTCAGGCAGCATCAGGTACATCTCTCACAACAGGTGCATTGGGGAGTGAACCACTACTGTCTGGGCCACCACGGAGAAATCAGAATGCACCTGGCTTTGTCCTGATGAATGTTAGCAATGACTGTAGTGAGGAGGGGAAACAGGGGGAAAGTGTACATGACAAGCCCTCCCCAGTTGTACAGGCAGGCATCCCTGAGAGACGAGTCCCCTCCTGGGTTCTAGAGCATGTTGCACTGCTTGTTGAGGTGAATTGCAAAAAGGTCCACATCGGGGTTGTCCACACCTTGAAAATCTCCTGTAGAGTACCCATGTGTAGCTTTCACTCATGACAGGACATTTTCATGTAATTCAGGTAACTCACTAGGTAACTCACATGTAACTCACTAGGATGTTCTGCTTTCTGGGAAGATGGATTATGGTGGCCCAGATGTTCTGTGGAATGTGCCACTCCCAGAACTGGACTGTGAGGCACAGCAGAGTGTCAGAACAAGTTCCACATTTTTGTTCAGGCAATATATGTTGATTATGTTGTCTGTCACCATCTGAACTGACTTGTACAGTAGAATCTTTTCAAAAGCCTTGAACACTTTGGTGATCACCAGTGGTTCCAGGGTGTTTATGTGGAGATGTCACTCTTCCTCTGACCACAGACCCCTGACCATCCTTCTAAAGGTGCACCTCAGCCAGCTAGGGAAGCATCCCTGGTGACAACTACGTAGGGCTGATGAGGTAAAAATGGCATGCCTGCTTGTATGTTGCACTGGTCTAACCAAAACCTGAGAGAGTCATCTCTCTGCAAGGAATTGTTGAGAATGCAGGATGGGGTTGAAGTTCGCCAGGAACCCAGCCTGGAGCGATCTCATTCTCAGCCTGATGCAAGTAGTCAAGTAGTGGACACCACAAGTCCCAAAGCACCTGGATGTCTGAAGCAAGGATCCTCCTTATACAAAGGCAATGAGTGGTAGATTGTAGAAGGGCTGGCCACCTGTCTTCTGGGAGAAAAGCTGCTTGGATCCAAAAGTCTAGGATGGCTCCTTTGAAGCTGATCCACTGTGAAGGAAGTAGGCAGGACTTTTCATAATTCACCACGAGACCCAGCATATTCAGCAGGTCTGTCATGGTGTCAAGGTGACTGGTATTTAGACTTCTTCTTTTTATGCTTCTTATGAGCACCTTCAGTGGTATGGAGGGGTAGGTCCAGCAACTTCCCAGATATTACCGGAATGTGATGCCTCTTACACTGATGGCTGGAATCTCTTTCAGCCACAGCCTCCAAGATGTACTCAGTATAGGAAGAGTCATAGGTCTGGTCAGTGCTGGTTCCAAAGTAGGCCACGTACTTTTTGATGTTGAGGAGGAACGGACAAGACTCCCTCAGAACTCTTCAATGCAGACTAAGCAGAGCAAGTTGACACCAATGGTATCACCAGAGGTTGTGGCATCAAAATGAGGGTGGGGTCATGCTACTATCACTGAAACCATATGCACTGAAACCATATGCTATATCACTGAAACCATATGCAGCCATGTTCAAGGCACTTTGGACTTTCTCCCAGAGGAGTACTTCCAATCTGGCAGTGCAGTTTCACCTGCAGAATAAAGAGCTGGCAATGGGAACAAGAGCTTATGTTATGCCTTCCTCCAAGACAAAGGAGATACTTAAAGTGACCCTTCTTGTCCAGTATTTTACTTCCACAAGAACAGCAGGTCCAGAAGTCTTCTGAGGAAAGACTGAAGACTACAGCATGTTATGCCAAAGCCTATAAAAATGAGATTGAGTAGGAAGAATCTGATTGACTCCAATCTCTGGAGATATTCATGTGCAGCCTGCAACTAGGACAGGAAGTCCAATGGTTGCATGATAATTCTTTTTTGTATACTTAGCACATCCTTTCCATTGCCCTTTAAAAGCCTCTTTCACTTCAGATTCTAGTTTGGGGGGGGGTGTTTTTATTTACTTTAGCATTTCTTGACATCTTTCATTTTGATAGGGTTGACCTTGTCATGAATGATAATGGTTACCTTTCTTTGATTATGTTGGTAGCAGTGTTTGTTTATGTGGCAGGTTCCTTCCCAGTTGTCATGAAAACTTTAGTTGCTAAAGGGTACGTAGCCAAAGCAGGTTTGACTTGCATATCCTTATCTGATGATTTGGTGTTCAGAATATGAAGGTTACTTTAGAAAAAAAACTAAACTAAAATTAAATTAACATGTGTTTCAGTAGAATTTCAGTTACAACTGTAGGGGGACAAAGAGACTAGGGCCTTGGGACCATCTGCACAGAAGAGAACACCACACATACAGTGAGGTTTTACATGCTGTTCAGGGAATACATCTGTAAGCTCTGTGCCATAGGCCCAGGAAGCAGCTTAGCGTATGGCTTTACAAAGATTTAAGAGCTGATGGGAAAAGTGATTCACGCAAAAGCTTTTCCTATCTCAACATGATTTCAGGGTTGTTGGATTTCTGTAAAACAAAATGCAGACATTTTCAACTAAGTGTTATTATTATAACTCATTCTTGCGTGATGGTGCTGAGAAGGACTCCTCATTTCATATTGGACTTTAGTCTCTTTTCTACTAAACATTGTTTGATGGAATTCTGATGGGTGTGTGTTGTATATGACAGAGACTGAAGCAGAGAATATGTCACAGCTTTCTTTTTCCCTCCCAGGTGTAAGTTGATCTGAAATGTATTGTCATTTTGCTGTTTTTCCTTCCTTCATAGGTTATTGGGAACTATTATGGAAAACAGGGACGGCTTGAAATGTTTCCAAATATAAATTACCTCTGGGAACACAAACTGAAAATAGATGACAGCAGAGGTTTGGAGCACCCAAGCAATACACCCTGCAAATCATGTAAGTTTAGTCTGGTTAACTTGATGCTAAACATGTAATAGACAGAAATCCATGCTGCGAGACTATGCTTGTTTTAGAGATGCCTCTTCATCTTAACAGCAGTGATATACATCCACCCAACTTGATTATATGCAGTCCATTGGTCTTAGAATAGATTTATGGGTAGTGTTCACTGGTACATTGTGCTAGCATGGAAGCATAGATTACCAGCCAAAGGTATATTTATATGTTAATGTGCATATAAAATTGAAAATGCAGGGGATGCCACAGGGAAGAAACAGTCTTTATCTACACAGAAATAATATAAATCAGGGCATGAGTGTCAAACAACTTTGCAGCCCATCAGTGTGGTGGATGAGAAGTGGATGAGGAGTAAGATTTCTGTATAGTTGCAGACAGTATAGGTTGCTTCATTTTACCTGCTGTGAACAATTAAGAATGTGGCAGTTATTGACCCCTTCCTAGAGCAAGAACTGAGAGATTATACTCGGGGCCCTTTATGGGCTTACTGAGGGAGGCTTGCAGAGAATCCATGCCCTTCTGTCCCTATGCTGGTTGTGATAAAGTTATTGAAGCAAAAAGACAAAGCACTATGAAGCAAAACATGTTTGGTATGAAGAAGATTAGAGGCCGGGAACCTGACAGACATTTAGGAATGCAGGTAAAATTCTTTATCAGCCCATCACCCAGTGACTGCCAGTCTACCCATAGCAAAGGAAACAGCTATTCATTAGTAGGAACAGAAGAGCAAGGAGTGATCACGCTGGCATGACTCTATCTTAGTGGCCTGAATTTATAGTCCCAAAGTGCACCAAACAGAGGAGTTCCATTCTAATTTGCCGCAGAGTTTTCCACACAAGCCAGCTGCTATGTACACAAATGTAGCAACACAACAAAGTAGCTGGCATGTATTGGCTGTTCCCTTTGCCCGTCAGCATTGTAGACAGAGCACTCCTGGGTAAACTGGGGACTAAGTTTTCATATATTTGAGAAGTCCTATCAGTACAGAAGTTGCACATGTGAAAGTCAGAGTGTAAAGCATTGTGTGAATATAAACAGTAGCTACAATTTATCCTAAAATGTTCCATTTTTGATATACAGTTACAATTCTGCAATTGTGTTTGAGGCATATCAACAGAACAGAAAAAAAACTTGAACAGAAAATCTGAATAAATAATCTTGCTTTTGTCTTAAAATCATTTCCAAGTTGGGGCATCTCTATTATAGTAGTCTCAATAGGTTTCATTGGTAGGGGTGAGGAGAGAGTTGTATGTTTGTTTTTAAATACCACCACCAAATTAAATATAAAATGAATATCATAGCCAGAATCCTATTGGACACTGGCAGAGGACAATGGTTCAGCAGTGTGACTTTTACCCACTGGAGATCCAGTGGGTAAAAGTGTCCTCTGGCTAAGCAATTAGTGGCCATCTGGGTTCAGCAACAGAGTTGCACTCAGGCATCATCTGGTTTTTGTTGCACTGCAGGAGGAGGCATTGCACAAGGAGATACTAGGTATCTCCTTAAGCAGTTCATAAGAATTACTTACACTGGCATACTTCTCGTTAGGTCAGTGCAGTTTACCAAGAGGATTCTGGCCCATAAAGGTAGCCGAACCGAAAGAAAAAATCACTAATCATCTAGATAAAAATAGTTCTGAAGCTATTTATTTACAGTGCTATGTTTATTAAGTGTTTTTATAAGCTTCAGTGTATTTATTTATGAATGGCTGCAGCTTATTTCTTCCTTTTAACTTTTCAAGCAGGTGGCCTAGGAGAATCAGCAGTCACAGGAATAGTTGTGGGTGCCTTGTTAGGAGCGGGATTGCTGATGGCCTTCTACTTTTTCAGGTTAGTTCAGTTTGGGAAAAACAATGTCCATATGTTCCTACCATAACTGCTACCTTCAATCATATTGCTCTATGTTGTCTCTTCAAAAATCTATATTCTCTCTTCAGGTACGCTGAAGTATCCATAGAAGCCTTCTTGCATTTTGCCATTTTTATGCAATCACCCCTAGCTACCCTTACAGCTTAGCATTAACACAGAGTACAGCAGGAATCTGATCATAATATGTACAACCATGGTAACCCAAATTGCTACCAATTCTATAGCTTAGTTCATGTTTCTCAAAACATTTTTCTCTGTTGATGCAGATTGTGACAAAACTGCCATGCTCTGGATATAACAGTACCTTGTATTAAAGTGAAAGGAAGGTGAATGACATTTCTTTTTCTTGGGTACAAGGCAGAATCTGAAAGTAAATAAATGCAAACATTTTGGATCCTACCTCTTCTTATTTATCTGAGCTTATGCTGGCAGCTTTTTCTTTCTAGTTTCTAGTTATTTATATTATCAAAACAATAAGTTCCACTTCCTTTAGGAGCAATGGATTCAAGCTGCAGGAAAGGAGATTCCACCTAAACCTCAGGAAGAACTTCCTGACAGTCAGGGCTGTCCGGCAGTGGAATATGCTGCCTCGGAGTGTAGTGGAGTCTCCTTCCTTGGAGGTTTTTACGCAGAGGCTAGATGGCCATCTGTCGGGAGTGCTTTGAGGGTATTCCTGCATGGCAGGGGGTTGGACTGGATGGCCCGTGTGTGGTCTCTTCCAACTCTACATTTCTATGATTCTATGATTCCTTTAGTAATCAGTGTACAGTTAACTCTTTGCAAGAGTAAATCAAAAAAGTCAAGATTTACTTTGCAAGAGTAAACAAAATGGCTGACGCATAATACACCTTTGCAATATTCATGGAATCATGCGGTATAAAGGCAAATGGAAACATGGGTGGTGTTATTTGAAACTCGTAAGGATGATCACAATGAAACCATCTGTGTTGTTGAAAATCAACATAATTCCCCTCCCCACCCTCCCACAGGAGATTATTTTTATGAATGGGCATTTTCTATATCAATCCTATGTATGAAGTAAAACAGCCTAACAATTATTAGGAGCAAATACATTCTGTAGTTTCAAGTGTCCCTGTTCAGTTTTTTCACCAGCCAACTACAGTTTCTTTCAAGATAGGACATTCCATTATTCTTCCTCATTTTATATTGCCCACCCTCAACATACACACACACACACACACACACACACACACACACACCAGTAGACACTGTCACAGTTAGGCAAGCTCAATGCATCTTGGGCTGTTTTCCCAAGAAGTGTTTTTTCAGAAGGTGTTTTTTTTCTTCTATTTCTTCAAATGTAAGGTTTCTCCTAAGCATGAGGATATTCCTCATTTTCCCTATTGCTGTCCTAACATACCTTTTTGGGCTTTTTAAAAATTACTGTATATTAACAATATAATAATTTAATAATTTACACAGGCTAACAATTAATTAGACATGTAGATATTTTTGAGTATTTAGATTTATGGATTGCAGTTTAATGGGTCAGTGTTGATTTCACTGGAAATGAAGAATCCAATTGAATGGGGAATTCCTGCATTCCTCTAGTTGTTGCTGAAATATATGTCTCAGAAACACTAGCTGGCTTAAACCAGTCCTGAAGAATATTAGAAGATGTACTCCAACAACTGAAAGGCCACTTGATTCATAGTGCTGATGGAAATGCCTAAGAGAACTAACAGTTAAACAGTTTAACTAGCTGCAGCCTTAACATCAACATTTCAGTTGCACTGTATACTGGTTTCTTGATCACTTTATTTCAAATCTGTGAAAGAATGGGTAATTTATTTAAAATCTTTGAATATGACTTGAGAGTAGGCAAAAATGCTCCAAGGCACTTCCCCTTCATCTTCTGGCAGTGACATTCTTTCATTTCATTTATCATAAGAAACACGTCTGTCCTTCATAGACACTCTTTTGTGAAGGGAGCTCTCTGACCTATCCAAAAAAGAAAGAGTTTTTCTTATTCTCTGCTACCCATCCCTTTTATGCAGGAAAAAATACAAAATAACTATTGAGAGGCGAAGTCAGCTGGAAGAATACAACATCGGCAAGCACCGCCAATTACGAGAAGACTCTATAAGGTCTCACTTTTCTGCTGCATGAGAGAAACAAACTGCTTTTGCAGGGAAAATCTATAGACAAATGGACGCTACCAAAGACAGCTACAGAAAAGAAGCTAATAAGGACTCAGCATTTTAAAAAGTAGAGTAACTTTGCCTTCTCCCCCATCCCCAGGAACTCAGGAATGATTTACCAGCCACATTATGCCACATGGCCTTTACAAAATCTTGATAAAAGAAAAGTAACAAAAGTGCAGTTTTTTTCTTGGCAAGATGTTTTAACCCTTTGTGTGTATTCTGAGATAGTGTCTGCTGATCAGTCATTTTGTTTTGGCAATGTGAATGGTTCTTCTGTTTGCCTTCTTTTAAACTTCAGATCATCCTTCATAAGCTGCTTCTCACAACAAATTGTAAAAGAAATGTGATCTCAGAAACACAGGTTCTTCTTTAACAGCAGGAACAGAAAGATGTATTGAACAGTGGAGGTAGGATGGGAAAAGAAGAAAATGCATAGATCATACAAGGATTTATTGAAAAAGTATGAGCATGTTTTGTTCTTGGAACATAAGAAACCAGAAGTTTGAGGAAAGGGAAGATGTTATTATAAGGACATCTTTTATGCAATGCATCAGTTGTGAAGATAGTTCCCAAGTGATTCCTGTGGATGGATTCATGGCAGATGTGTTTGAAATTGATGTAAGCAGGTTAACTGCTTGCCAGTGTTCTTGGAAAAGGAAATTTGGACTTCAAAGAAATTCCATTTACACAGAAAAATTATTTCTAGGAAGTCCCTCTCTCTCACACACACACACCATTTCTACCATCTATGTATAGGAGGCCTATCACAGAGGTCACTGTGGGATTATGCTGGCACATTTCCTGCTTTCATTCTTTGAATGTTTTCTGTGCAAGAAAAGCACAAAAGGTTTACAGAAGAGAAAGAAAGATTTAAGGCCTGGCTTCAGCTGTGCACAAAGTATCATAAGCTTCTAGAATCCTGAAACCGTAAAATAGATTTACCACTTCAGAGTGCAGGTGTGTGGTGCAGTTGCCATTTCTGAATGACACATACAGACATACCCTGTGGGCAGAAAAATGCACATTTGAAAAAAAAATGCCTACTCTGGTCTCTCACTTTCATGCTAGATTTCTGCTAGCTGATGTTTCTAACATAGAAGGATTCAAAACGATAATTTCCCTCACATGCACTTGGAAGTAGTGCAATCTGTTTTATCATGTTTTCCCTGTCCTACTCTGTTTGATCTAAAGACCAATTCTTACTTGTGCCAGTGACTGGAAGTGAGAACCCTGCCGCAGCCAAAGCACCTTATGCTGATTTTTGGGCATGCATTCATTCCAAACCCATCACACACGTATAAAAGAACTGGAAATCCTACTGGCATTCCGGTTCCTCTTCTATTCTTCACCATATCACCCTGCTGCTCCTTCAGCCTTTAATTGTTGTCACTGAAATTTAAACGGGTGAACAAGATAAGAGTTTCAATCTGTCCATCCACACATATGTGAAAGCCAGGCAGATGAGATTATCGTAGTGATTACCTAAAGCAGCTGTTGCACATGAGGCCATTACTTTATCGTTATGTTCCATTGAAAGCTGTTGTACTTAGTTTCAAGTAAATTTAAGTACAGGATCAGGATGCAGTATATCCATACTCTAAATTTTTCAATACGAAGCAAATATCTCACTGCCACATTGAAGATCTGAGTAGGGTCCAAACTATGTAAATACTAGTATCAAAGTGGTTTTGTTTGGTAAAGAAAACAGGTTTTTCTTTTGGTGTTTTTGTTTTTGTTTTGTTTTCCATTGTGTGAGAGACGGCAATTCTGGGTTAACATTTTAGGTTTATTCTTCATCTTATATTTTTCTATTAGAAAAAAGGTATATTTGGGATTGTTTTATTTCACTTTGAAAAGTCAAGGTGAGTGCACATTTGACGAGCTATTTTTCCTTTTGAAGTGTGAATAATAATCAGCACAGAACTTTTGAGACGTAAAAAAAAGGCATCTTTTCCTTTGCCTATTTGACCAGCCTTTCCCCTTCTTTCCTTAGGCATGGGTCTCTGATTCAGGTGCAAATTTTCACGACTAATATAGAAGCTACTATTTCCTGGTTGATATTCCTGTACTCTGGCTATTATTTCCAGACTGTCTCTAACAGGAACTTTTCTTAGTACCCCCATCTCTCTTATTGGAAGGGTACATGAATTTCAAGATATTACAAAAGATTTTAAAAAACCTTGCCTGTGTTAATTTTTGAAATACTTCTAGATCAGTTTTTTCTCCTTCAGAGTTTCAGCCTTCACAGAATCTTTCCATATCAACTCATCCTCCAGAAAACGTTTATGTGCTTGCTGATAAAAGCAGTGTCCAGAGAGGCAATGCACATGCTAGGCAGTCCTAGCCACGCACAGCAGCTACGTACTTGCAAGGTGCTACCTCCAGCTACCACCATCTCTTCTGTGTCGCATGTACCTATATGTGACAGGTGGCTTATTCTTGCCTCTTCGGAGCATACTGCCTCATTGGCTGTTGAACCCAGCACGTAGAAGAAGCATGTGCTAGAGTCTGCATTTTGGTCACGTTGCTATTCTGCATAAAATGGCATGTGTTAGCTAGACCTAGAGATGGAGATGAATTGTGCTTGGTATACATTTTAAGGCAAACGTATCTAGTTTCACATTTTCAAACAAATATGCACACCAAAATTCAGTTATCCTTCAAAATGTGCACTTCTCCAAGTTTTGCAATGAAGTTCTCCAATGAAAAAGTATATACTACAATGCATTATAAGGAAGTGGATATAAAATGCATATATTAGTGAATTTTTGATAAAGTTTTTATATTAGAGGAATTGTTTCCAAAAAGGCATGCATTAGGCAAAATTGCATACAAAAAGCATGCATTAGAAGAAAGATACACAAAAATGCATAGAATTTTGATGTGAACAAAAAAAAACCTCAAAAGTTTGGAGTGGACCAAATTTAAGTAGAGAAACTGAGAGATCTCAAAATTAACAGTTTTATGGAGACCACCAAGGAATACCAGGTGATTTAGGTTATATTTCAGAGGAAGGAACTGGCAAAACCAACTCTGAATATTTTTTTGACTGAGAAAATCCTGTGAAATTTGTAGAGTTGCCAGAAGTCAACAGGCAACTAGAAGGCCCACACATGCACACGCACCTAGGGCTACAATACACACAAACCTTTGTCACAGCACATTGCAGGCAGTGGCCATTTTTCAGCAGTGCTGTAACTGTGCATTCCTGCATGTCAGGGGGTTGGATTTGATGGCCCTTCTGGCTCCTTTCTACTCTGTGTATATTCAAAGATTTAGAAACCAAGTCCTTTAAGGGACAACTTAGGAAACTGGATATGTTTCACTTGGAGAAGACTGAGAGGTGATATGATAGCTATCTTTAAATATCTGAAAGGGTGTCATGTAGAAGATGGAGCAAACTTGTTTTCTACCGCTCCAGGGACTAGAACACAATCCAACAGATTCAAATTGCAAGGAGAGGTTCCATCTAAACTATAGGAAGAACTCTTTTATTGTAAGAGCTGTTTGAAAGTAAAGTAGATTGCCTCAGAGGGCTCTGGATTCTCCATCTTTAAACAGAGGTTGGATGGGAGCATATTTCAGGAATGCTTCAGTTGTATGATGCTGCACATGTAAGGTTGGACTAGATGGCCTTTGTGGTAACTTCCAATTCTAGGACTCTATGATTCTAAGATGGAAGGCCAACTGTATTTCAGGGAAACTTATTTTGTTCTTGCTGATCTGGTTGAGTGCACCCTGATAACTTCCAGGGAATCCTAGAATTCTTTGGAAAACAGTTGAAAACCACTGGTTTAGATTTCAAATAATCTGTTTCTTTCCGATAGTCTCCGCAGTGCTAGCACTACGCTGTTACCGTTAGGTTTCAGACTTTTCAAGAAAATAATTTAAAATGTACACATTCAGAATCTGCTTCATTAAAATAGATCATGTGTTCAAACATACATGAATAATAAATTCAATAGGTCTGTCTAGCATAGTATTCAATCTGCATAACTCCAACTGAAATTCAAGCAAATAGCTTTATCCAGTTGAAATTTGGTTTATGACCAAAATCTACAAATGCTACACAGAAGGATGTGCTGGAATTTGACTTTAAAACTACACAAGAATCTAGATACTCACACTGAGCCAACTGAAAATAGACAGTAAAGTAGGTTGGATGTACATTTTATTGAACAAGCAGCTGTTGGTGGGTATGACATATTTTCCAAGTTCATATAGTCTTTCAGGATGTTCACAGTTTCATATTTCCCCACAGAAGCTAGACCAATAAAAATAATGATTACATTGATTCCTTCTCTTTATTCCTTAGTTCTTTGGAACAGAACATTGGTACAAGTGTACCATGTAACTAAAGAACCGTACTACAATGATCATGTACTATGATACACACTATCAAGCTCATGTACATCTTGTTTGCAAATAGGAATCAGGCTTTCAAATCTTTACAAACAAGTGCATTCAGTCAGTTACTTCACATTTTAAGTACAATCGTATAATTTAGGCTTGCCGGAGCATTCACAGTCTGGCTTCATGCTAAAAATCAACTCTTCATCTTGGTTTCCTTTTAGAATCTCAAAAGTAGTTATGACTTCAAGTCTACCCGGAATTTACTGTTGAACTGCTAATTTTTAAAATACATGTTAAATTTAGTTAACTAATCCTACAGTACTATAACCATAATCATTTTATTATATAATAAAAAAAATGTCTGGATCAAGTATTTTAAGAGAAAATAAGCAGTTTTTAAAATACTTACCATAAAATACTGCTATTGTTGCCACTGCTTCTGTCATCCAAGTTCACTAGGATTGAGCTCAGCCTTAATGTTCCATTATTTTCCCCTTTATATTCTCCAAGGCCATTCCTTACAAATGAAACACAAAGCATTCCCAATTGTGTGAACATTTAGTAAAAATCTGGCATTACTGCATACAGTCATACTACATTTATTCATCATCATTACTGCCACCATCATCATCAGTCTCTT
Source organism: Ctenosaura bakeri (assembly GCA_948474755.1). NCBI lineage: Eukaryota > Metazoa > Chordata > Lepidosauria > Squamata > Iguanidae > Ctenosaura > Ctenosaura bakeri. The sequence goes on along the minus strand of CAOLHI010000757.1, from coordinate 605,858 downwards.
TACAGTAGTCAATAAACTGTTAGAATAACATATAAAAATAGACATTTTAGTAAAATATGCATACTGTGTATCAATATGTTTAAGACAGAATTAGTATTTATTAAAAACTCATTAAATGTGATTGCTCAGTCATAGATCATCTAGTTAACACAGCCATATTTAATAACTTAGCCATTTGCTAAGTTTAATCATTTTAGCTTCTAGTGAGAGTTCAGGCTTAATTTGTTCTAAGATCTGTTTATTTGTCTTTGCGGCAATCCCCAGTGTCAGTAGAACTCTCCTCTAGCACCACATGCCATATGAGTTGATTCTCGTCCTGTCAGCCTTCTTCATTATCCAGCTTTCATAATCATGCAAAACTGGAAATACTATGATGTGGATGATCCTGACTTTGGCATTCAATGGTACATCTTTACACTTGAGGATCTTATCTAGTTTCTTCATAGCTGCCTTTCCAAGTCCTATTTTTCTTTTGATTTCTTGACCACAGCCTCCATTTTGATTAATGACTGAGCCAGGAGACAAGACTATTTCTATTATCTGTGGAGCCCTCCTTGAGTATCACATTATTTCAAACAAGTTGATCTTTCTTCTATCAGCTTTCTTCACTATCCACCTTTCACAATCATACATAGAAACTGGAATTACTATGGTATTAATTCTGACTTTGGCATTTAATTATATACTTTAGATAGACTCAGGGCTATTACAGGGGCAACATCTGTTGTTCATTGAGGTTTTGTTATAACTGTTATAACTTTAAGCAAGGTCCTTATGTACCTCCTTGAAGATTTTGATTTTTTGTGTCCAGTAGCCTCTGTCTGACAATTGATTTGGTGCTACCTAGGTCCATGCATAACAAATAGGAGGGGAAATAAATCTACTAAGGTAACTTTATACACCATCCAGTGTGATTCAAATCTGTCTGACTTTATATTGGTCACCAAGGAGTTGGGATTAAGCATAAAACAAAAGAAAGAATAAAGATAGAATAAACCTATGTCAGACAATTTTAAAGAATTTAAGCCAGTCTTTAGACTTATTAGATGTGTTGCCAAAACAAATGTATAAAAATTACTTTAGAAAGCTTCAAAGTGTGCTGGAAAATGTTTCTCTTTTGATATGTGTCTACATATTTGACACAAAGCTTTAATCCACTAAGGGGAGATCTACAAATGGATTAATTGTGATGAATTGTGATAGAACTTTTGGTCCTAGAGTTTGCAGATAATTTTATGTTACATCACTTTACCAAGCTAAAGTCTCTGTTACTTGCAGAAACACTGGTTGTATCTTAATATATCAATATCTGCTTGTATTATACAAGGAACTCTGCAGGTTCAATAGTTTATAACCACTTCTGTGATTGGATGGAAACTAAGTCATATTTAGATCCATTTAAATCAGTGGAACTTGTATTAATATGACAGACGTAGACTAAGTATGACTTGGTCTAAATCCAGTCCATAATAAACATTAAAAGAAAGCTGAAGGATCTTTAAAACAGATCTGTGTATATTATGCAAGCAGATTTTTGAATTAAGTGGAAGATAATTTTGCTAGTAAGGTCCTTATAAGAAGGACATTTAAAAGTGTTAATAGTTCACACACTAGTGAGAAGTTGGTGTTTTAAAAAAATTAGTTTTCCAAGCAAGTGTGGAGTGGAGATCCAACAAGGAGAATCCCTTTGAAATGGATTCCTGTGAATACAGATTTGACTTTAAAGGGAAAGGAGAAATAGATACATATTTTTAGATTTTGTTGCATTTAATTGGGAAAATAAAGTAAAAACAAGACCTTCTAAAACCAATTAATTTTGTGGATTATTTGTTTTTCCAGTACAGAATTATTTCTTCCAAAACAACTTTTTCTTGCTGCATGCAGCCATTCTAGAGAACATAAACAATTTTGAAAGGCGCTTCTTCAAGTTTTATAGAAACCACTAATACTAATGTTCTTCATCAACACCAATATATCTTAATGTTTTTGATGCTGCTGAAATCCTTATATTAAGACACACCACTTACATTATGGAGATACACTAGGTGTTGAAATACATGAAAGAACTAAAATGCTTGCTTAGAATTTCCTTGGCATAATTTCCCCCAAAAAACACTTGGGCCCTTTCTTCACTTTACCATTTTCCATTGTTATCCCATCGCAATGGGAGTGTTACCCAATTTGCTTTCCTCCGCATCTGGCTGGCTGCCTGTGGAAGGGTAGTGCAAGGGACATGCTTCTTCCATCCATAGTGCAGCCAGCCACTTCCCATGCTGCACTGGGGAAGGAAGCACCTAGATCGCTGTTCCACCCTTTCCACACAGATGCTAGCAACAGGAGCATCACATGATCAGGTGTCATTACCAGATTTTTCCCGGTAATGGAATATCCTGCAGTTGTGATGGCTGGGGACTCATGGGCAGTGGGACCGTGACAATGTCGTGCTAAGCATGATTCAGACTGGCAACAACACATTCCATCCCAGGATAGCACCACTGTGCGGAAATGGCCTTGAGCAAGTGATGAAAACATACCTAATCAAACATTTTTCAAAAAAGACTTTAAAAAAAGTTTAAGCTGGAATGCTCAAACACATACAATTATACCAAATTATGGGCACTGTCTGTATTTGTACTCTTAGAACTAAGTGTTTGTCCGAATGTGTGATAAAGTATGTTACATGGGCATTGGACCACATACTGAGCGTTTACTTATATAAGTCCGGCCAGGTGGCAACTGATATATGCTAGAATAATAGTTATATTGTTTGAATATTTGGTTCTGCTGAACAAAGGAGCTCTCAGTTCTTTATTATTTCTAGAGTTAGCTCTTAAGAACTGCAGGGTGTCAGAAAATCACCATCTGTCTTCTTTGTAACTATAAGAATGTTGTGACAATAATGGAAAAATAAGGGTTTATAATTTTGTAATGATGACCATAAGAATTTTTGCATTCATTTCTAATATTGTAAAGTGATTTGGGTGCCATCTTTGGCAGAATACATTCTTAAACAAACAAGAACAAGAAAATTGCCTGTTATATTTAAACGCCTGGGGGATTGCCTCTTTTCTAATAATTACAGTGGAATTAGAATTTTGCCTTTGAGTTCAAGAAGAGAAGAGCCAGACTAAACATTCCAATTTCAGTGGCATTCCAAGAGCCATGTTTCAAAGTGGCCGCAATTGAGAAATGAAAATAATGTGCTTCTACATTTGTACCTCTGGGTTTGGGGGTTTTTTGGTTTGTTGTTGTTGTTATTTGATTGCCTTGTGTCCCTTTGTAATTGGACAACTTAGTAATTCTTCAAAGATCTATGTAGTCCACCACATCCCATCCGTCTGTTAGTACAATGGAGGGCAGAAGGAACTACCCTTTTGCCATTCTTCCAACAACCATGAGAGGAGGCCATGTGAGAGAGTATAGGAGATTTCAGTGGCACCCATTCTTGTCTAGTATAGAAAATGGTTCTGAGATCTCTAGATTTTTCTAGCCAACCTGAGAAAATTCTTTACCCAAATCTTCAGAGGACTCATTCATCTCAAACTGGGAGCAGCTTGACATAATGTGCCTTACTCATGAGTTCACAGGTGCACAGTTCCTTCTCTTTTTAAAACTATACTATCTGGAAAGCAAGTGTGAATAAGAATTGCAGTACAAGGTGCAGCCCTTAGGAAGCTATCAACCAGCCACTTAAGTTGGTTTGCTTCTCATACCAACTTAAATACAATAAGTCATTGACCATAAAACCATAGTCTTGGGTAAATTCAAATCCACACAATAAGACCAACTAGACCAATCCAGTAAACAGTTGACAGCCATTGTCACAGATCTCTGATTGAGTTTACCTTTTATTTTTCCAAATAACTTAGGGTTTGTTTGTCAGTTTTAATTTAGGTTGTTCCTGATATGCAATACAAGATTACAATGTGTCTTTTAAAAGAAACCATTTGTTTTAAAACATAAAGAACAGAACAAGCTTTACTGTTTTATTGGTGCAGAAAACAGGCAAGCTGTGGTCATAAAATTAATCTGATTGTTTCCTGTATGAAGTATGTAGTTATGAAAATAGAAGGACTCAGGATAGAAACTATGGAGGGCTGACTTCGTCTGCCTTTCCCCTTTAGTGTGGGCAGTGTTATGTTTGTAGAAAAGTATACTGAATAGAAGCATAATAATGGTTTGTTTTTTTAAAAAAATGAATGGAAAACTGCACAGTATATTGTACTGATGTAAGTAGAACTATTTGCATATGATGTGATTTTATTTATTGTATTTCTGTAGAGAAAGAATTCATGACTGTGGATATAACCGCTGTGTGATGTATTTTTATTTCTTTTACAAGCTGATCATTTAAAATATAAATTGGATGTCCATTGATTGTTACATATGTACATTTTCTTGTAAACATTTCAAGTACTATAGATTTGATATTCCCACATTATTAAAAAAGGTTTCCATTAAACTTTAATGATTAAAGATTCAAATCTATACATTCCCTCACTAATGTGTTCTCATCATGTTAAATGAACCCTTATTCTATTACCTGTAATATCTAACAATACCATTCTATGCTTATCTATCCTGCTACATTTAAAGAGCTTTCTGCCAGATACTGCATTGCAGCTTTATGTATATATTAAAGAAGAAAGGAAGACCCTTTAGCTAATATTACAGCACAACCTAAGAAATTCACATCTCAATCCAGAAGTGGACTTTGGCCATGCTATGAAACATACTAATTTTATATTATGCTGCCTTTTGTTGCAGAATTCCATGAACTATTAATAAATCAAAACATTTTACAACACCAAAAGGAACATAAATGGATTATACTACAATAGTAGACTTTTTTTGAAAAATGACTGTTTTGAAGTATGAATGCAAAAAAGGGGAAGTGCAAAGATATGAATGTGAACTGTATATTGATGTACACTGACCATATTTCAAAGAAGACATTTTTATGAAGCTGACATCTATAAATATAGCTTTAGGAGTTCTGAGGAGGACTTCTGACCATTGCTCTTCTGATAATTGCCCAATGAGCTCCTTGCTATACTTCTGATATTGAACACAGTACATATACACACTGTTCTGTACACTTGAAGCTGAGAATAAAGTTCTGCCAGTCTAAAATGGGTTATCCGCGAACTACACCCTTTTATGGCAAATGTGAGCTTACTATGGTCATCAGTTAACCTCTTCCAATCAACTAATCAAGCTTAGTTTAATTGGGTGACACCCCTACATTACACGTGAACACCATCCTTGCTAGGGGTTGACAAATTCAACAGAGATCTTTTGTCAGCTGTTCCAAAAATCAAACATTTTGTTCCAGCTCCTCCCTAAACTGCAAAACCCAGGATTCCATAGGATGTGGAAAGTGGAATAATGGCACTATGACAGTCTAGTGCAGAAATGGCCTTACTCCTAAGTAAACTTGCTGAATAGTCAGCTGAAGAGCTGAACTTGTTGAACAGTCAGCAAAATGCTTCAGGAAAAGTTGGCAGAAGTGGAATTTCATGAATCCATTTCTCTTCATATTAGTGCATCAGTTTCATGACCTTTTGGTCAAATCACTGTTTCTCTGCAGACCTAATTTCTGTTATAATTGGAGTGAGAGTTACAGTGAGACTTCTTCATTTCGTACAGTACAGCACTGAATTCATTTTGGTTAGTGCGGCTTTCATAACATTTGCCCAAATCCCCAAGTCAGCACACTCCAGGTGCAATTCTAGACACACTTATTAGGGAGAAAGCCTCAGTGAGTGTCTGAGAGGCAAACTTAATTGAACAAAGTGGACTTGCTTCTTAATATGTGTTGCACAGCCAATTGCTTAAAAAGTATACTGTACTGGAATATAAAAAATGCCTTATTTTAATATTCCACTACAGCTACAGAATTTGTGATGAGAGGTTACAAAATAGTGTGCACTCAAGCGTTCTTAAATCAGATATGTTAATTAAAATATTTGTTTCTTTAAACCTTTCCATACTGATGTATATCTGGTGCATTCTAAGTGCTTTATGAAGTTCATTAATGTAAAACAAGAATGCAAGCATAAAGGCAGCAGATAAAAGCATAGTTAAAAGTCAGAGTTTTAAATTAACAGGATGTTTAAAATGCCTGCCTGATTAAAAAAAAAAACACAGAAGATCAGTGCCAGGAAATGTCATTCCATAAGTGGGGAACCAAGGCCAAGAAAGTCCTTCTTTGTGCTAAAATACTCCTTGTATCTGACAAAGATGGTAACTGAAGCAAGGCATTAGCTGCTGATATTAATTCATAGCCAGGTTGTTATGGGAGAAGAAGAAAATGTTCCTTTACATATATGAGTCCTGAAAACACTAGCACTTTGAATTTATCTGGAAGTGAATAGGTAGTGAATGAAATTCTTCTGTAACTGATCTTCAAGTGGTCATCTGTATATTCACACACATGGGTCTGTGCGTAAAGGGAGACACCCTTTGGAATCATCTAGCTCATTGAAATTTTTAGCAGTAGCCTAGCCTACTTTCCCCACATTGCATGATCCAGCAGCCATTTTCCCAGCTTGATACATCTGACATAGTAGAAAACACTCAAGTATTTGGATGTACCAGCTGGGGAGGAGAATGGATTGTGTGAATGTACAGGTGAGTACTCAAGGAACATCAGTTACAGGTAAACAATCTGTCTTTGTTGTGGTCTATATGCATCATATACATGGATGCTGATTAGCAAGCAACTTGCCACCGGAGGTAGGAGGCACATCTAAAGAAGATAGAAGACGAGATGGTCCTGCCAAACAATGCATCCACTTGAGATCTCATGTCTAGGCAGTGGTGCTGAATAAAGATGGATGGAGTGGACCAGGTTGCCACTTGGCACAGCTCAGGGAGAGGTATCCTTCTCAAAAAGGCAGTTGAGATAGTGGTGACCCTAGCAGAATGGCACCGAATGTGACTCTCTAAAGGGAGGCTAGCTAGTTGATACGACAAGGTGATGGCTTTTACAACCCATGTGGCAAATGTCTGAGGAAAGATTTGAAGGCCCTCCTGAGAAGCATACAAATAGATGAGGGAACCTGCAAAAATCTTTCATTTGAGTCATGTAAAACAACAACATTCTTTGGATATCCAAGCACTGAAGGAAATGTTCCAGTGGGGTTGATGGAGTGGGAAACAAAGAGGGTAGGACCATCTCTTGTTTAACAGATGGAAGTCTGAGACAACCCTGGGAAGGAATGAGATGTCTTGTCTGAGAACAACTTTATACCAGGCCAGATAGGGAGAACTGACTCAAAGTGCACACAACCCCCCAGCTTGCATGGCAGTCATAACAGCAATAAGGAAAGCCACTTGGTAAGAGAGGTGATCTAAAGACACCAATGTAAAGAGTTTGAAGGGAGACTCAACCAGGTGGGCAAGGATTGCTGATAGAATCCAAGGAGGAGGAGGCTGTTGATGGTGAAGGTAGAGATTCTGGACACCACAGAGGAAATTTGTTTTTGCAGGAAGTGCAAAAAGCAACCTGAAAATGTTCTTTTGGGCAAAGGTAAGTATAGGAAAATATACAAAGATAGAAGAGAACTTGAAGCCCCTGTCCAACAATGTTAAGATGAAGGAAAAACCTGAAATGGAGTAGTTGAGGGGATCAAAATTTATCTCAACTGCAAACCTTTGAAAAACCAACCATTTGCAGTGGCAAGAGTCACTAGTACAGCACCTTCTCACAACTGTTAGGATGGCACAAATTCTATCCAAGGTTAGTGGAGATCAATCCTTCACACCATCAGTTTCAATCTGTGTACATCATGGTGCAGAATCTTCCCATTATACCTCAAAATTACATCATCCGGCAAAGAAGGTCTGTAGGAGTCTTGGGATAGCTCTAACAGAAAAGGTAGCCACACTTGCCTGGGCCACCATAGTGTCACAAGGATGAAGTTGGTGTGGTCCTTCCTCAGTTTTTCTATCATTCTGGTGATCATGGGGAGTGGGGGAAACAGGTAAGGTAGCATCTCTGACTATTGGAAGATGAATGTGTTCCCCTGTGATCCTTCTCCTTCACCCTCTCTGGTGCAAAAGTAAGGAACTGAGCATTGTGAGGAGAAGAGATGAACAGGTCTATATGTGAAGTGACTCATCTGTGGAAAAACCTGCTGCAGAGGACTGGATGCAGCATCCATTCATGGTTTGCAGAAGTCGTCCAGCTCAGAGGATCTAATACATTCAGTGTTCTGAAAAAATGAAGGTTGAGCAAGTAAATGTGGTATCTGAGACACCCGTGCGAAAGGTGCTGTGTCAACACAGCTAGAGTACATGAGCAAGTGCCCCTCTCTATATATCATATTACAGTGGCATTGTCTGTTTCCACTGTTTCAGGAAAGGAAGGAGAGCTTTGCAGATCTTGAAGACTGACAGGAGTTTGAGTCCATTGATGTGTAGGTTCTTTTGTCCTCCAGACTACTGGCCATGAATCTGATTTCCATAGCAGTGACTGTCCCAACGGCCTAATGAAACAGTGCTCCCTGTAACAGCATTTGTAGATGGGTCCACCAAGTGATGCTGTCATGGATTCTGGCTGGGAGGTGGAGGTGAGCCTTCATGTTTAAACAAAATCCATCTGCATATTGGAGGAACCAAAGCTATAACAGTCTCCTGTGAAGGTGGATGAAAGGGAGCATGGATGTTGTTGATGCCATGAGTCCCAGTAACTGCATAACTGAGGCCACTGTGATGATTGGCTGGTGCCAAAGACAATTGAATAAAGCAAGAATGTGCTGGACTTTAACGATGTGCAAGGAAAACTGTGCTACTCTTGATGAAAGTCAGACCCCTATAAAGAGAATGTCCTGTTTCAATGTAAGGTAGGACTTGTCAAAGTTCACACACAGCCAAGGTAATAGGGGAGAAGCATAGCTATGTGAACAGTTGATTGTAGCCAACAATTGGAGTTGGCAATTAATAGCCAATTGTCTATATATGGAAAGACAAGGATATGCTGTTGCTGAAGCATTGCTGCAACTACCACCATTACCTTCTTAAAGACGCTTGGTGCTGTCACCAACCCTAAGGGGAGCACCTTGAACCGACAACAATCACCTGCAATTAATTGGAGGAATTTCAACAACGCAGATGAATATTGACATGGAAGTATGCATCTTTTAGTTCTAGAGTAGGGAACCAATCTCCTTCCCATAGTAGGGGAAGGATGTTGGCTAGAGCAGTGGTTCTTAATCTTTTCTTTACCAGGGACTTGTAAATATAATTTTTTGCTGGGGACTCTCAACTTTAACTCAAGATTTAAAGATTCAAATATTTATTTATTCATTAAAGGCTTCTGGAGACTAGGATTCAAATCTCCTCTCAGACACTGGGTGATCTTGGGCAAGTCAAATGTTCTTAGCCTCAGAGGAAAGCAAAGGCAAATCCCCTCTGAACAATTCTTGCAACAGCAACAACAACAACAAAAAACTGTGATAGGTTCACCTCAGGGTTGCCATAAGTCAGATGCGACTTGAAAGCACACAGCAACAAAGTGCTGCGGAAAGGGGCAGGTTCTTTCTAGTTGTCCTTTCTCTGCCCTTTGACTTATAGCAACCCTAAGACAAACTTATCACATTTTTCTCTTTCTCTGAGACTGAGAGAATGTGACTTACCTGAGGTCAGCCAGTGGGTTTCCACAGCTGAGTGAACTTCCAAACCCTGTTCTCCAGAGTCATACTTTGGGTGCATGCACATGCCTGCTGCTGTGTCCTTTTTGTCAGGTATGTGGCAACAGGGATTGCATAGGTGTTGAAAATGTTCCCTCATTTGCAAACAAGGGCACCCACACCATCCCTGTTGCCACATCCCCATTGCTGCTACTGAGAGTCAAGATGATACTGTTCACATTTCCAGTCCACATATACAGGCAAATGGGAGCTTTTGATTCCTCACTCATATAGATGGCAAGTGACATGGTGACAACAGAAGGGGGCAGGAAGGGACCCCTGTAGAGAATGCAACTGCTAAGCTAAGACATCAGGGGCCTGGAGACTTGGCGAATGGACTTCTCCATGAACGTATTCCTCATGGACTTCCCCCCCGATGCTGATCCAATTAGGTGAGACTCTGGTTCCCCCTTACTGTTCCTGTGGGGACAACTGTGGATCAAACAGATTAGTGGTGAAAAGTCACTGAGATGATTGAGTAAACTGGTTGCTCTGAAGGTAGAGAATTGTTCCTTCTCTTATCCACATAGAAATCATTCCTGTGAAATTTCTTGGATTTCTTGGCCTGAGAGAGTGCCATAGTTGCATCTGATAGTGTTGAGTAGAAGACAGTGTGTTCAGTACTGAATCCAACGATATCATAGTGGTTATTGAGGTAAAGGTTGAAAACCTAGATATTCCAGTGCAGATATCCCAGTAGACAGTTTAGTATCTGACATCATAAGAATGTTAAGAAGGCTGTAGGACTTACAAACAGAGGGTTCTGCTAGGGGTGGCCACATGTCAACTGTGCTTGCCAATTTCTCCCAGAGAAAGGATCATAACTGCTGTGCTCTGCCTGAGAGGTAAAAGCGAAGCAGATGTGGCAGTCCAAAATGACACGGGAGGAGACCGAGTAAAGGGGGCATGATGAGACTTTACTGCAGGAGGAGCAGCACTTTAAGAGCTGTGAGGCCATAGCCCATTCCAGCTGGGTAGGGACATCATCCGCTATGTTCCTGCTTCTTATCTGTAGATGACAAGCAAAAATAAAGTTTGTTTTTGGATCAACAACAAAGGAAACGAATAAGGTGGAATGAAAGGGGGGGGAGTGCTCACAAAACAGTCTCATCTAGATAAGAGGATCTCTATCACATATAGGCACTGTGGTGGATAAAGCAGAACTGGGAAATGGCTGCCAGAGGGTGCAATTTGGGCAGACTGTGCAGGACTACCACCAAAATTTCAGCTAGTTGGCAGATTCTGAACAGTGTCTCTGTGCAGATCCAGAGCCATATGTGTGATGCACAGAGACTACAGTAAATAATCTGCTATTACCACCTTCTAGAAATAGTTGTACAGGTAGGAGAAGAATTGCTCATACAATACTGTGCCACCAATTCCCAATACACAGATGTTATCCAGGAAGATACTATGGCTGGGTGTAAAAAGCTACCAAGAGTCCAGGAACATCAGCACTACTGCCTTTCTCCCCTCTTCTGTCCTGCCAGAGGATATCTGTTAAGAATGTGTGTAGGTTCACTAAACTTACTATCAAAATTGTAATACAAGAAGCCCCCACCTTTTGCCACCCCATTATCTGACAACTTTCTGTTTTGATGCTTCCAAGTTAAGCACAGGTTCTATTAATTTGACAAGGGTTCCTCCCTTTCATCAGTTCTTCTTGTCTGTGGAGGCTCACTTGGAACCACTTGCACACAACTGCTTGCAAAGCAAACTGAGGGGGGGGAAGGGTACTATGCCAGCTGAGAAAACAGCACATGTCCAATCAGTCTCAAGTGTAGAGGCATATCTAGGGTGGGGTAAATAGGGTACAGGTCCTGGATGTCAATGCCGAGGGGGCTCAAAAAAGCCATGCCGGAAGTGGAGGAGAAGAAGGAGGAGACTCCAGAGGTAGGGCGCAATTTCCATGCTTGCCCTAGATGCTGTTTATGCTAGATACCAAGTGACCTTCCTTAAATCCTTTGTGTTCTCTACAGTACAGAACATGCGTTCCACTTTGCAATCAATTCTGCTTTCTGATACTGCTCCAGTCCCTAATCTGTTGGATAAATGGGGGAAGCCTATAAATCCTTTACTAAACTTATTACCAAAATTAGAAGGTTACTGAAATCCCAATTTTAAAAAGGGGACCAGAAAAGTACAGATCTTACAGCCTAACTTCTGTTCCAGAAAAACAAATGGAAAGGATAGTCAAGGCTGCAACTGTTAAATATACAGAAAACCCAGTACAATGCCCTGATTGCAAGACATTATTTATTTAGAACTGAGAATTTCTAGAATTCAATCCAGCACACCAAACAGGACTTCAAGTGAGAAACTCTTTCAGTCCACCAGATGTTTTACCTCCTTTTCTCCACACAGAAGAACTCCTCATCCAGAAGGTAGGGCACTGGGCCAAGTGCTAATCAAATCAATGACCCTTAGGCAAAGGTGGATTCTTTCAACACTCAATAAATAAGCCCAATATCTAAAAATTGCCAATTAAGCTCAGAAATGTACTTCAAGAAATGTACTTCAGAAATTCAAGCAGTGGTACAATTGGTTCACACATTTCTTCTCTAAATGTCTGCTGTTCCCTGATCTTTGACAGGCACTGACAGATAGCTGTCACCACCCAAAGATAATTACCTTAAAGGCTTTATTAATAATTCTCCCCACAGGTGGAGACTTGGAGCTGAAAGATATATAGAAGCATCAACACCTCCAGGGTACAGCTGAGACTGACAGAAACCCAAATACCTCATCTAGATCAGGGATGAGCTGAAAATTCCATCCCAGTTGCAGGTGGGTCAGGAATGGGGAATAATTATCTGAACAGAGTTCCAAAAACCATGAAGTTTATCTTTCTTACAGCTCCTCTGTCCTGTCAAGCAAGCAAATGTTCAAAAGCAAACAGTATATGTTCAGCTTGTACATGAATAAACAAGACAGTGCTTGTTTTCATGTTTATTTTTCAATAGTTTTCAACCTCTCCATCCCACTATGCACTTGTTATTTTCTTGTGCATTTACATTTTTGCCTGAAGGTCATGACACATGATCACAGGGGAAGGGGGCTGATTTTCTGTTCAGCATACCGTGAACACGCCTGTGGCAAACAGGCTGGTTAATCTGTCATCAGCTAGGACCAGCAGCCTGTTTCTAAATTAGTATTTGGGAAGACAGATGAATAATCCAAAGGCTACATTACTATTGACATTTCTTTTTCCTGTATCTTTACTGGTTCCCTTATAGTCCCTCTTTCAGCTCCAGTGCACTTTAATTGATCCACAAAAGAGGTTTGTCTTAGTTACCTGAGACAAATAATAAAATGGTATCTTCTCCAACTCCAAATCATCCAAACTAAATACATCAGCCATGCCTGAGGACCGCAAGCTAGATTAGGAAATGTGTGCCAAGCTGTATAGAATCCATTACTGTGACCTCCAATATTTCCACTGTTGTCTTCACAATTTAAGCCACTTTTCAGTTTAAAAAATATATGGCTAGCATCAGTATTTACAATGTCATAAGCCAGACTTTCAATATCTCAAATATTGGAATTCATGTTTATAGTTGTAGCATCAGTGCAGTGACCAAAACTGCCTTCCAAAGCTCACCGTAGAAGCCAGACAGCTGTACCAACATAAGGATTTCTGAGGCCTGGGCAGTGGGGCAGTTAGTGAAGAAGCATCCAGCCTTCTCCTCATTTCGCCAATGAGTGACTTTGTGACAAGAAGTTGTGACAGGACCCTGCTAGGGTTTCTGTGGATGCCTGTCACTGCCAAAAGAGGGCTGGCCGCTTCTTTATTCTCGCTCTGCTCCCCAGCACCTTTGAAATCCTTATGTTGGTGCAGCTGTCTGGCTTCTAAGAAGGGCTTTTGGAGGCTGCATTGGAAGGCGCAGCTACTGTACCAGAGCTCCCTCATTATAGCTACATATTCTGATTTAGGATCTATGTTATATTACACACTCATGCTGAAATCATCTGGAGTAGTTTCTTCAAGAAGACCTTTGTTGATGTCAGTGGTCTGCCTTGCAAAAGTAAACTGGCTAAAGGAACCTGTGGATATTTTTTCTTTTTCTTTCGATGAATGCATCATCTTCAGAGTGCATTGAGGCATGTCAAGATTCCCAGATCCAGACAAACACACTGTTAGCAATATGAGGACAGCCGATTGGATACTATGTATTGAAACCATTAGTGGCACTTGCAGCAAGAGTGCCTACCCCCCACCCACTTTGTCTTGCCAGAGACATTCACGCCGTAATCCCCCCCCCGCCAGATTTGATTGCTATAATGGATTCTATGTGGGGATGACACTGAAAAGCATTTGGAAATTAAACTGGTAGAAAAGAGGCTGCAGCTGTATTACTAACCAGTGCAAGGTAATTCACAGCTATTTGTTGTGTGTGTATCACAACAATACGCCAGTTGCGCCCCTTCCTGAAGCTGGAACACCTAAAAACAGTGGTGCATGCGCTGGTAACTTCATGGCTTGACTTCTGCAATGCGCTCTACATAGGGCTACCCATGTGCTTAGTCCAGAAACTTCAATTAGTTCAGAATATGGCAGTCAGGTTGGTCACTGGTAGACCTAAAACTGACCACATAACACCAATTCTGAAGTCGTTACATTGGCTGCCTATTAGTTTCTGGGCACAGTACAAGGTGTTGGTTATTACCTTTAAAGCCCTTTATGGCTTGGGGCCAGACTACCTGCGGGATCGTCTTCTCCCATATAATCCACCCTGCACATTAAGGTCCTCTGGGAAGAATTTACTGCAGCCAGTCAGAACTATCGCTCCCATGCTATGGAATGGCCTGCTGGAGGAGACCTGGCATATTACCAGTCTTGACTGCTTTAAAAGAGCAGTCAAGACTGATCTCTTCCGACAGGCCTTCTAAGACTAGTACTTCCACTGCCTCCCACCAATTGTCCTGCTGTTCTTTTAATAGTTAATTAATTGTTAATTGTTATGTGTTTTAGGGGGTTGGTTTTAGCTGGGTTGGTGGGTGGGGAGGATTGGGTATGTTTTTAATATCTTTTAATGTATTTTAATGTATAATATATTTCATGCTGTCCACCGCCTCGATCCATGTGGAGAGGCGGGATACAAATAATTTATTATTATTATCATCATCATCATCATCATTATTATTATTTTGGTGAACACTACTTTCAGATGCAACTAATAGAGCTGATTTGAATCTTTAAAGCCCTGAGTGTTTTGGAACACTGATACATTAATAGCTGGATCACTTTTTCACATGTTCTTTCCCACGTGCTGTGAGCAACAACTGAGATCCCACTTCAGATACCTTGAGATGGCTTTTCTGTCAGTGGAAAAGCAAATGGCTATAGATGGCTACTGGGAACAGAACTTTTGGGTAGCAGCACCTATCTTATTGTTTCTGTCACACCCCAGTGTTGCATATTACCCTGGAAGTTAGCCTGTGGCATTATGTATTTGGGAGAGAAGAGGCTATACTTAGGGAGGGAGAAGTCAGGTTTCACTTCCTCCTTTGTGATGAAAAGGAGGCTTGGAAGCTAAAGAACATGAACAGTGCCAAATAGTTGCTGTGGCTATAGAAATGACACCATACAGGTTTGTGGGCATCCAGAGGATCAAGATTCTCCCTTAGACAGACTCAGGCTCCCTGAATAGGTCCGTGCAGGCTCTTTAGACAAACTTTTTAAAAACATGTAGCAGCAGCCAAAAGCAAGGAGCAGCAGTTTGTTCCTACTGGTGATTCTACATTTCTTAAGGCTTGGGGTAAAAGATCTCTCTCTCTCTCTCTCTCTCTCTTGCTAGAGCACTGAGGCATCACCCCCTCCCATCATATGCCACTTTGAGTAGCTCCAATTAAGCTTCTAGAAAGCATAGATATAGTTGTGAATGATTGGAGCCAAGGTCTTCAACCCAGGAGGAAGATAAGGACAATGCCTACCTATGGAACTGAGAGACAATGGAGTAGGGTCTCTGTGTTAAGAGACTCAGCACACACTTAGCTGTGAGGAAAATGGACTAAAAGGACTGTGCATGATTTCCTCTACAGCTACATCCATTAATCATCAAATAAATCCTCTTTTATCCAAAGGCTTTACCTCACTTTGACTGTCCTCTAATCTCTGTTGACATGAGTATCCTGATCTAGGCCACAAGTTAACACCATTCCCATTTTTTTTTTTTACACTGAGTTCCTTATGTTGGAAATATAAATAAGTATGTTCATTTTATTAAATTGTTCAATAATATAAACAAATTATTAGCTAACAGATTAACCAACCACAAAAGTTTGTGCATTTCACAAAAATAGCTGCTAAGGAAGAAAATGCCATTTCTTGATCAGCAGGGGACACTATGAGGTCCAGTTATATGTCCAAGATCCATTTCACATTAGAGACATTGAGAAAGGTCAGAAATGTTGGCCATCTATAATGACAGCATTGTTTGTTTGTTTGTTTGTTTGTTTGTTGAGTGGAGGGCTTGCAAGCAGTCAATAGAATCTTCCAAACTCTCAGTGATAGGTCCAGTGAAGGACTTAATCTCCAAGCTAAACACCTTGCCTCTGTACTGGAATCTGAAGGATAACACAATGTTTTGGCAGATAGTAACGAAAGCTCTACCCAATGGTCACAAATCTCCTGTTTGTTGTATCTCTGCCTATGAATGTGAAAAATATTTTTCTGATGTTCTTCATGATTTAAATAAGTCTCCAATTCACAGTATATAATTTCATCCTGGTGCTCCAGAGTGCAAGTCTGTAACTCCTGGAGACATTTGTGACTTAATATCACTATTTGAACCTGGTAAGCCTGTTTCAGATTCCATACCAGATGATTTGAACAAATTTAAGCTAGATTAGCGGGCACATCAACTATCAGCTCTCTTCATTTTTTATTAAAATATATTTGAAGGTTTCTAGGGCTTGGAGTTCAAAAAAGGGTAAAAAGACCAAGTCAGCTATAATCATCCTATTAGCCTTATTTCATTTATGGGGAAAGTTTATGCATGCTGCCTAAAAAGTAAGTTTCTTATCTGAATGGAAGATAACATAATTATAGGCAAGGAACACACTGGATTTAAAGCTGGTTGTTCAACTTTAGATCATTGTTGCATTTAGCCCATCTTGCTGAAAAGTATACTTCATTCCCTGGTGGTAAGCTTTTACTGTCTTCAGTGATCTCAAATTTGCTTTTGATTTGGTGTCATGGGAACTCCTATGGAATCTGACAGAGCCACCTGAAATGATGTCTGGACAGGTGAAGAAGAGTCATAAACCAAGGGTGCCTCAGCCACCAAGGTATTAAGTCCCTTGACTATCAGTGGAAATGGTGGCAATGCATATAGCAGAGGGTCCTCTCAGTCAAAAAGAATCAGGTTTCCTAGAGTCCTGTTGAGACTAGGCCTCTGGAACAAAAGTGGTTGCACTGATTGTTCTCATGAGAAATGAACAATCCACCTGTGGGATTCCCCAATGTATGATGTGAAAGGAATCTAGCTTCCACTAATGGCACATGAGGTCTGGCCTGCTGAGTGAGTCAGCAAGCAGAATGTCTTCTCCTGGAAGATGGCCAATTGCAAAGCTGGAGTGTTAACTGTAGGAGGGTGTTTGACTTACTGCCAGCCTATTTGTTGACGTAAAAACAGTGGTATTGCCTGTAACTACTTTGCACCATCTTGTGTCACAGAACTATCTCAAAAGCTTTGAATGCTTTTATTACTGCAACTTCTCTAATATATTGATGTGGAATTTGCCCTTCTCTGCAGACTAGAGGCCTTCATGGTCAGTAGAACAGTTTGTGCAACCCATCCTGACAAAGAAGCATCTGTGTCTGTATCTACAATGACTCAGAGGGTGAAATAACAAGCCTGTCCTGGTGTTGTAAGGACTTAGCCATTTTACAATCAGTTCCTGAACCACTCCTAGCATTATTAGAAACTTTCTGAAGAGTCCCACTATCAAAAATTGTCAGAAATCAATGCTGGAGAGCTGCATGTAGAGACTTGCAAGAGATATGGCCATTGTCATGGAACCCATCAGCCCCAACAGGACTTGAACCTTCCTGGTAGACACTCTCCTATTCTTGCAGAAAGCTCAAGTCAGTTTGGCTAAGACTTCAGTGGTTTTCACTAAATAAGAATGCAGCTGAGTGCATATGTGATAGTGACAGTGTTCTGCATGCAAATGTTACTTTTCGATATTCATGATTAAGTTTAGTTTATCGGTGAAAGAGTTACTAAGAGATCTTTCTGAAGAGCTCACTTTGATAGATTCATCACAATCAGTCAAGGATATATATTGGTAGATAAAAATTTCTTGAATTCAGAGTCTTTCTGCCACCACTGTCAGATATTTCATGAAGACTCTCAGAGTATTAAAAAGCCAAAGGGAAGAATACAAACATGGTAATACTTGGTCAGCAATAAACCAAAGAAAATGATGATAGAGCACTCCGATGGACATGTGAAAATAAGCTTCTTAGGTCTATTGCCATGCATCAGTTTCCTGTCCTGAATAAAGGGTAAATAGTTGCAATGGTGATTGTTCTGAATTACCCTGGAATGGTGAAACATTTAACCTCTTGGTGGTCAAAGAAGGGCTCAGTCTGCCATCTTTTCTCAGAATAATAAAGCCACATCAAGAAAATCTATAATGACAGAAATAGGGTTTACTTGCTCGATTACCTCTTTGGCTAGTACACTGCAAACTACTTTCTGAACTTGCAATGGAATATGGTGCCAGTTATCCTAAGAAACTGTTGAATTTGATTATATATTCCTCCAAATAATGCCAAGCACTCAGGAGTCCTATTAGCATAATATATTAGTAAATGAGTCTGTAGTAGTAGTAAAACAGCAGGATGACATTTTCCAAAAACTGGCAGTCTTTTTCTTAAAAGAAGAGGAGCAATATGTCCTTTAGATGGAGATAAACTACTGGACAAAGTCTTGGATTGTTCTCTATGACACGATCAGGAAGATAGTATCCTGAATTGGAATAAAAACAGATGAAATTTCTATGCGATCTCCTCCCAAAACAGACACCAGAACAGATAGAGAAAAAAATACTTCAGTTCAACTCTGCCTTGAACACTTGAAATGTGCTATGCAAATACTAAATGTTACATTGATGATAAATATGTTCTGAAGAATAGATCTAAAAAAAAATGTAGCTAAACTCACCAAGTCCATCTATGAAATTCTAAGCAGTCCTCTTGACCTATGATTTCACTGTTGATAGATTGAGTTCTGAGAAGGTTGTGGTTGCCCTGACCACTCATTAAAATATGATAAGGAATAATAACAGTTAGAAAAATGCTGTCACAAGTCTAGACTATGTCCAGCTTAGAACATGCTCTGGCAGATCTGGCTTCAGCAATATAAACCCAGTGATCCCAGAGGACAGGAGGCAGCTGTATCCATGCAAAACACTCAGATTGCTGTCAGTGGAGTTCTTACTATTTTGTGGTTATAAATTCTGTTACCACACCCTAATTGGTTGTTTTCACTATTAGCTGAATTGTATTTCCCGAGTTTATTTCAAAAATACACTGCAAGTTATCTCACTAAAAGAAAGGATGCAACACACATGAGAGAAAAATTATTCATGTGTACATTTGCTGCTGTTGTTATCATCTATGTTGGTCATGCAGAGAACGGGAAGAAGAACAAAAATAAAATTGCCACTTGCCTTTTACCATGGAAATGGAGTTGCGGGAGGGTGGGGTACCTAGCATCTGTCCACTAAGTTCATCCTGTAGTATATAGCAATAGTAAATAACACATTCAAATAAAGTTAGTCTATTCTTTTTAAATTTTATTTTCTATAAAATTACACAAGTAAATCTTTTCACAACTATCTAGAAAAAATCTCCTAGTATTTCCAATGAGTAGATGGGGTTGCATAGTGGGACAAATCTATGCAGATATATATAATGAATGCAGATCACAACATATCTGTTGTTATTAGTCCTATGCAAGCTTAACTAGTCTATTCTCAGCTGTCAATCAGGATACCAGTGAAAGAAGAAGAAAACTATTATCCCAGGGTGTAACTACAAGGGGCAAAATGTGGGCACTTCCCCCCTCAGATAAGAATTCCTTCCTTCTCTCATGAAGTTTTCCTTCCGTCCCCAAAGTTCTAGAACTGTAGAGAGTAAGACATTGAAAATCATTATCTTAGAGCCTTTGTGTTTGCTGCATTCCCTTGGTAACTTTGCCTGCTCCCCTCCCTGCCCTTTTTTTTGGGGGGGGGGGAGATGCTGTATTTCCGAAATTTTATGTTACCGCAGTGCTAGCTGGAGCAACTTCCCAGATTATCCCTTCTTTAAAATAGTATGCAGACCTTTGGCCTCTTTGGGGGCTGATTGCCCAGGGTGAAAGGGCCTTTCAGAACATGATGTATTGTTTACATCTGTTATTTTTTAAAATGGTGATACTTTTAACTGCCTTTAACTCTCCTGACGTTTAATTATTTTTTTAACTTTGGTATGATCTGAATTTTTTAGTTGTATCTGTCTTAGCTTCTATAAGCCACCTTGAGCCCTACGCTAGGGAAAATATGTGATTTTATCATCATCATCATTATTATTGTTACTATTGTTATTGTTGCCATGTGCCTTCAAATCATTTCTCACCTATGGGGACCATAAGGCAAACCTATTGCAATAATTTTTGGGGCTGAGAATCTGTGACACATCCAAGTTCACCCAGTGAGTTTCCATGGCTGAGCAAAGAATCAAACCCTGGTCTCCATAGTTGTAATCCAATGCTCAAACCACTGTACCATGCTGGCTCTGCTATTACTATACTATATTACTATAAAAGTAACAGTCTACATCATCATCTATGCAAAAGTCCACAAACAAGCAAAACAAAGATAAAACTCAGCCAAACACCAGAATACATCTAATTCCCCAAGAAGTTGAAGGAAAACAAAAATGCCTTCATCATTTGACAGATGTTAGTGATATTGCTTAACCGGAAGGGGGTACAGCAAAAATAACAAGAGTAGGTCATCATAAATGATCTAAATGGAAACTATTAAAAACAAATAAAAAGGAGAAAAAGAAAATTATTTTCAAGTTTTTATATACTGATGAAGTTTCTTGTTTGTTTTCATATAACTTCTTATTTTTTTCCTTTGTATGTTCATCAGAAAGATTAGTTCAAAACAGACCTGCTATGTTACTAACTGAACTGCCAGAAGGAATTACCTCTTGCCATATCTCAAACAATGATGTTACCACAGTTCAAAGTGTTTATTCCATTCCTTTAACACCCTAAACAGCTCAGAACCTTCATATCTTGTTGGCTACCTCCTCCCACATGAACCTGGATGAATGTTCTGTTAATCTCTGGTAGAAACTGAATGGCAAAGTGAATGTCCCTGTTTAATCATTTGTGAGTGGCCCTGCTTTGTTGTGACTGGGAATAGAATAAGGCATTCTATTGCCTGGGGTAGAGCAGCAAATGGCACTTCCTTCCCTAATTCAAGAGTATAGTACTCCAGGCCAGCTGGTTTATCTTGGCATGTTGGTCAGAAAATCCCACAAGTTCTTCTTTGTGGCAGTAAAAGCAGAACAAAAGAGATTCAAATAACAATCTGCTGCCTTTCTGTGACACTACAATATTTGCTCCATCATTTTGCCTAATGACAGGGCCAGTCCTTCCTGGAAACAGGTAAAAAGCAGAAGCTACAAAGTGTGTGCCTCAGGCTCCTGATGCCTCTGCAATCCTCTGGATCCCAAAGGCCTCCAAACCTACCCAGGGAAAGAAAAGACAAAGAAACAAAGGCAAAGATGACAGGTGCTCTGGCTCAGCATAGTGTTGTTTCTCAGTATCCCTGCAACAGAAATTCATGGCAATAAAGTTATATTTGTACAAAGAACACTGCAATATGTTATCTCAGCCCCTTCTGTGATGGGAAGGAGAAACCTGCTGAAGTATAGGAAAGTTCACCACAGTCTATGGAAAACATCAATTTTTTTCACACACCGTCCTGCAATGTGCTCAAAGTATAGAGACCCATCGTATTCCTAATCTTTCATCAAGTTCTCCACTGCTTTAACTAGGCAGGTAGCAAAATGTGAGAGGGTCTTCCCAGTAGGTGCACATTGTATCAGAAATTCCCATCTCATGGAAGCTTGCTTGGAATTGAACTCATTGGGTTTTTTTAAGCACCAGGCTTTCAGAATGTGATTTGTTTTTTAGCATAATGGCAACTTTTACTTATATTACTTATATTAACAGCCCTAACTGTAGGAAAGATTTTGATTCTTCTGTTTTTATATTTGTATTGCAGTGTCTCTGTATGAAAGAGCCAGCATGGTGTACTGGTTTGAGCATGGACTATGGCTTCAGGGATGAGGGTTTGATTCCCCGTTTGGCCATGGTAACCCACTGCTTTCAGTCCCAGAACCCCTGTGATAACTGCGTCTTAGGGTTGCCATGAGTCTGAAACAACTAGAAGGCACACAACAATCTCTGTATGAACATCACTCTGGGCATTTCTTTAAAAAATAAAAAATCTAAAAGGCAGCTTATAAATATTTTAAATAAATAGGCTTCCCCTCAAAATATACAATTCAATCTGGGGATTAAATGTCAGATTTGGAGAGGGCAGATTGGTATGAGAGGCTTCTTTATTGCTGAGAAGATGTCAGTTCCACTGTTCTTTATACTGTGCAGACCTACGTACTTAGAGCAGATTTATAGCTAAAAATTCATCCTGACTGGGGAATTACAGAAACTTATAAATCTGTGCATAACTTTTCAGAAAACCTCCATGTCCTGAGTTATTTTCTGTTATCATTTGTAGCAGAGAATTCTTTCTAATGCACTCTATGAGCAGGTTTTGCTGTATAAGAGCACTTACTTTATGATTGTATCTTTCATGCTCATAAATGTCAATTTAATTACTCTGTGAATTATGAAGTGGTCTCTAGGCCTCTGTGTAGAATTCCTACAATTCCAGGCCAATGAAATTTATGTTGAAAAGTGAAGGTGTCCATTTCACTGATCTGAAATGAAAGCTCAAGTGGAAGTGCTGTGCATGGACAATCACGCTGTATTCTGTGGCTGCTTGTGGTTAAAAGAAAGAGATATTTTAAAAAGGTTAGTTTGTGGTGGTGGGCAGGAGTGAGTTCTAGGCAGGTATATTGGTTTTCATACCCCACAAAACAGCCCTGTTTGCCTAGCATTTTTTAACAGTGGGTGAAAATAATGAAATAGTGATCAAAAATACACCTCTGCAAATAACAATTCAGTTCAATGAAACAAATAATTTAGAATAATGAATAAAAACCATACTATGAATAATAGCATACATTTTAATATGTTATTTCCAAGCTCTAATTATGACTGGGAAAAAGATCTAGTATTCACAGATGTTCATGTATAGCTTTTCATACAAATTCTAGTTATGTAACACAGAGTCCAACATAAGGCAACATAAATGGACTCTCCTCAGGCCCTTACAGCTACCAAGAGAGTGATATTCCAGAATTGGAAGGAAAACCCTTACATTTTATCACTCAATAGCCTGAAGATCTCAACGCTCTCTCTACATTTTTAAGGGCATTCCATAGTCAGCATTTCCAGTTGGACGCTTCTTTGGATATATAGTCTGCCTACATTAATCTGTACACTTAACTGATTATTTGAAACTCATTAATATTATTAGTAACTCCTGTCTCCCTATTTTTTGTTTCCTCCTGTTCATTTTTTACTTCCCCCTTTTTCTCCTTTGCATATTTGCAATCATCACCATCTTCTTCTTCCTCTTCTTCTTCTTCCTCTTCACCACCACCACCACCACCACCATGCAAATCAAATCTATTTATTTAGATCAGCCACATGCCTTTGCAGATAATACACTTACATGAATATAAATACAAATATAAAGCAAAATGTAACAAACTACCCAGACTTTGATTGCTTAGCAGAATGTCCGCCTCTTAGGCCCTTACCACACCATGCCCCAATAGCATGTTGTTCTGTTTCAACCCCAGCATTGACATTTCTGTGGTGGTTTTGGGTTATGAACGCTCTCTACCACACCCTTTTGACTTCAGCAGATGAGTAGCATTCTTGCCACCAGCATTCTCACTGAATTACAGAGTCACTGGCAAGTCCTCTTCCCTGCCTTTCCCTGCCCCATAGCTCCTGATTGGTTGGGTGTTTTGTTTTGTTGTGTTGTGGTGGTAAGCCATACTAACACAGCCTCATTGTAACGCCATGACACCCCCATAGGCTCTTGCGTTTTTGTGTTATAATGCTAAAAAAAAGTATTTAAAAATTTAAAAAATATAACTCAAAGGAGAAATTTAAAATAAACACTGAGAGGTAATAGATTTCGAAGTTACTACACTAGGGAGTAGCTGAGGGAGGGACAAGCTGGGCATGCCTACCCCTTGCCCCTCCTGGATCCACTATGACAAAAAGTGCTATCAAGCACAAATGAGGAACCACACTTGGCCAGGTGATAGGATTATGGCAGGAAAGGAGGCCATTACCAGATTTCTTCCGGTGATGAAAAAGTTAAGCAATGAAAAGGGATGGGACAGCAGCTGGTTAGGGACAACATCACGCAAAACAGTGGGTCCTGGACTGGGAACAATGCATGGTTTTGCCAAGATGGTGACTTCATGCAGTAAGGGTTTCACCACTGCAGGAAATACATTTTATAAGAATGCAAGAGATGGTTCTCTTAATGCCGTCTCAAGCTATAGCATCCATACCAAAGATAGTAAGGTTACTCTCCCTTCCCAATGTCTTTCTGCCAGCATGCAAAGCCTTTTTTTATTCAGGCAGACCTTTGGCAATTAAGCTGGATGGCTGTAAAACTGGCTTTTCATCTGAGTGTTATTTTTTCCCTTCTTTCTCCTTATTTATGTGTTTTTGCTGCTCTTCAAGTCGCCTTACATTTTAATTAATCTGTTTTATATGCATAACTATATTTATTTTATTTTATTCTATTGTTAGCCACACTGAACACCATTTTATGGGGGAAAGTTAGGATGCACATATATATAAACAAACAACTTTAAATTTTCTAGTGTCTCTGTGTATGTGTGCCTTCAAATTGCCGATTGATGTAAGGTGAGCGCATGAATTTTACGGAGTTTTCTTAGGCAAGGAATACTCAGAGGAGGTTTTGCCAGTTCTGTCCTCTGAAATATAACCTATAGCACCTGGTATTCACTAGTGGTCTCCTATTCAAGTACTAACCAAGGCTGATCCTGCTTAGCTTCCAAGATCAGATGAGATCTGCTTTTAGAGTATTAAGGCCCAACAATTTTACAGACTGTAACTTTTTTGAGGCTCAACTAATCTAACAAGGAAAATAACAATACTACAAAAAATTGGGCTCAAGAATTTTATTCCAAGCTCATTTGAACAAATTCAAGGAAATTTTATACCTTTGTTATTTTTTTAGATCTGATTTTAACACAGAAACAAAGAGAATTGTAAGAAACGTATGGAAGTATTGTTGTTCCAAAGATGTATGAAATCATGTTGCTCATGGAATATTAATATACAGATATTTTTTACCACCAAGAGCCTTAATAAAAGGGGGAAAAAAATACAGAAGAAATTGTTTCAATGGCCAGATTTCATTTTTAAATGCCAAGATGCTACATTTGCAGTGCTCCCTGTACTGCAATGCCCCCCTGCTATTTTGACACAGAACCAGAGCCAGCAAAATTTAGCCGCTGTGGTGAAAAGCAGGGCTGGTGCATGACTGGCTTTTGCTCAGACTTGCCCACTTCTCCTCAGTGCAACAGAAGCAGTAGCGCTGCCACCAAGCCCTTCCTTGGAGATCCAATCTTCCTTCCCTTCCCTGGGTTCTGGAGAATGAAATGGCTCAACACTCTCCCCCTCCCCCTTATGATCTTGGGAGAAAGGAAAAAACACTATTTTACACGTTCCTAGTAGGTCTTCCCATGGAGATGTGTGGCGAGAGTTTTCCACACTCACTTAAAGAACAAAGCAGGTTTGTTATAAGTGCAACAGTTTAATAATAATAATTTAAAAAGGAAAATAGCGTACTAAGAATTAATAGAAGATATAGCAAGCAACTCAACTAGCTTAGAACACCGGCTCTCTACACCCCTCCCCTCTGGTTGCAAGAGGAAGAACCAAACCCCTAGGAACAGGCACAAAGAAAAGATTATTCTCCAGATCCAGGTTGACTTCCCCAGCCCTCCAATACCTTTCAAAAGAAAACCTAACACATCTGACTACACAGGCTACTACCACACTTCACTGTTATAGTGTTATTATTCTGCTTTCAATGTCCTGTGGAATTCTGGGGTTTGTAGTTTACTGAGGCCAAAGAACTCTCTGGCTAAGAATTCTAAATGTCCTTCCTAAACTGCAAACCCCAGAATTCCACAGGATATTGAAAGCGTAGTAGGGAACTATAACAGTGTAGTACAGAAATAACCAGAGTCCCTGGTTTCCTTATAACCCTTTTCTAGGATTCCTTTTCTTGCTCTAACATCAAGTAGTTAGCTGCAAGCTTACACCAAATGATCACCCCAGAAGCCTTTAGTTCTCCTTCTTCTCACTCCCCACTGACTAAAAGGTGTCAGAGCCAATCCAGTATCTCCCCCATGATCCTTTGTTCAGATCCCCTGAGGTAGCTCTTTCTATAGCCTGGCTATTAAAGTTACATAGTACTTGAAGCCCAGCTTCTTCAATACTGCTAGTACGACTCTATGCTCCTGTGATAATGGGGCTTCCCATTATCTAGACTTAGCTAAAGGGGGACACTTCCCTCTTCAGGTAAACCAAGGGTTAATAAGGTGTTGGGATTAGATTACATTTTAGTGTGTGGTCAGCATCACAGGTCATGTGGGTCAGCATCACAGGTCATGTGGGTCAGCATCATAGGTCACAGGGTGAGACTTGACCAATCAAAAAAGAAAGAGGTGAGCATCTTCAGGATGCTTCCAGATGCTTCCAAGGAGAAGTTATAAAACTTCTTGCAAGGCCATGTGGCCAAGAGATAACAAAGAGACAACAACCAAGGAACCTCTGGGAGGGGGGGTTCTGTGCCAGTAGCAGGCTGCAGGCCTCGCCTCGCCTCGCCTCGCCTCCTGGTGTCTTCCTCGTAGAACATCTAAGCTATGAACATCTGTGAGTACTAGAACTAGTTATCTAGTTGCATTAGGGACTTTTCTGTTATTTTGGAGCTGGCTGATCTAAAAAATGTATCTGTGTTTTCATATCTGTTCTTTTTGTAACTACTTGTAACTAAGCGTGCCTGGGAGGGGGGAGCCTCCCATGTGTGTACTGTCTTGTTCATTTGCATGCCTTGAATAAATACTTTCTGTAAGAACCCTGTTTCTCTCCTTCCCATGCCAACGCTAGATAGACTGGGGAAAAAAGGAGATCCTTAAGCTCAGGGATTGAAATGTAATGGACAGAGTCCCACTGTACTGTCCAAATGTTCAGAATTCAGTGGGTGGTGGCAGCAAAGATTAATTAACAGCTAAAATTAATAACAGGCTGGCATCTACATCTCCAGTATCACATGGTGACATTCCAGCTTCACAGCTCCCCCTCCCATTTTGCCTCCTTTTCTATTTCAGTTCCAAGAATATATACTTCCCACAACCTCTTGCCATTTTAAAACAGAACAAGTGCATGCCATCAGTTAAACTTTTTATTAAAATTAAAGCAGGCCATTGAGTTTTAAATCATGTAGCAATAGTGTGTGCGTGCTATGTTGTATTTTATTTTTTAATCTTTCATTAGTACTTATGTTTTACATGTGTTTTAGCTGTTTTAACCATAGTTTTAATAACATAGTCATTCCATTCTTTTTTTTTTCATTTATTTTGGAAAATAAGATTTTAATTTAATTTTTTTCTAAATTTCTGCAAGACACCTTGGATTCCATCCTGGGAGAAAGGTGAGGTATAAGTTCCTTAAATAAATAAATTCTACATGCTCATTTCTTCAATAGCTTTCTGTGCCTTATCCAAAAAGAGAGACACCTGCACATAAGCCAAAGGCATGGGCATGTCTGTCACTAACAGGATAAATCTTCATTGCAAACTAGTTCACTATGATTAATTTTCCCTTGAGCTGTACAGCCCTAGGAGAGTGTTCATATGTTCTAGGAAATGGGCTAACAATAAAGTCTGGGAAGCATGAGCTATCTGTTGTTGTTTTGTTTAATAAAATGAGTTACTTATACGTTGTGCTCAAGACACCCCAAAGTAGCTAACAATATAAATGCAAAATTACAATAATAAAGTTAAAACAGTTCTGACAGTACACAGACACACAAAATACATAAGGTTACCAATAGCTAAGCAATTTTAAAAATCAAAGTGTGCTTAATCTTTAATCTTTGTGGATAGAACCAAATGTTTGCTGCACGTCAAAACAAGACAGCTAACAAGTCTCCCAAGGAAGGGCATTTCATAACTTACATGTCACATAAGCTTATGGCTTATGCACATAATATAAACATATTAATGGGATATATCCTACAACATAGGAAAGCGTATGCACTAGGGCTCCTCATCAGAGTGGGAAACTTGTGAAAACCTCAGCGTTTTCACTACCTCCATTCATGTGGGCATGGGGGTAGAGTGGGAATGCGTCTACTAAGTAGTGTATCTTTTGCACAATAGCGACCATCCTATCTTCAAAACATGGTGCCTGAGAAAGTGATATGTACATTCTGGGTTGTAGTCAGTGTTGTCTATCTGAGAGAGCAAATCTACTGATTATGGATAGCCAGTTTCATCCCTATACAAGTGTCAGATATAGAACTTTGAGTCTACTTGTTCAAACTCTTGTGCAAGTTCTTGCACTAGTTATTATGCAACAATTTTCACAAGCCATTCTAAACACCATTGTGCTAGTTGTTCCAGAAGCAATTTCCAGAAACAGTTTCACAGGCTGCTATGTAAGCTGCTTCACAAATTGTTCACAGAAGCAGTGGTGGAGCTTGGAGTGTGTGGAGGGGGGCGGGACGGGGTGTGTCTACAGTGCTTGGGGGCATGGCCAGGGCATGCAGGGGTGTGGCTACAAGCCGGGACACCCCCCAAAACATTGCCGCCCAGGGCGAAGCGCTCCCCACCCTCCCGTTCCTACGCCACTGCACAGAGGACCTTTCATGCTGTTTCATAAGCCTTCAATCCCATTGTTGTACAACATATTTCACAACTGCATCATAAACTTTTCCAGAAACAATTGCATTAGTTGCAGTAGCATTTTCACAGACCACCGCACTAGTTCTTGCAGAACTTGTTAAGCAACCATGTGTACAACTCATTGTTCTAACTGAATGGCATTGTTTGCATTAGGTGTTCTAGTTGTAAATAAAGCCACTGCTTATAGTTTTACTACTAACATAAAGTTGGATACAACCCTTTCATTCTACCCTATGCCATTCAAAAGTCTCAAACACAAGATTAATATGTTTATTTTTTAAAGAAAATAATTTGTTTCCATGTAAACTGTTTGTGGAATATGGCTAATTCGTTTTAATTTTTTTCCAGTTTGATTTTAACAATTTCTTTTACTGAATTTGAAATGTGCTTTGGTTTTCTGAATCCAGATCAAGACATACAAAGCTGACACATAAATGCTTAATTACTATGATCACCACAGTAATGTGTCATTAGGATCTTAAACCCATCGATGTCAGATCAGTAGAATCCAGATTAAAGATCTATTATGTTGGTGTGAATGCCACTGATTTTTGTGGTAACAACCTAAAAGTATGTTTTAGGTTGTTTGTCAATCAGTTTAAATTCAAGAGCATCATTTTAGCTTAGTTGTAAAACTGCACTGTTGCCCTGCTGAACAGAATGGGAGCTGATGTGTATATGGTAATTGCATTTTCAATATGGTTTGCATCTTGCTCCAGTTCTAAGTTATAGAAAAATGCTTAATGCTCTTCAGAACGCATCAAAAACAGTTTTTGTTTCCATTTGCTGGTGGAAGCCATAGGCATTCCCCAAGCCCCCATATTTGGAAAGATTTGCTAATTTTCTGGAACTATTGTATATGGAATATGTCATGTGTAATTTTTAACTGGATCTTGTAGAAGTAAATCAATCCAAAAATGTCAGAGTTGGATTTGTTTCTACATTTTTGTACTGTAGATACAATACTTCCAAAATAGAGAAGCCTTGAAGGGAAGATTTGGCTTGTTTGGAATAATTGTTTTAATAATAAAACAGACATTAGGGTCCTGTAACTCTTGAATCTAAATTCTGTAGTGAAAAGAAAACTGAATGTTGACATTTGCCGTATTTATCTACAACAGTCTCCTAACAATTTATTCAAAGAAACCATGTTGAATAAGTAGATGTGCTAACAAATCTTTTGCAAAAAATATTTTTTTTGTAGAATTTGTATGAATCCCAATTAAATACAGCATTGCACTTTCAGATCACAAATTTAAGTGATAATTCACAAACAATATGCCAACTGAAGATAAATCCATTCTGCCTTTCTGAAAATGCTTGTTACCTATGACCATTTCCTCACCAGACTGTTATAGTGCTATGATTCCACTTTCAACATCCTATGGGGTGCAAATCCTTTGCAGTTTAGGGAGGGGCTTCAAAGGCTGCAAACCCCAGGATTCCATAGGATGTTGAAAGTGGAATCATAGCACTATAACAGTTTAGTGTGGAAATGGCCTATATTCTGGAATGCATATTTCCTGCCAAGGTCATCTGGATTGATAAAGGTATATCTCAGTTTACAAAGTCTTTTTATGCCCACCAGCCCCCCTTTCCATCTCAACCTGGAAGGAAGATGGAGAAATGCAGACTTTTTGTATCAAGTTGAAGAAGGGTGTCTGCAGTAAAAATGTAATAAAGCTTGACCTGCGAAAGAAGGGGATTCTACTGTAGCCGTAGCTATTTGTGCCTGCCTATAGCAAGCAAGTAAATAGAAAGTATTTGCAGAATCTCTCACTGAGCATTTGTTTTGGGGGGGTTATATACTTTTTATTATAACTATAAACAAATATAAAATACATTCAATAAAGTGTCAATTTTTTTACAATATTTTGTAGCTCATTTAAGTTTCATATAATTTTCTTCCAATCCTTACTAGAACTGAACATTCTTAATAAATTGAGTTCTAACCATACTACACAAAAGAAAGTTCATTAAATTGTTTGTTCCTGTACATTCTAATCTATCCGATCTAGAAATTATAGTCTGATCTGACATCTTTATCTCATTTATCAAACCTAAAGACACTTTTCTAGTTTCATAAAGTCATATAGACAATATTACCTCCTTCTTAGGATTTTAAGTTCAAAAGTTTGTTACCACGATTTTATAATGGTTTTCCCTTACCAGGTTAACAAGAGCCATTTATTAACGAATTTTACATTTTCTGATTTTGAAGGAATTGTTTGAGAGGGTCCCATTGTTTATCAATTTCTTCATCTGTCAGGCCTTTAAGTTTCTGAGTTAATATGTCAGCATTTTTTATTTCTGACAAGCTGTATAGCCACTGATCTACGTTGGGGACTTCTTCATTTTTCCATAGTTTAGAGTATTCAATTCTCGTTATCGTTATTATATATAGTAAGATCCTCCAATGATTTTTTAATGTATTCTGATCAATCGTGTGAAGCATATTCAATAAGTAAATTTCTGGAGATTTGTTAAATTCAATTTGTAAGATCTTACTTAATTGTTTTATGTATGTCATCCCAGAACTTTTTAGCCTTATTACAGGTCCACCATGAGTGGTACAGTGTTCCAACCTCTGTCTGACATTTCCAACACATACCTGTGCCTATATTATGTATTTTTTTAAAGTTTGACAATCTTAAAGTAATTTTCCTATAAGTTCTGGGCAATTGTGAATTTCTGTGTCATTTTCCAGATGTGTTCCCAATGTTCCAATTGTATTGTATGTCCTAAATTTTGGGCGCGAGTAATCATTGTTGCTTTAATTGTTCCATCTTCTTTCTCTTGCATCAATAATGCCTTATAGATTTTCGCCACCAAATGTGGTCAGTTTTCAAGCATGAGTTTTATCAAGGCATCCTTTTCTTTCGTATCAAAGCCTTGTAGTTTTAAGTCTATATGAAATCTTTCCACCAATTGTCTGTACGGGAACCAATTAAGTGCGATACCTTCTTTTTCTAATTTTTCTCTAGTTTGAATTACAGGTGATCCTGGAAAGGATTTATGAATTATTTCCTCATATCTTAAGTCAGTTATGTGTGTGTCTCCATTTGCCGTAAAAGGCTTCTTGAGGGTAAACTCACATTAGTATTTGTCTAAAAGTCACCCTTTTATAGTTATTCCAAATTTTTAACAATGATTTCCTGATGTAGTGGTGGGAAAAATCTCTCTCCACCTTGGCTTTATCGTAGCAAATATAGGTGTGCCAGCCCATTCCCAGGTCTCGATCTTCCAATGCTAATAATCGCTCATTTTGCAAAGTTATCCAGTCTTTAAGCCAGGTCATCGCAGCAACTTTGTAGTATATATAAGAATCTGGAACACCAGCACCACCTCCGGTGCTTAAGTCAGTAAGAGTCTTCCACCTGGTCCGTGGTTTGTGACCTTCCCAAATAAATTTAGATAAATCTGAAGACTTGTTATTAGTAATAATAGATAAATTTTGAAACAAAAAGACCATCTTCGCTAATACATTCATTTTTATCATTGCCAATCTGCCCATAAAGGAGAGCCGTAGTGTAGACATAGTTTAGAATCTCTCACTGAGCATTTGTGAATAGCCAAACAGGGAAGAAGCAATAACTTTGCATCACTAGTTACCTCTAGCCTACTATGAAAGAACAAGTCTATAATGTTTGGCTACCAGAATGGAAACCATAATAAAAATGGAGTCTAGTGAAAATAAAAGTCATCTCTGCATGGATTTTGGAAGAAACCAAGATTCAAAAAAAAAAAAATCTTTGCTTGTGCAAAGTTCACCAGATCTGGTTGTTTCACTACACATGTGCATATTGTTGGGTTGTTGTGTGCCTTCGAGTTGTTTCCAGCTTATAGCAACCTATCACAGGGTTTTTGGGGCTGAGACAATGTGACACACCCAAGGTCACCCAGTCAGTTTCCATGGCTGAGTGGTGAATCCACCCCTGGTCTCCAGGGTTGTAGTCCAGTGCTGAAACTACTTACACCATGCTGGCTCTCATACATACTAAAATAAAGCATGTTCAGCTGCTCTGTTTTTGTTTGTTTGTTTGTTTGTTTTTGTGGTGTAAAAACCTATTCCTATTCTTTCTGTGTTATTTCTGCCACTGGTACTAAATTTTCTGTTAAGGAAGTAATGCCTAGAAACACATCAGTTTAGCTGATGTGTAACTGTATGACAGAATGGAATTGTTGAGGACCAACTTAAAGGAATCAGTGGCATATATCTTCAGCCAGAAATCCACATACAAAACCATCTACCCTGTCACACATATTTATATATGCACAGAGGACAGAGGACAGACTGTCCATTCATTTTGGGGACAGTAGCCCCACCCTTGGCCACACAAGCCCTCACACTATATTTTTCTTATGAGTGCATGTGCAAACTCATAAAGAAAAATGCTTGCTATGTATAGAATTGGAACACATATCCTCTTAGGTATATTAGCTACTGGGTCAATTCTCAGTTCTCTGCCTTAAATTCTAAACCTCATCTCTCATTCACTAGCCCACTACATAGCCATCACTAAAGCTTTTTAGAATGAGCAACAAGGTAAAAGCTTGTCTGAAGAACACGGAAATTGAGCTTTAAATTGCTGAAAACAGAGGAAAGGTCATAGAGTCAGAGAATCTTGTAGTCCAGCTCTCTGCCAGTACAGAAATACATAGGTAAAGCACTCCTGAGAGATGACCATTCAATCTCTATTTAAAGACCTCCAAAGAAGCAGAGTCCACTACTTTCCAAAATAAACTATTCCACTAGTGCACAACTCTTACTGTCAAGAAGTTCTTTCTAATGTCAAGGTAAAATCTACTTTCTTGCAATTTGAATCCATTGGTTTGTACCTTAATTTCGGAAGCTTCTTCAGTTGTAGTACCCAGAGAAGTTGGTTTATATCCAGAAAAGCTCATGGGGTGGGGGACAGTCTTAAAGGAGCTGCCACATTTTATTCTTCCTTCCTCCTTTTTTGGCTATTCATTCATATTCCTCTTTGATGATTCATCCCTCCATTTCTTGTACATGTTTCCTTTGAATCTTGGCTCATCTGAAAGCTCTTTATAAATCCATCCTGATTTCTTAAACACCTCACACTTTTTTTCATCACTGGAATTATCTGCAATTGTGCCTTCAATATCTTGGTTTTAAGAGACTCCCATCCATTATGAATTCTCTTTCCTTGAAGTCTTTCTGACCATTGGATCTCATCCAGTGTTTCCTTAAGTTTATTGAAATCAGCTTTCATAAAATCCAGGGCAGGTGTGCAATTGCATTTCGCGTCCATCTTTCTCTGTATAACCAATCCCAAGAGGAAGTGGCCACTCTCACCAACAGTCTCACTTAATTCCATTTCTCCCCTGTTGGTTAGGATAAAGACTAGATAATTGATCCCCTTGTTCCCCCCTTCACTTTTTGGACAATGCAAGGCAAACAACTTTACTTTCTTTGACATCCAACAAACACCAGAGTAATTGAAGTCTCTCATTACTACTATATCTTTAACTTGGCCGTCTGTTCTAGCAGGGTGTCATTCAGGTCTTCAGTCTGCTTTCAGGTCTATATACAGTTGTTTTTCTCCCCTTTAATTTTAACCCCAATACTGTCAACCTGTTTTCCATGCTTAAAGGCACAGGGTTCCTTACACTGACCTGACATATAATGCTACTCCTCCTCCTTTGCTGTTTAATCTATTTCTTTGAAATAGAGGGAATACCCCTGTCTTACTACAGTCCAATCACAAGACTCATCCCATCAGGGTTCAATTATGCCTATTAAATCATATTTATCTTGCTGTGTTAAGAGTTCAAGTTCATTATGTTTATTTCCTATGCTCTATGTGTTAATGTTGAGACATCTATGGTCATATGTCATTCTCTCATGCAGCTTCTTTCTTGGGTTTTTTTTCTGCTGATAAGTGAGGGGTTTTCTGCCCATAACTGCCCATTGTTCTCAGCACTTGGTATCTCCCCATCACAAGCCTCTGGAATACTGTCCTCCTTCTCCATATTTCCATTCAAAGACTTCCTGATGAAACTTGTGAGAATCCCAACAAATGCATTCTTACTAACCAAGGTGCACCTGTCTCTTGCTAGTTCTTCATGAGAGCACACACTATGGTACAAGCAGCTAAAACTTTAGTGATGGCACCAGCTGTGGAGCCAGTTGTTCACTTCCACATTCTTCTCTCTTTTCTCAGGCACATCTTTCAACAGGAAGGAACAGTGAAATAAACTGTGCCCCAAGGTCCTTCAGCTTCCCGTTCATAGCTTCACAGTTCCTTGTGATATGTTTATGTGTATATTTTGTAATGTCGCTTCATCCAATGTGGATTAGAATCATAGAATGAGAGTTCAAAGAGGCCACAAAGACCATTGAGTCCAACCTCCTGCCATGCAGGAATACAGCATCAAAGCATTCCTACCAGATGGCCATCCAACCTCTGTTTAAAATCCTCCAAAGAAGGAGACTCCACCGCACTCTGAGGCAGCATGTTCCACTGTCAAGCTGCTCTTACTGCCAGGAAGTTCTTCCTAATGTTTAGATGGAATTTCTTTTCCTGAAGTTTGAAGCCATTGCTTCGTGTTCTAGTTTCTGACATCCCTTCAGATTTTTAAACATAGTTTTAATGTCACCCCTTAAACTCTTCTCCAGGCTAAATATATCCTGCTCCCTAAGCCACTCCTCATAGGTCATAGATTCCAGGCCTTCTACCAATTTGATCACTCTCCTCTGAACGCACTCCAGCTTGTCACTATCCTTCGGGAACTGTGGTCCCCAGACTGGTAGAGTCTGTCCAAAGCAGAAAAGATTATGAGGAAGAAACAACAGTCAGTGGGCTTATTGCTGTCAACCTCTCTATTACATCTGATCTTCACCAATAATAGACAGTGCACCTCTTAAAAGATTTTATCAGGCCTACACACCACTGCTTCTGTTCCTCTCAGCAGGGAATCAGACAACACCACTACAAGACAGGAGCTCTTCTGTCCACAGATTTCTGCAAGGCCACCCCTGTGCTCACTGAGGACAGAGACTGTTCCTGTGCCGCCTCCACAGTAATCAAAGGAACGGCCAGGAACTGATTATGTAGCTGCAGCCTCCCAGCATTGTTCCTGATAGTTCTGTTCCTGTCTGTCACATTCTTCCAAATGTTTGCTTCCTGTGTTTGAGAATTTTCCTCTTCCCTAGAGGCTTCCCCTGTTTTTAACAATTTCAGGAAGGTATGTTCTGTTCTGTCCAAGAGGGTTTCACCTTCTATAAGTGTGAGCGCAGATATTTGGGCCTCAAGCTGTTTCACCGTCTCTTCCTTAATGTAACTGGTCATTATTAAATCACAATATTGATTTCATATGTATATTTGGAAAATAAGCCCAGTTTCTTATTTTTCCATGCTTCAGTTCTGATGCAATAAACTCGTCTGAAGCTCAGACAAATCCCATGATCAAGCAGTGCATTGTTCACATATTGCTTTCACACTCTCTGTTCATGTTCCAAGTAACTTTGAGGAGGGTATTGCCCAGGGATCAAAAATTAGTGTGTATAGTCTGTAATGGAAATCAACGAGATGGTAGGAACACTCAAGGAAAGAATGCAGCATGGCAATAGGGAATGTTCTAATTCTGTGTGTTCTACATTCTGCTGGTTTCCAAAGGGTGGAGTGCATTCCTGTTGATCACTCAGCAGGATTTGTGATCTGCAGGATTTCTCCCCCCTCCCCCATGTTCCATTTATTCTTTGGTCAGGATTTTCCAGCATTATGTTGATATATTTTAGAGTATAATAGATCAGCTGCCAGGTACACCAGCTCAGCTAACATTATTTCCTTATTACAGTAATTCTATCCTCAATGGAGATTTCTTTGACAGAGTGCTATAAAAAGAAAAGGGCAAGTTTTAAACAGTGGTATTGATGGATGGGTACCCAAAGAGAGGTTCAAAGGAAGCCATTTGATTTGGCGTTTCTGACATTATATTTGCATCCTCACAAATGCTTTCACATTATTCCTCTATTGGGAAATTTATATATGCCACAGAGTTGCACTGGAATTTGTCACTCACAGGTATTTTAGAAAATCCTTGAGCAGAAGCCAACAGAATCTACTAACACCTCTATGAATTTTGCCCTGAAAAGGCCACTGAGCAACCAGTCATAGAAAAATGTTTTCTAGCTATATGCCTTCATAAATTTTCTTATTAATTCAGGCATTTCATCCCTGTCAATTCTAAGTACCTGGATTTGACAGGGCTGGCCAAAAACATCTTGCTGCCTGAGGTGGGGCAACAAAATTATGGTTCCTCCCCATCAAGGTACATAACATCCAGGGCCATTTAGGCACTAAAAGCAGAACATCCCACAAGTATCTCTCTCCTTCCCTGACAGCAAAATGCCTTTATCAAACATAAAATAACTAAAATTTTGTTGTCTTTCATGACAGTCAGCTGGCTGAGAATCCTGGTTCATCTGGCCAAATAGATTGTCCAGAGATTCCATCATTCATTCCTATTGTTTGGCAAGCAGATCTCAAACTAGAATTCTTTGTTTTGCCTGCCGTAACGCAGCCTCCTAGCCCATCAAATTCAGTTTAGAGTACATTCAGTTTAGAGTACATACAGTTTAGAGTACATGTGTTGATTCAAAATTCTTTCTTATGAGGGATTGAGGTTCTGGCTTTGAACTACTTTTGCAAGGTCTGATACTTTTTTATGTTAGAAGGAGACATTCATAGGAAATAAGACTTTTATAGGCTGCATTCCTCAGATTAGTTTATCCTTTCAGACTAGCTGTGATTTGTAACTGAATTTCCTTCCATGGAACATCAGTCAGATTACCCAGGAGTATGTAGTCTGAATTTCACTAATTGCTTAGTAATGGTGGTTACAACTTCCATTAATAACAAAGTTTGGAATGTTAGGTTTGAAAATTTCTTTTCTTTTCCTTTAGGCTTTCTCTAATCCTTTTCCCTTTAGGCTTTCCTTTCTTACAAAATCTGCCACAGGAAGAGCCATTTACTCTAACAAATTTCAATATTCTAGAACTAACTTAACCCATTAAAGCCAAGATTAACTTCTGTGTTCTTTAGGAAAGCTTGAGAGTAAAGTCACCTTGCTAGAAAATCTAGTGAGCAAATAACCTAACGAGTTAGTTGTCAAGTTATTTCCAAGCTCTGACTAATGAACAATTAAAGTATCAAAGGGAGAAAATGAGTCTGAGAGATTCATCACTGAAATGTGTGAAAAAAGTCTAACTTCACACAAATACATCTGATCATGTACATTGAAAACAGAGATTGAAATAAGGAAAATTGGGATAATTAGAACATTCTTGCACCCTAGCCAATTTTCATTCAGGGGCATCTACTGATGAAACAACAACCGTAGCAAATAATAATAATAATAATAATAATAATAATAATAATAATAATAATAATACCAGCAGCAGCAAGCAACCATGTAGATGACATGTCTCTCCTTCCAAACTGTGTGTCAATGCATTCGGTTTATAAATTTGGCAGAAGAAATAATGAATTACAATTTTTAATATGACAAGTTGCCACAGATTTGAAATTCGTACATCAAAATACTAAATGCTCTTCAGTTCAATAAATGAGACATAGATTTCACTGCTTCATCAGCGCTACTTCACATATCCAGTCTACAGAAACATCACTTCTACCATTTTTTTGCTGTGTGTTGCAGTATGAATTGAAGTTTGTTGTTTGTTGTGTTTCTTCAAGTCATTTCCAACTTATGGCAACTCTATCACAGGGTTTTCTGGGGTTGAGAGTGTACGATGCACCCAAGATTA
Source organism: Ctenosaura bakeri (assembly GCA_948474755.1). NCBI lineage: Eukaryota > Metazoa > Chordata > Lepidosauria > Squamata > Iguanidae > Ctenosaura > Ctenosaura bakeri. The sequence goes on along the minus strand of CAOLHI010000757.1, from coordinate 567,199 downwards.
CCCAGTGGGTTTCCATGGCCAAGCAGGAAATTGAATCCTAGGCCCTTTTTGCACAGCATTTGCCATGCAAAAGGGTCCCTCAAGTGTCGCGCGATTTTGAGGAGCGATCTGCATGACACACTCACAATCGCACGACACTCCAGGGTAGGGCAAGCACTGCTCTCACACTTTTTCATTTTTGGCTTTCAGCCAAAAATGGTGCACAATCGCACATTACTCCAGGGCCCCACTCGCACTTGCCGTGCATGCAAAGCCTCCAGAGCTGCGGCGGTTGTGCTTCCTGCCCCAGCGCAGCCTGGGAAACTCCCAGGCTGCACTGCGGAAGGAAGAGGCGGGGCTCTTGCGCTGCCTGCTTGGGAGCGGGCAGCTCGTGCAGAGCTGAAACAGCGGGGATGTGAGAGCCTCTTTCTGGAGGCTGCTCGCACGATCCCCGCACCCCAGCACCGAAAAAAGTAAGGTGCGGAAAGGGCCCTAGTCTCCAGGGTCATAGTCCAATGGACACACAACTACACCATGCTGGCTCTGTTATGAATACAACCGTATAAAATGAATGTCTCCATTTGGAAACTGACAGTGCAAACCTTCATGCACATAATTATTTATATACATATATTGTTAAACCAAGGGAGTTATTTTATATTGCACTTCTTGCAAAAATAGAGCATAATGAAACTGGTATACTACATTTGGGGAACATGCAGATTAATTGAAAAGTCCCACATTTTCTTCCTGTTTTTTTCTGATTTTACACTGAATTAAAATAAACTGACCCAAGGAGCTGATATAAAACGTCCTTGATCATACCGGAACTGACAGAAAATATTCTGGGATAAGCAAAATGTGTATGGATCTCCAAAATAAAATCAGAAAGAACAAGAACAAAATGTGGTACTTCCCTATCGTTTTAATAAGCCTGAATATGCCCTTAGAAAAGCATGCAGCGCTGAGATTATTATTTTTTATCAGCTGAGTAAAGGCAGGCAGGAATTGCTTTTCCTCAAGCTTCTTCCAAGAAGTTATCTCTTCATGCAAAATTTGATGGTGAAGATAAACCAGCCCTTCATCTCTGAGATCACTTTCCCATTTTCAATTCTTTTTTTTAATCACAAAAGAGGAATGTATTAATATTAAGAGGACTGACTGACGCAAATTGCTTTGATGTCAATATTGTATTTGTTTATTTTATGAAAGGAATGTCTGGTTGTTAAATGTTTCATGACATCAAAGATGAGGCAGAGGAAGCCATTACAGCTGATCATTCATGTATAAGCCTTTCCCAACAGTGTTTATAAAGGAACATGGGCAGTTCCTCTCTGTAATTGTTGTTCTAAGGATTGGAGATATTCTTATCAATGCAAATAGTACTTTAATTACCCAACTCAATACAGAAATGTTCCTAACACAATTCTGAGGCAATTTCCCCTCCCCTAATAAAGAATAGAGAATCAATAAGTAACATGGAGCATGCGTGGTTCTGTTTTGTTTCAACTTTTGTGCAATCTACAGATTACCCTGAAGCAGATTCATTAATTTAAAATAATTCCTAGCACAAAGTCTACCTATCACTGGAAGGGCTATTTCTGGTTTGGCATGTTTACCACCAGCTAACCTGCAGTGTAGAGAGCTCCTCTTACTCTCTCTCTCTCAAAGAAGAATCTAGAACCTGGACTATGACCTATAGATAATAATTGATTTCAAATACTTCCATTTATCTTAAGAAGGCTAGTATATAAGATGATGAGAGCCAGCGTGCTGTAGTAGTTTGAGTGTTGGACTATGATTCTAGTAGATTCAGGTTCAAATGCCCACTACGTCGATAGGATTACCTTGGGCAAGTCACTGTCTTTCAGAGAAAGGTAATGGCAAAGCCTTCTGGATAAATCTTGCCAAGAAACCACCTGATAGGCTCACCTTAACATCACCATAAGTTGGAAACAACTTGAAGGCACACAACAACATGCTACAGTATATAAGAGTGTGACCAAAATTTTCATATGGTATTCAATAAAAATAATAAATCAACATCATCAAAATGAGTCAAAACAAAAGTGAACATACTATTGGCTCATTTATACCAATTGATTAAATTTTTTGATTAAACAAAAAGACTGAACTGAGATGAAAAAGATTACAGTATTGGCAACAGTTGCACTTGCAATAGCTAGGGTAGATTATTCACCATTGGAGCATCTCAAGAGAGAGGATTCCTTCCTTCCTTCCTTCCTTCCTTCCTTCCTTCCTTCCTTCCTTCCTTCCTTCCTTCCTTCCTTCCTTTCTCCCCCACCCCACATAGTATTGTTGGAGGTACTTGGAGAAGAGTTTGTTATGACATCATTAACCAGAGATTAGGACCAGGACATTGCCAAGGCTGAGCATTAATCAATAACCAGAAGGGAGCTAGAAGTTCTACTATGATTTGATCCTAGGTTGGGACCAAAGTCCATGAACATAAGAAGCAAGAAGAAATGAAGCTTGAATAATAAATAAAGGATAGGGGGCAAAACTTAAATAAAGTCTAAAACCAAAAAACTTAAGAAGAATCTGGGAAAAAAGTTGTAAGGTAATATTAATAATAATGATCTGGAAACACTGAACAATTGACAACAACAGGAACTGAATTCACTAGAAAAGATTATAAATTGTATATTCTAAGTTTGAAGTAAAGGGGAGGGAGGTTTATTGTCTAATAATATATTAAGGAACACACTCAAAAGAGACTTAGGACACAACAGCAATGAATTGAAAAGATTTGCACAATGAATAAAAAAAATACTGGGGGAAAGATTGCTTTTTTAGCAGAAGGACAGAAAGAAAGGAATACCTGCTTAATACACCTAATATAAAGAAGGAAACATATAACATATGACAGAAACATATAATTGCCAGGAAGTAACAGACATGCAGCCCACACATGTGCATATGCACGCACACAGATTGGGTTTTTTAGGAAGGAAAGATATTGAATCAGGAGCTGGCAAGGAAAAGTAAGTGATGTCTTTTGAACTCTTGAGCTTGGTTTCTCTCTTCATGGAGAAGAAGCAGTAAATTTACTGGAGTTTTACTGCCCCCCTAAAGTATTATGATAGGTGAGCCCCTTGTAGAATGTGCCCCTTGTAGAATATTAGAAGACAGAAGGTCAGTGACTCACTCCTTCTCCCTCTCTGACCATTCTATTTTGGGGTTGAACATTTTCACAGAAAGAAAAAGACACAATTTCCAGAAATGATGTGGTAGTTTTCAAAGAAGTAACCATGTTAGTTTCTTGCAGCAAAAAAAGGAGGAAGGAAGTGGGAGAGCAAAAGAAATATGGCAGCACTTTTTAGACTAACTGGTTTTTATTTTTACATGAGCTTTCATAGATATATACCCACTTCTTTGGATGTGTTACTCTTTGGCATACTTTGGATGCAATTCTTTGGTGGCCTGAATACCACTCAGTACCAGCATAGTGTAGTGGTTTGAGCATTGGACTATGACTCTGGAGACCAGGGTTCAATTTCCCTGCTCAGCCACAGAAACCCACTGGGTGATCTTGGGTGAGTCACCACTCTTGACCCCAGAAAACTCCATGATAGGGTCACTTCTGGGTCAACATTAGTTGACTTGAAGTCACACAAAAACAAATACTGCATCCAAGGAAGTAGTTTCTACTCACAAAAGCTCATGCAAAAATTAAAAAACAGTCTTAAAAGATGTTGCAACATTTCTTTTTCCCCCCTGCCCATTTCCCTCCTCCTTTTTATGGAAACGAAGTGTCTGTCTTTCTGCTGCAGAATACATAACTGTCTGTGTGGGCAATTCAGGGGCCAATATTTCTAAGAGCTTGTCGGTTATTGTGAATAAATAAGATAGACTACAGTAGTGCTTTTACCAGACAGCAATCGTGTTAGACATTTATAGCAAGGACTCTTGAGCTTATCCATTGCATCATTAAAGGGGATGATATTCATTAACAAACATCAGTGCAAAGCACATCAGGAGTGGGGGTTTTTTTATTTGTTTTTTGCTGGTACAAAGCAAACTTTGGCCCTTTCCGCACATGGGAAAGGAACCATGCAAAAACGGGACTCACCAGACTTCTTCAGCATCCGGGCGAGTCCATTGGGACAAGGAGCAGTGCAAGCTCGTCGCTCCACACTGCTCCGGCATCCAAAATGGCAGCTTCTGGTTGGTGGAGGCTCTCCAACCGGAGAAGCTCGCCAGCCTAAAGCCCGCCCCTGGCAGATCTGCAGGCATGCACTAGTGCGCGCCTGCAAATCTGCACCGGAGCGCAGCACCGGAGCGACATGGGGCCACGCGCTCTGTGCTTTTTAAGTAATTTTATTAAGTTTCACAAATAAAAAACATCATCTTAAATTGTACTTTTACATGAAATGTTTTTGTTCTCCCAGTCTGATCTAGTTTTCATTTTCTGAATTTCTATTGACATATAAAATTTATGCATCACAATTCTATGTTCATCTTACATGTTTGATCTTGCATTTCTCTCATCCACTCATGTTATGCTACAGTTATCCCTCTTTTATTTCAACCATAATTCAGACATTTTCAATTGGCAGTTCCCAGCAATTACCCATTACAGTTTGCCATCTGCTTTTATCTGGTCATCCAATTTCCCCTTTAATCTCTGAGAAACAATATCTGCATTTCTGTTTTCAATAAACATCCCCCACCATTGTTCAATTGTGGGTATTTGCTGAGATTTCCACATTTTGGCATATTCTATTCGAGCAGTCGTTATCATATACAGTACTAATAAAAGAAGTTTTTAAAAAGCACGCTGCGCGACCAGTTCTGGTCACTCTGGAGCGGACTGAGGTGCGGAACTATGAAAAGTAGTCTGCCCCAGTCCACTCCACGGTGCAGAAGACCTCCATTGGAGGTCACTCTGCACAGTTTTAATAGGCTGGTGTGGAAAGGACCTTTGTTACCTAGCCAGCTTGCTCTGCCTGAGATTGATGGCAGTGGAATTCCTGTGTTTATATGGGAACTATTTAATTGAAGGAATGCTTTTGCCATGTCTTCCTGTTTTCTGAATGTATCCCAGATAACAATCTTACTAATCTTAAGGAAATATGGCATAATGCCATAGACACACAAAATTTTATTTCCAGCAAATTAGCTTTGACTATGTTTACAGTTTCATTTATCTACAGAGATTTTTTTTTATTCTAAAGCATTGCAATAAAAATAATAATTGATACATTGATTAAATATAATACTTTTGATACTTTTGTTATCATAGTTTTGTTTAAAAAATTACACAGCTCAAATATCACTTTGTTCTAATATTCCTTTAATTATTTAACAAAAGTGATATATTCTAATGAAGGAAATATTTTTCAAAATTTTGTTCTGATTTGCATGTGCACAGACACACACACACACACAAATCTTTATTAAATATTTTGGCATTCCTCTTTGATGTTTTGTTAATGCTCTGTCCAAGACCTGTTGATACCTCTTCCATGTCCTCTTAAGCTATCCATAGTTTAGGAGCAGAATGCATGCTCTGCATTAAAGAACATCCTGGAGACCACAGAGAGTTGCTCTGATGTAGAGGAAAGAGGTGGGCACAAAATGTATCTGGATCCATTAGATCCCGATCCTGAATCAGGAAAGCCTGCTGTCTCCCAGTTGGTTGAACTGTACCGTAAATTATACTGCTGATAGGAAAAAAACAGATTTTTGTATTGAAGAGCTAGTTCTGATACTCACTTGCCTTAAGATTTTTTTTAAATGCCAGGCGTATTTTAGTCTTTTGCATTAGGCTCCAGCTGGTAGATGCTAATTAAAAACAAACCTGCAAGCCGGAAGTCTGACTACACATATTCTGGGTCAGATAAAGAAGCAGTGTGATCTTTCTCTGTTTCTGTGTTCTTCACTGTATTAGTACACCTGAATACTGACTGAGCTTTAAAAACTCTCCGTGTATCTGTAATTCAAACATGCAAGTGTTTGCTAAATGAAATGTCCTTTTAACTTGCTGAATTTTGCCAATTGCCAATTTTGCATATTAAAATTGGCAACCTCGTTGGAGGGTCTCTGCATGTGCGTTTTCCTTTCCCTTCTGCTGACTTCTCTGATTTGGGGACCTAGTCATGGTAATTTCATGTTCAGATTTGCAGTTCAGTATAACATGCAAACTTTTTCATGGCTGATTTCATTTTTTTAAAATGTCTGTAGTCAATTATTTCTACCGCCATTACATTGATTCTTATTGGAGCCTTCAAACTGTAGATAATCCATATATAATTTTGGCCATCTGTTGATACACTTCCTCTTTTCTGAAATCTACGTGTAAGCGGGATTCCTTTGGGAGTACAAGATTTCCCATGTGTCTGTATTCACTGGGTCCAAACTTCCAACCTGTGATACTGGAAATCATATCTGTGACTTTTTCAATTTCTGTTCAAAAGCACTGAGAACTATAGCAAAGACAGAAGCAAGTCCATTTAAAATATTTTCGTTCAGTACTTACATGGAATACAGATGGTATTTGTTGCCAGATCTTTGAGGACGAACAGCTTATTTGCAAAGAAAGACAGTCTCTGGATGCTGCCCAGTAAATCATTGTGTAATTAGAGGTGATGGAATATTCCATGCAGGTTTAAACTACACTTCTACTTTTGTATTGATTTATGCTTACATGATCAAACAGAGGTATATCTGCTTAATTTCAGGAACATATAAATTAAAACTTGGCATTTTATTACATAAAAGCTGTTCAGCTAAATTCATATCTCAGTCTTGTATTTATGTTGGGTGTATGTTCTGTGAAAATTTTTACTGAAATTAATGAGAGTTTAAGGGAAAAAACTTATTTCAGCTAGGTTAGTGCAGGGAAAATTCAGATTGGAATATACTAAGCTTAGAAAAATTCAGATTGGAATATACTAAGCTTATTAAAAACCCCAAATACTTTCATGTTAGTCATTACTTAGAAATATATGACATTTTGGCATTAAGTTTACAGTACATGTTATTTTAAAGGGAATGTGGTAATGACATATTACTATCACATTTTTGAATTTTATTTTTTTTTAAAAATAAGAAGAATATTTACTTTGTATTTTCTCTGGGAAAAAGGAGACATGGATGTATTCCTAGAGACTGTACATTAGTATAAAATTGACTTTATGATCACATTAATTAAATCACTGGTAAAATGAAGCTGCTGTTCACAGGGGAAAAAAGGTAAAAAAAATTAAAATAAGCAAAACCTTGTTCCCTAAGTACTACTTGTCAAACTGTATTGTTCAACAAGAAATTCCCACAAGAAACAAGAGAGAGCACTATCCAAGACAGCTGCAGAAAACCTGAAGAAGGGAACAAAATAAGGCTTCAGTAGTAGCACTGCTTTGCTTGTTTGTGTTTGTTTAATTTTGGATAGATTTCTTATTACTGTATTCCTTTTACCATTTATACCCCATTCCTTAATACATTTACTTGGAAATAAGTCCCATTGATGGCAACAGAAAAGTATACATGCTCAAGGTTTAAGCTTTTGTAATTCATAAGGATGCATGCTATTTTTTTAAAAAAAAATCCCTAAATTCATTTTTTACTTACATGAGCGTTTTATATTTGAAACACGTTGAAGAAATTGGAACATGTAACTTGTAAACGTTTGGCCTGAATTTCCTTTGGCTTCTGTATAGAAGAAATTTTATTCATCATTGTAATCAATCATATGAACCCTATCATTCTTAAGATAGATATCGAATATCCTAGGGAATCTGCAAGACCTGAGCAGGGGGGTTGAGGATAAGGTGACTTGGAGGTCTCCCATTTATAGGGTCACCATAAGTCAAAGTCAGCTTGACAGCAGTTGACAACAACAACAACAACAAGTCCCACTGAACTCTGATAAAGCAGTAGGCTACAATTCTAAATGCTCTTTTCTAGGAGTGTATCTCCATTTAACTCAATGGGCTTTACTTGTGAATAGACATGGACAAATCCATTCAAAACATTCAAAAACAAAGTGTAGCTTCTTTCTGAGAACCTTCTCGTGTTGATTTTTTAGAGTGGAATAATAATACTTGTTGTGTGACAATGTTGTACTTCTGGTTGCCTCCAGGTTTAATTCAATTTCTCTACTTCTCAAAATAATCTTTTAATAATGCTGATCATGGAACTATTCTAGTTTTTAGATTATGTATGTTAGAATGATCCATTCTGGGTTTATCCTACTTTTGTATTCATCTGACTACTAGTTGGGGGGCTCTAGATGTGCATTAGAGTGCCATGAGTTGTTGTCTTTTTTTGTTTGTTTTTTAAAGTACATCTGTCTAAATAGATAGGCTTATATGTTGTCTAGGGTATGTTAATTATAGTAATTGTTTTTATGTTAGTGTAATGTTATTAGAAGTCAATGTATATGATGTAGATGTGTATTATTTATTTTGTGAAACTTTGTGTCTTCCTTCATGTATTTTTTGTTCTCCTTTTCTCTTTTGTTCTATTTAATAAAAATAATTTATTTAAAAAAAAGGAAGACCAATGAAATAGCCATAGCTCTGGTACAGTAACTACACACACAAACAGGAGGATCTTTCTTTGTGTGTTTGTAGGCCAGATAGATGGTCGAAGAGACTCACTTAGAGGGGTATTGAGGTGACACTGGCAGACCCTTCTTGTTCAAAGAGTAAAACACAAAGAATTTCTGGCACTGGTGAAAGGCAGCAGTCCTGTCAGTGTAGAAGGCTAACACTCCCTTAACATCAATACAATGTAGACTGCGGTCTAATTCAGATGTAGGATTCTGCATAAATGCAGGTAAGGCAATGTCCTGGTTCAGATGAAAGTCCAATATCACTCTGGGGAGAAAAGAAATATCCAGTCTAAGACTCACTTTGTTCTTGTGGAACTTCAGGTATGGTGGATCCACACAAAGGGCACACAGCTCTCCTGCTTACTCTGACAGATGTTATTCTCACCCAGAAGGCTGTCTTCCAGGTAAGTAGACCACACATTCAGAAAAAAGAGAGATAGTAGTAATGGGAGACTTCAATTATCCCGATATTTCAAATTCTGCCAAGAATATCAGATCAAACAAATTCCTCACTTGCCTTGCAGACAATTTCATAGTCTAGAATGCGGAAGAGGCAACAAGGGGATCAGTTATTTTGGACCTGATCCTAACCAATAGTGATGGCCTGGTTAATGGGGTAGAAGTGGCAGGATCCTTAGGTGGGAGTGACCATGCTCTCCTGGAGTTTGTTATACAGCGGAAAGGGGAAGCCAAGCATAGACTCACATTCCAGACTTTAAGAAAGATGATTTCAGTAAACTTACGGAAACAGTAGGTGCCATTATTTAATACTATTTATTATTTAATTTAATTAACACTGATCACTGGAAAGAGAATTAACTTTTTCTCATTAATTTTGGAAAGAAGAAATTCAATTATTGGCATTAATCATTAATTGTATTTTTTTTAAAATAAAACAATTGCACAATCCTATTATAAAAGCAATGGCTTAAAACAACAGTTAGGAGCTATAAACCTGTCTAAATAAAAAGAAAAGGAGTTCCACAGCTTGGGAGCAGCCACTAAGGAGGCCCTCCCACATGTCATCACCAAATGTACATAGTTAGAGGACCAAGATAAAGTTCTCCCCAATGATCTGAAAACAGAGGCAGGCTCATATAGGGAAATACGGTCTTTTTGAGAGTCTGAATGCAAGCCATATATTGGATTATATGTCATAACCATCATTGTGAATTCTGCTGAGAAACAGACAGGTAGTCAATGAAGCTGTTGTGACAAGAAGGCAATGTATTCCTTGTAACTTGCCCCAGTCAGCAGTCTGGTCATAGCATTTGGGACCAATTGATGTTTCTAAACACCTTCCAAAGGCAGTCTTACACAAAGCATATTACAGTAATCAAAACAGGATGCAATCAAAGCATGTTTCTCTGTGAATAGCTTAGACTTCTCCAGGAACTACTTTTCCCACTACTTTTAACCATCAAAGTGCACTCTTGGCCATCACTGAAGCCTCGGCATTCAGGCTTGGAATGGCATCCAAGAATATAACCAGGCTATGAATCTGAGGTTTCAGGTGGAATGTAACTACACCCAGTACAGACTGAATCCCTATTCTCTGACCTGCCTTTTGACTGAGGAGAAGTACATCTGTTTGGACTGAACTTAAGTTTGATCACCCTCATACAGTCCATTATTGACAGCAGACACTTGTTTAACACTGAAACGATTTTAAGTGAATGGATGTTTGGGAAAGGCTATAAGAAACCATAGTTTTTATTCTCAACACTGACCAGCCTATGCGTTTTTCCCTGCCAAATTCCAGGGATGCACTTCAGCTGTACTCGTCTGAAAGTAACAATGTGCTGTAAAATTGGATTTATGACAAGAGGCAGGTTCTGGCAGTGGTGAGAGAACAATTTCCCCCTGTTTTTGCAGCCCCACGTGTATCCTCAAACTGGCTATGGATGTCTAGAAAAGCCTCTGAAACTAGTTTTCAAACACAGGCCTGAACTCTATCGGTAGTCCCAGCTAAAACAGAACTATGGAATTAATGGGCCAATTCACACAATATGTGCTTCATCTGCTCTTGACAGAGTACATCAAGCACATGACAGATCTTGTGTCAGATCTTTTATTTGCAACTATGTCAGATCTTTCCTTTGCAACTTACTATTTATAATTGTGTTCTATGAAGTTACCTTCCCCTACACAACAAATTGCAATGGTTTGTTCCCACACTCTCTGATGGTATTCATTCTCATAGGTGGATTAGCTGGGGCACTATAGAAGTGGCTGGGTGGTTCCATCTTGCTACATCCCACCCAATTTTTTCCCTTCCATGCTTCTATTTTCTTATCATGACATCATACTGTGTGACAAACTTGGAATGATGGTACCTTATCACCAATAAGTGGAGAAGCACATTGCAGGCTACTCTGTAAGTGTTAAGTGGAATACAACTTATTTTCTCTGACTGGATACTGGACACAACATGTATTCCATAGAGCACAATACCCGCACCTCTCCCACATTCTCTTTAAAATTTGACACATGTTGGATAGACATTATGTGATCTTTATTTAGAGCTGTATAGCGTTCTCAGACATCAGCAGTACCAGAAGCTGTTTCACTATCCAAAACACTCTCCACAACCACATAAAAACATGCCACACAGTGAAGCAGTAAGAACAGTGAGAAGGGGGGACAGGGACTCCGCCGTTGTAAACATGTTAGATAGATGGTTGCCACCCTCTGGCAAGGAAAGACCATTATACTTTATAAATCTTGCAATGTAATGTAGGAAAATAATAATAGGAGAGCCCTGGTTTTAACTAGGGAAAATATATAAGTTTAAAATTTGGGAGCCTAACCTCCAAACCCAGAAAATACAAAGTACTCATACATACTTTGAGATGTCCTGATGACACAAGGTGATGGCATGTCATGAAATTCAATAATGAACACCCTCACTGGTCTTATAGAAAAACAAAACAATGTGTACGTGTTTGCTTTGTGAAGTGATCTAGCATATCTAGTTGTTGCACACACTGTTTTGTCAGTTGGTTAGAATTAACCTACCATGGTGTACAGGGGCATTGACTGCAGTGATGGCTGTGGTCCTTTTCAGTGAGATGACTTGGAAGTAATCTAACTAATGCCAGATGTTAGATGAGGGAACAGAGAGGAAGGAGGCATTTTGCAAATGAATTAATACCTACACTACCATGGTACCAATGTGGGTGTGTGAACAACAGAGCACTCATTTGCAATACACTGAAACACATGAAAACCAGAAAGTGACTGTTCTGAAGTTAGGTTATTAGATTTATTGTGAAAAGAAAATAGTACAAGTGATACCCTGAACAGTTGCTGATTTGCTCAGGGAGTGCATCATGTGAACTGAATATGGGAAGATGTATGTCATCACCCTCTGGAACTCTATTTGACCTTCCTGAATTCATCCAATGAGTCACATAAATGTTCATTGATTTTAATGGGGCTTACTCCCAGTAAGTGAGTGCAGTTCAAAGTGCTGCACATTATCTCTAAAAATGTCTATATATTTACTATCCATGCAATATAGTTAACAATAATAAAGGATTGGAGGTAATGTTTCCAATATCCTAGACATAGTTATAGTGCATTTTTATATCTGTGAGCTACTTATTCCTCAAAAGTTACTGCTGTGATCAATATTGGAAAATGATGGTATAATCTGAAAGATTCCACTGGGAACTAATAATTAATTGTATAAACAGAACATAATAGGGGACTAGCTATCTTTTAGTGTGTTGCCATTGTATCTCTTCCAAGATCCAATAACACACTGCTTGTTGTAAATCTAACTGAATGCCTATTACACTAAAGGAGTGGTGGATAGCTCTTGGAAACCACTTCTACATGGCCCATTGTCAATACCTAGTCACACTCCCTCAAATATAACCTTGCCGCTGCTGCTAGGAATGAAGCCTGTAAGAATTATTCTTCCCACTGCTCTTTTTGTAGTGCTGTCAGGTTCCTGATAGCCCACCAAGCAACAGAGTAAACATAAATGTCTGCTGCTTTGTTGAGATGTGTAGTACTCATGTGTTTTATAAATGTGGACTTTTTCTTTCTTTTTCATTAAAATCTGTGTTTAATGCTTAACTACAGTGATGTTTATTGAATAATTGGCCTCTTTGTCTTTCCAAACATCTCCTTGAAATGAAAAATCCTTTTGAAAATGTTATAGAAAAAAAAGGCTTAATATTTCTGAAGACAGGATAAGTTTCCATATGGCCTAGGCATTTACATTCTATATGCAGCAGGCTGTGGAATGGATCTTAAGCCCATCATGCACATAACCTTTAATGAGAGCCATATGAACATAACTGCCAACTCAGCAGCTATGAATTGCTTAAACTATCAGTATAAAGATGTTACAGTACAAATTTACAAGAAACAAGGATCAGAGAATCTGGACTTTGCTCCCACAATTAGGTCTAGCACCAGCACTTGGCTGCCAAGTAGATGGGTGCTAATGGCAGCTCTTCTCAGAAGAGATATCTATAAGCCATCACCATTTTAAAATCTCCACAGTACCCTGGCATGGCATCATTCTCCACCACTGTAGGAAATGTAACATGGTGGGCTGCTGATTTGTAGCTGCTAACCACAGATCAGAGTGAGTCTTCTATTCACCACTGCTTATGATAATCTCACTATAGGGGGTACTGATGTTTGAGAGGCCACCAGCAGCACATTACCAGTCCTGAACAACAGAAAACAATATATGTAAAGGGACAAAATGTTGATTTACAGAGACATGCTTTTGTTTATATATTTCGTATTGTGTATAAGAACCAAAGTAAAGGATCCTTTATTTAAAATCAAATAGAGGAAGAAACACCAAAGGCAGATTATATTCCAGTGGTTGTGTTTCTTTCATCTCTGTATTTTGAGTTCACATGTTCTCTCTTCACTCCCTTGCTCCAATAAGTAAAACATTCTTCCACTTAGAACATTTTTGTCTGTCAGGCAAACACTGACCTATTTAAACACTATCTTAACATGATTTGGATGGGTTAAGAATGGGAATGTTATAATAGCTGCCAGTCTGAAAACTGGAGATGGCTCCTGTGACGTTAGTGATGGAGTAGAAGAGGGGATTTCAAGAGCTGTTGCTTGTCACACTACTAGACAACAAGCAATACCTGTCAAAATTCTCTCTTCTAAACAGCCATTCAAGGTACTGCAGCCCACTCTTTTTTATGTATCCACTAGAGAACTCTTCCAGTGAGGAGGAGTTTGAGTCCCTAGAACCAGAAACTGGCAGGAAACCACTGCAGAATCCTGGAGGAACACTGGACTGAGGCAGTTAAGTACCACAGTCTCAAGAGGAGTCTGAAACCCCTTCCATTCCGTGAAAACAACTTTTCTGAGGGCATGAGCCTGGTTGAAGGTGTCCAGGTGAAGTGCTTGTTTGCAAGAAAGGACTGCTCAAGAGCAGAGACTTCCTCAGGAATAGAGAAGGCCAGAATGTCAACAGATAAGATCTGGATGGGGCTCCAGTAGCTCAGCAAGCTTCTTTTCCTGGGACAATAAAATTATTGGAAATAATGTTGTTCCTAAGTTCCTGTCAGTTTATCTTTGCGTTGTGAAATGGTGCTATGAGTGATCTGTTGGTGCCTGATCTTGGACTGTGTTTGACTTTGACTCCTAGAATATCTGTGCTTGTCTTTTCCTTTATCATGCTGGATTAGACTCTGGACTGTTGTTTGGCTTTGGTTTCTTTCATCTGGCTTATGTTGCTCTGCAGTAAACCTCTGTTTGACGTTGACATTGGCTTAACTTTCCTTCTGGACTTTTCTTATGTGTCTTGTCTGTTTCTGATGGAGCCCCCAACTGCCCTTTTGTTACTGGATCCTGCTTATCCTAGGATAAAACAGGGCAGGGCAAGCCTACTATATACGCCCAATTTGCTTTATGTGTTTGAGTGACGTGGATATAGTCCACCGGCACCAGCCTCTGCTAGTAGAGATGAGATCCCATGGTATAGCAGTAGTCTGCTACTCTGGAGACAACCACTGCCACATCCAAAGACCTCTGTCAGTAGAAAGCTATCATTAGTGATGTTGTTAATAGCAGTAGTAAGCATAAAGTGCCATTAAATACACCTGTAACAGATTAGGTCTAAAAATTACTATGACCTTCATCTTGGTGGCTGCATCAGATAACACACCATGTGTCATAGTTCTGTGATGAACATGTTGGCTTGTGTAGCATGACAAAGAGACAAGAGAGCCAAACAGTTTAAATTATAATAGATACATGCAGCTTTTTGATTTGCCAACTCTTCGTTCATCAAAAAGCTTGAAGAAAAGTAGAGCTAACAAGACAGAAGACCATACAAATTGCACGAACAGGCCCTCATTGACTTTTCTATGGCTTACTGCCATGGATCTCATTCCCTGCAGACTAGGCTTTTGTGCTGTCATTTTATCTGCACATAGTGAATGGAACAGTATATATTTCTCCTCTGGTGGCATGTTCCATGTCTCTGCAGGGGCTTAAGGCAATGGAATATCAGGTCTAGAAGGTCACATTACTGTTGTACTTACATCTGTGTAACCCCACAGAGTGTGTAGGAGTAAATCAACAACAAAGATGTCCTTGTCCTTCATCCAAAGGTACGTGCAGTCTCTCTCACTTGTACCTTTTCTTTATACACAACTCATTATTTGCATTCCTTCACCATTGTTTTCAACAACTCTGTCTTTTCTTTTTATGCTCACCACAAATATCAGAATTGTGGGGAAAGCTCCAGATGGAATTTGTTGCTTATGCTTTCTTAATGCAACACAACCTACACTGCAGAAGTTGAACATTTGCTTTATTTTACCATGTTTGTTTTGGGGAAGCATAAACAAATTGCAGCCCATGAATTCATGAAATGTGATCCAAAACTTTAAATGAGAATGTGGAGACCATGCACGCTATGAGGCTGCATAATGTACACTATTATTCCAGCCTTTAAGGCACTTTTCTCTAGTACAATATTTTCCAAATTTCTTGTGGCTGGGGCTGGCACAATTTTCTCAATTAAAAATAAAGCATATAGTAAGCTGAAAAGTCTTTTTTTTTCCACAGTGTGCCAGAATATAAATTATCTACTTCCAACAGAGCCCATCCTTTCTGTTTTACAGACCCCCATATGACCTTACTGTTATACACAGTGGGGTGGCCATCTCAGATGATACATAGGCAGTGAGGGCAGGAGGTGACAAGTCCACCAGCCATTCCTCCTGAGTCCTCTCCACAGCCTTTTCCCCTGAGTTGCACAGTCAATTTCATTTTTCTCAGACAGCCTGCTCCTTATGATGTTTCTTGCTGGTCTGGACTGATTGCCATTCTTGCCTATTTTATCTTTTTCCAACTTGTCATAGCTGAGGAAATATGCTGTTTGTAGAATTTCAGTCTTCAGTCTTCTTCAGACAAGAATTACCCTTTGAAGTTTCTTCCACCTAGTCTTTGGACTCACTCCTCTATTCATCACCATGACTTCTCTTTTGACTTAAGAGTTTTCTGACTTCTCTGCTGTACAGTTCCCCCTCCCTGGCTCTCATCTTTCCTCTTTTAGCATTACTGGCTCCCCAGCCTCCTCCCACTATGATCTCTTTCACAAAACACTACTATAGCATTTTGATACCATTTTAACTACCATGGGCCCATCCTATCAAAGAGTGAGATTTGTAATTTCAGGAGGTACTAGAGACTTCACTGCTGAGAATTCTGAATACCTCATGAAATTACAAATTAGAATAGGATGGAGCCATAGCAGTTAAAGTGGTGTCAAAATGCTATAGTTGGTGTCACATTAAAGAGATCTGTCTCTTTTCTGCTTCCATGTTTTGCAGTCAATAAATTGTTTGTTTACTCTCCTAATTTGCAGTCTAAGATTATCCCCCCGTTTGTCTTGGGCTGCTCTGCATGTTTCTTGATATGCTACTCCAGCCCTCCCATATGCTCCTTTGGTACCATATTCCAATTTCTTCTTATCTAGCCTTCTCTTGTATTCCTGTGGTCATCTTACCACCTTCGCTGTGCAGCCATGAGATGCAACTATGACGTTCAGTTCAGAAGCATTGGCTTCTGTGTTTGACTAAGCACAATTTGCTGTGTCAACTAAATTTAACAAACAGTGCTTTGTTTGAAATATGCCCGCTTCAAATGTCAGGTTATAAAGTCAACACTTTCTAAAAAAATAATACTTAAGAATATACGACAGTTTGTGGTTCCAATACCATATTAAACTGTAGTTAATCTGAAACAGGATCTTCATAGATGCATTGGAAGAGGAGAGCAAGGTGTGGGAACCTGGGAGAAGGCTAAGTTCATTTTTTTAATGGTAAACCATAGTTTAGTGTTACATTGAAATATAGGGCCTTTCCCCACTACATTGTTATAGTGCTATTATTCCACTTTCAACATCCTATGGAATCCTAGGAGGGGGGGCCTTGAGGAGGGGCATTTAGAATTTCAGCCAGAGACCTCTTTGGCCTCAGTAAACTACAAACCCCAGAATTTCACAGGATGTCTGAAAAAAGACAAAGATTAGAGCGTGAAGCTTCTGAAATTATATCTATATCTATATGACAATTTGGCAGTGGTAGACTCTTGGACTATTAAGGTATAGGAATGTGAAGGAATTTACTTTTTTCTCAGAAAGACACTAAACTTTTTCAAGAACTGATTTTTTTTAATTTCAAAAGTTTTGGCCATAGATATAACTAAAATGGACACTTTAAGATTTCAGATCATAATCCTATGACTTTAAGTTTGAGGGGGAAGAAAAGAGGTGGGAACTGAAGGTGGAACAAGTCCTTCTTTCAAAATAAAAAGGTTTTAAATATTTGTAGGAAAAAGTTGGTGGAATTTTTTGAAGACAATTTAGATAAGCGCTCCAATATTGGAGTTGTATAGGATACTAATAAGGCATATATTACCCTTATTCAACAAAATTCAGAATAAGAAAAGAAGAGACAAAGCAAAATGCAGCAACTTTTGGATGAAATAAGAAAGAATTAAAGAAGACTTCCTCAAATAAAGCTGTGGTAAATCAGATTAAGATGCTTCAACACAACTATCAATGATGACAGTAGATGAGATTGAAAGGAAGCTATGGTATATGACTTTGAATTTGCCAAACAAACCTAGCAGGTGGTTGGCATTCAAACTGAGAAAGGAAAGAGAGAAAAACTTATATTCAAGATACAGGGAACAAGATAATAACAAAGCACATATCAAGAAGTCTTTCTATCATTACTGTACATCATTGTACAAAAAACAAATATCACTAAAAAAGATAGAATACTTAGAATACCCTATTTGCTGGTGTATAAGACTCACTTTTTTCCTGAAAAATACTGTTTGAAAATGGGGTGAGTCTTATATACCAGTGCATCTTATATACCCACAAATAATATTTGCTGGCATGTAAATGGAGTGCGTCTTATATGCTGGTGCGTCTTATATGCTGGTGCATCTTATACACCAGCAAATACAGTAATACTTAGACAAACAAGAGCTCCTGGAGATTTTAGTGGAACAAAACCAGATGATGAATATGCCTATTATGGCATGTGAGATTGCTATCAATAAAATTGTGTTGGTTTCAGTTTTTTCCAGTTATCAAAACTACTGGGGAGTTTGGAGGAAATCTTAGTTGCCATTGTCAATATTGGCCTGTTGTAAGACAGTAGTAGCAGCAGTAAATTTTGATTCTATTATTTTATTTTCAGCATCTTATGTGATTTCTTGGTCTCACACTGTAAGAAGTTTACTTATCAGCAATTTGTTTCAGCAGGTATATTGTATTTACATATTGTTTTGTACTGGACATTCTACATAGACCAACATAATTAATGTGAATCCAAACCATCACATTCTTTTCTACTGCCACTTCCAGCTTCCGGCTCTTCTTTCCTTCTGAAGTGGCAGAAATGAAAACGGTCTGCTAGTACTCTACCATCTTCAGCTGTTCATACAGTAATTCCTTAGCAATCTCATAGGTGTAGTCTCTCAGCCCAAGCCCTATCACACCTGTACAGTCCCCTAGATGGACCATGTATCTTTTAACCTATTCAAATATAGAAGATGCCTTCATTAATCAGCATCACTTATGGCCTGGAGTGCCCATTAAGCTAGAACATATGCTTTCCTACCCAACTGTATGCAAAGAGGTCATCACATCACTCATACTGGCTTTACTTATGTCCTTCAGGCAAATCCAGCAAACATGAGCAATCATGGGAAAGCTCAAAGCATTCCTGCAAGTTTTCCTTGGAGCAAAATTACAGATCAGTAGTCAATCTCCCCAAGATTATTATTCTTACTTTACAGCAGTCCTGAGAGCTACAGTTTTATTCAAAACAGTAGAAATGAGGGAGAGAATTAATGCGCCCCCTAAAAGAAATTCTGGTCACTTCATCTAAATTATCTTTTCCTGAAACCTGTACCCTACCATTGTTTCTTCAGCCAGACTTAAATCCTCAATATAGCTGTATTAATTAAGAATGGAGATGTTAGAAGATCTAATCACAAATCGCTTGTATATAATGTAATTTAGTGTTGTCATTGTTTTGGTAAAAAATACAACAAGTTATATTATTTCCTCTCAGGCATAGCCTGTCCTCTCTAATTTTAGTAGCTGCTCCTTGTTCTCCCAGCTCAAATATCTGCAATGAACTCCAATTTTAACATGTAATAATATTTCATAACTAATGCAAAGAAAGGCTAGGAGAAATTTTTAGTCTACTATATCCCTTTTAATATGGAATTGTACCCAGATACAGTTAATCTCTTAAGTGTCTGTGAAGGATTTCAGTGACCTCTGATTCATCCTTCAAACCACAGTGCATTATGTTCTTTTTCCATGAGATGAACAACAACTCAGCAAGAAAATGCATGATTCTGCACACCATTTATACTACAATTTTCCCAGACAAAACCTAAAAACAACAGTAACAGAATATGAACGTCCAGGAAATATTATGTACTTGCTGGAATAAGGGTACTTGAGTTTCTACCTTTGTTGTTATTGTTGTGTCCCTTCAAGTTGTTTCCAACTTACAGCAACCCTAAGGTGAACCTATTACAGAGTTTTCTTGGCAAGATTTGCATGGAAGGAGTATATCTTTTCTGAGGAAGCTGAGAGAGTGTGATTTGCCCAGGGTCACACAGCAGGTTTCCATGGGCAAGCATGGATTTAAACCCTGTTCTCCAGGCCATAGTCCAATAATCAAACTGCTATACCATACTTGTTCTTTTCTAGCTTTAGCATTCAGTTAGACATGCTTATAACTGAATGCTTCTAGATTTAGTATTCAGTTATTGTGAGTATGGCCATGCACAGAAATGTGGCTAAGGTTTAATGTTAATTATACTGTTTCTAGTTAATTTTATGCTGCTGGAAAGCAGTTAATTGATAAGCATGCGAGGTCAAAAAGTGAATGTGTTTTTGCTGTTATTTCTGGAAGGAGAAAATGATTAGAAAGCCCAATCAAATTTCTGCTCTAACCATCAAGTGCTCTTTAGAGACCATGAGATCAGTTCAGCTGTTCCATATTTAATGTGGTAATAATTTCAGCCACTCTTATAATCTGGTTCTTCTAAGACATTACAAGAAAAAAAATGAAGGAAAACAGGGATACAAGGTATCCATGCTTCAAGAAAAGGTCAGGATAAATGGAATGTCCACATAGGAACAAATTCTAAAGCTGACAAGCAGTCTTTTGTCTTCAACACATAAACCTATTGATGGTGTTTTTAACTTTTTAACAATATGTGCTCTTCGAGAGACCAGCCATTTAAATTCCATAACTTATCTGCCTCATACCTAGATGTCACATTACCTTAGTTTGCATTTAACAGATTGTTTAGTAAATATTTATAAAACTGAGGAACAGTGATTAAAATTATAAACATTGCTCATTGGGGAAGAATGTCTCCTCATTTGAACCTCAGAGCATTAATGAATAAACCAAAACAGAACCAGGGAGGGAAGAGCAAAACCAGAGACTTTGACTCCCTCCCCCCATTAGTGTTACCAGCTGACAGCTCTGTAAAACTAGCTGGAGGGTTCCAAGATGCTGTGGGGTGGGAGGGAAGCTTGCACATTGATTTGCTGATGTTTTACTAATTACAGTTGTGTTGCCACAAATACTTAACCAGTGTTGCCAAATGTGTCCACTGTAAAGAATCCCCTTAGGCTTACGATATTGATTGTATCTCTTTCACAAACATCAAATGATGTCTTGTCTCTTCTCTAATTTTCTATCCCCCCCCATACACTTTTTTTTTCAGACTGCAAGCACACATTCCAATGAATTTTCCTAAGGTATGAAAGCTAGATGGAGGGCCCTTTCACATCACACAGTCACAGTGCTATGATTCTACTTTAGCTGCCATGAATCATGGGATTTGCAGTTGAGGGAAGGGTATTTAGAATTATCAGCCAGTGAGCTCTAGTGCCTCACCAGACTACCACTTGGGATTCCATAGAATGCAACCATGGCAGTTACAATGGAATTGTATGCTATAACTGTGTAGTATGAAAGGTCACTGGCAGAATGAACATTATTATTTATCATGAAAACTATTCTTTACACTGTGATTTTGTGGGAAATGATATATAGTCCTACCACACACAGTTAGAGTAAGAATAGTATATTTAGAACAGAATGTATATCTGGGAACAAACCCATTTGAATTTAGTGGAGCATTGTTCTGAGTAAATCTGTATCAGTGTAAGTCAGTGTGATACACACTCCAAACAAATGTTGCCAAGAATACTCCATAATAGGGTAATCTTAGGGTCAGCATAACTCAGAAATGGCTTGAAGGCACACAACAACAAAACCTATATAGGATTGCTCTGTAATGAATCATTCTTGAACTTATCAGCACAAAGAACTGTTCGCCTTAAGTATGGGCAAAACTGGATGAACCAGTGAGCCAATTTAAAAGCTAATAAACTACTTATTCTGAACTCTAAATCTAATTGTGTTTACCAGAAAAACTGAAAACTGGAATGAAAAAAAATGATTGCTCAGTTTACCAAAGATAAATACTATATACTGTGGAAGAAAGATAACTGAAGCTAACCTGGGTATCTGTGCTCATCATCATTTACAAAAACATTAATATCTGCAAGTTCTAAAAGACACAGGAGGCTTTATATAGACAGGAATATTATACAGTGGCCCCTTCACTTTCACATGGTTGAAGGCGCAGTGCCCTCACAAAAGTGGGAAAACAATGAATAACCTCTTCCCATGCTCCATCCTATTTCCTTCTGTGGCTCCCTCCCCCATTCCCTTGCATTTTGTATCAGAGCACTTCTCTGCCGTGGGGCAAAATGCATGGGAATGGGAGGGGGAGCTCCAGAGTGGAAAAGGAAAGCATGCGTGTGCCTTTCCTTCCCATTCCCTTGTGTTTTGCCTTGGCACATTTGCCTTCCTTCTCTGCACCTGGAAAAATGCAAGAGAATGGGAGGAGGAGAATGGGGGGAGCTCTAGCACATCATACTACTTTCTCTCACTTTCTCCACTTCTGTCAAGACTCTTTCCTATACATTTACTATAACCACCCTTCATATACGGGATCATCCTGCCTGACTTTATTCCTATTATTCCAGTGTAAACATGAGTTTTGAAACCAATCTAGGGGAAGGGGTGGATTCATTTTGCTGAGGACAGTGTGCAGGTTAGCACTACCATTTGACAGAGTAGAACACCTGCCTAAGGATGAGCAAAGATTTTGCATGTCACCAAAGGGAAGAACATTATTAGTTATTTAAATACTTATTTGCTGCCAGGAATAGAATTACTAGATTTACTGTCTCACATGTCAAAATAATATGGCTGACTTTGTGGGGTTTTTAAAAATATTTTTATTGAAAACTTTCAAGCACATACACCGAAAGACAGAAGAAATACCAATAGAAAAAGGGAAAAAGAAAAGAAAAACAAGAACAGCACTAAGTGAAAAGAATATAGAACAAATAAAAACAAAAGAACAAACTTTGTTGTGCCTTCCAGCTTTCTTAATGATGGTTATACATCCTACTTTATAAAATAACTTCTCCACTTAAAAGATTAGGCTTATACTTCTTCTGCTTAACCAAACCTATTAATTAAAAAAAGTACAGTTTTTTATTCTCATTCTCCCACAAAAAGACAATAAAGAGTCCCCAATTTTCAAAAATACCTCCAATGATTTTTCTCTAATCAAACTAGTCAATTTATCAATTTCAGCAACATCCATCAATTTCAATGTCCAGTCCTCATTTGCTGGAATTTCAATATTTTTCCATTTCTGTGCATATAGTAATCTTGCTGCCGTGGCCATACAATGAAGCAATCTTCTATATTCCTTCTTCATTTGGTCACTTATCATTCCCAATAAAAACAGCTCAAGTTTCAATTGAATATTATTCTTCAAAATCTTCTGTTTCAAACAATGTATTTGAATCCAATATTTCTTAGTCTTCCCACTTCCACTATATATCATAAAAAGTTCCCACTTGTTGTTCACATGTTCAACATATGTTAGAAACTCTTTTAAGCATTTTGGCCAATTTTTCTGCTATTAAATGCCAATGGTACATCATTTTATAAAAATTCTCCTTAAGATCATAACTCAGTGGAAATTTCATTCCCTTTGACCATATTTTTCCTATTGTTCCATCTCTGTGTTGTATCCAAAGTTCTGAGCCCAATCCTTGATTTGTTTCTCTTCCATCTCAGTTTTTAAAAGAAACATCTTCCAGTTCAAATGATCCTCATGTGTACATAATTTCATCTCAAATTCAGATTTATTCACTTCAAAAGTAATAGATTTTTGTCCATTTTAAATCTTTCAAATATTTGTCTGTAAGGTTCTACAACCCTCTGTCAATAATTCTACATTGGACTCAATTTGATATTGACCTTGATCAAATTCCAAAAGGTTTTGGTAGGTTAACCACTTCTCCTTTGCTGTTACTTTCTTCCTACAAAAACCTTCTTGTGTTTTTAATAATAATTTCTTTATTACTATTTATTACACTGATCCCTGGAAAGAGAATGAACTCTTTGTCATTCATTTTGGAAAGATGGAATTGAAATATTTGCATTAATCATTAATAAATTTGCACCAATCATTAAGTAATCATTAATAAATTTGCTAGTTTTAAAAGAAACTGGAATTTACAAAGAATGACATATTTTGTTGTTATCATTGCCCCTAACTGCACATTCTGATACTGACACCTTCAAAAGTACTCTTATTGCAGTTAATAAGAACAGGTTGCTTACCTGTAACTGTGGTTCTTCGAGTGGTCATCTGTGCCATCATACACTAGGAGCTTTAGCGCCTGCGCGGTAGCGTTCAGAAACTTCTAGAGCTTGTTCGCTTGGCGGGAACCCCTCCCCCACGCCGGTACTGCGCATGCTCCTCCCGCCGAGCAACGGTCTCTCCTCAGTTCTGTCGTCCGCCGTAGAACCTACAGGGACCTGAGAAAGAGGGGAGGAAGGGCGGGTGTGTATGATGGCACAGATGACCACTCGAAGAACCACAGTTACAGGTAAGCAACCTGTTCTTCTTCTTCGTGGTCTCTGTGCCTTCATACACTAGGAGACTGTGTAGCTTACCGGTCGGACGGCGGGTCAGGTCCTACAGCACGGAAGCCAACACCTCACGTCCAAACCGGGCATCTCTGCGCGACCGGCAGTCGAACCTGTAGTGGCGCACGAAGGTCGATGGTTGGGACCAGGTCGCCACACGGCAGAGTTCATGCAGGTCAACTCCTCGCAGGAGGGCCGCAGAAGTAGCCACAGCTCTGGTGGAGTGGGCTCGAAGCAGGACTGGCGGAGGCTTCCTCGCGAGCTCATACGCCAGTTCAATAGTCCTCACCACCCACTTGGAGAAGCGCTGGGTGGACACTTTTAGGCCCCTCCGACGTCGCCCATAGCAAACAAAGAGATGCGGCGTCTGTCGGAAGGAAGCAGTCCTGTCCTTGTAGAAGGCCAATGCCCGAGGCACGTCCAGGGAGTGGAGGGACCGCTCTAACGGTGTCGTCGGGTTCGGGAAGAAGGTAGGCAGGATGATGTCCTGGTTGAGGTGGAAACTGGACACCACCTTAGGCAGGAACGAGATGTCAGGTCTCAGGACCACCTTGTCCCTGTGGAAGACCGTGAAGGGCTCATCGGAACGAAGAGCTGTGATCTCACCCGCTCGCCTCGCTGAGGTCACCGCTACCAGGAAGGCAGTTTTCATTGTCAGGAGCCTGTCATCCGAGGTCGCCATTGGCTCGAAGGGCGGCTTCGTCAGCTGCGAGAGCACCAGCGAGAGGGACCACGGCGGTAGCGGCGGCGATACCGGCGGGTAGAGATGATGAAGTCCTTTCAGGAACCGCTTAACGGTATCGTTCCTGAAGAAGGCCGAGGCAGCAGATCGTGGCGGTTGGTATGCCACGATCGCGGAGAGATACACCTTCAGGGATGGAAACGCCAGGCCCTGTTGCCGGAGGTGCAGGAGGAAGTGCAGGACGGTCGAGAGCCCCGCGGGCGATACCGGCTCACTCCTCTCGTTAGCGAAGGTCAGGAAGCGTCGCCACTTGTATTGATAGTTGCGACGGGTGGATTCCTTCCTGGCCGCGACGAGGACGGTACCGAGCACGGGATCGTCTAGTGCGATATCCTCCAGGCATGGAGGGCCAGGCGTGGCAGGTCCGGATGGAGGACTCGGCCGCCGGAGTGGGAGAGCAGGTCCGGTGTCGGTGGCAACCGGAGCAGGTCGTCTCGCTGCGGCTTGTAGCAGGGGTGCGAACCAATGTTGCCTCGGCCAGTACGGGGCTACCAGGATCGCGTCGGCTCGGTCGGCGAGGATCTCGATATCGTCCGGCCGAGCAGCGGGAACGGCGGGAACGCGTAGAGGAGTTCCCCGGTCCACGGAAACTGGAAAGCGTCCCCGATGGAGGCACGATCGTGGCCCGCTCTGGAACAGAATCGGCGACACTTCGCGTTTTCCCTGGTCGCGAAGAGGTCGATCGATGGTTCGCCCCAGCGGTCCCGAATCAGTCTGAACGCCTCTCCGGAGAGAGACCATTCGTGATGGGATGAGGTGTCCCTGCTGAGGGCGTCTGCCGTGGTGTTCTCCTGCCCGGCCAGGTGAACCGCCACGGGATGCGTGTGCAGGCGAATGCACCATTCCCACAGGTCGAGCGCGATGTCAAGCAGGGTCGTGGAATGAGTCCCACCTTGTCTGTTGATGTAGCAGACGGCGGTGGTGTTGTCCGTCAGAATCAGGACCGTGCGCCCCGCCACGGCATGGCGGAACGCCCGTAGGGCTTTCCAGACGGCGAGCAGCTCCAGCGCGTTGATATGGAGAGCGATCTCGTCGTCGGTCCATCTGTCGCGGACTCTGAGATCGCCGCAGTGGGCACCCCATCCATACAGGGAGGCGTCGGTCGTTACCGTCACCTCCGGTGTCGGCTGTTGGAAAGGCATCCCTGACATGAGATTGCATCGCGACTGCCACCATCGGAGGGATGAGCGGACGTCTCCCGGCAGCTGCAGTCGGAGTGTCTGTTCGTCTCGCAGGGGGTCGAATATGCGGACGAACCAGTGTTGAAGAGGTCTTGCTCTCAGCCTGGCGAGATATGTCACAGCGGTCGTCGCAGCCATGTAGCCCAAGAGCTGCTGGACGCTTCTCGCAGATAACGTCGGGGCCGTACGAGCGTGAGCGGCGGCCCGGATCAAGGTTTGTGCTCGAGACTCTGGTAGGTACGCCCTGGCGGAGGTCGAGTCGAGCGTCGCCCCGATGAAGTCCAAGATCCTCGCCGGCTCGAGGTGGGACTTCTTCGGATTCACTCGTAGACCAAGGCGGGTCAGGAGTGACAACGTCATGTGGACGTCGTGGTAAAGTCTCTGTTTGCAGGACGCCACCAACAGCCAATCGTCGAGGTAGGGGAAGACGGAAGCGCCCTTCGTCCGCAGGTAGGATACCACCGGGGCCATGCACTTGGTGAAGACCCTTGGGGCAGTCGAGAGTCCGAACGGCAGCACCTTGTACTGGTAACAGGTGTCGTCGACTGCGAAGCGGAGGTACCGTCTGTGCTGCGGGCGAATGGCGATATGGAAGTATGCGTCTCGGAGATCGATGGAGGCGAACCAGTCCCCTCGATGTAAGAAGGGTAGGATCGACGGTATCGTGACCATCTTGAACCTTTTGGGGCGGATGTAGTAGTTCACCCCTCTGAGGTCTAGGATCGGCCGGAGGGTACCGTCGGCTTTCGGTACCGTGAAGTACCTGGAGAAGAAGCCGGTGGTCTTGGCCTCTTGCGGGAGCCGCTCGATCGCCCCTTTCTGGAGGAGGGATTGGATCTCTTCCAGGAGGGCCGGACTCGACGGCGTGGAGTAGTAAACGCCGCGAGGAGGAAATCGAGAAACTCGATGGCGTAGCCAAGACGGACGATGGAAAGCACCCAAGAGTCCGTAGTGACATACTGCCACTCCGCTAGGTGTCGAGCGAGAGTCGGTCGGTCTCCGAGCGCTGATGGTAGGCTGAAGAGTGGGTATTGGTGGGTCCTGCCAGGCACGTCAAAACCGAGACTTTGTCTCGGAGGAGGACTTCTTCGACGAAGCCGGGCGCCGCCTAATCGTGCGTCTGGCCGATGAGCCGGAGGACGGTCTCGACTGTCCAGACTGGGCCGAACGCTGGAACGACGAGGTGGAGGATCGTCGCCAGGATGGGCGGAAGGTGGAGGCCCTGCGGGCCTGCGTGGCCGGCTGCAGCCCGATCTTTTTTGCGGTCAGTCTCGCCTTGACAAGATTGTCCAAAGCTTCGTCTGTGGACGAATTGAATAGGCCTTCACCGTCGAAGGGGAGATCTTCAATCCTCCTTCTGGTGTCCTCCTGGATGTCGGCCGGTCGCAGCCAAGCATGGCGGCGGAGGCCGACGGGTCCCGCCATGACCCGGGAGGCGATCTCCACTGCGTGCCGGGAGGAGGCCATCTGGTGCCGAGCGATGGAGATAGCCTCATTGAAGATCACGGAGGAGGCTTGGCGGATGTCCTCCGGTACCGCCTCCATCGCCGGTTGCAGGCGATCGAGCACTTTTTTCAGGTATGCCGCGAGGCAAGCCTGAGTGTTGGACAGCCTGATCTGCAAGGAGGCAGCTGAATAGAACCTCCTTGCGTAGGCGTCCAACTTCCTGCCCTCCTTGTCCGGCGGGGTGGTGTGTTGCCTGCCGGAGCCCTTTGTCTGTGCCGACTCGACGACCACAGAGTTCGGTACAGGGTGATTAAAGAGATAACCGGCGTTATCCTTCTGCACCCTGTAGAGGTGTTCTAACCGCTGCGGTATCGGCTGAGCCGAGGCCGGTCTATCCCAGGCGGCCTTCACCAGTCTGGATACCCGGGGCAGGAGAGGCAGCGGGGCCGTGGAAGGTCGCTTCTCCTCGAAGACGGAGAAGGCTGGATCGTCGTCCTCCGGCTCCGCATCGGCGATCTTAAGGCCGAGGGTAGTGGCCATGCGGAGCAGCATCGCAGAGAACTGGTGGACGTCCTCTGGAGCAGAATCTGGGATCGGGTCCCCGAATCCCAGCGGAGGAGACTCCTGTGAGGCTGCCTCAGACACCTCTGACTCCGCGCTCGAGTCGTACGACTCCGAGCTCGGTGAGTCCTCTCGCCGCTCGCTTTCCGGCTCCTTCGTCGCCGCAGGTGTTGCCTTCCTAGGCTTCTCCGCAGCCGGGGCGGTGGTAGCAGCAGCGTCCCGCTTGGGATGGCTGACCACTGACTTCACCCTCTTGGTGGTGACCGGGGTAGTCTGGCAGGCTGACGTCGTCGTAGCCCGCTCAGTCACCACCGACTCTGTAGGGCGAGTCGCCGTTGCCGTGACCCTAGGAGGTGGCGATATCGCCCGATACCGTGGTGAAGGCTCCCTCGCCCTATGATATCGAGGAGAGGGAGAGCGGCTGAAGGAGCAGCGGTCCGACGGAGATCGGCTTCGGCGTCGACGGTACCGAGCCTCGTCCCCTCTAGGCGAGCGCGATTTGCGCTGTCGACGAGGTGACCGGGACCTCCGGAAGGTCTCCCAGCGACTCGGGCCACGATGGTACCGATCCCGGTACGATGGCGAATGCGACCGATAGGAGGCCGGGCGCTCTCTCCATTCAGATTCCCTCGCGTACCTGGCCACGTAGGACGCCGAGGTGTATCTGGAGGCAGACGAGCGAGGTTGTTCCTCTCTTGTCTCCCTCGGAGGCGGCGAGGCCACCGGACGCTCGGAAGAGCGGGACCGGGACCTAAAGGAGGTCGAACGCCGCTCCGGAGAAGCAGAGGGCTCTCTCTGCTGCAGGTCGGCCGACCTGCGACGGCTAAGAGGGCGGTGGCGCTCCTCCACCAGGGTTGGAGGGTCTGCCACAGGCGAGTCCGGGCGCTGTTGGGGAACGTCCTCAATCTCATCGTCCGAGAGATCGACGGACTCGCCTCGCCCTTTGGAAGGCTGCTGAGTAGGAGGAGGAGTAGGAAGTCGAACGTCCCCAGCCGGGGAGCGCTTCTTCTCCTTCTTCTTCTTCTTCTTCTCCTTCTCCTTGCCCTTGCCTCCGTCCGGAGCAGGGCGCTTTTTAGCAGGCGTCTCCGTAAGGGGAGCCTCAGCCTTCCTCGCCGTCGAGGATCCTTTTGCTGACTTGGCAGCCGCCGACAGCTTCGGGATCCTCGGTAGCGCCGAGATCGGCGTTTTCGCCGGTACCGAGCCCGATACCGACGAGGTGGACGGAACGGCAGCCGCCGATACCGTCGATGGCGTGGTCGTCTT
Organism: Ctenosaura bakeri; assembly: GCA_948474755.1. Taxonomy (NCBI): domain Eukaryota; kingdom Metazoa; phylum Chordata; class Lepidosauria; order Squamata; family Iguanidae; genus Ctenosaura; species Ctenosaura bakeri. The sequence continues at coordinate 537,865 of CAOLHI010000757.1, read as the reverse complement.
CTTGTCGGCCATCTTGGAAGTGGAGGTCTCGTCTATCGCCCGCAGAGACTGTTCCCAACAATAAGATTTGAGTCTCGCGGAGCGGTTGCGGAGAGTTTGGGGAGTAAAATCCCGGCAAATTGGGCAAGTCCGGATGTTGTGGGACTCACCCAAACAGAAGAGACACTCCTTATGGCCGTCGTTGAGGGCAACCTTGCGGCCGCAGGACACGCACTTCTTAAAGAGCGCGGACATAAGACGAAGAACGCCAAACTCCGAAATCCAAAAAGACGAAAAAACCGAAGGGGGAGTCCGAAAGAGAGGTCAAAGACAGTCCGAAAGTCCGTAAAACCGTGAAAAAACAGCAAGCCAAGCACAACGTGAGAGGAACAAACTGAAGAACCTTCCGTACGCGGCGGCGGACGAGAAAGAACTGAGGAGAGACCGTTGCTCGGCGGGAGGAGCATGCGCAGTACCGGCGTGGGGGAGGGGTTCCCGCCAAGCGAACAAGCTCTAGAAGTTTCCGAACGCTACCGCGCAGGCGCTAAAGCTCCTAGTGTATGAAGGCACAGAGACCACGAAGAAGAAGTTGCCTTCCTGGAATTTTCTAGATGTACCGGATATCAAATCCCACAAGCCAATTTATGTCTGTGATGATGAGATTTACAATGCAATAATAAATAAACCCGTACTGGCATCTTAGGGTACAGCCTTGGTTTGCATCTATTCCATATTCTCAACAAGGCATGTCTCAAAAAATGGTTATTGAAATCCACATTCATTTTACCTTTATCGTACCATTAAATATCCATGACACCCAAACCTCAGGTCATGCCCTTCCAAAACAATCTCTTATTAGTCAAAACAACCCAATTTTTCAACCCAACCAGGCAGCATATGAAAAGTATAGTTTCAAATCTAGTAAAGTAAGTCCTCCCTCTTTGTTTTGCATCTTGTAAAACTTTGTATTTAACCTTTGGTTTTTTGCCTTGCCATATAAATTCAATATATCTCTTTGCCATTCCTTAAATAAAACATCATTTTTCAAAATTGATGTTGTCTGAAACAAAAATAAAAAACATTCAATTTTATCACCAAATTTCTACCCAACAATGACAATTTTAATTTTTTCTATATTTGTAAGTCCTTCCCAATATCATTCCATATCTTAATGCAGCTATTATGCAAAAGCATACAACTCACATTTGTCATTGTAAAACCTAAATATTTTACCCTTTTGTTATTTTAAAACCTGACTTTCATATTAATTGCATTTGATCCTCTTTCTCTCTCTCTCTTCTTTTTCCTAATATCATCATCTTTTGTTTATTTATCTTAAATCTAGCCAATTCCCCAAATTGCTTTAATGCTTTTTTTTTGGAAGCCATCTTGGGTCCCACTCTGGGGGGAAAAGGCAGCATATAAAATAAATAAATGTATCTGACATTACATCAATAACATGGCTGACCTTAGACATGCACCCTGATTTGAATAAACAGGGTATGCCATTCCTCTTCTGCCTCAAGTGGCAAAATGTATTGGACCAGCCTTGCAAGTGTGTTGTTTCCAGTACTTGTGCAATCTAAATTCCCTTTCCCACAATGGTCCAGCTTTGGGATGGAGGAGGTCTTATATGGTTAACATGTAATGAGAAAGTTGCTCCCATTTGTCACAATGTAAAAAGCTTTTCATGATAACTAAGCTGCTCTTAATAGCATTTGCTATATTTCTTAAAATGATTTTGCTTATATTGGCATGTTTTCTGTCTTCTGAACCCTTTCTAATTTTTAAACATCTTCCTTGAAGTATAGACCCAGATGAGTCACAGTTTAATGTTTTCAGAAGCTTCCCTTTAAAATAGCATCTCTCTTTTGTAATCACTTATGAATAAGCAACAGTAGTAAATCACGTATTAGAGCACAATCTATTACCACAGAGCAGTTAAGTGTAATGTCATGGAATGAATCTGGATGCTACAATGAATACGTGTGGTCTGTAGTTAGTACCGGTATTCTTATCTAGATTCAAAGGATTCACTTTGAAGGGTTTGTGCATTAAGCATTCACTGAAGTCCAAAGAGCACTGTAACATATTTTTGTCTAAACTCCAAGATGCCAAGTGTTAGTTGTAGTTACTGTTAAAATGTTTTAATTTCAACTTTAATTAAATTTGAGTACCATCCCCTAAAGACATAATTTTGTGTCCAAGCAAGAACAGAAAGACTGAAATAGAGCACAAGACGGGAAGAACACACAAGCCCAGAAAATATTCATGATGGCACACATGTAAACCAGGCTGCTATAATAGTGAAGAGACTGCAAATAACCAAAATGGTAGTTAGTGATGAACTCATATGGGGAAGAAATATAGAAGGTAGAAAATGTGGGTATCTTTCACATGTTTTGCTTTGAAGCTACAGGAAGCATTTTCAACTCAGTTGCAAGTCTCTCATATAACATCATTTTCCCCCGTTTGAATAATATAAGATAACATTGTATGCTTTCATCCACTGCATTACGTCACAGGAGCTTTCTTTCCTGTTTTGAATAATAGTGGGAATTTTATTTGGATCTCCCAGTTGTTCCATTTAGCTAATCTAAAATATGATATAACCACACATAGATACACACACATATACAAATGATATTCACCTCCTTATAAATTTTACCTGTTCAAGTATACAAAGAAAAGCATTTAGTCTAATTCTTTCAGTGTTTTCCTCTTAAGAAGATTTGGTATAAAAGTTTTTTTGGGGGGGGGGTTACTGGTGAAATTAGAAACCAGATTATTTTCAAACTGTTGAATTGGATGAATAATCATGAGGTGACTTAAGCATCCAATGCATAAAAGGTTCAAAAATACAATTGAATATACAATTTAAAACAATAGGATAATACTCATTGCAATATTCATATTGATAGGGAACAAATAAGAACACAAGCAACAACAATATTATCAATTAAAATGTCCAGTAAAAAAGGTAAGATTGCAACATAGTATACATTAAATGTTCTCAGGTAAAATATCAGTGATTTAGATTCAAGTTGACTAACTAGAACTCAAGGTAGACTCAAGTTATTTCAGATACTGAACTTGGACTTAGCAATAAATGATGAACTGACTCGACTTGTAACTTGTCTATTTTTAGTGACTGACTTCTGCCCTTGGTAGTCCAATCTCCCCTTCCAGCCGTGAAATTACAACCCACTCTCTCATGGCTGGCAAAGGCAGCATACCTATCCCAGTCACTTCCTTGCAAGCAAGCAGTACAGTCCACCCTCCACATTCAGGTGTTTCTCTTTCATAAGGAGACTGTAGCTGCTGCTTGACTAGTTCTCACCCTCCCTCCTCCCCATCTCCGATCTTGCCAACAGCCCATCCTGTCACTCCCTTTCCAACCTCGCCTCAGCAATGCTTCAGCCAAACTTTAAACCCCTTTCCATCAACATCAATCTTCAGTCCGCCTGCTCTCTCTCTCTCTCCTGCCTGCCAAAAGCCCCCTCCTGTCACTCCTCTTCCAGCCTTGCTCCAGCCAGACTTTGACCCCCTTCCCATCAATATAAATCTTTAATTCTCCCCCCCCCTCTCCTGTCTGTCTTCAAATCTGGCTGGAACCCCTCCCTGTTCCCAGAGGATATAAAGCCACCTTCCCACCAAAGCCCTCAGTTCCATGGCCACCAAAGGCAGCAGCCAAGAGACTGAAAGGACATAGCAGGACACAAAGAGGAGAGGTCAGGAGGGGTTGTGTGTGTTCACAGATGACCACTCAAAGAATCACAGTTATAGATAAATAACCTGTCCTTCTTCCTTGTGGTCTCTGTAACTCACACAAATGAGAGACTAGTGAGCTACTAACCCTAGGAGATGGGAGTGTCATGCCACTGAGGAAAACAGCACTGCTGTCCCAAACACAGCATCATCTCGTGATCTATTTTCCAATCTATAGTGAGAGATAAAAGTGAAAGGGTGTGACCATGTGGCAGCCCTACAAATTTTGTGGAGTAGTACCCCATGCAGGAGGGCCATGGAAGCAACCAGAGCTCTGATGGAGTGGCTTCTTAGCTGTGCAGGAGGCTGCTTGCCAGATAACTGATAAGCAAGATGAATGGTGGATGCCACCCATTTGGACAGTCTCTGGGAGGAGACTGGAAGGCCTTTTTTAGCAGAGGAGTAGGACAAGAAGAGTATCTGAGATTTCATGAGGACAGCTGTGCATTGTACATAAAAGGCTACAGCAGGATGAACACTAAGGCAATGGAGATTGTGTTCCAGATCTAAGGATGGGTTTTGCATGAAAGCAGGAAATATGATATCCTGGTTGAGGTGGAATGTTGAGACAATCTTTGGGAGAAAGGAGATGTGTAGTCTCTGAGATAGGGATGGTCCACTCAAAGAGCACACAACTCCCCAGCAATCCTAGCAGAGGTCACTTCTACCAGAAAAGCTGCTTTCCAAGGCCCTTTCCACATGGGCCTATTAAAACAGCGCAGAGCAACCTCCAACGGAGGTCTTCTGCACCGTGGAGTGGACTGGAGCGGACTACTTTTCGTAGTTCCGCACCTCAGTCCGCTCCAGAGCAACCGGAACTGGTCACGCAGCATGCTTTTTAAAAACCTCTCGGATCTTCCGACTATGCTTCTGAGGCCATGGGGGAAGTACTGGTACCAATCGACTAAGGCCACACTGCTCCGGCATCCAAAATGGCGGCTTCCAGCTGGTGAAAGCTCTCCACCAACCGGAGAAGCTCAGCAACCTAAAGCCCTCCCCCGGCAGATCTGCAGGCACACACTAGTGCGTGCCTGCAAATCTGCGATGGAGCACGGCGATGGAGCAACACGTGGTCGCGCACTCCGTACCGGCAGCGCCTGCTCAGCCCCAGATGGCGCCGACAGCCGGGATTGCGGTGGATTTTGCCCTCCCAGACATACAAGTGGCCACTCCATCTCCTAGCAGTACAGTGACTTCCCAAGTGGCCGCTATTGATTATTCAGGAGTCCAGTCGGCTGGGTCCTCCTCTGATGCCACGGCCGTGAGTCCAGTCAGCCCACCCGGCAGTCCCGCGGGGGAACTAACAACACCTCAGAAGGCACTCTTGAAGGAGATTTGTTTTAAAGATATTCTACAATCTCATCAGAGCAACCTTAATGAGTCAATTGAGACCATGCATGCCCTCATTTTATCTCTTGGAGACCACCTAGCGAAGTTGAATACTCAGGAGGAACAGTTGCCTGTGGTGAGCCATCCAGGAGTTGAAGATGCTTCATGGTACTGTGAGAAACTTTGAATAGTGATCTCAAGGTCAAATTTCTTTTTAGGGACCATGATTATAGAGGTCTCATTTGAAGCACGGCAAATCGAGTGACTGCTGTAGTGGAGGTCATAAGGCAGAGAAGAACTGGCCCTGAGCCATCTGAGCTGATGGAATTGAGATACCACCCAGCAGAGTTTCAACCACCTCTCCTCTAGAAGGAAGGCTACATTGGCCTGAGCGTCTAGTAACACACCTATGAACTTGATCTGTTGAGAAGAGATGAGATGGGACTTCTGATAGTCGATCATGCATCCAAGTTTGTTGAGCAGAGCTATAGTGTCACTGATGTCTTGAAAAAGACAATCTCAAGTGGGAGTGACTAGAAGCCAGTTGTCAATATAAGGGAAGAGGACAATACTCCATTGGCATAATGCTGCTGCTACCACTGCCATGCATTGGGTGGATACACGTGGAGCCATACTGAGACTAAGTGGCAGGACTTGAAAGCAGTATGCTCTTCTTCCCATTACAAAGTAGAGAAACCTCCTGTGGGATGGTCTGATGGAAATGTGGAAATACTCTTCTTTCAAGTCCAGTGTGGCAATACAATCTCCTCTTTGCAATAGTGGTAAGATAATTGCAGGGGTAACCACACACACCCATAGATCCAGTATGGGACACAGACCCCCATCTCTTTTGTACCACAAAGTATTGGGAAAAGAAGTCTTGAGAGGGGACAGGCTCTATGGCTCCTTTACAAAGTAATGTGTCAATTTCTTCCTTCAGCACAGTAGAGGATAGAGTAACAAAGATATGGCCTGTAGAAGGAGATCTGTGAAACTCTACAGTGTATCCTCTGGCAATAATATCTAATACCCAAGCATCTGAGGTGATAGGTGCCCAAGGTGCTCAACCTATTCAGCCTGTCACTGAAGGTAGGCATAATAGTGGATGGGGTAGTCGAGTCAATGGTATCAAGAGTGGATGACGTGGAAGTATTGGCAGTGTTCACAGCTGGCAATGTGGTATCATCAGTGAACAGGCTCGTTTCATCAAAGGGCAAGTTTTCTGTGATGGATCTAGCTTGCTGAGATAACCCCAAAGATCTGACAATGGAGTGACACTGCTCCTGTGAACGCCTTTCTGCTACAATGTGCAATGTGATGTTCAGTTGTTTTGTTTTGGGAAGCTAAGTGATGGACTTCTCCATACAGGACTGACACCATCCTTCTGTCCTCTTCAAGAAGTTGATCTAAAAAGAACTTCACCTTGTTCCATAAAAACTGCTGGTAAGCCCCCATATAGGCACTGTAGTTAGAGATCTGAAAGAGTAGGGCTGCATTAGAGTAGAATTTGTCACCTGTAGAAACTTACTCCTTCCTTTTTTTTTCCGCAGGGGTGGAGTGTAGCCTCTGTGAGAAACAAGCTTTTGCTGCATCTATGATGATCAAGTTGGGCTTGGGATGCTGAGTCAGCCACTCTACTCCCAACTCTAGCTTCTTAAAAGTGGAAGGTATGGAGGAAGCTGTAGGGTAAGTGAAGCTGGAGTTGGGGCTTGATCCTGAAGCTGCTGAAAGATTGGATCCTGAACATTTTCTCTCTGCTGCTCCACTTGCAGGTTCAGGGACTGAGCCATATGCAACATCTGGTCAGCAAATGACCTGACATCATACATGGGAGAGATGGGATCTCAGTCTGCTACCAAATGCCCAGGAGAGACCTGAGTGAGATCCAGCCCTGATTCCACACTAGAGGCTGAAGACTCTGAGGAGGAAGGTGTCAGTGGTTGATGGTAGCAGTAAGTTATCTCCATCAGAACTGCCTGGGTTTCCTAAGTCAGTTCGGTAGCAGGCTGTGTGGATGCTAACTGCAACATCTGCAGCATAGTCAAGGTAGCAGCCAGCTCACAGTAACTTCTTCCTAGGCAGAGACCTCAAAGATGTGGAGGAATGGGACCATTGTCTAGAAGATGATGAGGTAAGTACTATGCCTCCTTTTTGTAATGAAAACAGCATCATCCACAATACCTATCCCTGTAGTATTCCTCTGATGATGGCAAGAAGTCAGCAGTATCATAAAGTGAGACTCCAGAATGCATATAGGATCGATCTCTATCCCTACATCAAGAGACATGGTGGACAGTTGCCCTAAAGCTTCAGTAGTGAGAGCAAGAGTAAGGTTGAGCACTTGTTTAGGGTTCTATAACAGCAGTTTGCTGTTTCAACTGTTGCTGAATCCAAGATTCAGAGTGATCCCATTAAGATTTCATGGTTTTCCCCGCCAAAGAGTCCACAATTTCACCATCAGAGGCTACTGGGTCTTCAAGGAATCCGGGCAAGTGAACTAAGCCTTGAGAAGCTGAAGGGGAAGGTGCTTGTACTACCAGTGCTGGAGTCTCCTGGGAGGAGGAGTGAAGCTCTATTGGTTCTGAGCTCTCTGGAATCAGTAGAGGCTGTTGCTATTTATGCTCCTGTGAAGAATGACGTGAGACAAGGTCCTTCAACCTCTTCTTCTTTTTGTGCATGCGAGACAGACTGTCCTATCTCAGTCCCAGCATAGCTGATAAAACAAACAAAACAAACTGACTAACTCCCAGCTCATTACTTACTTCCAGGCAGTAAGCACAGAGTCATAAATAAAGTCCAACATAAAGTTTGACAGGGTTCCATGGCAAGGGAGCATCCAAGGTCAATCCAAGCATTCATCAAGGCATCCAGCAGAGTAGAAAGTCAGATAACCTCTGACAAATCCTGGAGAGGAAGGAGGTCAGCTAAATAGATCTGAAGCCTAGCACAGCTGTGACTTGATTGATTGTTGCCGGTTATAAATTCTGAGACAGCAATGCTGGGTCTCTCTTTGCTGCCTGTGCTCTGCAAAGTTGGGTATAGGTAAGTGTTCTATATCTGAAGAGGCAGGACTCTCTGTTGGAGCTGGCACCACTTCCTGTTCTGTTACTGGCACTGTAACCTCTCTCTGTACAGCAGGTCCTGGCATGCCCCCTGTCTCAGCCTCTGGCATGCCTTCTGTTTCAGACTCTGGAAGCAGGGCATGACACATCTTCCTGGCATAAGGGAAACCCACCTCCTTTCTCTCAATATACCCTGGAGAACCTTGGGTCTGTTGGCAGCTTTCATGTCTAGGCCTTGACTTGACTTCTGCTCAGTCTTCCTGCTACACCTGAAGCTGCCTCAATGTTGAGGGTGTTAAGCCGGTACTGTGGCAGGCAATGATATCGGGGCCAAAGGTGTATGGTCTTATTGAGTCTCCCCTTCTCTTGATGTCTGTGAGGACAAACCTGCAACTGAAGATGAAGCAGATGGCACTGAGGGAGCACTTGGCATCTTCCATTGCTTCAGATAAGCTACAGTTACTGAAGGGGTATGCAGTGATCTATTCTGAGTGGCCATGTCAGAGGTACTACATACCTTCTCCCAGAGCAGGGCCATGAGTCTGGCTGCTCTATTATACCTCGTTTGTAGGCTGAAAAGCTGACAGTGAGAGCAAGATCCTACATTGTATCCTTCTCCGAAACAGAGAAGGCACTTGGAGTGTCCATCCTTATTGGGCATCTTGCCTCTGCAAGAAGAGCAGTGTTTAAAGATCACTGCCAAGGCCATAAAATAGGGAGATGTTACCTGTTTGTCCATCAACCAAAAGCAAGTATGTTAAGGAGTCCAATCTGAGAAAATCATCAAACCAAAACACAAATATAAGCTGTAAACTGTGGGACATGCTAAGTACAAGAACCTTGAAAGACACTCTGAGAAGGCTTCTAATGACGCTGTTGCCACAGCGGATGAAAAAGAACTGAAGGCTTTGGCGGGAAGGTGGCTTTATAGCCTCTGGGCACAGGGAAGGGGTTCCTGCCAAAACACCTGTCATCAACTCTAGAAGGTTCCAAACCACACACCGTACAGGCACAGATGACCCCATTTGTGTGATTCATAGAGACCACAAAGAAGAACAAAGTATGCTCACTGAGTTTTCTACTGTTACAGCATCTTTCATCAGAGCCCAAAGCACAGTATGTCCATACTCCATCTGTTCAGTCATATGCACCTTTCTAAACTATATTGCTGCGAATTGTGAAGAGTAAGTCCAGCTTTCCTGTGGTGATGATCTTTTGAGAGAAGAGTGTCATAACTTCTTTTAAAAAACTGAAAATCATTTACTAAACATATATTCTGCCTTTCTGTCAAATTACACTTTTACTGTTAATGTCAGATGAAGGGGACACTTCTTATTTCAGGGACCATATTCTCCCTTTAGAACTTTCCCACAGTTTGAGATCTACTGTCCAGGCCATTCCCTCTCTCCCATCACTCTCATAGGTACACCTGGTGGAACACTGGAGAGAGCCTTCTTAATGGCAGTCACCAGGCTTCGGAACTGCCTTTCCAAAGAAGTTAGGCTGGCACCCTCCCTACTCTCTCTCCACAAACAGCGGAATACTTTTTCAATTCAACAGGCCTTTGAGGACTGATTGTTTAGGTGGGATGGGGCTTGTGCAATGTGATGGATTTTCAGACTGTTATTGTTGTTACACTGTTACATTTTATATATAATAGTGAGTTATATTTTAACTGTTTATTTTATTTTGATAGTTTAATCACTTTTTAACTTCTGTATTTTGTAAATTCTTAACATTTTTAAAGCCTACTGTAAGTCTCTTAGAGTCACAAACTGGGTAAAAGGTGAAATATAAATAAATATACAACAGCAGCAGCAACGTACAAACTCTTCAGTCTCTATCTCACCCATCATTATTTTTCCTGGAGATTATTTCATCCAGTACTACTGAGTAGAAAACACATACTACTTCTGTCCAGCTGAACAAACTGGGCTCAGCTGGGAACAAGACCTATCCTGGGAAGCATGGTATATTATACCAGCATAACCATTCTGGTGCTGTTTTTTTAAACTTACAAACTCCTAAGCATGCCCTAAAGTCACAATAGAAGCATGATAAGTAAATTTCTTTGCAAACTTAATGTAAACCAAAGATATATTATGTGAAAATGCTAACTTTAAAGGGCTCTGATCAAGATTAAAAAGTCATCTGATGATTCAGAACATGGAGTTATTTAGCTCTGTATAATATATGTACTTCAGTAAACTGCCTTCCAGTTTCTGTGGTTTAGAAATAACTCCAAAAGCCACTGTGTAAACTTTTCTAATGGCTGCCTAAAGTTACAGCTGGTACAGTGTCACTTTCTTCCACTTACATACACATCTGGAAGTAACATGCAAGGTCAAAACATTCCAGACATATTTCCAGTCACCCATTCATACACAAGGGAGTTAAATTTTTTGTCTGCCAATACTACACCATTTTAAATTCCAAGGACACTAATTCCATTCCATCCTTTGTGGTTTTCACACAAGTCAAACAAATGTAGAGTGCGGATGTCAAAATTAAAAGATATTTTATGGCAACTAAATCCATGGAAAATGTGTTCTTAGTGGAGAATAATTGGACTTCCATTATTCTTTTCTTCTTTAATTGTTCTAATGTTGCAGTTCGATACATGGCTGCTATGAAGCAAGACTCCCTTAATTCGATGGAGCTTACATTCAGGTAAGTAGCACATAGAACTGCAGTTAGGGTTTTCTAAATGTTTCTATTCTCCTAGATATACTCAGGAGAAGAATTTAAAGAAATAGCAATATTGTTTTATTACCTATTAATTTTATTAATAAAAATACTTCCATCCTGCCTATTCTTTTAAAAAAAAATTTCACAGAGATTTACAGAGACTTACAGTATTCAAAATAAAAATATTAAAAATAGCAACAGCTCAGAACACAAAAACAAATTAAAGACCACAGTGCAGCAGATAAAACAAATACAAGTCAATCTTCACAAAATTTAGTCCAGCAGGTCAAAAAAATAGCCCAACAGGAAAGTTTCCACTAGTTTTCCTCCCAATAACTAATGGGATGCAGAAAAGAATTTTTTCAACAATAGCAACAGCATACTTTTAAAATACAATAAAAATAAGACAAAAACACAATGAAAAAGATGTTATAATATAAAATGACAAAATAACAAGCCAAAATAGCTAGGGAATATCAATGTCAGCCTGGTATCAAAAATACAGTAAAGTTGTACCGGTCATAGCTCCATGGGAAGGAAGTACTGTAAAGAGGGCACCATAACAGAAAATGCTCTCTCTCATATCAATGCATAATGTAGCACAGTGGGGAGTGTTAACCCATTTAGGGCTTTCAATGTGATAAACTTGAGTTATTTTTAAGCAACTCAAAATATGTTAATGTACTCAAATACAAAAATAATTGTCAATTGCTTCCCTGCTCACCAGCATCCCTGAAATGAGCTAATCTACCCAGATTCACTTGGCAGCCTAATAAAAGCCTAAATATTATATTGAATGAAAATATAATTTTTCATTGACTGCAAATATTTGCTTCCTTTTTAAATAAGACTCCATGAGCAAATTCCTCGTACACTATAGAAAAGATTGCTTACCTGTAACTGTGGTTCTTGAAGTGGTCATCTCTGAACTCACACAAATAGGTCATCTGCACCTGCACAGTACACTGTTCAGAACCTTCTAGAGCCCTAGTGCTGTCATGTCCTGCCCTGGAGACCCTCACAGTGAGGAGGAGGATTCTGAATCTGAGGCAGAAGTTTCCTCAGGAGTTTGCTCAGTGGAAGCTAACAAGCAACAGCAGGGGCCTGAGCAGGGGGAACAAATATCGGAAGATGAAACTGCACAATCACTTACCTTGTGGGAGAGACGATGCCAGAAAGAAGGCCTCAGCCGCTCAACTCGTTTAAGTAGCAAACAGGCTTTAATGAGGGACCACCTGTGGCAACACCATTAGCTATAAAAGGCAAACAGCTAGCCCATTTCTTCTCAGGGTTGACAACTATTTGCCTTTTATAGCTAATAGTATTGCCACAGGTGGTCCCTCATTAAAGCCTGTTTGCTACTTAAACTGTCCCACATTGTTTGTACAGGTATATACTGTAGTGTACAATTTAATTTTGCATTTTCTGCACTTTTCCCAAGTATATAATGAAGAACAATATAAGTGAATCAAAGCTGTGCAGTTTTCTATGCGTAGTAAAAAAGATGAAGTGTAGATTTTGACTGCACAGATTCTCAAACACAGTTTTCAAAAACCACACAGTTTATATTGTGCCTGAAACAAACAAACAAACAAACAAAAAATCTCACAATTTGTAGGAACTTTTGATGTGCCATTTTAATTCCTGCTGAAACTTCTGAAGGGAGTTAAGGACTGCATATTCAATTCCATATTCAATTCCAGTCAGGAAATTGACTCATTTCCATTCCATCCCTATCAAGTAGTGAATATCAACCAAATACCCATTACATATGTACAGCTCTGTATTTAATTATTTGTTTGTTTGCATCCTACCCTGTATCTGAAAATCTCAATGATGTTTATGCATGAGTACTCTTGTTTCTACCCTGTCTTGAGGGAGAAACAAAAGCACCTGATGGGAATCTACGGAAACCTATGAAATGTAGTTTTTATGATTCACTTCCGGTGGCTGTGGCGAGGAGCTGGGTTGTCACCCTGTGTAGCTCCGGGGGAGACAATCGCCCCACGAGGTCACGGGCCTGTTTTGAAAGAAAGAAAAAATGGGACAAAAACCCCTTTGGGAAAGGGGGTTCGGAGGCGCTTGAAGAGGACCGGGATTCCAGTGTGAGTGCCCGAAAAGAAACATCTGGAGATCGGGACACGGACCGAGCTGAGGAGGTCATTTAAGCTGCCATTACTTTGTGGAGGTTCTTGTGAGGAAGAATCCTCACCACCACTTTTTAAAAATAAGAAGAAGATTCGGTTTAAAATAAAATATCAAACTGGGGACGGTAAGGTTGTACCAACACAATAAGGACCCTACAACTAATTAGAACAAAGTGGAGTTCCAGTAAGGGGCTCCAGACTACCGATCTTCCCGAGTTTTAAGACAAGGGGGAGAAGAGGGGAAAGTGGCGCTAAGCCGTGGATTTCTTTTGTACTTATTAAACAATTGACTAAATTCCTGCCAGAAGACATTTATAGTTGGAGTTGGCAAGACGGTGTTTAGATTTGATAATGGAGGACAGAACGAGATGGATGGCAGTAAGATATTAAGGAAGAGAAAAACAGGATAGTTTCGGAAGACATCGGTGTCGGAGAGAGACTGAGTGAGTGTAAAAAAAAAAAGACCATCTGTTGTCTCTTGTTTATTATTTTTTGAACTTAAGGAGAAATTATTTTACAAGCTTTTGACTTTTGGACTTTGTGAGTCATAATAGTTTATAGACTATAGACTATAGAAATACAGAGGAGATATTTACAATGTATACTTGGTGAAAGTAAGAGTAAGAACGACGTGTGAACACTGAGCTTACTTTAAGAAGTTAGAGAAGACGCTTGGGTGTGTGGAATAATTGCGAAGGAGGGAAGATTTTCAAGGACCAACAGACAGCAGAAAGTCCTGGTAAGATAGTGAAAAGTGGCACAAGGTCAATCAAACGAAGAAATCAGTATTAACCCCTTCTTTACAATACTGGAAGAATGGTCTTCTATATAGAAGAAGAAGAAGTGACACAAGTGGGGAAGGAGCACCACCCAGTAGCAAACGTCAACACGACAATTAAAAGATTAGTGTGGTTAATTGTATTATATAGAGAGATCAATGTAATTGTATTGATTTCCTGCATTTCTTACGGTGTTACTAATTTTGTCTCCTCTATCTTTCTGGTTTTTTAATTGAATGTGTATAGTTGACTGAATGAATTGAAGTGGAGACATCTCGGAATATTTAAATATATTTATTTATACTAAGGATCAGTCAGATTAATTAAGAATATATAATTAATAGAATCAGTTTAAGTAAACAGATTAACTAAATTTACTGTTTGGGGAGAAAGAGTAGGAAATAGAGGTTTCAGGAAATACGGTAGACAATTTAGAAATATTAGATTGATTTATAAGGATTTCAGTTTGATTTATATTGATACATATTGATTATTATATATTATAAATTGATTTTTATAGATATATATTGATATATATATAAGAGAGAGATTCCCAACATGTTTAGTTTTGCTTTAATCTATTTACATAGAGAAATATAGAGAAAGATACAACTGATTTAGAGTGATATTGATTTATAATTCTACTGATACATATTGAGTATTATCTCACTGATACATATTGAAATATAGGTGTACTGATACAGACAGTAATAGATTTTCATTGACATATATTTGAATTATAGGACCATCAAGGGATAAAACTTTGACTTGACTCTTATTCCTTGAAAGAGTTATTGATTGATTGGGAGTAAATATCATTGATTAATTGACATTGATTATAGATAAATATTACTGATTAAGTGGTTGTTAGGTTTGATTGAAAACGTAAACACTGCTCTGAATAAATTTACGATGGCTTCTGGAACGAGAAAAGCAATGTCAGTCAAGCAACAATTGCAAACGAGACCAGCCTTAGAAGAACGTCCTAAAGCAACGGAATTTACGACAACAATTATTGAAGAACTTAGGAAACTAAGAAATGAATTTTAAAAAGATATAGAAGAATCGGCAAGCGACATGAAAGAGATGAAGAAAGAAATGGGAAGTGTTGGACAGACGTCAGAAAACATAACTACGGAAATGAAGAATATTAATCAAAAATTAGACGATCTACAAGATAGAACAACGAAACTGGAAAAAGAAGCTCCAGAGATGGAAAAACAGATAGAGAAGATTGAACAGCAGAATAAAAGTATGGAAGTGAAGTTCAGAGATAAATATATAAAAATTAGAGGTTTGAGAGAAGTCCAAGGGGAAGACCCATATAATAGATGATACCATCTTTGGCGGATTATATAGGTTGGAACCCCGAACAACTTGACCTTGAAATCGGCAAGATGTTCAGGATTAATTCATTCATCGCAAGAAAGAGGAAGTTGCCACAGGATATCATTATATATTTTCTGAGAGAGAAAGTAAAAGACCTGGTAATTCAGCAGAGCTATACAAATAAGTTTGTGGTTGAACAAAATGAACTTCAGATATTTAAAGATGTTCCCGCACAGGTTTTGAAAAGAAGAAAAGAATACTTTTTTCTAACCCAAATGTTAAAAAGGAGTGGAGTTTCTTACCACTGGTGTAAATTAGAAGAAATTACATTTATATATAAAGAGAAAAGATTTACACTGAATACAGTTGCAAAAGCACAAGATTTTCTGAAAAGATACAAGGATGAATTAAGGAAAAGACGTATGGAGGAGCAAGAAAATGGAAGAGACTATGAGAGGTTAAGAGAGGAAGGAGAAGAAATCCTAAAAGAACATCAAAGGGAAGCACGTGAAGAATGCGAAATAGAAGAGAAGGCAGATCAAAGGGAAAGGGGGTTAGACCAAGAAGAGGAAGAAGAAGAGGAAGAAGAAGAGGAAGAAGAAGAGGAAGTAGAAGAAGAAGAAAAAGAAAAAGAAAAAGAAGGAGACCAGGAGCAAGAACTAGAGTAAGAAGAAGGCTAAAAGGAAAAGAAGGGGGGAATGAAAATATTATCATGGAATGTTAGAGGAATGAATGCAGCAATTAAAAGGAAAAGGATATTTCATCACCTAGAGAAGATGAAAGCAGATGTAATCTGCTTACAAGAAACCCATATAAGAGATAAGGATTTAAAATATACGAAGAATCCGAGATTGGGGCGATTTTTCAACGGCAATTAAGAAGAAGAAAAAAAGGAGTGACGATATATGTAAATAAGAAATACAATGCAAAAGAAATATTTAGAGATAACAGAGGCATGTTGATTGGGATAGAGGTCGAAATAATTGGTAATAAGATCCTGATAGTGGGAATTTATGGCCCACTAGAAAATAAGTCTTCTTTTTTTGAAAATTTAACAAAAAATATACTGGACTATGATTATCAGGATATATTAATCCTGGGAGACTGGAACGGGGTGATTAATCCAGAATTGGATAGAACATTTAAAAAGAAAGGGAAAACACCAAAAAGAAAATTACCAAAGACATTTGAGGAATTTATGGATTTAACCTTAGTGACTGATGTGTGGAGATACTTATATGGAAATGTTAAAGAGTATACGTACTTCTCAGAAGTACATAAGACCTGGTCGAGGATCGACATGTTCCTGGCCTCGAGAACTCTATGTAAAAGTGTTAAGAAGATGGAGATTTTACCAAGGACTTTATTGGATCATTGTCCCATTACAATGACATTACAAGAACAGAGAGGAGAATACAAATGGATCATGAAAGATGAGATTTTACGAGACAAAAAAGTAATAGAAAAGGTGAAACAAGAAATAGACTTCTTTTTTAAAGAAAATTCGGGAAAAGGAACATCAAACAAGATTGTATGGGACACAGGAAAGGCGGTGATAAGAGAAATTTTCCTGCAACAGGAAGCGTATAAGAAAAAGTTAAGGAAACAGAAAACCCAAAGTATGACAGTAGAACTTAAAGAGAAAGAGGAAGAATTAAAGAAAGATCCTAGAAATATAAAATTATTGAGAGAGATTAAAATTCTTCAGAAACAAATAGCCATGGATGACAGACTGGAAATAGAAAAGAAGATAAAATATACCTGTCAGAGATTTTTTGAACATGCTAACAAGACAGGGAAATGGTTGGCATATAGACTGAAAAAAGAAAAAAAGACTGATTACAGAAATCAGAAAAGGGGATAAGATATATAGAGAACAAAGGAAAATCAAATTTATGTTCCAAGAATATTATAAGGATTTGTTTAATGACTCAAAAGATACGGAGGAATATATACAACAAGTAAGGAAATATTTAGATGGAGTTAGAATAGATCAAATTCAGGAGAATCAAAGAATAGAATTGAATAAACCCATCACAAAAGTAGAAATTAGAATGGCAATACAGAAATTAAAGGTTGGAAAAGTGCCAGGTCCGGATGGATTCACGGCGAGGTACTACAAAGAATTTCATGATCGGTTAATTGACCCCATTCAAAAATTATTTAATGAAATGGAATTGGAGGACAGACCAGACTCTTGGGGAGAAGCAACAATTACCCTGATACCTAAAGAAGGTAAAGATAAATTGGAGGTCAAGAATTATAGGCCAATATTTTTATTGAATATTGATTATAAAATATTTGCATCCATCCTGGCAGAGAGATTAAAGAAGATTCTAAAAAACTGGATTCATGAAGATCAAAATGGCTTTCTGCCGGGAAGGTCAATAAAAGATAATGTAAGAATGATATTGGACATAACTGAGTATTATCACAAGCATAATGAGAAAAAATTGGGATTGATTTTTGTAGACGCCAAAAAAGCATTTGATAATGTGAAATGGACATTTATAACTTAGGTACTAGAAAAGGTAAACATCGGGAGAAGATTTATTGATTGGGTTAAAGTGATATATAACAACCAAATAGCGAGTATGGTAATAAACGGAGAAAAAACAGAGAAATTTGAGATTAAGAAGGGAACAAGACAAGGTTGTCCATTATCCCCTTTAATTTTTGTAATGATATTGGAAATATTGAACAATAAGATAAGGCAAGACATGGAAATAAAAGGAATTAAAATTGGAAATCAAATGTATAAATTAAGGGCGTTTGCAGATGATCTTGTAATTATGCTAGACGACCCAGTCAGAAGTGTGTTAAGATTATCTAAGGTTTTTGAACAGTATGGGAAAGTAGCAGGTTTTAAGGTTAATATGGACAAGACAATGATGTTAATGAAAAATATTTCAAAAAAAGAAGAAGAGGAAATTGGAGACTTGTCAAATTTCAAAATAGTAAGAAAAGTGAGGTATTTAGGAGTGAATATTACAAGTAGTAGCACGGACTTATACGATAATAATTATAAGAAAGTATGGAGAGAGATAAAGAAAGACCTGAAGATATGCTAGAAGTTGGATCTATCTTTGATGGGAAGGATCGCTATGATTAAAATGAATATTTTACCAAAAATGATATTTTTGTTCCAAAATTTACCGATCATTTCAAATGACATACCTTTCAAACAATGGAAAAAAGATCTATCTAAGTTTGTATGGAATGGTAAAAAACTGAGGATAAAATGGATGCTATTAAAAGAATCGCAAGAAAGAGGTGGACTAGGATTACCGGATTTGAAACTGTATTTCCATGCTAGTTGTCTTTGTTGGATTATGGATTTGATCAAGTTAGAAAATATGAGATTATTGAAAATAGAAGGGGCAGACCTTTACTTTGGTTGGCATGCCTATTTGTGGTATGATAAGGTAAAGGTAAATAAGGAATTTAATAACCATTTTATAAGAAAATCTCTGTTGAAGGTTTGGTTACAGTACAAAAGTAAATTATATGGGAAAATACCACTATGGGTGTCAACTCATGAAGCATTTTATAGAAGAGAGAAGCCCCAAATAAATAAATGGATAAGCTATAAAGACTTAATAAAAATACAAGGAGAAAATATAATTTGGAAAAATAAAGAGGACTTGGCTAAAGTTGGTATCACCACTCATTGGTTATTGCAAAGGCAACTAGAGGAAAGGTTTAAAATGGATATGAAGATAAAAGGATTTGAAATAAGGGAGAAGGAATTTGATAAATTGTTAAAACCAGGAATAGATCACCTTATAGGTAAAATATATAAATTGTTATTAAATTGGCATATGGAAGAAGAGACAGTTAAAGATAATATGATAAGGTGGGCACAAAATTTGGGACATACAATTCTGTTACAGAGTTGGGAGAATTCTTGGAGGGATGCCAAAAAATACTGTATTAGCACAAATTTAAAAGAGAACTATTATAAGATTTATTTCCATTGGTACTATACACCTGCGCAAATTGCCCAAATAACTAAGAACATGAAAGATATGTGTTGGAAATGTTCAAGGAAAGGGACGTTCTACCATTTATGGTGGTCTTGTAATAAAGCTAAAGAATATTAGAAAAATATTCATGAATGTATTGTCAATGCACTTCAAATTAACTTTCCGATGAGCCCAGAAATATATTTATTGAATATGCTAGATACCAAATATTTTAAGAAGAATTATTTGAGAAAAATAATATATATGGTAACGGCGGCAAGATTGGTATTTGCACAATTATGGAACTCGAAGGAAATACCTAAGGTGGATGACTGGTTATGGAAATTATATGAGTTACGGGAGTTAGATGAACTCACATCAGTAATAAACGATAGATCAAGAAGACTGATTATAGAAGAATGGAATTTAGTAAAACCCCTTTGGGAAGCCCAATGGGGAAGATAAAAATAAGAGAACTAGAAAACCAAGACTCGGAATATTGTAATAAGCTTTTAGAACCATGAAGGAAAGGTAGTGGTATTTGTTAGTGTATAGTGCATAATGAGTTGGTCAGGTATAGGTAAGGTATAACTGCCCACAATTAATGTAGAAGGAATAAGGGAAGGAGGGTAAGTAGGTATGAAGAATGTATTAAATGTTATTATTATACACAGGATTGTATTATTAATCTGTACAAAGGTCAAAGCTAAGTTGTATATTTATTCGTTGTTTATTAAGTATATATAAGAGGTACCGTGATGATGGAAATGAATGTATGTAATTGTAAGAAATAAGGAATGTTTTATTTGTATGATTTTAATAAAAAGTATAATAAAAAAGAAATGTAGTTTTTATGTTGGAACGAGCTGCAATTTCTCTGTGCTTACTTGGACTGTCAGGTCTCATAGAAAAGAAAAAGTATAATCATGGTCCCTGAGGAGTTAACAGCACAATTTTGCAACAAAAAGCCACTGGTCCAGATATGGAAATATTGGTACACCTTGAACCTGAAGAAAAGCAAATACTGTGGCCATGCATTTTGTGGAGATACATAGTGCACTAGATAGGCTGGAAATTAGGATTAGGCTAATGCAAACAAATATCAAAGGCTGGCACCTAAGAGAGTGCTGGTATGTAAGAGGTTCTGGACAATATTGACCTTTAAGTGGTTGTGGATCACACTGGCTTCTAAGTGGCTACGGATATTATGATTATTGGTGTCTAGAGTAAGCTTCCTGTATTTCATCTTCTGAATGTGAGCCCATAACATAGGATATCAGGATCTTGAATATCAAGTGAAAGAGACATCTGGTACTAGTGCAGCTGTTAATATCAAAGTGAATAGTTAACCAAGTTGTAGAGATGCCTGGATATCCAGCGGTGCATATAGTTAAAGAACTTTCAACCAGAGTCAATGGAATTGATGAAGGCAGATCAATGCAAGGCAGACCGCCACAGAAGCTGTTTTTGCACTAGCTTTCAGCTTCCCAGTTTTCTTAACTTTCTTCTTAGGGGTGCTCTTTTCACATTGTTCTCAGGAGCAATGACATATTTAGAAGCATTCCCAAACACCTTTTCCAGTGTAAAAGGAGGCAAGGAATGTATTTACAGTGGTCTCAAGCCCAGAGGTGAAGTTGGCCACGCAGCATCAACTGCAGTGGAAATCAAGGGAGACACTGTGGCAGAAGTGCTTAGGAGTAAGTCCGGAACTGAAACAGTATCTGAAATCATAATTTGATGGGACAACAACTTAGACAATGGGGGAAGAGCTGGACTAAGGCTCTGTCCCCTTGGCCATCAAATCACCCCTTACCTACCAAACCACCTCTTGGGCAACAAGTCACCAAATCAGCAGACCTCAAAGTATCTTCCCAAGTAGCCAACTGTACTTTGATAAGACAATTTTTAATGGCTTGCTTGGTGAAGTCATTACAGATAGTACAAAACTCTGTCTTGTGCCCTTCACCTGAAGAAAACAGATACTTGAAATACCCATCTGAATGGGCAATTTTCTCACTGCAGGAGGTATAGAGTTTGAAGAGGGCCATAGAGGCTATTCATCATGGGAGGGGAAAAAACAGAAGCCCTTGAACGCCCTGAAGAATTAGAAGAGAATAAACAGAACTGAATCAGAAGCAAACGTATAACTAAACTTAAAAGTCAAAGAAGGAACTCAACTGCAGTAAAATGAACCAATGTTCCAGTTGTTGCTGTTCATGTGACAGAGGAAAAGAAACTGTGGAGAGTCAGTTGAGGAATACCTAGCCATGTGCACTGAGAGAGTGGGATCAGAATTCCCACTGAAAGAAAAACTCTAGAATTCTTTATTGAGAGACTGTGCAAGGCACAAAACCCAGTTATGATTCACAGAGACCACAAAGTAGTAGTGATTTCTGGGGATTTACTGCAATCAGTAAATCCCCAGTGAAATGTCATAAGGTTATTTGTAACAAAGTGAGTGATGCTGCTGGCATATGGAAGATTTCAGGACTATTAGCATTTGTCAATTTATATCTCACTTTTCTCCTGGCATGGAATCTAAGGTAGCTTTCAACACAGATTAAAACAAAATACAGCTAATCAAGCAATAATTCAAATGTTTTTAAAAAAACCACTATCAAATAAACAATACTTTTAAAAATACTAGTTTAAAATAATGCCAGCTAGATTATTCTGCCAGAAACTGGAATCATATGGAAAACTACTAGAAATGCATAGAATGGGGCACCTAGTAATTTTAACCATGCTTTTGTCAATTTCTAAGATTAACAGGCATTATCATGATTTTGGAAAAAAAATAAATTGTGATTAAACACTTCCATGTATGTTACACTTCCTTTTGAGCTTTTTGCCCTATACCTATCAATTCTGTGGAAAGTAAGTATTTTTCCTTTTGAATATACAAAGTTGGTTCTATGCCTTTACTCCAAATATATGCTTTATATTGTACATATGAAACTAGGCCTCACACTTTGTAATTACATAGCTCTAAACAACGTCCTTCTCACCACAATTTATTTAAAATCACCAGGATTACTGCCCTTAAGTTCTGTAGGCTAAATTCCAACCTCAGCTACAGACTAGTGACGTCAATTGTGCTATTTAGAGTAACTGAGGGCAAAATGTGGCCCCAGTTCTCACTCTTTTTAAAGTGATTACAGATGCTGTTATTATCTTATCACCCACTACAGCACAGAAAATATTTATAATAAGAATTTTGTTCCTCTTTCAATATTAAGAAATTATCTTCCTTTCTTCAAGCATCATTGCAAAGAAAGAAAGAAAAAAACTGTCTGAGGGCTAATTATAGCAGAGTAGTTGAGAAGAGGGGAACTGAACCATTTCTTTTTTAAAGACACTTTTTTAAAATTAAAAACAGCATCAAGAACATAAAACAACCCCATCAAAATTTCAAAACCATGTGGGGTACCAGAGGGCCACATAAATAATATTATTCTGTCTTAGTCAAAACAAAATAATTTTATATCTTTACAAAAAAATTAATAAATCATTAAACTGTACAGAAAACCCTGACTTTCTGACATTACACATTCCTTCACAGCTTGAGCTAGGCAATAAACACTGGGCCCTGGGGTAAAAAAGATGACTTAAAGAAATAATATCTTGTTTCAGAATATAGGGTATTATCTCTCTCCCCAATTAAAATTCTTTTGCAAAACAAAAGTATACCATTTCATCAAACAAAATATCTGTGTTGTTCCGTGTGTATTAAAGCCAATGCATTTTTCTTTCTTCTTAAATCTTTCCTACATTTAGCATGAAGAGAATGTCAACATGCCATATGGAGAACTACTAGACAACTAAACAATAAAACATGATTTGGAATGAAATTAAACATTCTGTGTGAGTTAACAACATCCATTTCTGCTTCAAGATAGTAGCGAACCTTTTTCATTCATTTAAAGAAAGGTCTAATGGGCCACTGCAGAAACAAATATGGGGTTAAGGTGTTAGGAAAAGTGAATTAGAATTTGTTGTGAGCCCACCATCACATTCAATAGGACATTTATCTTGTTTTTTATTGCCTTGGCTATGGTCGTATGTTAGAGTTGCAAGGTAGATAATAATACCTGAAAAAATAAACTGAACATATTCTTCACTACACAAAGTTTGATAATAGGGTTATCCAATGAAGCAGAACTGTGAGAGATTCAAAACAGACACAAAGAAATAAATTGGTCCTTCAAATCCATGGGTTTCACATTCACAGATTTGATTATTCAAGAACTATTTGCTGCTGCCTCCACTGCTGCCCTTCATCATTTTCATCATCATTTTTAACCAGACTTCACTAGACTCAGAGAGACTGCGATAGACTGTGAACTGGATTTGAGACATGTAAGTCCCTATTAAAATGGTGTAGGGCAGCAGTGGAGGTAGCGGCAAGGCCACCACCCACCAGCCACCCACTTCTGCCTTGCAAAGGAACCTTACCACCTGAAAGGCAGAACCAGGCGGCTGGTGTGCTCACTACTACAGATTCAAAGGTATTGTGTACTGTACATTTGAATATATTTGAATCTATAGTGGGTTGAATCCACAGATTGTATTGTGTATTAATTATAGTTTGAGGAAGTCTACAGATATTCACAGTTTTCCCACTTTCACAAGGGTCCTGTGCCCCTAACCCTCACAAATGTGGAGGAACGACTGTACATCTTCACATCATCTACTATATAAAAGTCAAAGTTTATCTATTTGTGAGTTTGTCTGTTTATCTGCATCAGGCAGGCAAAGACCTCATATGACTGGCTGTGTGAGGTGAGAAGACCTCATATGATTGCCTGGCTGTGAAGATTCTATGGAATCCTGGGGTTGGCAGTTTAGGGAGGAGCCTTTAGAATTCTCAGCAGAGAGCTCTTGGGCCTCATGACAGTTGCTATGGAGATGAAGCCTACCAGCAAGAGGAAGAGCAGTGTATTCCCTCAGAAACCAAACCCTCTGTATGTTAACAACTCTGAATACAGATTGCATTGGAAAATACCGGGAAAAGTTACAGGTACTGGAATGCACCAGTTGCTATAGAGACAAGGCCTAGGAGCAAGGAGGACAATATATTCCCTCAGGAACCCAACTTCTGTATGTTAATAACTCTGCATACACACTGCATTGGGAAATATGGGGAAAAGTTACAGGTACTGGAGAAGACAGCATGGTGAGTTCTTAAGAAGAAAACAAAATCCTGGGCAATGACGGGTACACTAGTAAGTAATTAAACCCTGCCACTTCCATAGGAGGAAAGATTGGAGTTGTTGCCATTGACTGGCTACTTAATTTTGAGGAGGGGGAGAGCAGGTAAGGATTAGTATGTAGGAAGTATATAAAATTGTGTAGGATGTGGAGAAAATGGGCAGTATTTTTCTCCATCTTTCATAGCAACAAATTTCGGACAGAGAAAAAGTATTTCTTCATTCAATAAATAATTAATTACAGAAACAACTGCCTCAAGATATAGCAATGGCTATTAGATTAGATATCTTTAAAGGGGGATTAGACAAATTCATCAATGGCTATTAATCATGATTATATGACATGTCAATATTCAGTGATAATATGGCTGTCAATGGTACTTAGAGAGATCAACAATAGAAAGGATTGTTGACTGAATGCAAGGTTGCAAGGTTGCAAGGTTGAAGTTTCTGTCTGGCCACAAATAGGGGGCTGCACTGGATGGAGTGTCCAATCGCACTACAACAGTGCTTTTCTCTTCATTTTGTTCAATCAACAGACCCAAGAATGGTGATTGCTCCTTGTAAAACACGAAAATGTGAGCACAAAAGACGCACCCAAACCTCGTACTCAAGGCCTGCCCAACCTGACACCTCTTTGTGATCAGAACTGAACAGCCAGGGAGATCTCTGAATCAAGCCAGGGCCAGGACAAATGAGTCTGCCTCAGTAGTCCCTTTCTGAGAACGCAGTCCCTTCCCTAAATCTGCCCTTCTCCCAGATGTAAGGCTCACCAGTGATTTATATTTTCCAAGACTGTGGTACTATTGGCACTAAGGTCAAGATGATATTATTGGTAGCGTGTATATTCCAGGATTCAAAATAAGACTCTGTGACACTGTTTTAAGGAACACAGACCTTCAAACATATATTGTAACACTGTTGCTTTAAATGTGTTTTGTATCTAAATGTTTATAAACAGCACACCATTCTTCTCTCTCTCTCTCTCTCTCAATTCATTCACTATCTCTCATACACTCATTCACGATCTCTTGTACATCCAGTTTCTCAGTTCTCTCTCCCACAGAGCTCTTCAAATCTCCAACCTTCCCAAACACACCACAATCACACTCCTCTTTTCAAACACACACCAGGCAGTTAAAATTCGTTATTTTCCTCTTTCTACCAGCCGCTCCCCTGGGCTATCCAAGGTTCCATTTCACCAGCCAATCAGCTTAAACACTCTCAGTTGCCAAGGAGGCTCTGTTGTCAAGACCCCCTCCCATCAGGTTCGTCACACTCCTTCCCTTTCTGTTTCTCCAAATCTGTGTTGGTGGACTGCACAATCTTCTGGGGGAGATTATCAGTAGGTTTAGAAAAGAAGAGGAGAAGGGGAAAAAAAGAACTCTTATAAATGGAAGCATGCTAATGGAAAACTGGACAAGGCCATAATCTGATTAACCAGGGCTCCACTTATATTCTGTGCCTTTTAACTGACTGATTGCTTGTCTAATTTATATAATGTCCAACTATCAAATTCTCCCATGGTGATTTGTTGTTGTGAATCTATCCTGGGGCTTTCTTAGCAAGATTTGTTCAGAAGCCTTTGCCTTGATCGGAGGCTGAGAGAGCTTGACTTGCCTAAAGTCACCTGGGAGTCTCCAAGACCAAGTGGAGATTCATACCTAGGTCTCCAGAGTCATTGTCCAATGCTCGTGCTGCTAGTGTACAATCATAGAAATCTAAAATATTCAATAAAACAATTAAAACTGACAAAATTGATAAGATACCCCATTCAAATAGCAAAACATTAAACTATTAATACACAAGTAAACCCAAAACAAAAACAAGTCCAAGATTAAATGCTTGATGGAAGAGAAAGTCTTTAGCCTGGTGTCTATTATATATAATGTATAGAATCTTAGCTACCATCTAGACGTTGCCCATTTGAGACAGTAGACAGTGTGTACTGTGTACATGGGAGAATTAGCCTGCATGCACTGCTTACTCTATCCCCAGTCTGTACATGTTTGGTTGAAAGCCAGAACGGAGCCTACATACATGCTGCTGGTAAGAAATATACTAGTTCAATTTTGACAGGGATCAAGACCTTATGCCACAATTAACTCCCTCTTCTCATCTGTCTTCTCTGAATGCTGAATATTTTCCATGTTGGTGTGTCTTTCAGTTTTTGCTGTATCATCATCCCATCTGCCAGCACTTGGAAATTCTGGAGTTTCCATCCCAAGCCTCAGTACTAAAGACATGACGAAAATAAAAACAGGATAAGCAAACTGATACTGTCAGATTGTGGTAGTATCATAAAGATACAACAGAGTGGACCTGGGGAATAATTTGCCTTCCTAAGGACATCCTTGCATCTGAGGGTCACATCTGTTGTTTAAGCTTGAAAAAAGCCTCTTGAGTACTTGCGTATTAGAGTAAGCAATTGCTCCATGTGACCAGGAGAAGTGTTGGATGGTTTTGTTTTTTGTTTTGATATTTGTTTCTCTGTTTGTAAACTGGTAGTGAGATAGCTCTTTGTAAGGTAAACACTATTTACATTGTACGTGATGTGTGCTAGTAGACATGCTACTAAAAAAATCTCTGTGCTAAAAACATCTGTGAACATATTTGCAAAACTGCTTTTGGCATTAACCTATCTTGCATTAGTTAAGATCATAGATGGCAGTTGCAGCATAGCATAGCACTCAGAATGCATCCATGGACATCTCCAGATCTGAAGCAAAAAATGAAAATGATATACATATATTCTAATTTATTTTCTTCGTAATAACACATAGATATGAAATTTGAGGCAAGAAAAAAGTGCTCCTTTGTTATCTGCCTGCCTGCAGAAATGACTACATTATTGCATCCTAATATTGCCCTGGAGTACAATGTTCAATCTTCACTTGACTAACACTGGAAAGGACACAGCTTGGAAAAGTTACTTTGGGGGAGTATAAATCCCAGAATTCTCCCAGCCAGCACAGCAACTGACAATGCTGGCTGGGGCATTCTGGCAGTTGCAAGCTAAAAAAAAAGGTAACTTATTAAAAAAAAAAGGTAACTTATTCAAGCTCTGCGACAGGATAATGTCATAAGTGTGGTATCCCTTGTGCTCTACTGTGACATTGGCGGTATATATCTTTAGGTCTGGATTGTTAGATTATGATCCCTGAACCACTTGGTCTTGAGTGGCACAAACTGCTTTTCTAAATTTGACTGTTTCCAAATGTGTGAACCGAGGACTGCAGACTTAGCAGGGTGTCATTCTCTAAACATTTTCATAACCTCCAAATTGCAGCAGTACAGCATTTAATTTGAGATATTAAATAAATAGGTAATAAAACTGTCATATAACGTTTACTTATTTTTTTAAACCTGCCATAAAAAGGATTTATAGATAGAACAAAATGTAAAAGGTAAATATTATTGTAGCTTGAAACCTTCCATAAATGTAAAGTGTTTGCATTTGCTGTGGTACATGAGATTTTGCAAAATGACAGGCCATTTAGAACTGTTTACGCCCCAAGGAGGAAAGACCAGGAGGTGACAAGTGATCCTAACAAGAAGTCCATATGTTTAAGAGCTCAGAGCTCTTTCTGGAAAATAACTCATCAGATCAATGGAATAAAACATCCAACTCATCTCTTTTCACAGACTTTTGACTCAGGATCTCTACAGCTAGTCTGAGATAAAGTACTCTATTTAGGGCCAAACTTCACATTACATAGAATTTTCTGTAACAGTCAGACTTTTAAAAATTCCCCAAAGAACTAAAGGAGGGGTAGGAAAGCATTTTCAGTGAAGGGAAAAATTGGTCAAGGACCAAGATGTGAGTGTCTGCATGCAAATTTTCATGTACATAAACACATACAGATGTACACAGTTCTCATACAGCTTGCATATACACATGCAGATCAGACTAGGAGGGGGCATTTTTATCTGCCCACTATGATACTCTAGGTAAGAGATTGAAATGTCTTTACTCGAGACTCCACTATGAGAGTTAAAATCTGCTCCCTTTATCTTCAGGTGATCTGAATTGGAGAAAACAGGATTAAGAGACTGGCTCCCCAGTTCAGTCCACAGCCAGATTTTATCCCTTTGAAGCCCTCTTCACGGCCAGCTCAGCCAGCCTTTTCCCCTTATGCCTTTCCTGAGAGGAGCACTTGAGTCTGGAGTCAGTGGGGAGTTCATATCCTGCATTCTTTTCTGTTTAAGGGAAGTGAGTGACATCATCTGATACCTTTGTGAGCCTGATATGGAGGACAATTAGACCAAGTTTGACCCACAGGCTTCCCATCCATAAACTAGACAGTACAATCAGAAGAGGAAGTAATTTCAGATGGTAGTTTGGGCTTCATTTTATGGTAAGGCCTCGATTTGTGTCTCCCCAGTTTAGGCATGTGAATTCTTCTTTCTCATATGCAAGGACAAATAGTTTGTATAGTTTTGTCCCCACTGTAAGAGAAATATGAAGATTTCTGTGCTGTCCTTGAGGGTAGAGCCTAAATACTCAGAAGGAACCAGATCCCATTTGATCTTGGAAAATAAGGATGGTCAGGACTGCCTAGTATTTGGATAGGGGCTGGTAAGAAACACCAGATGGTGTAGGCTACATTTCAGAAGCAGGCAATAGCAAACTACCTATGAGTATTCCTTGTCTAA
The DNA here is from genome assembly GCA_948474755.1 of Ctenosaura bakeri. NCBI lineage: Eukaryota > Metazoa > Chordata > Lepidosauria > Squamata > Iguanidae > Ctenosaura > Ctenosaura bakeri. The sequence goes on along the minus strand of CAOLHI010000757.1, from coordinate 508,953 downwards.
GAAAACCCTGTAACATTCACGGGATCACTATGATAGGCAATTTGGAGGCACAGCCATGCACCACTACTTGGAATGATAGTTGTGCTTTGCAAAGCTTATTTTGCACAAAAATACATTTTTTTCTGCACAAAAACTTGAAGCTTTTTGTACAGAAAATGTGTTTTCTGCATAGGAAACAGATTTTCTGCACAAAAAGTAGGTTATTTCTGTGCAAATGACCTGTATGAAAAAATGGCTGTGCTTCTATTCTCAACAGGGTTTTCATTGTGTTTGGAAACCTAAAATTCTGTTGGGAAACAAATAGAAATGAACATTCTTTCTACTTCTACCATAGTTTGGACATCCCTTCACAGATCTTGGGAGTGAAACTGGCTGGATGCAAGCCTAGCTCAGGAGCTTTCAGATCTCCTTCAGTTCTGTGTAGCAGGGGTATCAAACAATACCCTGTGCTAACATGACTATTCCAGAGATTTCCCTAGAAATGGGGGTCTCATTAGATAACAGATGGGTCTTCTGATACCCAAATCCACCCATCATGCTACATAAAACCTCTGTTACCAATAAGGTTACAGCATGTTTTATTCCAATGAAAGGTTGGAGTACATCTCTCTAAGATGCACTGGGAAGCAAATGCACCCCCAGCCCTTGACTGTTCCCGCCTCTGGACTACAAGAAACTAGAACAGTAAAGCTAGGATCAGCAAAACAACAGAGCTGGAACGGAATTAGGCAAAATTGAAATGATCAAAACAAATTCCCTTGCAATAGGCAGTCTGAAAGAAACAAGAGTATTGTGAACTCGAGGAAAGATCCACTTTGCTTGAGAAAAATTGAACAGTATAGCAGCTGTGGCAAATGGAAAACTAATAGCAACGTGGAAGAGATGACCATGAAAATAAAACAAAAGAATCATATTTAGCTAATGTGTCTGCAGCATAAAGGCTGAATACATATTGCAATGCCATGGTCCCAGTTACTTGATGTTAGCCTCAAGAGACGAGAAACTTGGAAAACACATATGTTTCTCAAGCATGGGACCAGGTCACAAGGTTCACAAAAATAATTCTACTTCATTCTTCACAACATTGTTTGTGCTTCAGTGTAGCGCTCAAGAGAGCCAATGGACTGTTTACACTTGCTAGGATGATGTCCCTGGTGTTCCTCCCTCTACTGGTCCCTGTTTTCCATTACAAGTGGATGACTTGTTCTTGTGAGCTTTATTGAATCTTTTATCTAGAACAGAGTTGCAAGCACTGCAGAAAAGGGAACCAGACCTGTGGAATATCCTTGAGTAGATCTGCTATGCCCCATTCAGTTTTTTAACTATTGCATGTAATTGTGACACAGTGGATACCTGATTTAGAGAAAACAAAGGTCCAGTCAAACAAGCCTTCTGAAAGTTTTGTTTGTCCAAAGAAGTATAGACACTGAAGTAACAACTGCAAAGGAAAAACCATATCTAAATAAAGTATCGTGTGGATTATACAAATTATACAGAATACATATTGTATATTACAGGTCAGAAGTAGCTGCTGGGGGAATATAGGTAACATACGAAATATACCACTAAGATCATAGAAGAGACTCTGTATGAATCCTAGAATCTAATGCCTACATAAACAATTGTGCTTGAAACCTTCGCTCTGCACCAATAGCCTCAATGATCTGTGGCAAGTATCACCATCTAATTTTTAAATATAGAGGAGCTGTAAAAGTGATGGGATGGGATGAAGACTCCCCCACAACAATGTGACTAAACACGCAGTGTCTCACCTCAAGCCAACATGATGTAACTAATTCAAACAGTTACAAGGCAACAAATGCCTACTGCACCTTGAAGATTCTATACCTTATCCACCAACCAACCTTCACCACAGTCACATCAAATATTGCTGGCTACTGCACAAATCATCAGCTGCAAAGCGACTAAATTACAAATTTATAATTTGCAGCTACTCATCCTCAAAAGGGGTCACTTATCTCCTAGGTAAGTGTTCTAAGAGCTACAGAAACAAACAATATAGAGGTATAAAGATTCAGAAACAGTAGTTTCTGCAGCAGTTTATGTGGGAGAGCTCTCAAATAAGAAAGATATTGCTTCTGCCTTTCCTTCCTTGTTTCGGGGGCAATTAATAGCAAATGACAAACAATGTTAAAGGCAGTGTTAGACAGCAGAAATAGAGCAGACTCCCTTTATATACAGGGATGCTGTCAGAGCATGATAGAGCAAGAGAGATCTCATGCCACAACTATGTATGAGTTGGCAAAGGTGAGGACTTTGGTGTGCCAGGGTCACTGCTGAAACATTAGTTGGACATCATGTCACATTAGTTGGATGTCATGTTGATGGTGAAGCCCTTTTTGAAGATCACCAGGATGCTGAGTTCCAGCATTGTCTTCTTTGTCAGGTAATCCCTATGGTCAAGCATCTCAGGTGAAAATATAGACAAGTTCTGAAAATTCCAGGTCAGACTACCACCTTTAAACCAAAGGGGCATGGCGTGTTACAGAAGAAAATGAGCTCTGACATTGTGGATTATTTGTAACTGGTTTGCCAGAAAAGGGTATAACAGAACAAAAACCATGGCAAGTACTTTCTATCCCCCGTGACTAACACCAGGAGGAGTTAGTGTGCAGGATAAGAAAGTATGGGGGAGTGAACATAAGAGGGGTTGTCACTGGAAGTGGGTGGGGAGCGGCACCAGCATGACCCACCACAAAGTGCAGAATAAACATGGGGCACACATACACAGAAAAAAGCAACAGAAGATGTCAAACACTTTTAGGTTACCACACAAGGACACTGGCCAAAGCAAAAGCCAACATGGACTCCCACATATGATTGCTTCATACTTTCCCCACACCCAGACAAACAGCCAATGAAAGGACAGGGCCACCAAACTGGATGGATTCATTCCTTCATTCCTTCATTACTCACTTATATCTTCTCACAGGACTGAAATTCAAGGAAGCTCACAACAAGATTAAAACAGTTACAGGTTAAAACATACAGAAGATTATAATATTAAACAACAGCTAACACTATTAAATTAAAACTTTAAAAAACATTTTAAAAGTAAGAGCCAGAAACATGCTGGAAACGTGCTACCAGTGAAAGACAACAGAAAGGAGGCCTGCCAAAACACTCTAGAATAAGCTGCAAATTCTCTCTTTCTCTTACTCTGCACCCACACATACACAAAACCAAACAGTATATGAGTTGTGACACTGGACTCAATAATTAAGTACAGTGAGTAGAACAACAGATCTCTTACTTGTAAGAATGGTTCTGGAAGAACAGTTAGCTTACCTGTAAATATGATTCTTCAAGTGGTCATCTGTTTGCTCACACAAATGGATTATCTGCACCTGCTTTATGTTTATGTTTTAGAACCTTCTAGAGCAGCATGATATAACTTTTGGCAATAATCTCAACCCCTTTCCTAAACAGCTACATAGCGCCCTTCCCACCAAAATCCTCAGTTCCATGGATGCCAGAAGCCAAGGACCAAAGTAAGGCAGAGAACATAATGAGGGGAAGATGGGTGGAGTTGTATTAGTTCACAGATGACCACTTGAAGGACCACATTATAGGTAAGCAACATCTTCATCTTTGTGGTCTCTGCGACTCACACATATGGGAGACTAGCAAGCTACTAACCATAAGAGTTTGGAGTGTCATGCTAAAGAGGAAAAAAGAACAGTTCTCTCAGACCCTTTTTGCACGAGGTGCGTGAAGCAGTTCACGCTGTTTCTTATCATGTCTTATCGGATCCACGTAAATGCGGGCTTTCCCTCATTTGCTTCCACACAGCTTCTCGGTGTGTTTCATTTTGATTCAGAGGAGTGCAAGTTCACGCATCCGTACTACTTTGGCAGTGACCACTCCCACTACTCCCCCCACCCCACCTCAGCAGCTGTGATTGGCTTATTTTTTTTCTCTTTTGGGTTGGTATATTTGTATGTACCTATGTAGGTACGTATTTGCCACTGTATAAGATGCACTTTCCCCTCCAAAATGCCTTCTGAATATGGGGTACGAATATGGTAATTTCCCCCACCCAAGCAGATCACCTGGCAGAGCAAAGTTGGGAGACTGATCTCGCGCTCTCCGCTCACCTCCACCCCGCCGCTGGCAGGACCGGCCTCAGAGAGGAATGGGGGAAGGGAGCTTCTTATACACACACACATACACACACACACACTACCTCTCTCCCTTCTCTTCCAACCTCAGCAGGAAAGTTTCCTCGCGAGGAGGAGAGGAATGAGGGGGAAGGAGCTTCTCTCTCTCTCTCCCTCTCTCTCTCTCTCTCTCTCTCACACACACACACACACACACACACAGAGCCTCTGCTTTCTGCCTGGGCAGGGAGGTTGTCATGAGCCAGGCACAGCAGGAGGCTGAGCAGGCTGCCGATTCAGACGGGGACTCTGAGCTGGGCTTGAACTCCCAGCTGGGAGAGGATCCCTTGGAGGATTCCTTGGAGGGAGAGGAGGCTCCTGCAGAGGCAAGGGAGTGGCCTGCCAGTGACTCCCCAGCTGACCCAGGGCCGATACCTACAGCAGAGGAGTCCAATGCTTCTGGTTCAACAAAAGCTGCTGCTTCTGACTCCAGCCCGGAGCTTGCAGCAGACTCTCCCCCCACATTCCTCCAGAGGCGGCTGGAAAAGGTGGTGGTTCGTAAATCAAAATGCCTGCTAGAGAAGCGGCTGAGATCAGAGGGCCTTCAGCTGCAGACCAGGTCAACGGACACTTGATCAGCCCCAGCTGGGCTAAAGACTATTTAAGGCAGACGCTGGGGAGTGGGGGGTTACGGGGCAACTACCATCATTCATCTGTGACTCTGATACCTGTTACTTGGGCTTGCCATTCCTGAGTTCCACTGTCTTCTTTCGTTTTGGGTGATGTAACCCCTTAATTACCTTACAGCTTTATTTATTGCCTCTGTTTGTTTTGGGTGCTGTAAACCCTTGATTATTTTACGAACTACTTACTAAAAGCCATAAAACTTCTGTTGCCTCTGTGGTTGCTTGGCCTCCGCCTGACATTGACAGAGGTCCTCCAACCCAAGCAAATAAGACAGGAACTGGGAACAGAGTATTAAAATATTTTTTCCTAAATAATATAGTCTGAAAATAGGATCCTGTTATATGGCAGTGTGTCTAACGTTGGCTAATATGGTAAAACATTTGCAAAATAGAAAACAGCTCTCTCCTTTTAACATGCCTGTGCTGTGTTTTGTCCAGTTACTTCATTTTCTAAAGTTTGCTAAACAAAAAATGGCACCTGCCCGTCCTTTGGTGGGTGGGGACAGCTGGAGAAGGTGAGTAGGTCCGCTACCCACCAATTCGCATCAGTACGAATGTACGTATCTGTACCACTGCGAAGGTCCAAATCTGCTTGATCTTGAAAATTGTTTCGGATTCTTTCTGGTTTCATGTGATTCCCACCACATGGGGGTAAATTAACTCAGGATTATGTGTGGAATGATGGTAAATAAAGAGAACTTAATTCGCTCTTACGTGCAGAACAGCTCTGTGCCAAAACACATTGATCCACGTTAATAACCCCATGCGGAAAGGGCATCAAAGGCAGCTTCCTTTCTTGAGCTTGCGTCCAGTCTGTAATGAGAGATAAACATTGAAGGCTGTGACCAAGTAGCCACTCCACAAATGTCATGTAGAGATGCACCATGGAGAAAAGCTGTGGATGCCACCAATTCACTGGTGGAATGGCTCCTCAATTGGTTAAGTGGCTGCTTGCCAGCCAGTTCGTAAACTAAATGAATAAATGCTGCCACCTACTTGGGAAGTCTCTGCGATGAAACAGAAGGCTTTTCTTACTGGATAAATAACAGAGCAAGAATCTCTATACTTTCCTGAAGAGCACAGCTCATTCCACACAGAAGGCAAAAGCCCACTGGATGTTTAGGCAGTGAAGGTTTTGCTCCAGATGTATCATAAGGGGCTGTATAAATGCAGGGAGCATGACGTCTTGGTTCAGGGGGAAAGCTGAGACAACCTACAGAAGGAAGGAAATGTCTAAGTGAAGCATAACTACCTTTGTGAAATCTCAGGTATGGTTGATCCACACATAGTGCACAAAGTTCGCTGGCTCTCCTAGCTGAGGTGAAAGCAATCAGGAATGCAATTTTCCAAGAGAGCAAAGACTGAATGTAGCCATAGCCTTGAAAAGCCTCTTGGAAAGTTGAGACAAGGTAAGTTGTAAGTTCCACCCAGTAGTAGGACCAATCACGAGTAGGTGTAGATTCTTGTACCCCTTCAGGAATCTTTTCACTAGTGGGTCTAAAAAAAAGAGAAGGTCTCTCTATGAACTGAAAGGACCATGATATGGCAGGGAGATAGCACTTGACTGAGAACCAAGGCAAACCTTTGTCAGACAGGGAGAGCAGAAAGTCCAAGACATGGGAAGTGGCAGACTACACTGGGTGCAGATTCTGCGCATGTAGAAAGTCTCTAAATTTTGCCCACTTTTAGCAATAGAACCAACTGGTAGTCAGTGGTTCTCAACCTGTGGCTCGCAACCCCTTTGGGAGTCGAACAACCCTTTCACAGGGGTCGCCTAAGACCATCGGAAAATACGTATTTCCGATGGTCTTAGGCTCCATTCCCTCCTTGGTGGTGGTGCGCAAGCGTGAGCCACGTGCTCGTGTCCTCCTGCCCCCTTTGGCAGGAGCGCGAGCAGTTGCACGCGCTCCTGCCAAAGGGGCAGGAGGACGCGAGCGCGTGGCTCGCGCACCACCACTCCTGGGCCTTTTCCGCATGTTACCTTATCGCGGAGGTGGGGGGTGCCGTTCGCTCAAGCAGGTTCTTGCACAAGGTGCTCTCTTTGCTGCTCCTTCGTCCCGCAGCTGGCTTCCTGGTTGCGCAACCTCCCCGCCCCTTCCTTCCGCAGTGCAGCCTGGCTGCAGGCTGCGCTGGGGGAGGAAGGGGTGGAGCAGTCGCATGATCAGGAAGCCAGCTGCAGGATGAAGGAGCTGCAAAGAGAGCGCCTCGCGCAAGAACTTGCTTGTGCGAATGGCACCCCCCCACCTCCACGAAAAGGTAACGTGCGGAAAAGGCCCAGGAGTGGTAGTGCGCAAGCCATGCGCTCACGTCCTCTTGTTCCCTATTCAGAAGGGACTGAAATCGCTCCCCTTCTCCGCTACCAGGAAAACCTCCCATCTGATGGGCCAGCTTGGGGGGGGCGGCAGCATGGGGGTCAGGCCCTCTCCTTGCCACAGCCCCTGCCCCACTCACCACGGAGGGGGCGCTGCAGAAGGGCCAGGGGGCCGCAAGGCAGTGCTTTTCCAGGGGGACGAGCTGGGCCCGGTGAAAAGACAAAGGCACTGGGATTCCTCCCCTCCCCCCAGCCAGGGTCGACACTCTGGAAACTTTTCCCACACTGTCCCCCCCCCAGCAGAAATGAGAGCGAAGCAGAAGCAGAGCCCAAGGAGGTTCTCTGAGATTTTTCCGAGGGGAGACACGTGGCTCCTCTTTCCCTCCCTGCCCGCTCCCCTGCCCATTCCTGGCTGGCGAGGCGGCCTTTGCCGGGGGGGAGGCATTATAAATAATAAAGATATAATTTTATGGTTGGGGGTCACCACAACATGAGGAACCGTATTAAAGGGTCACGGCATTAGGAGGGTGAGAACCACTGTGGTAGATGGTTTGGGGCAGCAACAATGATTTGTCAAACCAACTGATAGCAAGTTCAATGGAAGAACTTCCACACTGTGAGTCTGAAAGTGTGCACATCAGGATGTCTCATCTTGCCCCTGTGGATGGTGAGAAGATCCATGCAAACAAGAGTGCACAGATATTCCCTTCATGACAGATGCATCAGGGGAGCAAACCACAATTGTCTGGGCCACCACAGAATGAGCAGAATGCATCTGACTTTGTCCTGACAAATCTTGGTGATGACTCTGGTAATGAGGGAAATGGAGGAAAGTATACATGACAGGCCCTCTCTGGTTGGACAAGGAGGAATCTCTGAGCAATCCATTCACCTCGCAGACTCTGAAGCATAAGATGTTGAGGGGAGATACAAACAGATTGACTGTGGGGCTGCCCCATTCCTTGATGATATCCCAAAAAGAGCTCGTATCTTCCACTCATGACAAGACAATGCCATGTAACTCAAGGTGTCTGACAGGATATTCTGATCTCCAGGAAGGTCTATTGTACTGACCCAAATCTTTCATGGAATGCACCATTTCCAGAACTGAATTGTGAGAAGGAGGAGAGTCTGATGGCAATATGAAAATACATGTCTCTCAGGTCCAGGGTGGCAAAGCAGTCTCCTTTCTGCAACAGATGTAAGCAACAGTGGTCAGCTTGAAGTGTCTGAGTTGGATATAAAAATTGACACCTTGCAGATTTACTGTCCTTCTTTGAGATGATAAAATAGTGGGAGAAAAAACTTGTGAAGAAGAGAAAAGGAGACAAGTTCTATCACTCCTTTGAGGAGCAAGGTGTTGACCTCTTCTTTCAGCATGCAGGAGGGCTGTGTAACACAAAGCACTCCAGTAGGAGGAATCTTTCTGAACTCTATGGCCTAACCTCTTCTGATGACAGCAAGGATCCATGAGTCTGAGGTGACAGAGGCCCAGATATGATGGTGGTTGCTGAGCCTGTTCCCAAAAGATGGACTGTCAACTAGAAGACTAGTGGTGGAAGCTTCTTCGGCAGCAGAGGAATCATCCAGGAAGAAGAAAAAGGTGCCACTTGTCAGAATGTTGCTGCTTTTTCCTGAACTGGGAAGTCCTTTACATCACCAAAGATGTTTTGCAGGAACCCAAAGTTTGATGAGGGGTCCACCATTACCGGTGACTGGAGACTAGAGACAGGACTGTAAGGGTACCTAGAACCAGAATAGTATCAACAGAAGTGCAATCTAAAGCTCTAGGGCTGAGCTGGAATCCAAACTTTTTGGCTGCAGCCCAGACCTCATGATATGTTCTATCTTATCATCAGTAGCCAAACTGAACAGACCCCCTCATGAAAGGAGAGATCCTCTGTGGTTGAGAATGCCTGTTGGAATAAGCCCAAAGATTTCAACCAGGCATGCCAATGAAGTGCCATTCTCCCCCCAAGGCCTTACTACATTTGACAATATGCTGAGCTGTAGTCCTCTGCTACAAAGTCAGTCAATGAGGTTCTGCATACAGCACAGAGTTAATTCTCCAATCATCTTCTGATGATTGTTAGTAAGCTGCCATACATGCACTGCAGTTGGCAATTTTGAAGAGAAAGGCTGAGATAGAATAGAATTTGTGGCCCATGGCATCCAGCTTCTTCCCTTCCTTTATCTGCTGGAGTAGAATGTAGCTTCTAAGAAAGATGGAACTGAGCAGCATTGACTATAATAGAATTTGGCTTGGGATATTCAACAAGCCATTCTTACTAGTCTCAACAATCTGGTAGAGCACTTCAATTTTCTTTGACATGGGTGGAACTGAAGAGGGGGAAGCACATGACCTCTTTATCACATGCAGTAGATATGGCAGTAAAGGAAGCAAAGCAGAAGTAGGCACCTACTCTTGGACCTAGGTCAGAAGTAGCTGCTGTGGAATATAGGTAACATATGAAATATGCCACTAATTGGTATTGATATATACCACTAATTGATAGATGGTGTCCTGGACATCTTCATAGCTCTGTTAAATACCCAAATTAAGTGACCAAGCCATTCTCAACATTTGGTCTGCAAAGGACTTCACATCACCTGTTGGGGAGACAGGATTACAGTCAGCCACTAGGGTCTCTGCAGACTCCTGAGCAAGGTCTGGGGAGGATTCTGACCGGGAGTCCATAGAGTTACCAAGAGTTGGAGAAGGAGACTCATGAAACACTTGAGCAACAGGTGCAAGTGAAGATGTCACAGGCCCATACTTCTCCCAGACTTGTGTGGCTGTTCCCAATCTGATAAGGCACCCTGTCTTTACCAGACAGTTCTGTCTCCCCCTCTATAACCCTACCTTTGTGTAAAAAGGTGAGGGTTATCTATTTTTACTTATAATTCCTTAATTATTTAATGGTAGGGTGTTTTCTGTGTTGACTGTATACAACTCAAGCCGAGTTAGTGCTTACAAAAATAAACTGTAACATTTATTAAGATAGCGATAAGAATAAGGTAGTGTGTTTGACATCAAATGCAGGTCATTTGATACATTTCCTTAGTGTACTTTTTAGACAGTTCGATCTTTAGACTTTCATATCAATGAGTACCCAGCTTGTTGGGGGCATGTATAGAAATGTTTCAAAATACATGCTATTTGTAAGTTGTTTGCCGCCTCGATCCATACGGAGAGGCGGGATACAAACAAACAAACAAACAAATAAATAAATAAATAGTAGCCAGACTATGGTATCAAGGATCCTGAAATGAGCAGCAATGACTGTCATATACTTTGTGAAGACCATACACCACAGTGCACTCAAAATGCAAAGGTTAGAAGTAGTGTGCATGATGACAGCATGAAAACCATAGGAACCATCTATGCAAAGTGATGGAGATGTGAAAGTATACATCCTTGAGATCAAGCATGGGAAATCAATCACTTTTCAATATAAGTGGGACAAAATAGCCATATTGAATTTATGAGGCATAATGAACCTGCTAATTACATGTAAATCCAAGATACTACCATTCTTTGAGAGTATCAGAAAATACTTGTGGCGGGGGGAGGAATTCTCTGACTTCTAAGACAGCAATGGATTTTACTACTCCTATCTAAAAAAAACCCACAAATTTGCAAGAATGACAATGTAGGTGCTGTGGTGTGAATGACCGCAACTGGAGCAATTGAATTTGATGGCATGCCTTGTTGAATAATACAGAGTAACCATCAGTCTACAGTGATGGCCTGCCAAGTAGGTAGAAAGCAACAGACTGTCAGCAAAAGCACAATGACTAAAAATTGAGGCAGGAGGGGGATCAGGAAAGTGTGGGTGGTATCAAAGTTAATGGTGATGAGTGTGCTGCTGCAAGAGGTATGATACATGATAAAGCTCTTAGGATGAGGGGGACTTCAAAGAAGATAATGTGAAGTTTTGAGCTGGGGTGATTGTGATGGTCATGATGAAGATAGATGGTACCAGGGCAGATCTGATAGGCTGATATGTTTGATTCTGCTGTGGTTTTCATCTTGTAAGCTATAGCATACACTTCTGGTTGTAATCTAGTCTCACAATGATTTTTCCATCAAACTCTCATCATCGAATCATCCTTCACCACTGTGTAAGCTTTGGTCTCCAAAGCCAAAGAGAAGAGCCAGGCATGTTGATGTAGAGCAAGGGAGGAAAAAGTGCAGTCTATAAGCCACATTGTTTGTTTTTAACTGCATTTATGATGACCTACGAATAAGAGATCTCAAAGACACCATGTTATTAACATCCCTGCTCCGGTCTTGCAAACTCATCACTATGGCTTCCTTGATTAAGTTGATCTAACTGTAATGTAGTCTTTTTCCCCCCTACCACCTTGCACTTCACGAAGCATTATCATCTTTTCTAACAAGTCATGCGATCTCATGATATGTGCAAGTATTGTATCCTCAGTTTAGTCGTGTCGTCCTCTAGTGAGAGTTCAGGCTTGATTTATTTAGCACCCATTTATTTGTCTTTTTGTGGTCCATGGTATCTGCAAAACTCTGCTTCATCAGATTTTAAATGAATTCATCTTCTTCCTTTCAGCTTTCTTCAGTATCCAGCTTTCACATCCATATGTTTAAAGTGGAAGTACTGTGGCGTGAATGATTCTGACTTTAGTATTTAATAGTATACTTGAGGATCTTATTTAGTTCCTTCATAGCTGCCCTTCCAAGTCTTATTCTTCTGATTTCTTGACTACACTCTCCATTTGAATGTATGACTGAGCCAAGGTATAGAAAATCTCTAACCATTTCAATGCCTTCAACATGAAATTTAAAGTTACATAAAACATCTGTGGTAATTATTTTTGTATTCAGATAAGGCAAATAGATACTGAAAGGTATTGTTTCAGTTCCAGAGGTCAATGCAGTGCCAGAGACAAGAGAAGAACAGGTTGCTTACCTGTAACTGTAGTTCTTCGAGTGGTCATCTGTGCCCTCACATACTAGGAGCTTTCGCGCGTGCGCAGTAGCGTTCGGAAGATTCTAGAGCTTAGTAGCTTGGCGGGAACCCCTCCCCCATGCCGATACTGTGCATGCTCCTCCCGCTGAGCAACGGTCGCTCCTCAGTTCTTTAATCCGCCGTAGTAACACAGGGACCTGAAAAAGAGGGGAAGGCAGGGCGGGTGTGTGTGAGGGCACAGATGACCACTCGAAGAACTACAGTTACAGGTAACCAACCTGTTCTTCTTCTTCATGGTCTCTGTGCCTTCACACACTAGGAGACTGTGTAGCTTACCGGTTGGATGGGACCGGTCAGGTCCTATAGAACGGAAGCCAGAACCTCATGTCCAAACCGAGCATCCCTGCGTGACCGGCAGTCAAGCCTGTAGTGGCGCACGAAGGTCGATGGTTGAGACCAGGTCTCCACACGGCAGAGTTCATGGAGATCAACACCTCTCAGGAGGGCTGCAGATGTTGCCACGGCCCTGGTGGAGTGGGCCCGGAGGAAGACTGGCCGAGGCTTCCTGGCAAGCTCATACGCCAGCTCAATAGTCTGTACCACCCACTTGGAAAATGGCTGGGTGGATACCTTATGGCCCTTTCGTCGCCTGCCATAGCAGACGAACAGGTGTGGTGATTGTCTGAAAGGAGCAGTCGTGTCCTTGTAGAATGCCAAGGCCCGGCGCACATCCAAGGAGTGAAGGGACCGCTCCAACAGTGTCGTCAGGTTCGGGAAGAAGGTCTGTAGGATGATGTCCTGGCTGAGATGGAAGCTGGACACCACCTTTGGTAAAAAAGAAATGTCCAGTCAGAGAACGACCTTTTCTCTGTGGAAGACGAGGTAGGGCTCGTCAATCCGTAAAGCTGTCAGCTCCCCTGCACGCCTGGCCGAAGTGACAGCTACCAGGAAGGCAGTCTTCAGCGTAAGCAGCCTGTCGTCAGCAGTCGCCATGGGCCCGAAGGGCGGTCTCGTTAGCTGCAATAGCACCAGCGATAACGACCACGGCGGTAACGGCGGCGATACTGGCGGGTATAGGTGCTGGAGGCCCTTCAGGAACTGCTTGACGGTACCATCTCGAAAGAGCGTCGCTGAAGGGGATCGTGGCAGTTGGTATGCCACGATAGCAGCGAGGTAGACCTTCAAAGATGGGAAGGCTAAGCCCTGCTGCCGAAGGTGTAGTAGGAAGTGGAGCACAGTAGGCATGTTGACTGGTGATACTGGCTCCCTCCTTTCTTCTGCAAAGGCCACGAAGCGGTGCCACTTGTAGTGGTAGTTGCGGCGCGTGGACTCCTTCCTGGCCGCGGTCAAGACGTTGCTGATGATGGGGTCGGCTATGGCGATATCCTCCAGGCATGGAGGGCCGAGAGCGGCAGGTCTGGGTGGAGTACACAGCCGCCGGAATGGGACAGCAGGTCCGGTGTCGACGGGAGCCTCAGGAGGCGGTCATGTGCAGCCTTGAGTAGGGGTGCGAACCAGTGCTGCCTCGGCCAGTACAGGGCCACGAGGACGACATCCGCTCGGTTGGCGAGGATCTTGGATATCACGCGACCGAGGAGGGGAAATGGAGGGAACGCGTACAGGAGTCCCTCGTTCCAACTGAATTGGAAGACGTCCCCGATGGAATTGCGATCGCGGCCGGCCCTCGAACAGAAGCGGCAGCATTTCACATTCTCGCCGGTCGCGAGGAGGTCGATGGTGGGCTCGCCCCATTGGTCCCAGATCATCTGGAACGCTCTGTTGGAGAGGGACCACTCGTGGTGGGAAGAGGTGTCCCTGCTGAGCGCGTCCGCTGTGGTGTTCTCCTGCCCGGCCAGGTGAACCACCACTGGATGGATTTTTAGCTGGACGCACCAGTTCCAGAGATCGAGGGCTATGTTCAGGAGGGTGGTAGAGTGCGTGCCGCCCTGCCTGTTGACATAGCAGACCGCCGTGGTATTGTCTGTGAGGATTAGCACCGTCCGGCCCGTCACGCGATGGCGAAACACCCTCAGAGCCTTGAAGATGGCGAGTAGTTCGAGAGCGTTGATGTGGAGAACGGTCTTGTCGTCCATCCACTGACCCCGGACTTTGAGTTCGCCGGAGTGGGCTCCCCAGCCATACAGGGAGGCATCTGTGGTGACCGTGACTTTCGGCGTCTGCTCCCAAAAAGGCATCCCGGACAGGAGGTGGTCTTAGGACCGCCACCAGAGGAGGGACGGCCGAATCTCCGAGGGCAGCGTGAGACGCAGTCTCTGGTCGTCTTGTAGTGGGTTGAAGGCTCGGACGAACTAGTGTTGTAGTGGTCTCGCGCGGAGTCTGGAGAGGTACGTCACGGCGGTGGTGGAGGCCATGTAGCCAAGGAGCTGCTGGATCCTCCTGGCTGACATCGTCGGTGCCTCGTAGGCCACCAACGCAGCCCGGCGTAAAGTCCATGCGTGGTCGACCGGTAGAAAAGCCCTGGCCGATACCGAGTCCAGAGTTGCGCTGATGAAGTCGAGCACCCTCGCCGGCTCGAGGTGGGACTTCTTCGGGTTGACCCAGAGGCCAAGACGGGTCAAAAGTGTCAGAGTCCGGTGTATATCGTTGTAGAGTTTCTGTCTGCAGGACACCAACAACAACCAATCGTCCAAATACGAGTAGACGGAGACGCCCTTCGTCCGCATTTGGTGAAGACCCAGGGCGCGGTGGATAGTCCGAAGGGCAGCACCCTGTACTGGTAACAGGTGCCGTCGACCGCAAACCGTAGATACCGTCTGTGCTGCGGGTGAATGGCGATATGAAAATAAGCATCCTTGAGATTGATGGAGGCGAACCAGTCCCCTTGGCGAAGGAAAGGCAGGATTGAAGATAGCGTCACCATCTTGAACTTTCTGGGGTGGATGAAGTTGTTCACACCCCTGAGGTCCAGGATGGGCCGCAAGGTCCCATCCGCCTTCAGTACTGTGAAGTACCGGGAGAAGAAGCCGGTGTTGCTGGCTGAGGACAGGAGTTCCTCGATCGCTTCCTTTTGAAAAAGGGACTGGATCTCTTCCAGCAGGGCCGGGCTGGCCGGGGTGGAAAGGAAGACCCCTCGCGGTGGAATATCTTGAAATTCTATGGCGTAGCCAAGACGGACGATGGAAAGAACCCAAGAGTCCGTGGTGACATGGCGCCACTCGGCGAGGTGTCTGGCCAGGGCCAGCTGATCTCGGAGGACTGCTGGCAGGCTGAATGTTGGTACTGGAGGCGACCTGAGAAAATCCTCAAAAGCGGGACTTCGCCTCGGAAGACGACTTCTTAGACGACAAGGCCAGTCGATGTCTGAAGGGTCTTCGGGTGGAGGAGGCAGTCAAAGGCCTAGACTGACCAGAGTGTGGGGGCCTCTGCTAGTAAGAGGAGGCCAAGGACCTCCGCCAAGACTGGTGTGAGCCGGAAGACTGACGGGCCTGGGACAGCTGGTGGATCCCCATCTTCTTGGCCGTTAGGCGGGCCTTGATGATGGAGTCCATCGTGTCATCCGTGGCAGATTTGAAGAGCCCCTGGCTGTCAAAGGGGAGATCCTCAATCCGCCTCCGACTGTCCTCTTGGAGGCCAGATGACCAAAGCCACACGTGCCGGCGGAGCGCGAACGAACCAACCATCACCCTCGAAGCAACCTCCACGGCATACTTCGAGGATAGGATCTGTTGGTTGGAGATCGCCATGGCTTCATTGTAAAGGTGGCAGGCGGTTGGGCGGCTCTCCTCCGGGAGGCTGGTCAGGAGAGGGGCGAACTGGTCCAAGATCTTGCACAGGTACGCCGCGAGGCATGCCTGCGTGTTGGACACTCGAGTAATCAGGGAGGAGGTGGTGTAGAACCTCCTCCCGAAGGTGTCCAGCTTTCGCCCCTCTCGGTCCGGTGGCGTGGTGTGGGCCCTGTTGCCCCCCTTAACCTGGGCCGACTCCACAACGACGGAGTTCGGTACTGGGTGGCTGAAGAGGAAGTCTGCCTTCTCCTTCTGCATCCGGTACAGGTGCTCCAGTTGAGGAGGAATCGGCTGGGCGGACGCCGGTTTGTCCCAGGGCTGCTTGATGGCCTTCAGCAGCTTTGGTAGGAGGGGAAACGGTGCAGTAACTGGCTGCCGGGTCTCTACCAACTCAAAAACCAGATCTTCCTCCTCCGGTTCCAGCTGCGTGACTTTGAGGCCGAGAGTTGCTGCCATTGGGAGGAGCATGGCGGAGAACTGCTGGATGTCCTCCAGTGCTGCCTCTGGTACAGGCTCGCTGAATCCAAGTGGAGGCGATTCGTGCGAAGCCGGGGTCAGGTCCTCCGATTCAGTTCCCGACTCGTCAGATTGAGAAAACGAGGACGGGGTGCGCTCGATAGACCTTGCCGGGGACCGATGGAGCGGTACCGACAGCATTGCGGCTGGTTTCATCGCCACAGTCGCTGGGGCAGCAGAGGTCTTTGATGCCACAGAGGTGATAGGCACCACAGTGGAGCACATCCTCTTAGTTGCCTGGGTCACCGTTGTTGCTGGAGTCGCCCGCATCGAGGTGGATTCGACGGGGTGCGTGGCAGTGGCTGTGACCCTCGGAGGCGGGGAGATAGCACGGTACCGCGGCGACGGCTCTCTGGATCTCCGGTATCGCGGAGACGGAGACCTGCTGCGGGAGCACTCACGTCTCCGGTCACCTCTGGGTGGAGAATGGGACCGACGGTAGGGCACCCAGTGCCTGGCGTCGTGATGGTACCGATCTCTATTTGACGGAGAATAGGATCGGTACTCCGCTGGGTACTCTCTCCATTCAGACTCCCGCAGGGACCTGGCGATGTGAGAGGCCGAGGTGTAATGGGAGTCAGTAGAGCGGCATGGGTGTGGGTTGTCACACACCTCTCGACGCCAGGGTGACAGTGGCCTAACTCTGCATTCCGGAGAATGAGAGTAGCTCCTGTCCGAGGCCGATCGGCGCCTGGACGAAGGCCGGTGATGTTCCGTCACCTGTTCCCCTCGGTCCACTGAAGCACGGTGACTCTGTAGGGGCTCTGCCGCCGTGAGGACAGGCGGTTCCTTGGAGGGCAAGGCCTCTACGTCTTGCTCCTCTTCGGATACCTCCAGGATTTCCTCTGGTTCCGACAGCTCCACGAGGTCTTCAGCGAGCTGAGTTGGAGGTGGTGTAGGTGGGTGGGTCTCCTTGGGAGGAGAGCGTCTCTTCTCTTTTCTCTTCTCCTTCTTCTTCTCCTTCTCCTTTTCTTTCTCCTTCCCACTGTCCAGGGTGGGGCGCTTCTTTTGAGCCGCGATCGGCGGCCTCGATTACTCGGAGGCCTTAGAAGCCACGGGAGTCCCCTTCGATGTCCTAGCCGCCATGAACAGTTTGGGGATCTGGGGAAGCGCGGAGATGGGCGTCCTCGGTGTTGGTACTGAGCCCAGTACCAACGAGGTGGACGGTACGGCAGCCGACGATACTGTGGATAATGAAGCTGCTCTCGAAGCCTTGGACATCGTTGCACGTGGTGTAACCTCCCTAGCCCTGAGCGACTGTTCCCAACAGAATGACTTAAGTCACAACAACCGGTTTCTAAGGGTTTGGGAGGTAAGCTCACGGCAAATTGGGCAAGACCTGGTGTTATCGGTCTCACCCAAACAAAACAAACACTGCGAGTGTTTGTCAGCGAGAGCGACTTTCCGCCCACAGGACGTGCACTTTTTGAAGAGTGCAGACATAGCACGGAGAAAGAAGAAAATGAAGGAAGTCAAGAAGTTGAAAAAACGATGAAGAAGAGAGATAAAAGAATCGGGTTACCAAAGTCCAGAGTCCGAAATCCAAGCCGAGGTCAGAAAACAAGCCAAAAAGTCCGAAAAGCCAAGCAAACAATCCAAAAAGCAATGGAACAAGCCAAGAACCTTCCGTTCGCAACGGCGGATGAGAGAGAACTGAGGAGCGACCGTTGCTCGGTGGGAGGAACATGCGCAGTACTGGCATGTGGGAGGGGTTCCCGCCAAGCTACTAAACTCTAGAATCTTCCGAATGCTACTGCGCACGTGCGAAAGCTCCTAGTGTGTGAAGGCACAGAGACCACGAAGAAGAAGTATAGAACCCATTTACTTAGGAAGCTGATACATCAGAGGGTGTTAGTGAGAGATGGGTTTCCCACTTAGATGGATGAACTGCCACTGACACCAGCATATCCCATAAAGAAGTGAGGGAAAACACCTGGATTTGTGTAAGAAAGTGTCTCACTGAGAAGGTTAGTACTATCCTAGGTTGATGGCAGGTATTTCTAAGATGTAATGCAGTGATTGTGATGACAGTTGCCAGTGAGGATCAACTCAAGTAAAATGCTCACTGATAGGACTATGAATTGATGCCCTAGAGAAGACATATTCAGGAAATGGTTCCCTAGGGAATGAGTCCTGTCCCACTTTTAAAGAATCCTGAGTGTGCCGAGGAGATCAGGATTGCAAAACACATCTAAACATCTAAATGACCTGGAATGTGACTTTCATCTCGGAGTATCATGGCTGGGGTGAACCCAAGAACCAAGCACTGTATCTTGGATCTCACCCTCTGAGTAGGAAGTTGAAAGTTGTCACCTTAGAAGCCAAGTATTTCCAGAATATTCAGAACTGAATCATCATGCAGATGGAGTTCATATCGTATTCTCTTGAACACTACACCGAAGCAAGCGGAGAGGTGGTGACATAGACCATTTTGAGTACAACCTGATTTGCTCTCATTGAGTCAGATACTTTGATCAGTCTAGGCAAAGTAATTTAAGTAGATGCATAGTGAACTGGAACAGGAAAGTGGCTTGTAGCAACGGAGGAGATGGTACAAGGAAGTGTTCGGGAGACTTCAGAAAATCTCAGTCTCTTGTTTATATTTCTTTCTCAGCTTCACTTATTTATCTTTATCCCAATCTGCATGGCAGATTATCCTTAGTTATTGAGACTGAGTATTCAGGTATTTGGGGTACACCTCAGATTCCAATAATCAGTACTAAGGTAGATAGTACTGCAAGTGGCAATGCTGCATACAGCAGAGCACAAAGGGTCAACAAACTTATCTATGGGCACAGTTTCAGCTCTTTACTAGCATCTATATAGGAACAACTGTTTTGGAGGCTTTGATGGCATCTTCCCACATGAAGGCTTTAAGGTGAAAGACCTTGCTCATGAGCACCTGTTTGGTAAAGGTCTGTCAGTACTTACACTTGCTGATGATATTAGTCTTATTCATGCAGAAAAGAGAATGGGAGTCCAACCTTGATACATTTTTTTTTAGTATTGTCTGGAGACCCTTAAAGCTCCCAGGCTCAGTTGAAGGCAATAATGTAGCAAAAGATGATGGAAAAATAGTTGGAGAATAGGATTAAGATGGAGAGTTACATTGGTTCACTAATTAATCAAAATGGAGACTGTAGTCAAGAAATCGGAAGAAAATTAAGACATGGAAGGATAGCTATGAAGGAACTAGATAAGATCCTCATGTATCTTATTCAGGACAAGATCCTCAAGTATAAGATATATTATTAAATATCAAAGTCAGGATCATCTATACTATAGTATTTCCATTTTTTATGTTAAGATGCAAAAGCTGGACAGTGAAGACAGCTAGCTGTCAGGGAAAAAATGCTGGATGAAAGTTCTGTGGACACCATGGACTGTCAGAAAAGCAAATTAATGGGTTCAAGAGTGAATCAAGCCTGTACTTTCATTGGGGGCCAAAATTGGGCACATCTAGAAATGGCATGACTCACTGGAAAGGATGATAATGTTTGGTAAAGTGGAAAGCAGAAGAAAAAGAAAACCTAGGGGGGCAGGATTACAGGTAGATTAACTCAGCCAAGCAATAGCTGAGCACAGCTATTAAGAACAGGTTATCTTTGAAATTTCTCATTCATAGAGTCCCCATAAGTTGAATTTGTACATGACAACAACAACAACAATATGATAACACACGACAGCAGCAGCAGCAGCAACAACAACAACAGGATCATTAGTGCTTCTTTCTCAGGTGCTATGACAGGTTGGGTCTGAGCACATCTTTTCCTGGTTGTGTCTACCTGTGCCTCAGTTGAGGCCTCTTTTAATAAAGGCTGTCCAGATTGAAATGTTTTTATTGAATTCGGTGTGTTTCTTTCTTTATCTTATTAATGTCTGTGCGTATGTGCTCATCTGTACTCAAAGATATGAGCCCGTGGCTATGTGGCTATGTCTGAGGATGGAGTCCATGAATTTTGAGTTTGCATTAAAGGGAGCTTTCCTTCTCATGCAACTTTAGGAACAATTAGATCAGCCCTGGTGAATCAAGAATGCAACTTTATTCAGGGAAAAAAATGAATTTCTGTGTCCCACATTAACAGATCAGAAACTGAAGAGAATGGGAGCCCTGAGTCACAAGTTTGTACATTATAATGCAATTTGCTAAGGTTGCAAGTCACTATTGTAACGTGCATGTGATGGAAAAAATTCCATGACACTAATAAATTTGATGTAAGATTTGACTTACATCATTTGACTTTGAGGCATCAGCTGGTCATGTACAGAGATTTGTGAGCTTTGACTTTGAGGCATCAGTTGGTCACGTACAGCTTTCTGTAAGGTAAACAACCATTCCCCAGTTCTTGCTACATATCCTTTCCCCAGTCTCTTGGCATTGTAAGGAACAAAATATATCATGTAACGTTCAGTGTCAGCTTGTTCTTTTGCAAGGATTTTCCTAGGACCAAGATACATAAGTAAAAGACATGCAGGTATATAAGTATTTAGTGGGGGGGTAGCACTCGTGAAGCTATGTTCCTGCTTCAGTGTGTCCTTCCAGGATTCTGGGCAGGTCTCTTGGATTTTCAGAAACTCACTGGGTATGAGGAAGAGAGCACTCTTGTACTCTTGTGTGATTGCACAGCTGCTAGTTGCCAGCTGGGGACTGGGGCATACTGTAGGTAAGAGCCAGCCATGATGTTTTGATTACTTGAAGGTTTTGTTAGTTTAAAAATTGTACTAGAGTTTTTGGTGCTTCTCAGCATTATTTTGCCATTTTCTTAGATCTTAAATTCATTCTGTGCCAAAGAGTCTTTTGGGTGCTGTGGAACTTTGGAGGACAGATTTGGCTAGAACCCTCTCCCAAATGCACTGAGGGGTGAGATTTCAATTTCAAATTATGCTTCCAATGCAATATAATATAAAGAAAGATGTGATTTCCTAAGAAAGGGTTTCTAAGAGCTGGTAATCAGCTCAAGCCAGAAAATCTGCAATAAAATTCAGACTGCTCAAATTGATCTTTACCATGGTCTTCCTATGAATATCATAAGAATATAATTCATAAGAAGTTCATGCAGCACCATAACAATCACCACAGAGGGTGGGCATTTGTTGCAAACATGCACACACACAGCCACAAAAGATACTTCAAGGAGCAACAACACTAAGCCCTGCAAGTCAAAGAACAAAAGCAGTTCTAACAAGCAAGACTATTCAGTCTTTGCTAATTTAATTTCTAGACTAGTGAAAAAAATTGTTTCCTGGTTCTATGCTTGAAGGATATATAAGAGAAACTATGTACACCCACATCCACATTACAGTTTTTACAAGGCCATTTCTAAAAATATGCATAAAATAAATGATTCAGTAGCAACCCCTAGAGTATTTGTGTTTGCACTGCTCCAAGCAACTTGGAATTATACATAATTTAGAACAGACTGAAAATAGCAGGATATAAACCATTTACATAAGAGTAATTAACCAGTTACAATTCAGAAATTGTTTTTAAATTAATTTTTAAACTGTGTTTCTGAATTTTTAGTTACGAGGGATCCAGAAGCATACACTATTTGCTGGCATATAAGACTCACTTTTTCCCCTAAAAAAATACTGTTTGAAAATGGGGTGAGTCTTATACAACAGTGTGTTTTATATTTTGGCAAATAGTATTTGCGGATGTATAAATGGGGTGCATCTTATACACTGGTGCATCTCATACGCTGGCAAATATGATATTTTATGTGAAGTTTTCCATGGGGAATACCTGCCCTGATCTCTACCAGAATATCTTTAGGTAAATAATAAAGCACTAATAAATAATAATAAAACAAATAATAAAACACAAAGCAGGTTTTAACATTTAGTTTAATGAGAGGTGAATATGTACAAAAGACAATGATCACTAAGTTCACATGGTACAACTCATAAAAAGAACAAGACCTGGAGAAAGGGACACATCTGTGATGCACATATGGAAAACTAACAAGCAAAACTCAGTGAAAATGGGGGATCATGCCAGGACTGACAATAGAACTATTCTACCAAAAACTCAGCTCGGGACCAAGAATCCAGTTTGTAATAAGACAGGTACATATAAAGCTGTGACCATGTAGCTGTGTGACAGATTTCTGGGAGAGGAATCCCTCTGAAAAACACTGAAGAGATCACCAACTGAGTTGAATGAGCTTTGACCCCTTGTAGAAGAGGTTTCCTAGAAACAGAGTAAGCGAGGGGGACAACATTCACCACACAGTGGGAGAGAAATGTTGAGATGACAACATCTTTCTTATGTGTGCCGCAGACAACAAACGGCCAGGGAAACTCTCTAAATTGCTTTGTCCAAAAGAGATGTAGAACAGATGCACCCATCTATTAAGGGTGCTCTCAAGGTCAAAGGATGGAGATTGCATGGAAAACAGCAGTTAGTTAAGATGGAAAGCAGAAGCTACCCATAAGGAGAAAGAGATAAGATCACAGAATCATAGATATGGAAGAGACCACAAGGGCCATGCAGTCCAACCTCTAGCCAGAGGTCCATGGAGAAAACCACCTTGTCTCTATGAAAGGAGAAGGAAAGCAGATCCATCATGATCACTGCCAAATCACTAGTTTTACACGCAGAAGTGAGGATGACAAGGAATGCTTGGAGAAGATCACAGGATGCTATGGGTCTGAAGGGGTGCACCATGATCTTCACACGGACCAGTAACAGGCTCCTTGTAGGTAGTGGCCCATGATTAGGGGGATGAAGGGGTAGATAACCTCAAGAAAACCTTTATACCAAGAGTGGGCTCCTGCAGCTTAGAGTGAGCAGAGATGGTCACCAGGTAGACCTTCAGAAAGAGTATGAAATGCCTTTATTTTGCAGAAAAATGAGGAAATGAAAAATGTGTTTCAGTGAGAAGTTGACTGATGCAAGACCCCCAGTTTGTAAGAAGTACAGAAAGGAGGCCACTTAGATTCCTAGAAGTGCTTCATAAACTGCTTGCAAGCTGCAGACTGATAGATCTGACATAGGTGAAGTCTCCATGCAATGCCCCTGCATATATACCAACTCTAGATCTGGAAGGTAAGCTGAAGGAGGGGAGGAGAATGCATACCTCCTTGCTTGTTGATGTAGAAAGCTGCCGTCATGTTGTCTATAGCCACCTGGCCTGCCATGTGTTTAAGCAATTTCTGAAATGCGTGAAGGACTTTCCACAATGCAAGCCATTTGAGGACGTTGATACAACACAACTTCTCAGTTTCAGACCCCTGGCCAGTGACTATAAAGTCCACAGTGTGGGCTCTCCAATCCATTATGGATCTTTGTGGTAAAAACAAGAGAGGGTACAGAGTAGGCGAAAGGCATGCCTCTCATAGTGTTGGAGAGGGCAATCCAGAAGTAGAAGATGTGAAGAGCCAAGCAAGGTAGCAAGAGGAACATGCTGGTAGTGTGCTGTTAGGGATCAAAGGGAACAAGAAACCACTTCTGTAAAGGCCTGATTTGAAGTCAGGTGAAGGGAAGTACCATGGTAGCCACTGCCATGAAGTCCAGTAGAACCTTAATTGATCTGGCCTTAGCGCATTGATTTCTTAAGAGCTTCTGTACTGAAACCTTCAGTGTGAACACTGTCCTGGAGAAGAAATTCTCTGGACTCCACAGAGTTGAGCACTGCCCCCCATAAACTGGATACAACAGGCTGGACACAAAGAAGACTTGTCCCAATTTATCATGAAACTTGGGTCCTGAAGACAGGATCCCACCATGTGAGTACCTTGCAGTGCCTGGTGGAAAGCAGAAGAGACTATCAGCTAGTTTTCTAAATATGGGAAGACAGAGACTCCTATGGCCCTTACCCAAGCCACTACTACTGCAAGTCATTTTATAAAGATACTCAGGGCCATGGAGAGGTGGAAGGGGAAGAGCCAACACTGGTAATTCTCTAGCCCAACACAGAATCAAAGGAAGTGCCTGCTGGAAGGACAGATACTGATATGGAAGTATGCATCTCATTGGTCTATTATGATGACCCACTCTTCTTTGTGGAGGAGGAAATTCACCTGGATAACAATCCAGGGAAAGAAAGAATTGACCTCCCTGTGATCTAAAACTGAGTGCAAGCCTCTGTCCCATCTGGGGATTATGAGGGCACTTGAGTAGAACCTGAGAAGTGTCAGCAATGGATCAACTCCCTCTGTCACTCCCTCATGTAGGAGCATTGTGATTTCCTGATTGAGAATGTCTGAAAGCTGCATGTGTCAACAGGTTCTCACTGTGAGTAGTTCACAGAACTCTATGGAATATCCTTGCACAATTATACAGAGGAGCCACATAATTTGTAGCGACAGTGTCTCATATGTCAAAGATGGGCACTAACTGGTTATGAAATGGAAAGTGGGATTTGTTGCTCCTTGGAAAGAGAAGAAATCAAAAATGATATTTGTAATCATGAGGTAGTTTCTTGGAAGAGCAATGCTTTGACTGATTGTAAAAATGATTAAAAAAGGAGGAGCCTTTAGAGAAAGTTCTGAAATATTGATGAGGTGCAAAACATGAGACTGAATGCCTTAGCTTTGGCTTGTTGTATTGTACAGACTGCAATTAGAGACCATGCTTCTTAGCTATCAATTTCATTTTCTGGTTGTGTTCCAGCTTCTCATCTGTGGAAGAGTGGAACAATCTCAGCTTGTCAAACAGACGGTCTTCAGTCAGGGAGCTTGCATTGTGGGTTAAATCTGTGGAAAGCAGCCTTCCTTGGAGTGATAACACTTGCCAGGCAGGCTGGAGAGCTCTGTGTGCTCTGTATCGATGCTCCCTATCTATGTTTCCACAAAGACAAGGTTGTTCTCAAACCAGACATTTCCTTTCTGCCTAAACTTGTCTCTCCCTTCCAGAAAGTTTGCCCTCATCCAGTCTATTATTATAACAGACACTGATTTAGGACCAAAACAGCCTTTCATCTCTTCTGCAAGTCTAATGAATCCAAGGTACAGCAATAAATTCAGAAGATGGGATCCTTGTCTTCTTGTGCTTGTATCATGCTTTGGTAAGCAGAAATATCCATAAAGAATAATTGTATTTTTAGATAAAAAAAATAGTCCATCCTTCTCCTCAAAGGCTCCATTGACAACCAAGAAAACCACAATCAAGGATTAAAATAGCTGCCAAAACCAAAATAATCAAGCAAAATGTTAGGGCAACAACATCTACCACAGCCTAAGGCCTGCATCATGGGACTTGAGTTCAGAGTCAAGCACACCTCTGATGACAGCAGAACCTCAAAGGTAAGCAGATTAAGGAAGGAAAGAACAGTTAATTTAGTATTTAAAGTCCAAACCATATAGGCCTTTCAGGTAAAGACCAACATTTCCAATTACATGTAGAAACTAAACAGCAGCCAATACAGAGTGAATGACAATGAGTGAATGATTCACCATAGCTCAAGGGGAACTGATTGTAATACAGGTGCTTACTAGTAAAACATCAGTACCCTGGACAGAGAACCATGCAAAATGCTAACTAGAACTGTTGCTTCAGCATAATATAAAGACCCACAAAGTCCTTAAAGGTAGTTGGTCTGGTTCTGCTATTGTTTCCACTCTCTTGAAAGAGCTGTCTTGTGCTCTTCCAGAGTCCAGAATGACACCATAGCAAATAGTATCAAAGTGACTATACCAACACCATTGGAATGGAAGTGCTTCTCTATCTATCTTCTGGCATATATTAATCACAAAACTGGTCTAGAATTACCTACAAACACAAATCCACTACAAGCCAGAGGCCACAGATACCAACAGCGGCATCATGACATCACTAAGCCCTGCCTGGAGACTTAGCTGTTGTTGGTAGTCATTCTTCTTTGTGTTTTCTGTCACTCACATACATAGGTCATTCTGCACTTTTGGGGAGATGTGTGGAAGCTTCCAGAGCTGCATTTTGACAGTGACCCACAGCTTTGCCTATATGTATATAAGCAACATGTTCCAACTGAAATCCAGCTTTTTTAAAAAAAAATTGTTATCACATTAGGATTGTTAGTACGTCTCAGTGTTTTGGCATTTTATCAGTTTATCAGTTTGCCTTTTCTTTCTTTGTGGGCATATGGCCTGGAAGGCTTTCTTTAGGAATTGTCTACGCTGTGGGTTGAAGATCCCATTTTCAGATTTATAGTCATACATATTGTCACCTCGACCTAGGTGGAGACCATGTAGTTGATTTCTGCCTGTTTTGTCAGGCCTTTATGTGGCAAGTAAGGAGTAACAGAACTTATTGTCTTAAGGATCTTCAGGGGAAAAGGGCCCTTGCAGCCCAGAATAAGCTGCTTCATACAACTTTAGTGGCAATCTGTTCACACCTGTCTTTGACCATGGAGCAACAGCCACAGTGCTGCATGAGCCAGAATTGATTCCAATGCTGAAAAAGGCTTGCAGGGCAGTGAGGCAAAGGATGCCAGTAGGTGGATAGTCAGCAAATTCGATTGCATAGCTCCTGTCGATGATGTCAAAGACTCAAGAATCAGTATCAATGAAGTCTGTTGCCAAAAGGGTGAGAGGAAAGAAGGAGGTCCTGAGAGAAGTCAAAGGTGCTGTTTGCTCTCAAATGGTTTCCTCTTATAGTACCGGGACTAGTAGTGCAAACACAGTGGATTTCCTTGATGGAGGCAGAGGTGGAAAGGTGTATTTCTACCATCTCAATGAAGTTGGACTGTTGGCTCCCTTTGAGGTAGAGAGATGCCTTGATCAAGAGTAACTGGGCCTGGAGGACCAGGAAGACTGGTAATTTACAATTTATAAACCGTTGACCTCATCTTATTGGTGTGTTCCAAAGTGTTGTTTGTGTCTTTATGGAACAACCGGGATGCATTGAATGGCAGATTTTCAATTGTATTCTTGGCCTGATGGGATAAACCAGAAGATCGCAACCAGGCATAATGTGGTAAGGCTATGGCTGAAGCCAGGGATTTCTCACTGCAGCCAGCTACATGTCTTCTTTTTGCAAGCTGTTGCATTCCAGTGTGTACACTTCAGTCCAGCAAGCAACTGCCAGATATCAGTCATTCTTAGAAAACGTGGTCAAGAGAGGAGTCATTTGCTCCCAGAGATGATGTTGGTAAACAGACATATATGCCTCATAGTAGTTGATCCAGAAAGATAACTATGCTGTAGAATAAAACTTCTTGGTCAGAATGTCAAGCTTGCAACTCTCCTTGTCAGAAGGGATCATCACTTTCTTTTGTTTTCTGTAGCTTGCACAGGTTCAGCAACTATAGGCCTTGGACCCTGGGAGAGCCAATCAGTGGATGAGTCAAGAATTCTGTATAAGGTGTCAACCTTCTTAGAAGTAGGCCTTACAGAAGAAGGGTTGTTCCAAGAACATCGAGTAATTTTCAGAAGAGCTGGAAGGAGAGGTATATAAGATGTTGCAGTCACCTTAGACTGGATCCTCCTGAAAACCAGGTCCTCCCACTTGGATTTGTGAGGGAGATACCGATTCATGCTCACTAAGAATGTTAGGAGGAAAGCAACAACAAATGAGATCAGAGGAGGATCACGATGAATCTGGGTCAGTATCAGAGTACAGGATGGACTCCAAATGGTGATAACACAGTCTATGTGGCAGTGAACATGAACTTCAGCAGGAGGAGTATTGTGGTCCAGAGAAGGTGGCATGGCCAACATGGGTGCCGCAATATTGGTGGAAGCAGCAGGTCAAACTGATGCGTTGGTGGTCAATGTGGATGCATGTGGCACACTGATGGAAGAAGTTGCAGAGTTAGCCTGCGTTTCTGTAGGTAGTGGAAACCTTCCCAACTGACAAAGAAGATGGGTCCAAAGAGAAGATCGGGACTGCAGATGGCACCAGGAAGAGTGAGGGGGCTTGCTCAGATACAAAGAGTCTCATTGTATAGTGATAAGGAATCCCCCATCTGTAATAATCTTGAGATGGGCTTCAGTCCTGATAACTGTAATGATAATAGTAATGGGATGGATCATGGCGCCTAGAATAATAGCACTCACAATCATAGTATTCTGCAAACTCCTCAGAAAGACAATCTGCTTCTGAGGGCAAAGAGGATTACCTGTGACACCAAGGAGACAGGCGACAATGCCTACAGCCCAACCACCCAGATTCCACAGTCTCAGGAGAGGAAGGAAGGGGTTGTCTGAATCTACAATCAATTGGAGAAAGGCAGTCTCTAGCCATTGAATCCAAGGTAAAGAAGACTTGAATGAACCCAAAGATTGTCTATATGAAGGCCTACAGCAAGGAGGCAAAGAAGGCAGAGGAAGGGCATCCCTGGAAGTTTGAGTCCTTGGAGGAGGTGTTCGGGGCTCTGACTGAGCTGGGAAACCAGGAGAATGTTGTGGCCCATGGGATGTAGAGTCAACTGTCTCACTACCTGACATGGCAGCTGTCTGCACAGTTTCTGGAGACTGACGGGAAGGTGAAGTTGTTATGGTCAAGTCAGAAGAGAATGAGGTGGTGAGTGATCTGGAGAGACTAGTCCTGAGGCAACTGTAGAAACTACTAAAGAAGGTAGTTGAGGCTGAGAAGAATCTTTGGACTTCTTCTTTTTATGGTGTCTGCATTCAGCATGCTTTGAAGCAGATTCAAGGTCAGGCAAGCAGCCTGGTGTCAAAGGGACCTCTTTACAGAGGGCCTCGCATTTTGATTTCCCCGTACCAACAGCAGAGTCAGAAGTGGAACACCTAGCAGTCTTGGTCATGGAGACTTTGATTGATGGCTGCTTAGAGGGAGGTCTGGAAGTGGAAGAAATTGGAATTGGAACTGAAGAAGCATGGGAAATCGAGAATCAGCTGGACATCAAAGAAGTGTCTGGGCAAGTCAAGGACGGCTCATATGGAGGGCCTTCAGGCATGGTGAGCAGTTTGTATGGGCCTGAAGGGTCATGGTTTTGAAATGAGGGGATGACCCGATATTATGATTTTCTCCCAGGCACAGAAGGCAACTGGAGTGGCCATCAGTATTTGGCATCTTGGCCCCAAAAGAAGAACACTTTTCAAATGACCCTGAAAGCATAGTGAAAGGTACTGTAACCCAGGGTAACAGCAGAGAGAGTTGACAACAACCAGTCAAATTGTAAGGAAGATCTGAGAGAGAAGTACACAGTCTGAGTCAAACCAACTAAGATACTGAGCTGAATCATATTGGAAAGCTGAGAGAGAAAGAGAGAGACAGAGAGAGAGAGAGAGAGGTAGGGAGGGAGAGGGAGAGAGAGAGAGAGAGAGCGCAGTCCAAGTCAAACTGACGATTAGCCAAAATGCATAGTGAAACTGTTCCTTTGATGCTGACATTGTGGAAGACAGAGAGTTTCAGCAGGAAAATGGCTGGTCATAGGTACCAGTGAAGGAAGGGTTACCGCCAAACTGTTTGCATAGCAGCTCTAGAAGGTTCCAAAAAATTCATTGTACAGGTGTAGTTAACTCATTTGTATGACTCACAGAGACCATGAAGAAGAAATCTAAGGTACTACACTTGGGCAGAAAAAATGAAATACACAGATATAAGATGGGTGATACTTGGTTTGACCACAACACATGTGAAAAGCAACCTAGGAGTCTTAATAGACATGAGCTGAACAGTGTGATGTAGCAGCTACAAAGGCCAAGTGATTTTAAGCTGCATCCATAGGAGTATAGTGTCTAGGTCAAGGAAGTAACAACACCACTCTATTCTGCTTTGGTCAGACCCCATATGGAATATTGTGTCCAGTTCTGGCCACCACAGTTCAGGAAGGATGTTGACAAGTTGGAATGTGTCCAGATAAGGGCAATCAAAATGGTAAAAGGCCTAGAAACCATGCCCTATGAGGAGTGGCTTAGGGAGCTGGGTATGTTTAGCCTGAGAAGAGAAGGTTAATATGTGATATGATAGCTATGTTTAAATATTTGCAGGGTTGTCATATGGAGAATGAAGCAAGCTTGTTTTGTGCTGCTCCAGAGACTTGGACACAGAACAATGGTTTCAAATGTCAAGAAAAGAGATTCCATCAAACATTACGAAGAATTTCCAGATGGTAAGAGCAGTTCAATAGTAAATACACTGCCTCTGAGTGTGGTAGAGTCTCCTTCTTTGGAGAGTTTTAAACAGAGGCTGGATGGCCATCTGTCAGGAAAGCTTTGCATATTCTTGTATGGCAGACAGTTGGACTTGATGGCCTTTGTGGTGTCTCTCAGCTCTATGATTCTATGATCCTGAGTGTTGTCAGAGCTGGCAGTTCTCTTTGAGCACCAAAGAGAATAGAAGTAAGGACATCACTGTTACTTTCAGTTCTCAATCTGAAGTTGTTGGTTTGTTATAAACATCAAGAATCCTAACTGTGCCTTCAGTCAGACAGCAGTGTTTTCAAATGATTTATTTCAGGTTCTGGTTCCCAGCAACTACCCCTAGGATTTAAAAAAATATACACCATGTATTCCTGACTGGGGGAAACTATACCACTTTACATGATTTATTATTACAATCAGAACTATGGTATGCTAATCCAACTGCTTACAATAGCAATACCATTACTGGAATATGCTTAAGTTTTTCAGCCATGTGTCTTATTGACAGTTTAAATGATCATACAAAATAACGACCATAATAATTACAATCAAGGATAGAATATAAGGCCTTGTACTTATGTTTTATCACTGAGTAATACTCCCTTCTACTCACATTCTGAACCCCACCGGGAAATAGCAACAAGCTGGATACATCTTCTTTTACATGCAAGCATTGCTCTGAAGAATTCACTGTGCACAGAAAAGAATAAGCCTGATCTTATATGTATAGGTCAAATAACTGAAACTTAAGAGCCAGATACTCTATAAACAACAAAGACTCCTGTGGCACTTTAAAGACTAACACATTTATTATAGCATGAGCTTTACTCTTCTCCTTTCCCCCAGAGGTTAGCAGCAACTTCTCCATTACTTTGCCAGAGCAAACGAGGTCAGAGAGGTGATAATCCTCTTGGAATGCAGCACTTAACACTACCCTGGTACTTGATAATTGCAACATTCTAGTTGAAGGAACCGCAGAGTGAAACCCAAATATACTAGATTGGGGAAATTCATGAATGGTCAACTGGAGTCTGAAGTGAAAAGTGTCTGTAGTGTGGCAAGTGAGGGAATGTTGTCAATTTGAACCGGCTAACAGAAAACAGAATTGTGCTTTCTAATCTATGCTGATGCAACCTAGTATTAAAATGTGAGTTTAGATATAACTTATGTACAGTTGGCTCAAGAAAGGAATTTCTCTTAATGTTGCTTTATAAGTTTGTATAGTTTGATTACATGTACTTGTCTGTTTGTTTTATATTATATTGTTCTTTTGGTATTTTATCTGGATAATTTGTTTTACAATTGAATGTTTGTGTTTTATTTAAAAAAAAAAAGAAACTAGATATAACTGCTTTGTGTTTTAAAGTTTGGGGTTGGCCCAACTGTAAGATTTGGTCTACAAGACCTCACTAATGCCATTTCCACATGGCGTTGCAGTCCCATGATGGGGACACAACGGCAGCAGTCCACATGTTGTGCTTTCACATGACATCATCATGATCCCACAGTCGCATCCCCACACGTCGCAATCATGGGATATTCACTTAACAGAAAACAATCTGTTAAGCACCCATAATTGTGCAACACTCCTGTCACCTCCGGCTGTGCAGACAGGGCAGAAGTGTGATCACACACTTCTTTCCCCAGCACAGCACAAGAGAGAGGCCAGCTGCCTGCAGAAGGCAGGCATGTGTTGCTTGCACTCCCTTCTGCAGGGAGCTGGCCTGGTGCAGAGGGGAGCTTTACCATTGTCCTCCCTTCCCAGCAAAGGCACTGCCAGGATCATGATGGGATGTCGGTGGAACCTGGCCAGGTGTGGAAATGGCCTTTGTATTTGATATGATTGTTTGATTTAGAGACTGCTTGATTCAACATGGATCTTCAATCAAGTTGAGTTTTAGAAAGTCGAAGGTTTGTGCACTCCACTTATGGGCACTAGGGGTTTTTTTTTTTAATAGCTTCCCCCATTTTTAAGAGCTGCATGACATTTACAGCCACACAAGCCAGGAGGGTTATGCCTCTCAAATATCAGACTCAGGTGATTTTTTGAAATATACCATTTAAATCAGTTATTCTTTATTGCCTGATTGATGAATCAAGAAGGAATTTTAAAAATAGCAGACTTCAGTCAAGGAAGCCAGAGCCTGAGTTTGTAGGACTTGAGCAGGACACTTAATGACTTAATGGTATCTTGGCAGTCTCTCATATATAGGGCTGCCATGAGCTGAAGTCAACTTGATGGCAAACTATAAATTCTTTATTCTTTCTTTCTCCAAGGTTATCAGTGGGCAATTGGTCTGAAAATGGCAAACAATGCAGAAATAGCCTTAGGTTAAAAAAAAATCTTTAATGTTTCATAATGACTGGTACAACAGTTGGGAATAACTTGTGGGGGGGGAATTTGCTTCCCCTTCCCTCCTCCTTTTTTTGGTGTGTGTGTGAAATCTGTATGAAAATGGCAGGTACAGGGTCAAGGGCTGCAGAAATAAGAGTTAGAGTGTCCTCTACTGCAACAGAAATAAGAGTTAGGGTTCTCTCTCTCTATAGGATGCTGTGGGTAGATAGGAGAGCAAAAGAACAATGGTGTGGGAGCTGGTGGGTCCACTGATACATAAGTGAGATGCCAAGTCACACAAAATGATCATTGCTGGAATTACTCTTCTCAGGCAAGTGACGTCTGTGATTAAGCATCTAGGATGAAAAGATGGTATGATACAGGAAAAAATGGGCACTAACATTATGATTCAGTTGTAGCAGTTGTACATGTTGACCACTATGTATGTGGGATCTCAGACTGAATGACATTTTATTGTGGCCTCAACACCAGCATGAGGTGAAAGGGTTTGCTGGTAGAGAATGAGCCCCAGGAAAAGAGACAGTTTGGAAACCACAAAAGACAATGCACTGAAGCATAATAGTACTAGTGAATTAAAACATGAAATGTAACCAGAAGGGGAATGAAGAAAAAACTGAATCGAACTAATAGGATTTCTGAAGAGGTATAGTATGATGGATGGAACTATCACTCTCAGATTAAGTTGTTCTACACCTGAGAAGCAAGACACACAGAACAATGATACAGACTAAAAAAGTATGCACATGTATGGACACCCCATAAAAGACGCATAAAATGAAGGCTAAATTAATAATCAGGGAATTATGCATCAAAATTCATTCAACTAGATTTATAAAGGAAGAAATTTCAGAAGAAAATCTGGAGGAAGTGGTGGTAATGATGGTTAATAATTACAGTTTAATAAAGAAATACTACTGAGAGAAAGACCGAATGGGGAAGAGAAGCAGAATAGAACCAAAATTGTTATGGATTTAAAAAAAATCTCCCAAATTCATGGTGCGGGAAGGTATGTCGCATTAAACTGCCACATATCAGATTGTGCTGTCAAGTCTAGGAGAACTCCCAACCTGCAAATTTGCTCTTTTGTGGGGAGTATACGCCATCCAAAACAAGTTTAATATTTCCATTAAACCCAGTCAGATCAAGTGCATGTAGAAACAGTTATTATAGTTGAATAATTTGCTAGCATTCCTGCTCTGTGTGTAAATAATGGAACAATAAATCTAAATATAGCTTGTACGACATATGATCATCAAGCCTCCCACAAGCTAATTAATTATTGTTGCCTGACAAGTTCATGACAACTACCCTGCTCATATATGTAGACAGAGAAATCTAATAACTCCCTGGTAAAACACCATACTTGACTGGTGGCTTCATTTAGCTCGATCATCATGAGCTGTAACCATGAATTCCATAATTTAACAGAGTTTACAGGGCAATCCTACTTGTATCTATTTAGAAGTGAGTGCAGGAATACTTTTTCCCAGGTAAATGTATCAAGGTTTTCAATTTCACTACTAGATGTGAATCTTAATAAGTGATAGCAATTATAAACAAAAACGTCTGATAATAATAATTTTCTTAGATCTATTTAGTAATGGAAATACTGAGTGAAACGTCCCACCTTTTCAAGATCACAGAATGTTGGTAATATGTAGCCTAATGAGCCCGTTATGCTATAAAACTGGTGGATATTTACATTTTGAAATTTAGATATGAATGACCAAATAAGGAAATGTGAAAAACTATCTTTGTTGCTGTGTGCTTTCAAGTAGTTTCTGACTTATGGTGACACTAAAGTGAACCTATCGTGGGTTTTCTGGGGCTGAGAGTGTGTGACATGCCCAAGGTCCCTGATGCATTTCCATAGCCAAGCAAGGACTCAAACCCTGGTTTCCAGTGTCATAGCCCAACACTTAAACCACTGCATCCTGCTGGCTCTCCAAAAAATTCTCTCCCTTCCCATTTTTATATGGTGGGGAAAAAATGTTGCTTAAAACAATTTTTAAAAACATTAGCTGACAGGGTAGCAAAGTTGACATCATTTTGTAATGATACTATGGTAGAAAGAGAAGTCAGTGGCTCTGGAGACATAAGGTCATAGAGTAAAGAGGTGATAATCCCTCACTACAAAGTTTTGTTCACACCACACCTGGAATATTACACTCATCTTGGCAATGTAGTTAGGGGAAATTCTTATGATGGATATTAGCACCAATTTGGAGGAAGCTGGGAGAGGGGCATTAAAAATAATATCAAGCAAATGGTTGTATGAAAGATGATGACTATAATGACAAATATATTCACTTCGGTTGAGAAGAAGGTAGATGCACCATAGAAACAGTGAAAAGCTTAGTTTAATTGCATTTGTTCTGCAGGAATTACTTTAGTATTATTTTAATTGTTGGTGTTTGCATCACATCATCATCTAAACTAGGTTTGAGAACTTTGTAGCCCCAAGCTCCATGGAGCCCTTGGAGGATTAAGTGGGATCTCACTGACCCCCTCTGTGCCCATAGTATCTTCTCTGAAAAATTACCCCCACTTGGAAAAAGCATTTTTAAGCCACAAACATGAAGTTGTTCTGTGCATCTCTATTTCCCCGAAAATAAGATACACACCCCTACATAGCCCAAAAAGAACAAAGTTGTCAAATGCTACCCATGATGACATAGCGTGATCCTTCAGAACAGCTGAAAAGTGGCTACTGTGGCCCTCTGGACTTCCAGGCATCCTTGACTCTAATCCAATCTAAGCTTGTTGTTGGGTCTGCACATAGTCTGTCATTGAGTCTGAAATTAAACTATCATTTTCATTGCCAGAATGACATCTGAATTCCAGTTTTATTATGACAAAATATTCCTGAAGAAGCATGTAGCTCCAATATGTATATACAAAAGCTGACTTTATTCAGGCTTTCAACAGTATCAGTTTTAGTCTCCATTTATGAGACAGCTTGTTTCTTTTTATGTTATTTTAAGTTGGATGCCATTTTAATGTCATATCAGGTATGAAATTATACCTGCCCATAGCTCCTACTAAAGGATGCAGAAATTCTCTAACAACTTATTTTTATTTCTATTGAAAGCCAGCTGGGTGGGATTTTCTTGGAAACTGCAGAATACATTCCCATCTCTTAACTAAAGACATGTAAATCCTGTACACTTCTTTAAGTGGAATTGTACATTTGAAATTCATTTTCAGTCCAGAACAAGTTATTTTTGTGGGAAATCTGTCTACCCTTTTGAATTTCAATTGTCCCATGTTTTCACCATTCTGAACTCATGGATGTGCTGTGCATATGTATTTGTTATTTTTATTATTTGCCATCAAGTGAGCTCCAACCTGCGAATGAGAGGCCTCTGAGACCACTGGTTATCAGCCATCCTGCTCACGTCTTGCATACTCAGGATCATGGCTTCACTGATTGAATTGATCCATCTATAAGAGGGTGCTCCTCTTTCCTACCTTGGGGTCAGAGCTGGAAGAAAGGCAAGGTAATATAATTTCATGATATGCACAAAGTATTATATCCACAATTTAGGTTTATAGGGAGCATTCAGGCTTAATTTGCTATGTCACTCATTTATTTGTTTTTTCAGTATTCCATATTATGAGTGGAACTCTCTTTCTATACGACTTTTGAGAACAGCTGATTATCTATCTGTCAACTTTCTTCACTGTCCAGGTTTTACTATCACAAGAGAATCACAGAGAAACTGGAAATACAATGGCATGGATGAATCTGACTTTGGTAGTTAATGATGTATCTTATAATTGAAGATCTTTCCAAGTTCCTTCATAGCTCTTCTTTCAAGTTTTAGTCTCCTGTCCTATTTTGACTGCGTTCTCCATTTTGAATAATGACTGAGATTAGTTTCAGAAAATAATTCAATATCTTCATCATCCATTTTAAAATTATGTAAATCATCAGTGATCATTATTTTTTTGATTTCTTACTATTCAGCTGTAATCCTGCTTTTGCACTTTCTTCCTTTACCTTTATCAGTAGTCATTCCAATTCTTTGCTATTTTTTATTAGTAATAGTCATCTGCATATCTTAAAAGTTAAAATTTAAATTGTTGATCTTCCTTCTCCCAATTTTCATGATTTCATCTTACGAGTCTGATTCTGCTTTCCATATGATATGTTCTGTGCATGAATTAAACAAATCTGTTGATAAAATGCACCATTGACTGACATATTTGTCAACTGATACCATTCTCTTTCTCCATATTCCATCCTAATAATGGTCTCTTATCTTGAGTATAGGATATGCATCTCGTCAATTAAATGTCGTGGCACAGCCATATGTTTTAGTGTGATCCATAATTTCTCATGGTTACAAAATCAAAGACTTTGCTACAATTAATAAAGCATAGGTTGATTTTCTTTTGAAATTCTCTGGAGCGGTCTATTAGTCAACATATGTTTGTAAAACTTTTGCGAGAGTTCAGGGTGCAGAACCCTCACAAAAGTTTTTCAAAAACAGTGAATAACTCCACCCTCCACCAATGAAGTGAATGTTCCCCCTCCTATTCCCTTCCAGGGCTCCCCCCATTCATTTGCATTTTGCCTGGTCACACTGCCTTCCAGGCTCACAGGTGATAGGCAAGTGAATGGGAGGGGTCAGCAACAGTGGTTTGAGTGTTTGACTAGGTAATGGCAAAACATCTCTGAAAACAACAGTGACCCAGTCACCTTTACACTGTCTATAATTTTCAGAACAATGGGCCACATATTTTTAAACCAGACCTTTCAAAGGAAAGGAGGAAAACACATAAAAAGGAGAGATGCTTGGCAGTAGCTGGTTAAAAATACTGGAAGCAGACTTAGTGCAACAAGCATGGATCATAATAATTTCAAAGAGTTCATCAGTGGTATCTCATTGCACATAAGATTTTAAAATTTGATTGTGTTAATCAGAATTGATACTGGCAATGAGGTACCTCAGGCACAGATTATATCCATATCTTTGGGCATTGTGTGAATAATGAAAACATTCCGGAAGCTAGTCCTATATACCATATAAAACAAAGTACAGGATATAAGCATCTGATAAATGGACTCACACAGAATTCTGATTTATATATAAAAGATCTTGACGATTATAAAGACTTGCAATTACTTGCTAAATTATTGGCAGCAGCTAAAATGTCAGTAGCTTTATTTTATAAAAATAGTGTCCTTCCTTCTCACCCACTCCCTCTTATCTGACTGGTTTGCAAAACTTTGGAACATCAAAATCATGACAAAATAGATATACTACATAAGACTGAGGAAGCATTTGATGTATGAAAACATCAAACCTTTGTCACTTTTTTTTATAAAGCAGGAGACAATATTTTCTCCATGTGCTATTGTTGTGTATTTAAATCTGCCGACTTAATTCATTGTCTGTTTTTATTGCCATTGCTGTGCACATTCTAGCCATTTACAACTAATGCAAACATATCACTGGGTTTTGTGGGCTGAGAGAGTGTGACACACCCAAAGTCACCCAGTGGGTTTCCATAGCCAAGCACAGAATTGAACCCTGGTCTCCAGGATCATCAACACTCAAACCACTACACTATGCTGGCTCAGCGTAGTGATTACTAAACTCAGTGCTACCAATCTTTATGCCTTTCAAATTTTATTTATATTTGCCTCATATAAAAATTTAAAAAGGAGAACAACAGGAGATGGATGAATTGGTACACTATAGTCCCTATCATTTTGCATGTATCTATTCCACTCATTCTATAAAATCATGCATTAAATCATCATCATTCCATGAATTCTTGCATTAAATTTTGCACCTTCATATGTATTTTTTGATTTCCCTAATATATCCTTTTTGTATGCAGTTTTTAAAATGAAAACTGCACCACAAAATTCAGAGCGCATAGGCCACTTTTAATCCAGCCAACAGTTCAGTGCATATTAGGTTGCTTTGCTTAAAAGTCTAAAGCAAATGATCTCCCACATCCCAGGTCAAAAATTTCACTGACACATTTTGTGCCAGCTGAAGTTTCTAAATGGTTTTTAAAGACACTGAATGTTATAAGAAAATATATTCTAGAGACCAAGATACACTTTGATGAGAACATTTCAGATGGCACATCAGCCTAAACTGTGACTCCATGCCACAGTCCCTTCTGCAATGCCAGGTCTAGGAACATCCTCAAACTGTCATCAGTATATTGATAACACACAGTCCCAAATTCTTGGACAGCCTACCCAAGCAATGTCATATAGATGTTAATAATATGAGGCAAAACAAAAACTATGGAACCCCAATAGTTCTCTAAGTGCCACATTCTGAAGGCAAGCTTCAGGAATCTAGATAACTGTCCCCAGTATCAGAACAGAGGAGTCATTCTATTCCCAATCTGTATTAGTTTCAAATCCATCCCATTTCTGCAACATTTAATTTAAAAAAATGAAACTTTAAAATGTAAGATGTGTTTTTGTATGCATTGTGCCCCACAAATACACATTTTACCCAAAAATATGTATTAGAATACATTTTTGAGCCAAGAACTATATCACAGAATTTGGAGAAGTTTGAAAACTGAAGGATGCCATTGTTCTGATCCATGTATTTGTCCAGGAAGTGTGACGCAGGTCAGTTTGCTTGAAAAAAGTGAGTGGGTGTAGGGAAAGGATTGCTCAACAAAAACAACTGAAGTATTTGATTACTAAAGGTAACTTCTGTTAACAGAAATAGGAATACTACCAAATTTCTCACTGAAGCAACAGAAACAAAAATCTTTTGTTTTAACTAACAGAAAATTGGAGCAGAGATCTTACTGGTAAATGTACATAGCAAAGAACACATTAGACTATCTATTTCCTTCCCCCACCCCATCCCATAGTCCTTCTATCTCTTCAATAAGAGCACCACTGAGTGCTAGAGAAATAATGGCTTGCCAGCATGTTCATTTCTATCACAAAAACAGATTCTAGTTAAGTTGCACTAGAAATTCCGCCTTATTGTGATTTCATCGTAGAAGCTACCCTCAACACAGTTTTTCTTGCTAAACAACAGGCTACTGTCATACAGCAGACCCTTCTTTATGAAACTAGACCACCAGTAAATTGCCAGATAAGGCTGCTTCAAACCCTCTATTGAACATGATCCTCCTGTTTGTTAATTTTGAGTGTTTGTGTAAGCACATTTTTGCATGCTGCTAAATAGACGGCCACAGTCGCTTCACAGGAGAGTGCTTCAAGATAAGGGAGCAGTGAGCTATGACTGTAAGTTGGCTGTTGATCTTCATAGAAGATTCATGAAGTCCTAACATAAGTCAGTTTGGCAGAGAAAGAGCATCCCAGATTTAGCTAATAGAAATATGAACAGTTTTGGAGAGCTTAAAAAATGAGATTGCAATGCACAGCTCTGTTATTTTCTTGATGCATA
This sequence comes from Ctenosaura bakeri, assembly GCA_948474755.1. Taxonomy (NCBI): domain Eukaryota; kingdom Metazoa; phylum Chordata; class Lepidosauria; order Squamata; family Iguanidae; genus Ctenosaura; species Ctenosaura bakeri. The sequence goes on along the minus strand of CAOLHI010000757.1, from coordinate 468,834 downwards.
TTACAAAAATGGCTGAAATTATGATGGAGAAGAGGGAGAATTTGAGAAGGAAAGAATTAGGTATGAGAAATAACAGTTTTAGAAATGGAGAAAGGGTGACTCCTAGCTTCTCTGTCCCATGCAATCTTGGGTGCATTTTCTAGGACAGAGAAACTCTTGATTACTAGGAAATCCACCTGAGGGACAGGGAGAATGTATTCAGTACTTAAATTTCTTTATGGAATTATGTTATTGTTGATGTTAAGATATCAGTATTTTTTAATTTGCATTATGATGCTCTGTGTTAAAAGTGATGAGTATGGAATGAGTTCAGTTTGCACAAGCAGATAATCAATACATTTAATTTGATTAACACTATTACTCTAACAGAAATGGCAACTGAAAAAATAATAACTTGGTAATGATTGAAGAATTATTTTAATTTAGATACCTAACCTTATTGGGGTTGGGGTAGCTACATACCTTGTAGGCCTTATTCAGAACAACTGTCACTGCCTTGTTGCCTGTTATGCTTACAGCATTCAAGGGCTTGGGCATGTACTATTTTTTCCTAATCCAACACATATACATAATCAAGTTATTTTAAAAAGGAACATTTTACTGAAATAAACTCTTCCTTTATTTGCTTTTAGAAAAAATAATATTAAAATATTCAGAACCTCCCTATGACACATTCCCTTGTCAGTTTTGCAACTGCAGCTGCCCTTTCAGGTTATGTAACCTGGACTAATGCCACTTGGTCATCTTTGAATGAAGCAACACATTTGTCATATGCCTCTATGATCCTTTAAACAAAATGCCTCCTGCGAGATACATGAGATGGAAAAGTGAGCAAATGCAGACATGGTGTAAAAGCAATGGACAGAAGCAAACCTTTTCCTTCAACATTTTCAAAGCAAATCAAAATCTTAGCTCAGATTTATGAGCAGTACAGTCATGGTCTCCCCAGAGCATAGCTAAAGCACAGCAGCTTCTTTCACTGCATTCATAGTGGACAGGACATAGCTTATATGTAGGGAGAATGCAGGCATTTGAGTGGGGTCCAAGTTTGTGTGAGGGGAATGTAGTACTTATAAATTGAATTACAAATGGTAAGTACTTCTTTTCTTAATGTTATATCTTAAACAACTAAGTGATGGACACACTACATATTGATAAGCCCATCTACCAACTACCTTGAAACTTCTTCACCAAGCCATCAGCTTCTGTACTTATTGACATAATGGTGACTTCACTTTCTTCATGGCCAGTAGAGAAGCTGATCAGGCTGGTAAAGTAAAGTGCTCAACATCACCAACCATCATTAAAGTGGCCATTCTTTTACCACCCATCAGCTGAGAAACAACAAGGGAGAGGGATACAGATTTTAGGAAATGGTGGTTCTTGACTAAGCAGTGGTTCTTGAGGGAGTTTCCTCTTACTTTAACAGAGTAGAGGCTTTGCAAAGGGGTCTGGGCCATGGTGGACTGTATGGTGAGCCTTTGGCCCTCAGGCAGGAAGTTTCCCATTCTTGATCTTATATATTATGAGTTGTGTTCTAATATTAAAACCCTTCCTTTTGAAGCTTTGTGTCACAGAAGATACATCTATTCTTCCAAGGATGCTAGTACATTAAGTAGGAAAATACACGCAATATAGAAGAACATGATTTTCTTCTTATACCTTCCAAAAGCTTCTCCAAAGACTTTGCAATGATAGACATTTGTGAATATGAGCTGCAATTCAGAAACAAATTATAGCAGAAATATTTGGCAGGTGTTTTTGGCTTTTGCTGATTTTACAGGTGCTGACAGTGAGGAATTCAGTTGTGGATGTCATTTAAGTGACCCAACCTGCAGTTCTACTTGCACAGGACTGCCTTTCTGACAATCTGTTACAAGCAGACTTTTCACTATCATCCCTGAAAGGATGATGTTAGCGAGGGTTGATTGCCCACTGAGCAGTAATAAGCAGATTAAGAGTTAGTGGGTGAGTAAGTTTCCAGGAACTGTTCCACTGTTACTAAAGTTTTTGGGATGTGTGAAAATAGAGAATTCAAAAGAATGTGCCCATAAAACTTTTCCAGATTTGAACTTTTGTTGCACAGCATGTATTTACTTTGGAAAATGACTAATTAGAAGTCAGCGGTGAAAAATGTACCCATTTCTCAATGTTATTCCGAAAACTTCCTACAACAAAAGGACTAGGAGGGAGGGAGAGTGGTAAACGGGGAAATGTGAGAACCTCTTACCGGCTCCCAGCAGGTACCATCAATTATTAAATTCTAAGATACCTTATGACATCACAGGGAGCTTGACTTAGGTCAAGAGCCTAGCAGGCAGATTTGGCAACTGCTAAATCAACAGCAATCAGAACTGGAAAACCAACATGCTTGCCACCATAAAATTTAAAAGAGAGCTTATTGTGCCTCAAGCACAGCAGCAGGTTTAATAGAAAAGTAGACATGTTTATAACCCCAGATTTACAGCATGATTTATAAACACCTTATTACTTAGAATCCAGTCTGCTGCCCTAGAAACTAAGAATGTTACTTTGTTGAAAAGAAGGATTTGTTGACATAAATGCCTTGACTAAGTTTGCCATTGTGGTTAACCAAAATGCATTTACTACTGAGAAAGTAAATAAAAGCAAACAAGATGTCTCTTATACTACAATACAGCAAGGTTCAAATCTGACTAAGCCTAATGCTATGACATAAATATGCTTAATGTTTATGAATTTTTTAAGAATCATTTGCCAGGTTGGATTCCAAGCCTCAGGTGAGTCTAAGTAAATGGGAATCTGTTTTCTATGACTCGAAGACAAATGGAGACATCCAATCAGCCTCAATGGGTGTGATTGCCCTATTCCTTCCAAGATTACTTTGTCTCTGCTTGGAGCTCTTCATTTTACTTCAGCAGCCAATCACATCACTCTTCATTCAGTTGCATCGGGATCAATTTTCATCAGCAATAATTTATTAAGGCATCATTTCAGATTATAGAAGGGGAACCTTCAGCTTACAAATTGTTGCAGTAAGGCCCATCTAAAGAATGCTACTCCACAAAGCCCCCCTCTCTTGAATGAAGAAAATGTATAGTACTATAATCTACAACTACAGATTTGAGATAATAGAGAAGATTCCATGATGTAGCGGAAGTGATCCCCCTATTGCTGCCAATCAGTGAGAAGAGATAACAGAAAGATTCCACTCTGTCCTGCTCAAAATTTTAATTGAGAAGGTGAGCAGAATGAGATAGGAAACCCACTGTTGCCTCTATAGTCACTAATCCAAGATAACAGAGGACATTCTCTGCTTGCCCTCTCACATGTGAGGGGTCAGATGATGTCAAGGGAGACCTTCAGCACTGAGTTGCAACATAGGGATTTCCTGTTCTTTATTCTTTTTTAATAACAGATTATTTTCAGTTATACTACCAAAGGGAAAAAGTAAATAAATAAAAAGAAAGAGAGTTGGCAACAGTATTAATAAGGATTGTACAAGCACATATTAATTATACAGATTAAGGTAAGTATTCTGTTTCTCAAGAAAACTATTCAAAACAGTAATTACACAATATACATGAGAATGTAGATGGACAATAAAGACAACTCGAAAGAATGAAAGATGCAAAATTAGTTGTAGATAGAGCAGTAAAAATGTGATAAATATTAAGTGTTTTATCTTCCTGGTCTTCAACTATAAGTCTCTTTGCAATTATAACACTTTAAAAAATCTATTGTCTCTCTCATAGAATCATAGAATAATGGCTTTCAAGTCCAATTTCCTGCCATGTAGGAATACACAACCAAACCATTCCTGACAGATGACCATCCAGCCTCTGCTTAAAAAAATCCAAAGAAGGAGACTCCACCACACTCCAAGGGAGAATATCCCACTGTCAGACTGATCTTATCATCAGAAAGTTCTTTCTAATGTTTAGATGGAATCTCTTTTCTTGAAGTTTGAAGCCATTGTTCCATGCCCTAGTCTCTGGAGCAGCAGAAAACAAGCTTGCTCCATCCTCCATATGACATCCCTTAAAATACTTAAACATAGCTATCATACCATCTCTTAACTTTTTTTTCCTCTAGCTAAACATACCCAACTCCCCAAGCTGCTTCTCATAGTGCATGGTTACCAGGCCTTTTACCATTTTGATTGTCTTCCTCTGGACACGTTCCAGCTTGTCAATATTCTTCCTGAACTGTGGTGCCCAGAACTGGACACAGTATTCCAGGTGGGATCTGACCAAAGCAGAATAGAGTGGTACTATCACTTCCCTTGAGCAAGACACTGTACTCCTATTGATGCAGCCCAGAATTGCATTGGCTTTTTTAGCTATCGTAGCATGCTGCTGACTCGTGTTCAACTTGTGATCTAGATCCTCAAAGATCCTTTTCACATGTATGGTGTTTAGTCCAGTGTCACTCATCTTATATCTGTGTCTTTCATTTTTTCTGACCAAGGGTAGTACCTTACATTTCTCCCTGTTGAAATTCATTTGCTTTGGTTTGGCCCAGCTCTCTAATCTGTTAAGGTAATTTTGAATTCTGATGTTGTCCTCTAGGATGTTAGCTCTCTCTCCTAATTTGGTGTCATCTGCAAATTTGATAAGAATGCCTTCTATTCCTTCATCCAAGTCATCAATAAAGATGTCGTATAACACTAGGCCCAGGACAAGAACCCTGTGGCACCCCACTAGTCACTTCTCTCCAAGGTGAAGAGAAGCCATTGAGAGCACTCCTTAGGTTTGGTCAGTCAACCAGTTACAAATCCTCCTAACAGCAGCATGGTCTAGCCCAGATTTCACTAGCCTGTTTGCAAGAACATCATGGGGGACCTTGTCAAAGGCCTTACTAAAATCACAATATGGTATATCTACAGCATTCCCTTCTTCTAACAAGCAAGTAACTCTATTAACTCTTTTTTTAAAAAAGAGAGATGACTCTTGCATGATTTGTTTTTGAGAAACACATGCTGACTTTTAGTGATCACAGCATTCCTTGCTAAGCACTTGCATACTGTCTGCTTAATGATCTGCTCTAGAATCTCTCCATGTATTGATGTCAGGCAGACTGGGCAGTAATTATTTGGATCCTCTTTTTTTTTTTTTGCTTTTATGTTTTTAAAAAAATTGTTTTTATTAAAAAGGAAGTTTTCAAAAACACTAAAAGAAACATAGCTAGAAAAGAAAAGTGCAAACACAATACGAAAGAAGAAAAAGAAAAATATATTAAATACATTTTTAAAAGGATAACATTATACAGAAAAGTAGAAAAATTGCAACAAAATGAAAAGACTTCCTACCCAACCAGTGTTGAGAGTTTTCTAATGATTAATGATGTGAAGCTGTTAGTAGATTACAGAGCACAGCACAGAGAATAACTACATTTACAATACGTAAGAAATAACTAGACGGAGGTGTAAAAAATTACCTATGTTGTAAAAGAAGGTTTTCTCTCACTCACATACATGTAATATTAAAAATCTGGGGATATGGAATGAAGTTGAATGGTGGGAGATTCATGACAGATAAAAGAAGGTAGATCTACACAGGGGATAGGGTTGGGCTTATCTGCAACGGAATGGTGATTCTGCGCCAGCTCAAAACACAAGAAGGACATAGCACATTGCGACAGATGACATTAAGTACAAAAGTTGCTACCAGAAGATGTGGTGATGGTCATTAATTTAAACAACTTTACCATAGATTTATGAAGGGTAAAACCATTAAGGAGTACTAGTGATGATAGTTATATATTATCTTTAGCATCAGAGGCAGCATGTCTCTGAATCCCAGTTGCTGGAGAACTAGAGGGAAAGAGGGCTATATATTAATCTCTTGTTGTGAGCTTTCCAGAGACTTCTGCCTGAAACAGGACACTGAACAGGACAGGCCTTTGGAAGTGATTCAGTAGTGATCTTTCTGTGTTCTAAGATCTTAATCCGAAGCATTAATCTCAAATTCTAATTTCTGTATCTTGAAACAAAATGCTGAACACAGGCCCTTTCCGCACCAGGCTATTAAAACGGTGCAGAGCAACCTCCGATGGAGGTTTTCTGCACTGTAGAGTGGACTGGGGCAGACTACTTTTTGTAGTTCTGCACCTCAGTCCAGTTCAGAGTGACTGGAACTGGTCGCGCAGCGTGTTTTTTAAAAACCTCTTTTTAGACGTTTTTAAAAAGCATGGAGCGCGCGACTCCGTGTCGCTCTGTCGCCACACTCCGGTGCAGATTTGCAAGCGCGTAGAAGTGCGTGCCTGCAGATCTTCCAGGAGCGGGCTTTAGGCTGGTGAGCTTCTCCAGTTGGTGGAGAGCCTCCACCAACCAGAAACCCCCATTTTGGATGCCAGAGCAGTGCGAAGCGACGAGCTCGCACTGCTCCTCGTCCCGACGGACTCGCCCGGACGCTCAGGAAGTCGGTGAGTCCCGTTTTCGCCCGGTTATTTTTCCACATGCGGAAAGGGCCACAGTGATTACAACTGGGGGGAAAATAGCTTGTTTACATATAACTGTGGTTCTTCTAGAGATTGTCTGTGAACTCAGAGAGATGGGATCTTAAACTTCTGCAGAACCCCAGAACATTCTCTATTTGAATAGCTTTTTGACAGAAACCTCTCCCCATGCTCTCAACACACCTAAATGTCAAAACTCACCCCACAGAGTGCATGGAACTGTATGAGAGGAGTTAGATATAAAAAGGCCTCTGGCTCCAGATACTGCTCTCCCCATCCTGAATCTGAGCAGCTAGTGGCCAATGCAGCTGAGATTAATTCCAGCAGGATGGTACCCCAACTCAGTTGGTGTTGAGGGACACTGAAGAGACACTGAGGAGACATTTGTGGAATGTTGTCATGAGAAAGAACAGTTGCAGAATAATCAATGCCTCCTGGGTAAGAAATGCTAAGCAAAGACCTTAAAGTCAGGTAAATATAAATCCCAGAGCAATTGCTGGGAATGTTTATTGTTTGTAACTGTTCATTCTTCCTGACTCATGTGCACTTCCTGCTCATGGATTTATTTAGATTCTTGGATCTCTGGACTGGCTTACAGTATAAGTCTCTTTGTCTTTGTTATTATGACTGCTCAATTCTTGTTTCAGATTCAGAAATGGCTGATATCTTGCCACTGGACTTCACTTCGGACTTGAAAAACTCCCTTGACTATCTGTGTATACCCAGACTCATTTGACTCACCCATAATTGCTTATCCCCACTACAGCCTGCCTCTTCCAGCATTGGGTGCCTGTGGGCATAGGCCACTTAAAGCTGTGCCCAAATGCAAAAGAGACTAATGTAGAAAGAAGACAGAAGAGCAGGTGATCATTCAAAGAGCCACAGTTAAAATGAAGCAACCTGTTTTTCTTCTTTGTTGTCTCTGTGAATAACACAACTTGCTGACTAGCAAGCTTGTTTACCTTATAAATAATTTTGTGCAAAATGTGATTGGCATGAACCAAAACAGCCCAGCCATCATAAAGCTGGGAAAGTCTGTCCAAAGCCAAGTAGAATCAATGGTGAAAGGATACATACAAAGACAGTCAGGAGATCCCACTGCCTGAAGTCACCAAGTTCCAGGCAATGTATCAGAAATGGGATGGATATCTTCAATAAGCTGTCTCCAGCACTGCTTCCAGCAATCAACCTGTTTGCCTTTGTGCTGGGCTGCTCCTCAGACATTCATAGTTGTGGCTTGGCTGTGTCTGCTGCCCTGTCAGAGAGACCCACAACATAGTTGAGGGTTCCAAGTTAAGCAGATATTGATGAAATACAACTCTAACACAGCCTATATCTGCATCAGAAACGATGTCAAATTAATACAGGATACCTGAGCCAAGTGATTGTTCTATAAGAATAGGGACACACTTCACAAGAGCTGAAGATATAGCCATAACTCTAGCAGAGTGACCTGGAATATCTTGAAGCATTTGTAGAAGTGCCACTTCACAAGAAACTTTTAATGCATTCACAGTCCACCAAATACTGTGAAGATTTTGGAAACTACTTCTTAGACCTTCCATAACATAACAAACAGTTTGTCAGATTGAGGACAAGATGCTGTTCTTTCTACATAAAATTTAAGTGTCCTATGCACATCCAGGGGGTATAGAGAGGTCTCCAGTGGAGTGGATTTTGCATGAAAATAAAGAACAATGCTTTGGGCTTTTTAAAGAATAAAATTTGGTCCACCTATAAGTATGTAGCGCCTAGCCTCCTTCTCTTTTGCTGTACAAACCCAGCAGCTTCTGGATAACATGAACTGAACTGATGACAGTGAAATAAGGTAAACCTTGTGAACTAAGGAGCCTTTGCATGGCCTTCGAGACCATAAAAGGAGTTTATCAGGATCAGCTTAGTGTCAATTGAGATTTCTCTAGATTTATCCAAAGATATGGGCTGGCCAAAGTTCTAGGATAATTATATATATTTTCAGGAGATAACAAGTCACTATCAATTCATGTACAGAAAAATAACCAGTCCCCTAGTACTGAGAAATGTTACAACCATGAGACTTTTCGCACTTTACCCGTTTGCACAACTGGGGAGGGCGTCTCGGGCGAAAAGCCTCATCCAGAACGCTGCCTCTTCCCCACTTCTTCATCCCGCAGGTCGCTTCCTGGTAGTGCGACCATCGCGCTAGCGCCCCGCCCCTTCCTTCCACAGCAGTCTGGGAGCTGTAGGCTGCACTGGGGGAGGAAGTGCGACTAGCCTGGCTCATTTGACGCACCACACGCAGGTAAGTGTGTGAGGGCTCCGGGAGCATTGCGCGACCACGCAGAAAATGTGCGTGCGTCCTGCTTTAGGCTCGTGAGCATCACATGAATGGGAGTGCGTCGTACGGACCGACGCTCCCATTTACGCGACACTCCAGGGGCCCTCGCGCTACAGAAACTGTGTGCGAAAAGGGCCCATAACAAGTCATCTTATGAATACTATGGGAGCTGTAAAAGTCCAGAAAAAGGAAGCATTGGAACATGTTTCCTTCTAAAGCAAAGCACAGATTGCATCCATGACAGGGTTTTACAGTGATGCTGAAACACATAGATGTGGAAATACTTTTAGCTCTATCACTGCAAACCTATACTCCCTCATATACCAAAGGAAGAAATGCTGACAAGGTCATTATTCTGAACCTCTTAGGTCAAACCTAGAAATTGATATCTCAAAAATCTGACACTGGACAAAAATGGCCATCTCTTTTTGGGACACTAAAGTATACAGACAAAAAATCTCCATACTTTTGCAAATGAGGTATATATTCTGCTGCAACTTTTTATCAGGGATACAATTTATTCCCAAATTACCCATACAAGAAGATTAGATCTGAAACCACAGAGAAGAAGGGGGTATTAAGCTCTATTGCATATTTTAAATGGGCAATGCTAATAACTGGTGATGGTTCACGAAGGGGGAAAATGGAGACAAATGTCTTGCAAACTTGATGCTGAGAAGAGTGCCAGCTGTATCATATCTTCAGGACAACCTAGAGATATGGGAGAGTCAACAGCAAGTTAATTTGAATGGCTGCTTCTGTGCAGAGAAAAAACTATCTGTGTAGATGAATAATGAATAGATCTTAACTGATAACTAGATTAAGAAGAGAGACAGGTTGATTTGTGCTGTCTAGTAATCTGTGGTTAGGACTCTATGCCTATCTTTCTTAGTAGTTTTAGATTATTTCATCTGATTTTGATATGAACTATCCTTCATCTCTAAAGGTAGGTCTTTAACACATGATAGCAAAGAGTTTTAGTACCTGCATGACTTCGCACCACAGTTTGTAAAATGATTTGCAGATTTAATTTGATGAGTGGCTAATTGATGAGCTCCAGAATGGAAAGAGATACATTTTCTGTTCCTTGGATAAAGGGGGGAAAGTATCATCATCGTCGTCATCATCATCATTATCATTTTCTTTGCCTTCAAGTTGTTTCTGACTTATGGTGACACTAAGGCAACCCTATCATGGGTTTTCTGGGCAAGAGGGGGTTTGCCTTTGCCCTCCTTTGGGGCTAAGAGAGTGTGACTTATCCAAACCCAGTGGGTTTCTATGGCTCAGCTGGGATTCAAACCCTGATCTCCATAGTCCAATGCTCAAGTCACTGGCTCTCAAAAAATCTTGTCCTTCCCATAGAAAGTGTTGACAGGTTGCCACACTGTCTGATAATTACTGGTACAGACAACTGAGGCAGCAGACACAGCCAATGACCCATAACATCTAACTGTTTATCTTTGTCTCCACTGATTTAAAATGAAATTTTACTTGCTTCTTTTCTGCAATAATTGAAATGGGGAGGCAAGTGTTAAAAATGTGGCTCCTCTCTCTTGAATACTAATCCTGTACAGGGGTGGCGGCATAGGTAGTATCAAGAATGATGAGCCATACTGGTATACTGAACATACTGGTTTTGTTCAACCAGTAAAAGAGGAATCATGACAGGTGTAAAAACTTTGAAAAACAGAATCTGAGGACAGAGGTGGTGGCGATGATGCATAAATCCCAAGTGATTTAGCCATCCTAGGTCTATGCTTGGAATATGGCTTAATGTCAGAAGAAGGCAAGGGTGTGGCATCACTCCCCTACAGGATCAGGCTGACAGAATAACTGGCAAACTGGATACTGTAAGAATGGCAGTTCAAGAAAACATACTAGTCAGTATCGGATCTAAAGCAGTCTCAAAACATGGCAACTATGTTTCTATTTTCTTGGTGCTGGTGGAGTGTTAACTGGTGGCATCAGTCGTGATATCTGTAAGGCATTTCTTTTTTTTAAAAAAAATATTTTTATTAAACACCAAATTTAGTTATATAAAACAACACATAAAGGATATTTAAAAACATACCACAAGTACCTAAACAAACAATTTTTAAAAATTGTCTAAACAAAAGACAACATTAAACTGATCTAAAACAGGGCTACAAAAGTAGACACATGACTTCCAGCCCCCCAGCTAATGGTTATAAGGTAAACTACTAAATATACTTTTTCAAAATAAAACTAATGTATACTTTTGCTTGTTAATAATAAAGCTCCTAATCTTCAAAACCAAAAATTGAAATTCTCTCCTAATAATCTCTCAAATATGTGATCATCTTAGATTACATAAATATTTTCATTTTGTATATCTGATATTCCTCTGATTCTAAGACAGCTTTCCCTTTTTTTCTTTTTCTTTTTTTTCCTTTTCCTTTTTTTTTTTTTTTTTTGAGATCAAGCAAGGTCACCACATCTCAATTTTGCTCCTCCTCGCTAAATAATTTCTCAGTCTCTTTTTCCAATCTCTGTGTCTTATCTGTCAGTATTTCCATTTTCTCATTCATCTACTTCACCTCTGTAGTTATCTGACATAAAGAAGCTCTTATGTTTTTAAGTTCAGATTTCAAGGCCTGTGTGAAATCTTTCTCATTTGATTCATCTCAGCTCTTAACTGCTTCATATCCTCTCCCCTGCTTTTAATCTCATCTAAGGATCTTGAACATGGGGGTGATCATCTGAGTCTCCTCTACCCAAAAGACAATTCAAGTTGGTTTCTCATGTTCCAGTGTCCCAAACTGGCTCCCACCACGTCCAGCACCTGGTTCCTTAGCAGAGCTCTCTGAGTGACAAAGCTACATGATGCCATTTCCAACCTCAAAGTCTAACATCTGTAAGGTATCTTTTAATGCTGATGATGGTATCAATGTGGGGATTGAGATGTATTTTGATGTACATAATTCCTAGAACAAGAATGGTATTGATGGTCAGGGTGGTCCCCATCAGATGTACAATGTTATGCACAATTATCACATCAAAAAGAGTACATGATAGACAGTAGGAATTGCCTTTGATCTGACAGAAGTATCTTTGATTCTCTATCTGAATAATAGCCAGAAGCGAAATGCCATATAGGAGGCACTTTCCAGCAAGGTTCATATGATGCCATTGCACAGACTGAGTCATTGGAGAACCCTGAAGAATCCTCATGATAGTAAGTCTCTCGTCAAATCAGGGATCTACTGGGGTAATCAATAAGATGGCAACACATGAACTGAGACAGATGACTTTTCCTAATCTTGCCTTCAGACATATAACATTATCTGATATTACCCAGGGAAATTATGAAATAAAAGATAGAATGGATGTAATTGATACTGAAGAGTTAAGCAGTGGACAGCAAGGAGTCACAAGTACTGCTGAAGTCAACAAGGTAATCAACTGTACCATTGTGACCATCGATTGAATGAAATTCTCCTCTGGTGCAGAAACAGTTTGCACAGTGGACAGAGAGGAACTGAGGGAATAACCTTTATGTGCATATAAACATGCATGTTGGAAATGTGAGGAAGAGGTTCCTGCCAAAAAGCTATTGAGATTGAGAATATTCCACATGGAGTTCTGCATGGCTGCAAACTCATTTGTGTGATTCACAGTGACCATAACAAGGAGGAGGCTATATTTAAGTTAGCCCAGGGGAGGGGCTGCTGGAAAGAAGAAAATAACATTTAACTGTCTGGGGTGTGTTTGAAGAGGAGTGTGATTTGTGGTGTGTTTGGGAAGGTTGGAGATTTGAAAAGCTCTGTGGGAGAGAGAACTGAGAAATTGGGTGTACAAGAGATAGTGAATGATTTGAAAGAGAGAGAGACAGAGAAGAATGGTATACTGTTTATAAACACTGAGGTACAAAACACATTTAAAGCAACAGTGTTACAGTAAATGTTTGAAGTTCTGTGTTCCTTAAAACAGTGTCACAGAGTCTTGTTTTGAATCCTGGAATATACACGCTACCAATAATAACATCTTGACCTTAGTGCCAACAGTACCACAGTCTTGGAAAATATAAATCACTGGTGATCCTTACATCTGGGAGAAGAGCAGATTTAGAGAAGGCAATAAAGAAGAAGAGTTCTGAAAGGAAGAAGCCAAGGGGGGACAAGAGTGAGGAAGAGACTGCATTCTCAGAGAGGGAAAACTGAGACAGAGATCTCCCTGGCTATTCATTTCTGATCATAAAGAGGTATCAGGCTGGGCAGGCCTGGAGTGTGAGGCTTGGGTGCACCTTTTGCTCTCAGGACTGATGGGCAGTGGGTTTTTTCCATGTGCGTTTTACATGTTTCATTAACAGAGTGGTGGCATACACAGACCTGAAGTTGCTTCTTTGTGAGTGGGAGTGTGGCTGGGTGACTGACAGTCAATGAGGGATGATGATTGCTGAGCATTATTCCTCTCATTCACCCGGTTCTGTAGGACTTTCATATATATTGCATGGCTTGCAAAGGTTTCTCAATTATGTTTTTTTTTCTTTTGTATTGCCATCATGTCACTTTATTGAGGTAGATGGGGAATATGCTTTTAAGAAAGATTGAATTCCCATATGTTATTTGGCTATAACTCTCATCATCTCTGATCGCTATCCATACTGTCTGAAAATTAAGAAGTTTATAATCCAACAAGTAGAGATTAAAGGTTGGAAAAAGCTAAATGTATTGCATGAAAGCTTGATGGCTGGTGGATTCTGGGAATCGTAATCCACAGAAGTAATGGTTCCATGCTTTACACTTTAGCATTGGAGTAGAAACAAGATACACACACACACAAATATGAAATAAGCAACAAATTCTGAACAGGTTTGTTCTTCCACCTTCCATTGTTTCCACATTATATGAACAACATACCCTGGGTAGCAATGTTGCAACCAATGTAGCAGCAGTCATGGTCTTGCTCAGTTTCTCTCCTTCCTATACAATGCTATCCCAATACCATATGTGTGGCATTCTCATACAAGTTCTTTTCCCCTTTGGCCCATACATATAAAGTACAAAAATGTAAAACCTGCAGTTCTGGGTATGTTACCAAAGGAAACAGTTTTACTTAAAATCTTGTTTTTGCCAACATATTTTCGAAGTATCTGGAGTGAAGTCAAACCACAGTGGCTCTCAGCTGTGTTTCCTTTTACTATTTCCCCAGGTACTCCCAGCACAGCACTCTGTAACTGGATATTCTTTGAGGGATTTTTTAAAAACTGCAAAAGACAGTTTGTAGCTTTAAGAATTACCCCTAAGGGGCTTTAAGCCCTGAATACAAGAGCACACAGCTGCCGATCCTGAAATCACTGTGATTGCATGTTGTTCTTAGAAGCAGGAAACTAATACAACCTGATGCATCAGATACAATCAATCATGAGATAAATTATTTGAAGGTACATTGTCTCACTTGCTCTTTATCAAATATAACTTCTTATTAAGGATTACTGTAAAGTAGTTTTGTTTTCTGTCACGTATTTGGGTACCGTGGAAAAACTTGATCTAAATATGATAAATCAACTGAGCAAGAACAATGGAATACTAAAAGTAATATGCTAAAGAAACATCTCTGGTATAGTTAGGCTTACTGGAACTGATCATAATTATGAAATCTCAGTAGGATTACCTAATAAATAATTAGGATAAATATAATCATGTTCCATACTTCCATTATTTATAGCAGAATATCGCAGGCTATCAGATGCAAGGGACCAGCAATTCTTTTCTGTAATATGCCTGAGACTACTATTGTGTTTGCACCCATTGGTTCCAATTGTTTATTTTATTTCTGGAAATTTGCCAGGGACCAGCAGTCAATTGTTAAGTGTTCAGCACTAGTCCTCAAACCACCACTTTGAGTAGAATTGATTTGCAGAATACTGTTGTTGGATGCAGCTATCAGATACATTTTCTCTTTCTACTGGGAGTCTTCCCACTATCTATGTGCAGTCTGTTATTTTTGAAATTTTGCTAAATACTCTCAGGCCATTTGTGGTCTTGCCAATATGATCTCCAGAAGGCTCATTTCCCATTATGAATTTCAGGATCTTAACATAAAAAAATGTTGGTGGGTGTTAAAATTAGACCAAGGGTCAGGATTTTCTTTAATTTTCCAGGTTCACAGTAGGCAATACCCTCTTTATTTTTCACAGTTTGTGCAATGAACTATTCAGTCCCAGCACAGGCTTAACTAAACATGATGTTCAAATATGCGACCACGTAGCAGCCTTGCATATTTCCTCCAATTGTACATCATGCATGAAAGCAGCCGATGTTGACATTGATCTCATGGAGTATGCCCTTACATTTACTGACAGTTTTCTTTTAGCAATCTCATAACACAACTTGATTGCGGAAACAACCCATTTAGATATCCTTTGGGAAGAAACAGGTTCCCCTAGTTTCTGACTTGAATAACAGACAAATAACTGCTTAGTTTTCCTTATAGTCGCAGTGCGTTGAACATAGAAACCTAACACCCTTCTGACATTAAGGCAATGCAGCTTTTTCTCCAGATTAGTTTGTGGATTCTGCATGTAAGCTGGCAAAAGAATGTCTTGGTTCAGATGAAAGAAAGGAAGGGAAGGGAACGGTGGAAATGCGTAGAGGAGCAGTGCCGTCCATCTGTATAGGAAAGCATCCCCCAGACTCGCTTGGTCTATCTTTCGATGAGAGCAGTACATCTTGCATTTCTTGTTGTCCTTGGATGCAAACAAATCTATAGACAGTACTGCCCATAGATTGAACAAGCTGTCGATTACAGCGTCATCCAGCTCCCATTTGTGACAGGACATCGGGGCTTGATTTAAGCCATCTGTCCATGTATTAGCTGCTCCTGGCACATGTATCGCTGATGGCGTTATTGCTCTGGAAAGGCACCAATTCCAGAACTTGATTGTTAATTTCAGAAGCACTGTGGAGTGAGTCCTTTGTTGTTTGTTGATGTAATATATTACAGTTGTATTATCCGTCCTCACTTGCCTTGCGAGACCGCTAGGTGCACTTGAAAAGCTCTGAATGTCTTGATGACAGCAAGAAACTCCAGAACATTTATGTGTTGATGTTTGTCCAACGATGTCCAGTGTCTTTTACAGATACATTCTGCATATGCACTCCCCAACCGTCCATGGAAGTATCTGTAGTGACGAAGACTATGGGTGGATCTGATAGAAACGACATGCCCCTTAGGACATTTTCTGCCCTCAACCACCAGAGAAAAGACAAGCGCACCCACTTCGGAATCGTCATGTACTTGTTTTGATGATGCAGAAGGGGATTGAAATTCCTTATGAACCAGTGTTGCAGAGGCCTCATTCTCAGTCTTGCATTCGGAGTCACCATAGTGGTCGAGACCATCAGTCCTAGGGCCACTTGTATGGCTCTGGCTCTTACGCGTCAAGTTATCAATAACTGCCTTAGAGTGCTTCACATTTTCTGCCACCTGTCATCTGGCAGGAAAGCCAACTCCTTGGTTGAGTCCAGTACGGCTCCAACTCTTGTTTGTGGTACAAGGTGGGACTTCTTGAAATTTATCATCAGTCCTAGTGTATTCAGTAAGTTCACTGTAGTCTTTAGGTGCTGCAAAGCCTCCTCTTTTGTCAGAGCAGCTATAAGCCAGCCGTCTATGTATGGAAATAGAACAATACTTCTTTGTCGCAGATATGCCGCCGCCACGGACACATACTTCGTGAACATCCCTTGGCGCCGTGCTTATGCCAAATGGGAGTACTCTGAATTGATAAGTTTGTTTCCCCAACACAAAACCTAGGAACCTTCTGTGTTCTTTCCTTATCGACATGTGGAAGTAGGCATCTTTTAAATCCAGTGTCACAAACTAGTCCCCCTTCTTCAGCAATGGCATTATCAATGCCAGGGTTACCATTTGAAACTGTTTTGTTGTTATATAATAGTTGACACTTCTTAGGTCCAGAATGGGTTAAAGACCCCCATCTCTCTTTGGTACCAGAAAGTATTTGGAAGAGAAACTCCTTCTTGGTTGGGTATATGAGATCTTTTCGATTGCCCCTTTCTGCAACAGAGTTGCAATCTCCTCCTCCAGCTCTGGGGACTAAGGTGTGATACAAATTCATCCTACCAGTGGTAGTCAATGGAATTCTATCATATAGCCCAACCTCACTACATCCAGCACCCATGAGTCTGTTGTTATCAAGGCTCATGTGTGGATGAAATTTGACAGTCTGTTTCCAAAGGGCTTTTTCTCTGTACCACAGCTTCCAACAGTTCCATTGGTACCGATATCGGTAGTGATGACGGTAGAAGTGACAGTATCTAACATCGCCATGCCGTCGATACCAGCGGACTGCAGTACCAACATTTGAGGTTTGAGCAGAGAGATTTGGATCTTCAACAGTAGAAATGACCGAAAGATGTTGACAATGCACCACTGAGGTATTGTTCAGTTGGTTGTCAAACGCACCATTTCTGTTGGTCTCATTGTTTGTTTTTATATTGAGGTTGTCTGAATTTGGACATCAGAAATTTCCTTGAAAATTGTTGCTGTCCTGATGTTTGACGTTGCTGCTGTGCGGGAATTGGACTTCTTGTTCTTGCTATGTAAGGTTGGTAACGGCGATATTGATACCTGGAGTATGATGATGATGGTACCGGGAACCCATACTTTTTAGCAGTAGTGCACATTTTTAGTGTGTGTTCTAGTTTGGTATCTGTACCTTCATTGAAAAGACCTACGGAGTCAAAAGGGAGGTCTTCAATCGCACTCTTCGCTTGTTGAGACAGACCCAAAAATCTCAACCAAGCGTGTCTCCTCAAGGCTATCGCTCCAGCAATTGCCTTCCCACTATAATCAATAATATGCTTAGAGGTCGTGACTTGTTGGGAGGACAAATGCTAGGCCTCACCATACAGAGAAGTAGCAGTCTTTCTCTCATCCTCAGGCAGCATATCTATGAACCTTTTCATCCTAGTCCACAAGAATTGCTGATAGGCACCCATACATGTTGCATAGTTTGAGATTTTAAACAACAAGGCAGCATTCAAATATGCCTTTTTCTCCAAATTGTCTAGCTTCCTTCCCTCTCTATCAGTAGGTGCCACATGAAGCTTCTGGGATTGTCTAGACTGACCTGCATCAATAATTATTGAGTTTGGCTTTGGATGTTGAGTCAGCCACTGTTGATCACTCTCAATCAGACAGTACAGTGCTTCTACTTTCTTCGATGTGGAAGGAATAGAAGACGGGGAATCCCATGACTTTTTAACAGTCTTTAACAAATAAGGCAACAGTGCAATGATAGATGGTACAGGCATTCTATCATGCAGTTTCTGGAAAATAGGATCTTGGAGATCATTTTTATCAGTCTCCACTTGAAGATTCAACAATCTGGACATTCGCAGACCCAAATCAGAGAAAGAATGGACATCATCTGTCGGGTAGCCCTCCATATTTTAGTAATGGGATATGTAGTAGGAGTTAAGTAGTAGCTTGCTTGTAACAAGGTATGGGAACCAGAGACTGTTAGATAAACAAAACGCTAGGAATGTACTGATAAGCACAGCCAGGCTGCACCAGAACTTCAAGGTCTCTTGCAGGTGGGAAGATGAACTCTTTGTCTTTTATGTTTTGTATTTTGCTAATTGCCTCCAGTTCACTCACTGAAGTCCTGCATGATGTATCACGCTCCTAATAAATAGTGTTTATGCACTGTTCTATTTGTGTGTGTCAATTCAGTTCCTGACATCATCAGTGGGTGATATACGTTCTGCTGTCGACACAAAATTTGATTTAGACTGCTCAGGCACATAAGACACGTGAGATCCCTCAGACTCCGACACAGAAGGAGATCTCACCGTACGGTACCAACGAGAACGGTACCTTGACGTAGACCGTCATCCAGGAGAGACCCGACTACAAAATGAATGTTGCTGGACTCTGTCTGTTTCTTTTTCATGTCTAGACCCAGACACTGCAGGCAGCACTCTGCAACAGGACAGAGTTGGAGACTTAGTGGACGACCTCGGAACATGATGCCTTTGACTAGTCTCCTCTCTATATCGATGGCAAGTCAGTGAGTCTTCCTCTTGGTATCAAGAATGCCTGCACGCCCAATGAACATCATCAGTACAAGGAGAGACATCCCTGGAGTCAATGGAAAGCTCCTCTTCAGGATACCATTGATAACAGTACGGAGGTGTATCCCTCACATAACAGTACCGACAAGGCGATCTCATGCGCGAACGTGATCACCTAGAAGGTGATCTCGGAGGCAATGGTGGAGTTCTACACTGATGCCTCGGTGGGGAGGTTTGCTCAACAAGATCACATTGTCTCAGTTTCGAGTGTCCACCACCAGGAGATCTTGACTCTTGGCAACGTGACACAGACCCCACCGAAAGAATCAGGGATGAATCCATGATCTCCCCTTCAAAGGGAACACAAACTTTTTAAATCTCACTAGATGGTACAGTATCTCTATACACATCATGACCAATCACATGCTGAATATCCTCCGTCGTTTTATCAATGGAGGTGCCTAGTACCGTCGGAGACGGAGATCGGATTGAAGCAGGTAGACTGGGCTGCTCAATCCTTTTAGACTTTTTTGAAGACTCTTCTCATGACAAGTCCTTCAATTTCCTCGTTTTCATTTTGTCTTTCTCACCTCGAATCGTTTTCTTCGGTAAGATGGAGACATGCTTTTTGGATCACCTTTTTTCTTTGACGACACCGAGGGCTGGACAGGTTGCTCTTGATCCCGAGATTCTCCTGAATGGTGTCTATCTGTGGAGGGTGCTAGCAATGTTTGAACCATTTTAAAAAACTGAACAGATTTTCCTGAAGTTGTGGGTTCAGAGGCTAACAAAACCTGCTCCCACAAAAGTGCCTTCAAATGGGCCACTCTGTTCCTTCTTGTCTGAGAAGTAAATAACTGACAATGTTCACAATTTGCCAAGTTATGGCCCTCACCCAGACAAAGGAGACACTCGGAATGACTGTCTTTGTTAGATATTTTCCCTCCACAGGTTTTGCAACATTTAAAAGTTGCCATACAAAGTAAAGTCCAAATCACAGAAACACACTTGTAGTCCAAAAACACGAACCGTGTCTGACCAACCGTCAAAAAACCACCAAGAGATAATCAGAAACCAAAACCAGTCCAAGATCGAAAAACCATTAATCTATCAGTAAGGGTGAAAAAGGTTTCTTACTTGCTGCTACCATGGCAGAAGAAAAGGAACTGTCCGTCACTCAAGGAGGGACTTTATATGCCTTTGGTATGTGGGGGATGGGCCAACTGCCAAAATGCCTGATTTTAGGCTTCCAGAAGGTTCTGAATGCTGTATTGCGCAGGTGCGAAATACTCCATTGTGTGATTCACAGAGACCACAAAGAAGAATAACATTTTCTGACTGGAATGTGAATTCCAGTGCCTGGAAGATCAGAGTCAGGGTTATCATTGTGGTTAGGGTTAAGATTAAGGTTAAAACTGGAGTTACATTTAATTTTCTCATTAATTTTCCCACAATGAGAACTCCAATGTCCTCCAATCATAGAGATTTTAATTTCCCCAAATGGGGCCAATCTACTGATAACAGGAATGTACATGACTAGGAGCACTACCGCATGAGGCTTCTCTCCTAGTACAATTGTGTTGTCTGTAAAAACACTATTTAACTGGGATTGTTCTCTCTCCTTGCTCACTTTCAGAACCATTTCAGGATTACAGCATCTCCTTATGCTAAAACTGTACCTCACACAGCATCTTGGACTGTGTGCATCCACTAGCTCCCCCAAGACATTATCCCTACACCTTTTCATTGTTTGGCATACATGCACACACACATACAGATTCCCTCCTACACAAAAGGCCTCTTTTTCCCCTTGTGGTGGGGTGGAATTCCTTCCTGATTGAGAGGGATTATTGTTCCCAGACTTAACTCATTACGGCAGAGGAAAGTCAACAGACACTGATCTATCTATCTGATCTATCCCTGGTTTTCATGTGGCAGCAACTAGCAGGTCTGAAGGAAGAAACAGCAAACAAGAAGCAGAGGTTACTGAAATAAATGCTTCTTGAAACTATAAGCCTTTCTTCTTACATTTCCAGAAGTGTGTGCGTGTGTGTGTGTTGTGTGAAAGAGAGAGAACAAGGCCCTTTGAATGCCATGGCATTGTAGCAACACACTCCAGAACAGGGCTGTATCTCCCCATAATCAATAGTTGTCCCTCCCAAAGCATGCCCAATGACCGCCCAAAATTGGAATAAAAGCGTAAAAGAACTTTCACACAGGAAATCATAGGATGACAGAAGTGGGGAAGAAGGTCATTGACAGATTTTGTGTGTGTGTGTGTGTGTTAGTAAAAAGAACTTCTTTTAAAAGAGTCTCCCATAGGACAACAACAGAAGAGCAACAATGTCACACACAAAATCCTAATAGAAAGTGCTATTATCCTGATGCAATTGTGATTTACCTGCCTTGTGTGATAAGGCCCTAGGTGATCTATGGAGCATGGTCTCCTGTCTCAGTCAGAAGAGAATTTAGAGAACCTCATGTTACAGATATTCTCCATGCAGGTCTCCAAAGATGTTGGCAATGTCTTGGGGATAGTTCCCTACAATGCTCCACATATTTTCCCCCATCTCAAGCAGGAGAGTGATGAAGCCCATGTGTTAAGGTGACACCTACTTGGTCTGAGAAAGTCTTGGTAGTCTCTTGATTATCTCCCCTTCTGAAAAGGAGTACACATGGATAACCTGATCCAACAAACAGCAGTATGCTCACCAAAAAAGTCACTCCAGAATCAGTGTTGTAGAAAAGAGATCTACCATATTGAGTATCTTTACACAAGGTCTGCAGGACCCACTATAACATGTTAAGTGGATGTTGCACCACAGATCCAAGGGTTGAAACTAGCTACTGTATTGACAGAAGACCTGATTCATTATCAATTGAAAGTAAAGAAAGACAAATTAGCTGAGGTTACTTGTGTTCTGGTCACAATCTGCTCTTATCTTTTTCTTTTCAGACTTGTCTTTTTCAATTCTTAGAGATCTGCTAGGAATACTCTCTGAAATCAGGAAAAGGGAGTATAGATACTGAGAGAGCATTAGGATACAACATGACTGTCTATGGACCAATCCATCTTTCTTGGATAGTTCTGTAGATGAATATTTCAGTTGTGAAATAGATACTGGTGTCAATATTAAAGCTGGTACGGAAGCCAGTGACATTGTCAATATTGATGTAGAAATTGAAAAAGTCAAAGTCACTTTCTGTGTCTGTTCATCAAATTCTTTTGAGAGTGAAAAAGTTTTGCAAATAGAGACTAAGTCTTTCTCTTTCTTTCTTTCTTTCTTTCTTTCTTTCTTTCTTTCTTTCTTTCTTTCTTTCTTTCTTTTCTGCCTTTCTCCCAAAATGGGACTTAAGGCAGCTCACAGAATAAAAAAAACAAAAACAAAATATAAATAAAAAGTAGTAACAATAGTTTTTAAACTAAAAAAAATTAAATAAACTATCTTATTAAAATAGCACATTAAAACAGTGTAAAAACACTAAAAACATATCAATAAAAATAAAGTATAACACACTCACTAAAGGACTCTCCCACAGCAACTAGTAAAAAATAGTCTGTCTCTGCATGCTAGCAGATAGAGAGCAGACAGAGAGCAGCCTTCACATCTGGGAGCGGCTATTGAAAAGGTCTCACACATCTTCAATTAATGTGCCTGTGACAATAGTGGAATGAAGAGAAACTGTAAAGAATGTCTAGTTAAGAGAATAACTCCTGGCATATCTGATTTAATTGTCCTCCAAAATGTCACTTACTTTTTGCAGAGATCACTAAACTTTAATATTTTGGGGATAATCCTTCAAAAGGGTAAGCTTCTTACCATTTAGCTAGGATATCTTCACAGTATCAAAGAACATTCATGATGGAACCACTCCAATACTTATTTAATGTATGCTTTTCTTGTAAGAATTAAAAGTAGGAGTGAATAAGGGAGGGGGAATGAGACCTCCAAACAGCAACAGTTTACTTCAGAGGTTCCATATTTTGTTAAATTGATCTTTTGAAAAGCCATTGGAAAGAAAAATCACCTCACTTTTAGTTTTCATGTCCATCTAGTGGACAGGTACATATTGAACCAATTGCACCACCTACTTTAGCTGGAAGACATGGAGATGAAAGCGTGAGATCAGGGAAATTTAATCCATCCCTCAAACAGACAAACCGCAATGGGCTGCAGTAGGCTGTAGTGAAGAACCTTGATGACCACTCATTCCCTTTCTTTTTTTTCCCTTTTTTTTTTCTTTTTTCTTTTTGCCCTGTTGATGATCACCCAGACTTGGCAACTGAACACAGCTAAAAACTACTATTTCCCTCCACCCATGACTAGTAATATATCTATATCTGTGGCTTAACCTTGCATCTGCTATCAAACTGTTTCATTCTGTTGAATAAGGAGGGGAAGATCTCCTTTCCCTAATGCAGGTCCATCCCTTGTACATTCCACAAATATGTTCTGGGAATAAGGAGGCTTACCAGATCTGGTTTTGAGCATTTGCCAGGCTTAAAGCAATGAGGACAATCATTCTGGTATTCCAGCACTATTGTGATGTTGGCTGTAGGCATGAATCCTGATATAGATAAGAAATAGAAACAAACATATATAGACATACACACAGAGGGAGGGAGGGAAGGATGATCTTTACCTTATAAGATTCTAAAAATGAGATTTTTTAAAAATTGAATTTTGATTATGCACCAGATATTCGAGTGAGTACTCATTTTAATTTATATGTGCAGGAAATTCTTTATTACCCTTACTTCTGAAATTCTTGAGCTGTTGCAAAAATGCAAAACAGTAAAAATTCCCTGAGCCATTCTATCTCCCATACAATTCTGTTCTTGCAATCATGAAACATTCAATTTTGCTCTTGCATTTCATAGAGCATTTTGTTTAGGATAAGATTTGGGCCTTTGCTTCTCCCTTTGATGTGCAGGTTTAGCCAATACAGCATCTATTTTCTCCACAGGGAAAAACAAATAAAGATCTACTTATTAGCTTTGAAAGTGATTGTCTTGTTTCCTAACTCCACTGTATTCATATGCCTCATATTCTGTATTTTTCTCAGCATGTTTTATAGTCATTAGAACAGGAAATATGAGTCAATGACCCTTGTATTATCCATTTCACCCACTTATGGGGTGCATGTATGGCCCAAAGTAAATAAAAAGTATCAACTATTTCAAATAAACTGAAACTACATCTACCATTTACCACCCACAGTTGAGTTCATTTCTAAAATAAAATCACAGTCTGTCTAAAGCATGTTTTAAAAATTAAGCACAGCACACCCACAAAAAGGAATGTTCAGACTTTCACCAGCTACTCCAAAATGCAATCTATTACGATGTGTTGACTTAAATGGAGCAATTGTTATCTCCAACTAAAATTTAATGCATGTAGTAGTGAAAAAACATTCTGGATCATGTTAAAACTTCACTAAAAAAATAAATGAAAAATCCAACTTTTTAAAAAATCAGAGGATTCAGGTTAAGTAGATTTATAGTGCTTTATTTCTCTATTTCTATAATTTTGGCTAGAAATTGGTTGGAAGTGAAATCTTGCAGTACTATAAATGAAGAATTTCCCACAATATTTTGTGTAGAACAGCAGCAGCACATTTGGGATGTACCAAAGGATAGCCTATTATTCTGTTATTGTTTTTGCTTGTCTTGGTAAGAATCCAGTCCTTGTTGATGTTGCATCTGTTGTCAGAAGAATTACATTTGGGGGTTTGGGATTTGTTCCTTGATAGTCCCTCTCATGAGAGCCAGCATGGTATAGTGGTTTAAGCATTGGACTATAATCTTGGCAACCCCAGTTTGATTCCCTGCTTGGCCATGGGAACCCATTCGTTCACCTTTGGCATGTCATATGCTCTTAGCCCCAGAAAACTCCATGATAGGTTCACCCTAGAATTGCCACCAGTTGGGAATGACTTGAAGACACACAACAACAACAACAACAACAACAACAGCAACGTCCCTCTCACATACACATTGAAAGTATTGTCATTAAAATAGCTGCAAGTAGGAATGGGAAATGTGTAGATGGAGCAGACAGGGTGCAGAAGGGAAACAGCTGGATTTTCTAGAAAGACAGGCAATGCTTATCAGCTCTTTAATCTAATTCAAAAAGTTACTGTATAGCATTAGTTTCCATATCATTTAATAACATGTTATCCATGAACACATTTGTTGTGCGTTCCATATGTCTGTAACTGCTGTGAGGATCAATAAGCAGTATTACTCAGGTTTTGATTTCTTTTGGAAGAAAAAGCACTGCAGACCTATATTATTTTTTTAATACTTGCTTTGTTATAAATGTGCATATATTTATTTATTTATTGTAAAGATTTCATGTTGTAGTTCAGAACTAAAGCCCTCAGTCTCAGTTTATACTCCACAATAAGGCAAAAAACAATTCCTACATTAAAATTTCATAAAATCTAATATACAAATTAATAGCATAACATAAACAACAGAATGTCATACTAAAGGATGGCATCTGCCCTAGCTAGCACAAGAAGTTGTAAAGAATACTGAGAGTTATAGTCTGATCACATCTGGAGGATTGCACTTTGCCCAAGACAGGGTGGGCTGGTGGCTCTCATGTCAGAAGGGCAGTGAATTTGCTCCAGGTTCTAGTCTAAGCTTTAAAGAACCCATCCAAAGTGAGCAATATCCCCAAAATAAGTTCACAAGAGTGAATGATGCAACAGAAGAACAGGTTGCCTACCTGTAACTGTGGTTCTTCAAGTGGTCATCTGTGAACTCACACAGATGAACATCTGCGCTGGTGCAGTACACTATTTGGAACCTTCTAGAGCTCTGAAACCAGTGTTTTGGCGGGAATACCTGAGGCTATATTAGGTGCCTTCCCACCAAAACCCCAAATTCCATGGCCACCTAAAGCAGCAACCAAGGGACTGAAAGACAAAGCAGGACATGAAGAGGAGAGATAGGGCCAAGTTGTGTGAGCTCACAGATGACCACTCAAAGAACCACATTTACAGGTAAGCAACCTGTTCTTCTTCTTCATGGTCTCTGTGATTCACACAAATGGGAGACTAGCGAGCTACTAACCAAAGGAGATGGGGAGTCATGTAATAGAAGAAAACAGCACAGTGCTCCCAAACATAGCATCATTTCTTCCTCTAGTGTCCAGTCTGTAATGGGAAATAACTGTCAAAGGCTGTGACCGAGTAGCAGCTCTGCAGATCTCATGCAGTGGCACTCCATGCAGGAAAGCTGTCGAGGCAGCCAGGGCCCTGGTAGCACGGCTCCTCAGCTGTGCAGGAGGTTGCTTGCCTGCCAGTTCATTGGCCAGTCTAATGGTTGATGCTACCCATTTCAAAAGTCTTTGCAAAGATACAGGCAGTTCCTTCTTGGTATAGGAGTACCAGAGGAAAGGTCTTTGAGAATTCCTGAAGTCAGCTGTGCACTGTACATAAAAGGCCAAAGCATAACAAACGTCCAAGCAACAAAGGTTGCATTCCAGCAGTATAGACAGATTCTGCATAAAAGCAGGGAAAATGATGTCTTGGTTGAAGTGGAAGGCTGATACGACCTTAAGAAGGAAGGAGATGTCTGGTTGGAGTACCACCTTCTCTTTGTGAAAGTAAAGGCAAGGTTTTTCCACCCTCAGGGCACAAAGCTCACCAACTCTACTTGTAGACGTGACCACTATAAGAAAGGCTGTCTTCCAAGAAAGCAACCTGATGTCACAAGTAGCCATGGGTTCAAAGGGCCTTCTTGAAAGTTGTGAGAGCATCAACTGTAAATTCCAGGCAGAAACCAGAGGTGATACAATTGGATGGAAGTTCTCATAGCCCTTCAGATATCTCTTAATAAAAAAGTACAAGAAACAGGATGATTTTCCTCCCCTTTGTACGTGCCATGATATTGCTGAAAGATAGCACTTGAAGAAAGAAAGAGAGAGACCTCTATCTGCCAATGAGGCCAAGAAATCCAGCAGATGTATAGTACAGAAGGTGTATGGAATTACATGTCTCTCAAGAAGAAAGTTAACAAACTTGTTCCATTTGTATGAATATAAATGTCTCATAGAGGGCTTGTGGGCAGCCTCAATGATGTGCCTCCATGCCATGAGCTTAAGCACTGAGACATCCAGATGCTGCATGATGCTACATGAGCGTAAGCATTGAGACATCTGAATGCTGCATGGTACCGCTGTGGATGGGGAGAAGGTTTGGTCTCTACAGAAGCCTGAGAAAGCATTAGCAGGGGAGCAGTTGCCTGGGCTCCCATGGAGTGATCAGAATGGCTCTGGCCCCGTCCTGCCAAATCTTTGCTAGCACCCTGGTGATAAGAGGGAATGGTGGAAAAGCATACACGACATGTCCACAGGAACACATACCGCAGGAATCCTTCCTCTCCCTTGTTTTTAGAGCAGAAGATGTGACATTGCTTATTGAGGGAAGACATGAAGAGATCTACCAGAGAGGTTTCCAAGTTCTTCAGACTTTTTCAAGGTGCCTGTGTGAAGCTGAGGAGTGCAGCTGAGCATGTCTGCCAAGGCATTCTGGTCCCTCAGTAGGTGGACTGTGACAGGAAATATTCCCCTGGGAATGCACCAGTCCCAAAACTGCATTGTTAGGTCAAGAAGGGTGGTCAACTGGGTGCCCCCTTGCTTGTTCAGGTAGTACACGATAGTGGCGTTGTCTGTCAATACTTGTACTACCCTGCCCTGGAGATGATCCTCAAGTGCTGCAATGGCTTTGTCACTGCCAAGAGCTCCAGTGCATTTATATGGAGTGCCTTGTTTGACACTGACCATTGACCTCTTACAACAAGACCATCTGTATGAGTTCTCTGTATGAGGGACACATCCATCATTACCAAAGTTGACGGAAGAGGGGGCATCCTGGCTACACTGTTCATCCTGCCACCAGGGCAGAGACCATGCCACTGGATGCAGTATTGTGAGCCATCTGGACAGACAGTGTCAAAGATGATCAAAGTTCTTGAGGAACTAAGCTTGCAGAAGTCTCATGCAAAGCTTGGCTAAAGGCATCACCATCATTGTGGAGGCCATGAGACTGAAGAGGACTTGCAGAGTCCTCATTCTGACACATTTGGAGCTCCAGACATGGGACATCATGTCAAGTAACCTTTCCCACCTGTCTGTCAGGAAGAAAGCAGCCTCTGCCTGGGACTCCAGAATTGCTCCTATGAACTTGATCCACTGACAGAGGACCAGGTGAGACTTCTGGTAGTTCACTACCAGACCCAGATCATTGAGGAGTCTTAGCATGGTGTCAATGTCATGAAGGAGACAATTGCGAGAATGTGCTACTATTAGCCAGTTATCAAAGTAGGGAAACAGGACGCTACCTCATTGTCATAATGCAGCTGCTATCACCGCCATACACTTTGTTAAACATCCTCAGAGCGATGCTGAGATTGAAGGGAAGGATTCAAAAGTGATAGCATTCTTGCCCATGACAGAGAGAAATCTCCTTTGTTGAGGCCTGATGGAAATGTGAAAATATGCATCCTTCAAGTCCAGTGTGGTGAACCAATCTCCTCTCTGTATCAAGGGCAGAATGGTGGCAAGAATGACCATCCTGAATCCCTTGGGCTTGATGTAACAATTCACCCCTCGGAGATCAAGGATGGGATGGAGACCCCAATTTTTCTTGGATACTAGAAAGTATCGGGAAGAGAAGCCGTATTGAAGAGAAGATAGCAGGATGCGTTCTAGGGCTCTTTTTTGAAGTAGAGTGTTGATCTCTTACTTCAACACTGGTAATGATTGAGTCACATATATGTGATCAATGCGGGAAAGCCTTCAGAATTCTATCGCGTACTCCCTGGCAATGATTACAAGCACCCAAGTGTCCAACATGATAGAGTACCAAGCAAGATGGTATTTGCTTAGTCTGTCCCCAAAGGTATAATTAAGACAGTGTCAAAAGTGGATCAAGAGCGGAGGGATGGTTGGAACATATCAATGATGGTATTGACGGTGGTGGAAATCTCTGAGGAGTTTGTGTCAGTAGTGTGTGGACAACAGAGGTATCACCAATGGGACCATCAAACCTGGCATTTGGAGGTGTCAGATTGTCCTCTCTTGGGAGGCCTGTATCTAGCAGTTGGAAGTCTACAAGAGGAAGACTGCTGAGTCAGGTCCTAGAAGAAGGCAAGTAGCACCACACAACCAAAATGGGCATCTCTTCTAGCTCTGCAGTCTAGTCTATAGTGGTGGATAAATATGGATGGTTGAGACCACATCACTGCTCTACAGGGTTCCAGAAGATCAATACCACAGAGGAGAGATGCAGAGGATCATAGAATCATAGGATCATAGAGTTGGAAGAGACTCCAGAGGCCATCTAGTCCAACCCCTGCTATGCAGGAACACCCATCAAAGCATTCCCAACAGATGGCCATCCAGCCTCTCCTTAAAAACCTCCAAAGAAGGAGACTCTACTACACTCCGAGGCAGCATATTCCACTGCCAGACAGCTCTGTCCATCAGGAAGTTCTTCCTGAAGTTCAAGTGGAATATCCTTTCCTGCAGATTGAATCCATTGCTCCTTGTCCTAGTCTCTGGAGTGGCAGAAAACAAGCCCACTCCCTCCTCGACATGACATCCCTTTAAATATTTACACATGGCTATCATGTTCCCTCTTAACCTTCTCTTCTGCAGACTAAACATCCCCAGCTCCCTAAGCCGTTCTTCATAGGGCATAGCTTCCAGACCCTTCACCATTTTGGTCACCCTCCTCTGGACACGTTCCAGCTTGTCGATATCCTTCTTGGATTGAGGTGCCCAGAACTAGACACAGTATTCCAAATGAGGCTTAATCAATGCAGAATAAAGTGGTACCATTACCTCCATCGATCTAGACACCATACTCCTATTGATGCAAGAATTGCATTGGCTTTCTTGGCTGCTACATCACACTGTTGACTCATGTTCAGCTTGTGATCTACCAAGACCCCTAGATCCCTTTCACAGGTACTGCTATCCAGCCACATGTCCCCCATTCTATATTTGTGCTTCCCATTTTTTCTGCCTAAGTGTAGGACTTTACATTTCTCCCTATTGAAATTCATTTTGGTAGCTTTGGCCCAGCTCTCCAATCTGTCAAGGTCATTTTGAATTTTGATCCTGTCCTCTGGTGTATTAGCAACCCCTCCCAATTTGGTGTCATTTGCAAATTTGATCAGCATGACCTCCACTCTTTCATCCAAGTCACTGATGAAGATGTTGAATAGCACTGGGCCTAGAATAGAACCCTGTGGCACCCCACTAGTCACTTCTCTCCAGGATGAAAAACAGCCATTGGGGAGCACCCTAACAGCAGCCCTGTCCAGCCCGCATTTTACTAGCTTCTTTGCAAGAATGTCATGGGGAACTTTGTCAAAGGCCTTACTGAAGTCAAGATATACTACGTCTATAGCATTTCCTTCACCTATCAAGCTTGTAAACCTATCATAAAAAGAGATAAGATTAGTCTGGCATGACTTATTTCTGAGATGAGATGAGATGGCCCTTATGGAATATGCCCAAAGGGAAGAAGGAACAGGCATCTTTATGAGTTCATAGACAATCTGAATGACTTCAACAATCCATTTGGAGAAACGCTGGGTGTATACCTTCAGGCCCTTGTGCCTGCCACCATAGCAAACAAAAAAGTGAGGAGTGTGGTGGAAAGATGAAGTTTGTTGAACACAAAAGGCTAGCATCCAACATAAATCCAGTGAGTGAAGGGAATGCTCAAGATCAAAGGAAAGTTTAGGGTAGAAGGTCAGCAATATAATGTCTTGGCTCATATGAAAGTGAGAGACCACCTTAGGAAAGTTAGATCTGGCCGGAGAACTTTATCTGTATGAAAAATGAGGAATGGATCATCTGAACAGAGTGCTGTGAGTTCACTAGACCATCTAGCAGATGTTATGGCCACCAGGAATGCTGTCTTTGAAGTAAGCAGCTGCTCATCAACCATAGCAAGTGATTCGAAGGGATGGCACATCAGCTGAGAGAGCACCAACAAAAGCAACCAAGGTGTGACCAGTTGTGAAATAGGTTGGCCCTTTAAGGAATTACTGCACTTTGGAATTGCAAAAGAAGAAATAAGATGGTGAGTCAATGGGTTGGAATGCTTCAATTGCCAATAGGTAGACTTTAATAAACGAGAAGGCCAGTCTTTGCTCCTTCAGAAAAAGGAGAAAATGTAATACAGTTGAGAGAGACACCAGTGAAGAGAGTTCAGACTGAGTCACAGCAAAGGCAGAAAAAAATATTTTGATAGATTCTTTCCAGGAGGCCTGTAGAATAGATTGTAGTCTAGGCAGGTATAGATTATCTTCCACAAAGACAATTGAAGACAAGGAAGGTCTGGATGGAGGACTTGACCATTGGGATGCAAGAGGAGATCTATGGATGAAGGTGGAGGCATCCAACATCCCTGAGACATCAAGAGGAGAGGGCCAAACCAATGTTGCCTTGGCCAAAAGGATGCCATGAGAATGGCATTGGTTCTGTCCATGGCCAGCTTGATGATCACTCTGCCCAGCAGTGGAAACAGGGGAAAGAGGTAATAGAGACCTTGAGTCCATGGAAACTGAAACCTGTCTCCCTTTGAGTTCGGACTTCTCCTCACTCTGGAACAATACTGATGGCGTTTCACACTGTGATGTGTTGCAAAGAGATCTACATCCAGTGCTCCCCAGCAAGACACAAGCAGACGAAAAGCCAAAGCTGACAGCATCCATTCATGGTGCAAGGCATTGTGGCTTAGGGTGGGGTTTATGGTTACTAGGTGGATCTCTCTGGGGATGCACCTGTCCCATATCCGAGTTGCCAAGTGAAGAAGAACAGGCGAGTGAGTGCCACCCTGGTAATTAACATAATAGACAGCAGTGGTGTTGTCTGACATGATTTGGACAACTCTCCTATGAAGAAGCCTCTGGAAGAAGTGGAGTGCTTTGAAGATTTCAAGGAGTTCTAGGGCATTTATATGGAGAGAGGATTCCAAATGTGACTAGTGGTCCTGAACCATCACACCCTCGCAGCGAGCTCCTATCCTAGAAGGGAGGCATCAGTGATCACTGAGAAAGATGGGTAGAAAGGGGTGAATGACATCCCTGAGAGAAGGTTGTGTTGAGACATCCACCAGAAGAGGGATTTTTTCATAGAATCTGGTATGAAAAGTCTCTTGTGTTGATCATCGCAGAAGGCCTCGAAGTGACTCAGGAATTGGTGTTGTAATGGTCGAAACCGGAGATGAGAAAAGTAAGTGACAGATATCGTTGCAGCCATAAGGCCCAATAGTCATTGTATCCGATGAGTGGAACATGATGTTCTGTCCAAAATCTGGGACACTGCTGTGCAGAGAGTCTGCACCCTGTGCAGTGGAAAGAAGGCCCTTCATATTTTGGAATCAAAAGTGAGTCGGTTCCAGGTGGGATTTCTTCGGGTTGACATTCAAGCCCAGATCAGACAAGAGGGACAGAGTAAGATGGATGTCCTAGTAGAGTTTTAACTTGCAGGTCACCATCAAAAGCCAATTCTCCAGGTATGGGCACACCTTTGGGCCTGAGGCAAGAAACAACCAACATGCACTTTATGAACACTCTGGGAGCTGTCAACAGACCAAACACACAACTTTGTACTGATAAAGAGAGTCACTGACTGCAAAGCATAGATATTTTCTGTGTTGCAGGCAGATGGAGATGTGAAAGTAAGTGTTCTGAAGGTCTATTGAAGCAAACCAATCTCCTTTCTTGAGGAAAGGGAGAATGGCAGCCAGTGTTACAATCTTGAACTTGCAGGGATGTATGCAGTAATTGATCCCCTGCAGGTCTAGGAAAGGTTGTAGGCCGCCATCATTTTGAATTAAATAGCAGGAGAAGAACCCTGTGGTCCTGGCATAGGGGGTAGCTTCTCTATAGCACCCTTTTGCATAAAGTTCTCAATTTCCTCCAGAAGGATGGAAATAGGAGGTTAGAGCGAAAAATACCAAGAAGAAGAGAACTTAAGAACTCAATAGCATATCCCAGATAGATGATGGTAAGTACCCAGGCATCTGAGGTGATGGTCCACGAGGTGGAATAATTGTGGGAGAGGTCTGGAGCCTTGGATGGAATGTGGCTGTTCAGATGAAAGGATGGTAGTGGTGGCAAACTGCAGTGGAAGTCAAAATTGAAATTTGGAGACAGAGGAAGAGGTGTTTGTGGAAGACTGGCATGCGACTGGCGTTGAGGAGATCTTGAATGGAAAGATGAAGAAGTAGTACATTTCCAGAACACGTGTGAAGAGTGAGATCTGCAATGATGAGGTTGGGTCGCAAAACCCATTTTCTTGGCCATAAGTTAGACCTTTATCAGATGGTCTATTGCATCATCCATCATGGAATGGAAGAGGCCCTGGCCCTCGAAAGGGAACTCTTTTATCCTTTTCTGAGTGTCTTCTGATAGACCAGCCAAACAAAGACATGTGTAGTGCCATAAGGCCAGACAGTACCTATCATAACTCTTGCCGTGCACTTAGTCACATGAGGAGAAGATTGGATTTGTTGACAAGGCTATGGCTTCACTATGGCACTGGAGAGCTATAAATTTATGCCCATATGAGAGAAAGGAAATAAGTCCCAGAGAGTGTACTTTTTTTTTAACGAAAAGGGAGAAAAGGACAAAAAGAGGGGAATGAAAGAAGAATAGAAAGAAAGTATAACAGGAATTTAGACTCAGAAAGAGAAGAAAATAATAGCACTACTCAACCCGAAACACCAATAGTCGCTAACTGTTCAGCAAACAAAAAGAAACTGAGGGAAAGGTAGCTTGGCGGGGTTGAGCATGCTCAATACACAATAGCAGGGGGAGGGGTTCCCACCAAGCTATTTAGCTCTAGAAACTTCCAGTAGCAACTTTCACATAGGTTTGAAAAACCCATTGTGTGAGGCACAGAGACCACTAAGAAGAAATTATACTTACACAAAATCAACAAGTCTTAAAATTTTACTGCTAGATATCTTTCCAACTAAAATGTAAGTGTATCACTTACCAAACAGATATCCCTCCTCATCCCAGTTTTTTTTAACATGATAATATATTTGATAAAAGTAAGGTGTTTCCTGCACATAAGTAGGCTAGAATAAGTAATGGAATGACTATGCAATCCTGACTGGCCAATATAGCTCAGGGTCAGCACAGCTAACACCAGGCCAGCTGAAATTATGTTAATTCCAAATCGCTCACCATCTAGGAAAACTGGGAGTTACTTAAGTACACCCTCTCCACAGTCTAATTATATTACTTTTAATTTAATTTTTAATCATATTGTAATTGCTCCCCAATAATGGGGTTGGATTGGATCTGGCTGAGCTGAGCTCCTCTTTCAAACAGTCTCTCTTTGCTGGCTACCTGCTAACAAATATTGGTCAGCAGAGAAAGTCTGCTGAAAGATTGGCCTGCCAACATATCTCTGAGAACAACTAGCACAAAAGTTTACGCTAATAAAAGCAGTGTGTAACTAGTCTTAATCTCCTATAGTTATAACACATTTGATTTAAGACTGCACTGTAAGATAGAGTGAACTACTTATATATTCAATTATTACCTTATTTTCCCTTCCTCCAAAGAATTAATTGTAACAATTGCTTACTCCAATTCCTTCAAAATTCAATTTTTAATATAAGTTCACTGAACTTTCAAATTAGAGCAAATATCCTCCGGCATCTATGTCCTAGTCATTATGGGTTGATGGAGAACTTATTTATGGCATGCATTATACCCTGTTAAACCTATTTGGCTTAATATTGAAATTTGACCTCAGTTCTACTTCTGTGCACACATTTTAAACAGAGCTTGCCAGAAAAGACAAATTGTAAGAGGAACATTCAATAGCCCTGTAACATAGCTATCAGTAGAAATGACATACAAATCCGTGACATTTTTGTGAAATTACATGAAGCCTGGGCAGCCTGCAAATCTGACAACAGCCAACCCTCTGTATATGCAGATATTCCATTCCAGGGCCATTTCCGCACTACACTCTTATAGCGCGATTATTCCACTTTCAACATCCTATGGAATCCTGGGGTTTGCAGTTTA
Organism: Ctenosaura bakeri; assembly: GCA_948474755.1. NCBI lineage: Eukaryota > Metazoa > Chordata > Lepidosauria > Squamata > Iguanidae > Ctenosaura > Ctenosaura bakeri. Next base: position 433,937 of record CAOLHI010000757.1, on the reverse strand, counting down.
AGGAGGGGCTAGCCAGATGTTGAAAGTGGAATAATCACACTATAAGAGTGTAGTGCGGAAATGGCCCAGGAACCCACAGTTGCATCCATTACATTAGTGCATCCACACACACACTGCCACTATTTTAAAGAACAAGAACACAACACTTCATGCAAACACAAATTCACACATGCAGAGATCACGGATGAGGATGGCACACTGTATTCTGCTGTGAATCTCAGTGATTGCAAGAACAGTTAAGACTAGGCACATTGCGGAAGCAAAACTACCCTTCATCTTCAAAACCTGATAGTGTTTTGTTCTTAATTATAATGCCAGTAGTAATTAAGATGCTGTCATTTACATATGTATCTACACTTCTAGCATTCAACACATTAGTACGTGATCCCAAAGAGGGCTCTCCTTCCTGAAATGAAGGAAAACAATGGAAAACAATGCATTGAAAACATAGTTATCAAAAATTTGCCAGACAAGCTCACGCCAAGCAAACCTTCACTAAAGCATTCTCTACTGTTCTGATCAGCAGGAATGTACAATTTTCATAGTAATCTAAGCTTCTGAGGCAACAGTGTTTTTAATTATTTTATCATTCAGTCTCCATACAATGTCCTGCTACACCAGTCTTTGCAAAATCTTCTTTTTTTCTTAATTTACATTCCTGAGTAGGAGAATTCCATTCATTCCAGCTGTGGGATTGCAGGACTGTGGGGATAGTTACAAAAAGAAAACTCTCTTTTCACCTTTCCTAGGATAAATATTTAGTAAGTAGATGGGAATGGAAAGAGAAAATGAGAAGGTAAGACTGCAGACACCAGCAAACTGTTACCACAAACATTCTACAAAATTGTGTTCAAATTATATTTCTGATGTATAGTTTTGTTGGTTCTTCTTTCAGGTTATAATTATTGGTGATTAGGGTTTTTTTTAACTAAACAATGTCATAACATAGCAAAAATATGAGCTATCATTAACAACAGAAAGAAGAGGAGAAGGAAAAGAAGAAAACTTATCTACATTAATACAAAGAAACACTAGAAATACTAGGAATTCTTAAAGATGAAAAGTGCTCTGAAATGACATCTGAATTAATCCAGCCCTGGTGAAGTGAATTAGACTAGATATTCCTGTACTATCGCTTTACCTATTCTTGAGTTTCAGTTCCCTTTTTGCATCATTTGTCTGTTTTTATCAGGTGGGACACTGTTCTCAAAGAAGTTGACCACTTCTGCCTTCTCTCTGTTCTCTGTAAAGATTTTACCACCTCCTTTACCCAGTGGTCTTATTGTTTCCTTGTACTTCCTCTTGCTCCAAATAAAGCCACCACCTTTTAATTATTTTTATTTAATTATTTTAATCCCTTTAACAAATCTGAGTTCATTCTGAGCTTTAGCTTTTCTGACTTTCTCCCTGCAAGTACTGGCTAGTCATTTGTATTCCTTTTTGGTGACTTCTTCCTTCTTACATTTTTTTATACTCATCTATTTTAAATATCAGCTCACCTGAAAGTTCTTTGTACATTTACCAAAGTTTCTTTAGATACTCTCAACAATTTTTTTTCCTCATTGGAATTATTTACAACTGGGCTTTCAGTATCTCACCTTTAAGAAACTCCCAAGCATCATCAACTCTCTCTTCTTTGGGCCTTATCTGACCATGGGATTTCATCCAATATTTCCCTAAGTTTACAGAAATCAGCTTTCTTGAATTCCAGAGTGCATATCTGTCTATGCTTGGCTACACCTTTCCTCTGTACATCAAATTCCAACAGAATGTGGTCACTGCCACCTGAGGATTCCATTACTTTGACCCCATTGACCAGTCCATCCCCATTGGTTAGGATCCAAAACACCTTATCCTGTTGTTGCCTCTGCCATCTTCTGAACAATTAAATCGTCTGAAAGCCAAGTGAGGATTTTTTCAGTCCTTACATTCTTCAAAGAGTTCCAACAAATATTAGGGCAGTTGAACTCTCCCATTACTATTATACTTCTTTTAGAATGTTTGGTCATTTATGTGGGAAGGCATTATTCCAGTGTTATTCTGGCTTGGGGTCTATAGTAGATCCCCATGGTGGTGTCATTGTTGTTTCCCTTTCCTTTCCTTTTTGTCAAAATGTTCTCAACTTGTTGTCCATGGTTATTCTCTTCACAACTGTATACTTTCTTGACATATCATGCTGCTATGATGCTCATCCTTTTAATTTATTTCTTTGGAACAGGTTATACCCCTTTTTTACTATATTCTAATACTGAAGTTTATCAGATTTTAGTGATGCCTATTAAATCATATTTATTTTTCTATGTTAAGAGTTCAAGTTCATCTTGTTTATTTTCCATACTCTGTGCTTTAGTGTAGAGACGGTTAAAAGCATGGATCATTCTCTTCCATGATTCACCTTGGGTTTTTTATTGTACTATTCTTGTACTGTTCTTCTACTAATTTGTATACTATTCACCTGATTGCCCCTATTTTCTTGAAGCTATTGTCCCCAGTATTCGTGTCCCCTTGCCCTCTGAAATACTGTCTCCCAACCCTGTGTAACTTAGTTTACCAACTATTGTGAAGTGCAACTTAATTCTTAGAAGACTGTAGCCCAAGAAGCCAAATGTTTCCTGACAGCACCATCTGTGCAGCCAGTTGTTCATATCTACAATTCTCCTCCCTCTTGCTGGACTGTGTCCTTCAATAAGAAGAAGTAATAAAATAACATGTGCCCCAGAGTCCATTAGCTTTCTACCCAGAGCTTCATAGTCTCTTGCAATATGTTGAAAGCTATGTTTTGTAGTATCATTTCATCCAATATGGATCATAAAAAAAGAGGATATCAGTTATCCTCTCTGTTACATCACAGATCTTCATCCCTCAAAGACAACACCCCCCTAGAAACAGCTTGGATACCACTGCTTCTGTTCCTTTCAACAAGGAATCACCTACCAGCACTGCTGCATGTTTTTTCTTCTTCTGGGAATCAGCAGGACCCCTTCCATCCATAGAACAGTCAAAGGTCACCTCCCCGTCTATTGAAAAGTAAGTTTGTTTTCCTTATTCCTATGCCTCATGATCTCTGATTGATGGGAGAGCTTTGAATTGGTTGTGTAGCACCAAACTTACTACCTGGTTCTTGATAGTGTAGATATATGGGCCTCAAACTGCCACCCCTTCTTCCAGAATAGCAAGCAACTTGCACTTGCTGCAGGTATAGCCTTGCTGAATCTCTAGCAAGAAAACAAATATAGCACAGATGTTGCAGGTCACTGCAACAGCTCCATCATTATCCGTGTTTTTCAATTTGTATAGGTACAGCAATACAGGCCTCCCCCTCACACTCCCCTGGAAAATACACACATAAAATACCAGTTTTCCTCTTCATTTTGGCCAAGCTCTAGGGCCAGAGACAGCAGCTATATAGAGCTAGCAGCTGCAAGCTTTACACCCCATCAAGTCAGTGACTTAGCAGAAACCATGCCCCCTCATACCATGTGCTCAAGGAGAGTCCACACAGAAGACATACACAAGCCTCAAAACAGTGCAGTCCAGCAATCACCCCTAACTACCAAAATGCAAGCTCACCTTCTGTCTCCTCTAACTATACCTACTTAGTTAAAGGAGGCAGCAGCTGTGAGAGCTGCTACAGATACTCTAGCAAGTTCCTCTGTGTGGTGATTTGTTGATATGTGTGCACGTCCCGCCACCCTGTTTGTCTAACGAGCCATTGGTTGATACGGTATATCTCTAACTATACATGTATTATGCCCATTGTTCATTTTAGTCCATTTAAGGCAAGGATCATAGAAATTTGATGTATCTCACATTGGGAAGCAGTCATAGATGCCTGTATCACTTGTTATGTCAGTAGCATCATAACTTTTACAGCTAGCACCCTCTGTATGTAGATAATTACTGGATTTACCAAAGTGTGAATGCAGTTTTGACATTTTTTATTATATGTCTGTAACCTCTTTGCAGCCCTTTGGATTGGGAAGGCTAATGATACCAGTATATAGCCCCAATAAATTAGAACTACTAATTATTAAGCTTCTGCACCTCCATACATATTGTGATATTTTGTCTCGAAAATACTAGGTGGTAAAACAGCTCATGACTGGATACACAATGGAACTGTTTTGTCCCTCTTCTTAAAAATTCTAGCCTCACATCTGGCCCTAGTATGGAGCAAAGTGTACTCTCGCCATATGTCTGCTTAAACCAACAGTTATCTTTGGCAGAAATTGTAACTGTTCAGTCTCTTTTATATGTCTGGGGCTCATATTGTGGTGGAGTAGTTCCTATTATATCTACCTCAATCCTAAATTATCTCAGAAGATAGAGAGATGCATTTTTCCAGTATTAAACAGATGGCCTTAGAGTTTATTAGAAACATTTTACAAACTGTTTATGCCTTTTACGAGTGCATAGGAGGAATGTTAAAATCAGTCTTGAAAGAATAATTCTGGTGGTTTAATTCCTTGACTCCTTAAAATGGCATGAGACTTCAGCTTAAGTTTTTAATAGCAAAAACTGGTATTTTAGAACAGGATTGTTTCTTCAGAATGGAGCCACCTATTAAAGTCTCTTGGAAGCTCTCATTTATGAAAATATGCCACTAAAGAACTTTTGGAGGTGCTGTGAATGATCATTTTACTGACCTTAATCTTTACATAGATTATCATAGACCATGTGATTTCATGTCCATTTTACTCTGCTATAACAATTTCTCTGTCCTCATCTGATGAAGTAAACTTTAATCTATGCTGATTCGATAACCTGTTACTGCTAGCCATCCTGTATATCTGTCCCTGTCATAAAGTGGGACAAATGTAGAAATTAGGCTACTCCAGAATGAAGTGTTTTGCTGCTATCATGTACATATGGGATATATTATATCAGTTGTTGTATGCCTTCAAGCCACCTCTGATTTATGGCGACACTAAGGTGAACTTATCACTGGGTTTTCTGAGAGTGTGTGATGCACCCAAAGTTGCCCAGTGGGTTTCCATGGTCAAGTGGGGAATCAAACCCTAGTCTCCAAGACTACACTCCAATGCTCAAACAACTACACGATGCTGGCTCTCATTAGACAGGTATGCAAACATAATATACAGTGGTGTGATTACACTGTCTAGAGTATGCCTATGAAACCTTTGTGAGTGAAGGGCTGCATTCCTGCAGTGGCACATCGTAGTGGAAGGTTGTATACTGGTAATGGAAAAAGCCACATGCAGGAAGGGACCCAACCCAAAGTGGGCAGGAAAAAAATCATACACAATCAGTTCCCATTGATTCATGCCTCCATCCATCTACTCACTTACCTTCTCTTGCAACTCATCCATTATATGTTTCATACTCATATAAATTCAGTTCACACACAGCACATTTCAACTTCCCCCTCCTACAGCTCCTGACCCCAGCTGCTCTAGGGAAGTACAAGTATTTTGCTCCAAAGATTCCTGGAACTGAAATGTGTATTTATCTATAGAACAACTACTTCATTGTCCATGGATATAAATGATGAAAAAAATTTTTTTTTTCCAATGGATGCATGTGGATGGCTGTTCCCCTAAGGGTGTTCACAAAATGATAGGTTTCCCACCTTGTCAGAATGTTATTCAGGTTTCCACTTTGGAAATATAATAAATATTGTCTTATTGATATATCTTAGTGATATATATCCCTCTGCATCTTGGGCTTGGCATGACTGGGAGGATACAGAAGAAGGGGAAAGAACAGGTTGCTTACCTGTAACTGTGGTTCTTCGAGTGGTCATCTGTGCCATCATACACTAGGAGCTTTAGCGCCTGCGCGGTAGCGTTCGGAAACTTCTAGAGCTTGTTCGCTTGGCGGGAACCCCTCCCCCACGCCGGTACTGCGCATGCTCCTCCCGCCGAGCAACGGTCTCTCCTCAGTTCTGTCGTCCGCCGTAGAACCTACAGGGACCTGAGAAAGAGGGGAGGAAGGGCGGGTGTGTATGATGGCACAGATGACCACTCGAAGAACCACAGTTACAGGTAAGCAACCTGTTCTTCTTCTTCGTGGTCTCTGTGCCTTCATACACTAGGAGACTGTGTAGCTTACCGGTCGGACGGCGGGTCAGGTCCTACAGCACGGAAGCCAACACCTCACGTCCAAACCGGGCATCTCTGCGCGACCGGCAGTCGAGCCTGTAGTGGCGCACGAAGGTCGATGGTTGGGACCAGGTCGCCACACGGCAGAGTTCATGCAGGTCAACTCCTCGCAGGAGGGCCGCAGAAGTAGCCACAGCTCTGGTGGAGTGGGCTCGAAGCAGGACTGGCGGAGGCTTCCTCGCGAGCTCATACGCCAGTTCAATAGTCCTCACCACCCACTTGGAGAAGCGCTGGGTGGACACTTTTAGGCCCCTCCGACGTCGCCCATAGCAAACAAAGAGATGCGGCGTCTGTCGGAAGGAAGCAGTCCTGTCCTTGTAGAAAGCCAATGCCCGACGCACGTCCAGGGAGTGGAGGGACCGCTCCAACGGTGTCGTCGGGTTCGGGAAGAAGGCAGGCAGGATGATGTCCTGGTTGAGATGGAAACTGGACACCACCTTTGGCAGGAACGAGATGTCAGGTCTCAGGACCACCTTGTCCCTGTGGAAGACCGTGAAGGGCTCATCGGAACGAAGAGCTGTGATCTCACCCGCTCGCCTCGCTGAGGTCACCGCTACCAGGAAGGCAGTTTTCATTGTCAGGAGCCTGTCATCCGAGGTCGCCATCGGCTCGAAGGGCGGCTTCGTCAGCTGCGAGAGCACCAGCGAGAGGGACCACGGCGGTAGCGGCGGCGATACCGGCGGGTAGAGATGATGAAGTCCTTTCAGGAACCGCTTAACGGTATCGTTCCTGAAGAAGGCCGAGGCAGCAGATCGTGGCGGTTGGTATGCCACGATCGCGGAGAGATACACCTTCAGGGATGGAAACGCCAGGCCCTGTTGCCGGAGGTGCAGGAGGAAGTGCAGGACGGTCGAGAGCCCCGCGGGCGATACCGGCTCACTCCTCTCGTTTGCGAAGGTCAGGAAGCGTCGCCACTTGTATTGATAGTTGCGACGGGTGGATTCCTTCCTGGCCGCGACGAGGACGGTACCGAGCACGGGATCATCTAGTGCGATATCCTCCAGGCATGGAGGGCCAGGCGTGGCAGGTCCGGATGGAGGACTCGGCCGCCGGAGTGGGAGAGCAGGTCCGGTGTCGGTGGCAACCGGAGCAGGTCGTCTCGCGCGGCTTGTAGCAGGGGTGCGAACCAATGTTGCCTCGGCCAGTACGGGGCTACCAGGATCGCGTCGGCTCGGTCGGCGAGGATCTTCGATATCGTCCGGCCGAGCAGCGGGAACGGCGGGAACGCGTAGAGGAGTTCCCCGGTCCACGGAAACTGGAAAGCATCCCCGATGGAGGCACGATCGTGGCCCGCTCTGGAACAGAATCGGCGACACTTCGCGTTTTCCCTGGTCGCGAAGAGGTCGATCGATGGTTCGCCCCAGCGGTCCCGAATCAGTCTGAACGCCTCTCCGGAGAGAGACCATTCGTGATGGGATGAGGTGTCCCTGCTGAGGGCGTCTGCCGTGGTGTTCTCCTGCCCGGCCAGGTGAACCGCCACGGGATGCGTGTGCAGGCGAATGCACCATTCCCACAGGCCGAGCGCGATGTCGAGCAGGGTCGTGGAATGAGTCCCACCTTGTCTGTTGATGTAGCAGACGGCGGTGGTGTTGTCCGTCAGAATCAGGACCGTGCGCCCCGCCACGGCATGGCGGAACGCCCGTAGGGCTTTCCAGACGGCGAGCAGCTCCAGGGCGTTGATATGGAGAGCGGTCTCGTCGTCGGTCCATCTGTCGCGGACTCTGAGATCGCCGCAGTGGGCACCCCATCCATACAGGGAGGCGTCGGTCGTTACCGTCACCTTCGGTGTTGGCTGTTGGAAAGGCATCCCCGACATGAGATTGCGTCGCGACTGCCACCATCGGAGGGATGAGCGGACGTCTCCCGGTAGCTGCAGTCGGAGTGTCTGTTCGTCTCGCAGGGGGTCGAATATGCGGACAAACCAGTGTTGAAGAGGTCTTGCTCTCAGCCTGGCGAGATATGTCACAGCGGTCGTCGCAGCCATGTAGCCCAAGAGCTGCTGGACGCTTCTCGCAGATAACGTCGGGGCCGTACGAGCGTGAGCGGCGGCCCGGATCAAGGTTTGTGCTCGAGACTCTGGTAGGTACGCCCTGGCGGAGGTCGAGTCGAGCGTCGCCCCGATGAAGTCCAAGATCCTCGCCGGCTCGAGGTGGGACTTCTTCGGATTCACTCGTAGACCAAGGCGGGTCAGGAGTGACAACGTCATGTGGACGTCGTGGTAAAGTCTCTGTTTGCAGGACGCCACCAACAGCCAATCGTCGAGGTAGGGGAAGACGGAAGCGCCCTTCGTCCGCAGGTAGGATACCACCGGGGCCATGCACTTGGTAAAGGCCCTTGGGGTAGATTTCCGAACGGAGCACCTTGCCCGGTAACAGGTGTCGTCGACTGCAAAAAGCGGAGGTACCGTCTGTGCTGCGGGCGAATGGCGATAGGGAAAAGATGGTTAGACCCATGGGGGGAACCAGTCCCCTCATGTAGGAAGGGTAGGATCGACGGTATCGTGACCATCTTGAACCTTTTGGGGCGGATGAAAGAGTTACCCCTCTGAGGTCAAAGGATGGGCCCGGGAGGGTACCGTCGGCTTTCGGTACCGTGAAGTACCTGGAGAAAAGCCGGTGGTCTTGGCCTCTTGGGGGACCCCTCGAGCCCCTTTCTGGAGGAGGGATTGGATCTCTTCCAGGAGGGCCCACTCGACGGCGTGGAGTAATAAACGCCGCGAGGAGGAATATCGAAAAACTCGATGGCGTAGCCAAGACGGACGATGGAAAGCACCCAAGAGTCCGTAGTGACATACTGCCACTCCGCTAGGTGTCGAGCGAGAGTCGGTCGGTCTCCGAGCGCTGATTGGGGGGGCCCAAGAGTGGGTATTGGTGGGTCCTGCCCAGGGGCCCCCCAAAACCGAGACTTTGTCTCGGAGGAGGACTTCTTCGACGAAGGCGGGCGCCGCCTAATCGGGCGTCTGGCCGATGAGCCGGAGGACGGTCTCCAGTCCAACTGGGCCGAAAGCTGGAACGACGAGGTGGAAGATCGTCGGAGGATGGTCGGAAGGTGGAGGCCCTGCGGGTCTGCGTGGCCGGCTGCAGCCCGATCTTTTTTGCGGCCAGTCTCGCCTTGACGAGATTGTCCAAAGCTTCGTCCGTGGACGAATTGAATAGGCCTTCACCGTCGAAAGGGGGACCCCCCAACCCCCCTTCTGGTGCCTCCCTGGATGTCGGCCGGTCGAAGCCAAGCATGGCGGCGGAGGCCGACGGTCCCCCCATGACCCGGGAGGCGATCTCCACTGCATGCCGGGAGGAGGCCATCTGGTGCCGAGCGATGGAGATAGCCTCATTGAAGATCACGGAGGAGGCTTGGCGCATGTCCTCCGGTACCGCTTCCATCGCCGGTTGGGGCGACGAGGGCCTTTTTTCAGGTATGCCGCGAGGCAAGCCTGAGTGTTGGACAGCCTGATCTGCAAGGAGGCAGCCGAATAGAACCTCCCTTGCGTAGGCGTCCAAATCTGCTTTTTTGTCCGGCGGGGTGGTGTGTTGCCTGCCGGAGCCCTTCGTCTGCGCGGACTCCGACCACCACAGAGTTCGGTGCAGGGTGATTAAAAATAAACCCGGGGTTATCCTTTGGGGACCCTGTAGAGGTGTTCTAACCGCTGCGGTATCGGCTGAGCCGAGGCCGGCTTCCCCCGGCGGCCTTCACCAGTCTGGATACCCGGGGCAGGAGAGGCAGCGGGGGGTGGAATCGCTTCTCCTCGAAAACGGAGAAGGCTGGATCGTCATCCTCCGGCTCCGCATCGGCGATCTTAAGGCCAAGGGTAGTGGCCATGCGGAGCAGCATCGCAGAGAACTGGTGGACGTCCTCTGGAGCAGAATCTGGGGGTCTTCCCCAATCCCCAAAGGAGGAGACTCCTGGGAGGCCGCCTCAGACACCTCAGACTCCGCACTTGAGTCGTACGACTCCGAGCTCGGTGAGTCCCTGCCCCACCCCTTTTTCCGGTCCTTTGGAGTGCCGCAGGTGTTGCCTTCCTAGGCTTCTCCGCAGCCGGGGCGGTGGTAGCAGCAGCGTCCCGCTTGGGATGGCTGACCACTGACTTCACCCTCTTGGTGGTGACCGGGGTAGTCTGGCAGGCTGACGTCGTCGTAGCCCGCTCAGTCACCACCGACTCCGTAGGGCGCGTCGCCGTTGCCGTGACCCTAGGAGGTGGCGATATCGCCCGATACCGTGGTGAAGGCTCCCTCGCCCTATGATATCGAGGGGAGGGAGAGCGGCTGAAGGAGCGGCGGTCCGACGGAGATCGGCTTCGGCGTCGACGGTACCGAGCCTCGTCCCCTCTAGGCGAGCGCGATTCGCGCTGTCGACGAGGTGACCGGGACCTCCGGAAGGTCTCCCAGCGACTCGGGCCACGATGGTACCGATCCCGGTACGATGGCGAATGCGACCGATAGGAGGCCGGGCGCTCTCTCCATTCAATTTCCCCTCGCGTACCTGGCCACGTAGGACGCCGAGGTGTATCTGGAGGCAGACGAGCGAGGTTGTTCCTCTCTTGTCTCCCTCGGAGGCGGCGAGGCCACCGGACGCTCGGAAGAGCGGGACCGGGACCTGAAGGAGGTCGAACGCCGCTCCGGAGAAGCAGAGGGCTCTCTCTGCTGCAGGTCGGCCGACCTGCGACGGCTAAGAGGGCGGTGGCGCTCCTCCACCAGGGTTGGAGGGTCTGCCACAGGCGAGTCCGGGCGCTGTTGGGGAACGTCCTCGATCTCATCCTCCGAGAGGTCGACGGACTCGCCTCGCCCTTTGGAAGGCTGCTGAGTAGGAGGAGGAGTAGGAGGTTGAGCGTCCCCAGCCGGGGAGCGCTTCTTTTCCTTCTTCTTCTTCTTCTTCTCCTTCTCCTTGCCCTTGCCTCCGTCCGGAGCAGGGCGCTTTTTTGCAGGCGTCTCCGTAAGGGGAGCCTCAGCCTTCCTCGCCGTCGAGGATCCTTTCGCTGACTTGGCAGCCGCCGACAGCTTCGGGATCCTCGGTAACGCCGAGATCGGCGTTTTCGCCGGTACCGAGCCCGATACCGACGAGGTGGACGGAACGGCAGCCGCCGATACCGTCGATGGCGTGGTCGTCTTCTTGTCGGCCATCTTGGAAGTGGAGGTCTCGCTATCGCCCGCAGAGACTGTTCCCAACAATAAGATTTGAGTCTCGCGGAGCGGTTGCGAAGAGTTTGGGGAGTAAATCCCGGCAAATTGGGCAAGTCCGGATGTTGTGGGACTCGCCCAAACAGAAGAGACACTCCTTATGGCCGTCGTTGAGGGCAACCTTGCGGCCGCAGGACACGCACTTCTTAAAGAGCGCGGACATAAGACGAAGAAACGCCAACTCCGAAATCCAAAAAGACGAAAACCGAAGGGGGAGTCCGAAAGAGAGGTCAAAGACAGTCCGAAAGTCCGTAAAACCGTGAAAAACAGCAAGCCAAGCACGACGTGAGAGGAACAAACTAAAGAACCTTCCGTACGCGGCGGCGGACGAGAAAGAACTGAGGAGAGACCGTTGCTCGGCGGGAGGAGCATGCGCAGTACCGGCGTGGGGGAGGGGTTCCCGCCAAGCGAACAAGCTCTAGAAGTTTCCGAACGCTACCGCGCAGGCGCTAAAGCTCCTAGTGTATGAAGGCACAGAGACCACGAAGAAGAATAAAGGGGATGCTGCTGCTAGACAGGAGCTAAAAAGATGAGAGAAGACTCAGTATGAGAAAGCTGTAAAATAAAGTAAAATTCTTCTTTTGTAAACATGCCCACTGGGAGATGGAGCGGGGATGGTTATACTACAGTGAAAGTTGGACAGCTAACAAAAGAAGGGAAGGTTCTAAAAAAACTCATGTATGCACCCATCCACTGCATGCACACACAGGAACCTCTAAAACTCTTTTTGACACCATACTGTTATAGCACTTAACTGCCATGGCACTTTCCTATGGAGGTTTTGTAAGCGATACCAAACTGCTATAGTATGAAATGGACCATATCTTTAGAGGCATACAAGCTGCATTCTAGGTAAGTCACAGGACACCATTTCAATTGGAGGACAATACACACAGATGCTATTGTATTTTTGGCCATCTTAGGGCCTCGTGTGATCTTTGTGAGGAGACTGAAGCCATACAATAACTAACAATACAGACCACCTCAAACCAAAAATCAGATTGAGGTAGCCATTTCACATTGTGTTTCTCTTCAAGAAGCACGGCAGGCTGAGGTACAAATGGGAAAGGTCTTCAGTGCTACAAAGACAGGAGCATTATTGAATTATCCATCAAATATATGTATTTCTATGTATATGAATTTGTATACTGTGCTTTTTGCACATGTGTAGTTGCATATGCTTCATGCTATATATCCCCAAAGATTTGGTAGCATCGGTATATCAGCTAGGAATGGATAAGTTAGCTAAGGACAGACACATGGACAAGATTTTTCTTGTAATTGGCTCATTACAGGGATGAAGAAGCAGAGAGAAATATGTACATTTCCAATGTGAGGCCATTTCCGACTACATTCTTATAGCGGATATTCCACTTTCAACATCCTATGGAATCTGCGGTTTGCAGTTTAGGGAGAGGCCAGCCGGCCCCTCCCAAAACTGCAAACCCCAGGATTCCATAGGATGTTGAAAGTGGAATAATCGTGCTATAAGAGTGTAGTGCGGAAACAATCTTAGTCATCTGATTAATGAGCAAATTGAGCCAACTGCTGCATATGGAAGATGACAGCAGTCTTTTCCCCAACTGATAGCTGTCTTTGCTTGTGTGCAATGAACTGAGAAAGAGACTTGCCTTTCTCAACATGATACACAGAAATTCTGTGATCTGCTGATAGAAAATTAAATCAGGTTGGTTTTTTTTAATTGACAGCTTGCCGACTGGAAGGTGGATATTAAGTTGGGGACTAAATATTTATGCTTCAGTTCTAAATGATTAGGAAGTAAATTATATAGCCATTTCTTAGAAGACACAGAAGACGCTGAACATTATTAAGTTTTAGCTTCTGCATTTATAGGTACATTCATGAAACTGGGCAGGTAGACAGGTGGAACTATACAGGACTAACAAAATAAAGGAAACTTTTGTTCAGTATTTTTTGGGGTGTGTGGGTGAGAAACAGGAACTCCTGCCAGCAGGTCCCCTTGAACTGTGGGAGGAAGGGAGGCATCATTACATCCTTAAATGCCCTCCACAGTCACCTGTTTTTTCTCCAAAGCATTAAGACTATTCTGTGGTTGTGAGGCCCAGAATCCCTGACTCAATGGGGCAAGAAAAAAAGAGAAGTGTTATGGGTGGGAACATTAATAAAGGAGAGGAAGAGCATTTTGTAGTGGGTGTAACTTCTGTAACTGTTCATGTGAGGCTTCTTTAGTTGTTTCAATATCTTGTATATACTATAACTACTATTAGCACACTGGAGATAGACATTTTAAAAACTTTGAGGGGAATATTGCTATCTACATAATTTATCAGCTGCAATTTATAGTTAATTATGGTTCTGGTTTGTTAAATGCATATGTAAATGTATTGTGCTGCAGAAATGAAATTAATTTTTACTGCTAGTAAGTCAACAATTTTTTTAAGCTACTGACTGAACAAAAAATTACAGGGTCACATGCCCAAATTCTCCTCCTCCATAAGGTCATCCATCAGGTGACCAAGGCCATTTTTTAAACTGAAATGGGATAGCCATTTTTCAAGAGTGCTTTAGTTGCATATTCCTCCATGGCAGGGAGCTGGACCAGATGGTCCTTCCAGCTCTTACAATTCTGTATCTGAAATAGAGCATGACCATTCAGTGACGATATTTGTCTAACAATTCTGTAATGTAACTCTTTGATCCAGGAACTTTGAGTTAGAAGTCTTGGTCTGGATTCATGCTACATAGGTAACTAGGAGAATATATACTACTAAAGGGTACTTACATACACCAAGTTCTGTTCTAGTACATCTAGTTTATCAAGATCAGATCTAGTAAAGATTTTTTATATTGATGATCTGCTGTTAATCAAAGTAAAATGTGCTAGCGATTAGTGCCTTATTTTGAAGCAGCCAGATATGTTTAAAAGCATCAAAGTTAAACAATACAAGTGTCAATTCTTTGCATATTTGTTTCAGTTTTAATACTGACCCAGGTTGAACAAGGTATGACAGGGAGAATCCCCTAGGCAATCAAACAACTAAGTGCTCTGAACATTATTTATTTGTTTTGTAAAAAACATTGTATTCCCAAAGTGTTTTAAACATTTGTTTTTGGAAAAGTTGTGTCTTTATATTTGAAGGTGGGTTCCCTTACCTACACGTTTACAGATTAAATTTCTTTTCCCAATACACACTTGCATAAAGTCACTGTACCTCACTAGTATACAAAATGAAGCAAGATACTTGCTGTCATGGTTTATATTTATGTGCGTGGGATGTTGTAACATGTAAGTATTATATATTAAGTTTATGGTCTCTTAATCTAGAGATGAACAGGTTGCTTACCTGTAACTGTGGTTCTTCGAGTGGTCATCTGTGCCATCACACAATGGGAATCTTTGTGCATGCACAGCAGCATTTTGGAAAGTTCCAGAGCTCAGCAGCTTGGAGAGAACCCCTCCCCAACTCAGTACTGAGCATGCTCAGTCCCGCCAAGCTAATGTTTTGAAGTCCACTTAAGAAGAGACCTGAAAAGGGGGAGGCAGGTGTGTGTGAGGGCACAGATGACCACTCGAAGAACCGCAGCTACAGGTAAAGAACTTCTTCTTCTTCTTCATGGTCCCTGTGCCTAACACAATGGGAGATTAAGTAGCTTACCACTGGATGGCGGGTCAGGTCCTAGAGAATGGAAGACAGCACTGCACGACCAAAGCGAGCATCACATCAGGCTCTGCAATCAAGGCAATAGTGGTGGACAAAGGTCAGAGGCCATGACCATGTAGCCACGCGACAAAGCTCCTGTAGGCCAACTCCCTTGAGAAGGGCTGTCAAGGAGGCCACAGTCCTGGTAGGGTGGGTGTGGAGGGGAGACGGAGGCGGTTGCCTGTCAAGTTCGTAGGCAAGGTGAATCATCTAGACAACCCATTGTTACTGCGGTTCAGGCCTACCCGGAGATAGCACTTGATATCATTTTGATATCAAACCATTCGGCTTTCCTCTGCCACCCTGCTCCACATGTTTGAGAGGCCTCCGGACAAGCACGTATACAGGCACGGCTGATAATTGCTGGATATTCCATTCTCCACCCAAGCAGGCCAGACAGAGCCAGTCCGTTGCTTCAGGGACCTCTCTGGCAAACACCTCATTGGTTATGCGCGATACTAACAAAGGCTCCCTGCCTCAAGCAGGTAGTCTCACAAAGCTGTACTAAGCGCAACGCATTTGCATACTGGCTACACTATTGTTAATTCGGCCCTAAGCCAATCATGTTAAACTCTGACCTTTCCAAGGCTTTGTCTCGCTCCTAAATCGCATTGTTCTCACCGAGTAAGGTATGGCCTACAGTCACAATTCACCCTACAAAAAACCCCGATTCCAAGACCTTCCTCGGATCACTCTGGACTTCCATCCTGCCTTGCTGCCACTTTGTTCGGCGAGCTCCCCTCAGTGAACTGCACTGAGCTTCTTCCCTGCACCCCAACATCGCTCTCAAACTACAGGACTATGAGACAGGTGTCGTATCACCCATTTCCCTCTAAAAATCCCCATTTCCAATTGTCCAGTTAGCTGTATGATTGCGGTGTCTTTAATCTTTGTCTGTATTAAATAAAACATCATTTTTGCTATTTTAAACCGTCTGCCTGCTTGACTGACCTGGCCCCGTAGACGCTGGGTTGCAAGATCCTGCTAAGTTACCCTGCCTCTCGCTAGCTTTAGTGAGTGCTCCAGCTAATTTTCCCCAAGTTGTTGTTGTTGGTTATTTGGGCGCCCTCTTGGGACCCCCAGAGATCACGGTAACACCATTTAGAGAAACGTTGAGTGGATACTTTATGACCTTTCTGACATCCACCATAGTAGACAAAAAGGTGGGGATTAAGGTGGAAGGTCGAAGTCCATTGTAAGTAGAAAGCTAGGGCCCAGCGCACATCAAGTGAGTGGAGAGAGCACTTAAGAGGCAAAGACGGTTCTGGATAGAAAGTCAGCAGAATGATATCTTGGTTCAGATGGAAGTCAGAGATGACTTTAGGGAGGAAAGAGGTCCAGGCGCAGGACCACCTTGTCCCCATGAAACACCAAGAAGGGTTCATCACTGCGTAGGGCTGTCAGTTCTGCTGCCCTTCTAGCTGATGTAAGAGCGACCGAGAATGCTGTCTTCAGAGTAAGGAGGCAGTCGTCAGACGTGGCCATTGGTTCAAACAGATGGCGCATGAGTTGAGAAAGGACGAGAGACCATGACTGTGGAGGAAGAGGTGGGGAGACAGGAGGGTAGAGATGTTGAAGGCCTTTGAGGAACTGCTTGACTGTAGCATTCCTGAAAAGAGCTAAGGAAGAAGAATCACGTGGTTGGTAGGCGATGTTGGGAGCAGCAACCTTTGCATGCTTAATTAACTGGCTAGTTAGTTTGCATGTTTATTGTAGGCATAGAGAGATAGCCTAGAGAAAACTTCCTGTTTGTTTTGGTCAACACATCTTCCTCCAGCATGTACACATTCTTTGTTCTTAAAAAGGTTCTCTTGCCATTTACACCTTCCTTTTGTTTTTGTCTTTTGTCCTGAAAGCATGCTCTGAGATCTCCTAACAGGGATTATTTTCAGCAAGCATGTGAGTGCCTAATTTTTTCCTACCTTCTTCAAGAATTGAACTTGTGTAGACTATGCACAAGATTTTGTGAGTAAACTCTTTTACATTTTAACCAAACTGTTTTTGTGTTTATTTTGAGCTAGCTTAAGTGTGTTTGGGGTGGAGTGATAGAAGTGGAACTGGTAATCTGTTCAACTTCCGTTTTTTGTGCAATTACTAAGATACTCTGCTGACTGAGAGGCTCATTACCAAAATCTCTCAATTCCTCAACAGGCGACAATCATGGAGAGATAGACTTTGAGACAGGAAAAGGCCAGTCCTTGTTTCCGTCGAGACAGGAGGAAATGTAGCACTGTTGATAGGGAGGCCGGAGAAGGAGCCTCACCTCGGGCATCTGGGAAAGCTGTGAACTTGCTCCACTTGCAGTTGTAGGACCTGCGAGTGGATTCCTTCCTAGTGGCTGTGAGGACTGCCTGGATAGCAGGAAAGTCTAGAACATTATCCTCCACGCGTGCAGGCAGAGGCGAGGGAGGTCCGGGTGAAGTATGTGACCCTCTGAGTGCAAGAGGAAGTTGGGCATGCATGGAAGTAGCATCTGGTGGCACTGGGAGATGGCGAGAAGGGGCCCGAACCAATGTTGTCTCGGCCAATAGGGGGCTATGAGAATGGCATCTGTCCTGTCTGTGGCAATCTTGGCCACCACTCAGCCCAGGAGGGGAAATGGAGGAAAGATGTAGAGAAACTCTTTGTCCCAAGGGAACTGGAACGCGTCTCTGAGAGAGTGGCATTCCACGCCTGCTTTGGAGCAATAGCGGGGGCATTTCCTTTTCCAGTGCGTGGCAAAGAAGTCGATGGATGGGGTGCCCCATCGGGACCTATCTGGCAGAAGGCGACACTGGAGAGGGACCACTTGTGATGGCACACTGTGTCTTTGCTCAGCATGTCCACTGTAGTGTTGTCTCGTCCTGCTAGATGCACTGCAATCGGGTAGATCTGCAGCAGGACACACCAATCCCATATCTGCAACGCCAGATGGAGCAGGATTGATGAGTGAGTGTCTCCCTGGCAGTTGACGTAACAGATAGCTGCTGTATTGTCGGACAGGATCTGGACAGTCCATCCTAAAAGGAGATTCCAAAAGGCCCAGAAGGCCTTGAAGACTGCCAAGAGCTCCAAGGCACTGATGCACAGATGTTTCTCCAGTCCGGTCCAGTGATCCTGGACGGAGAGGCGATTGCAGTGGGCTCCCCAACCGAGGAGGGATGTGTCGGTGGTGACGGTTAGGGATGGACAGGGCTTGGTAAAGGGCATTCCGGACAGCAGATGGTGCGGAGACAGCCACCAGTGGAGGGAATCCCTGAAGGACAAGGGATCCGAAGAATTCGACACTGGTCGTCGAGGAGAGGGTCGAAATGCTTGATGAACCAGTGTTGGGGAGGATGGGTACAGAGACAAGACATGCAAGTGACCGCGGTCATAGCCGCCATGTAGCCAAGAAGTTGTTGAATGTGATGAGCGGAAATGGACAGACTGTGTAGAATACCAGCTGTCGCTCAGCACAGTACCTGCACGCGTTTCATCAGCAGGAATGCCATGGTGGAAGTGGAGTCCAGAGTGGCCCCGATGAAATTTAGGGTGCATATAGGTTCCAAGTGGGACTTCTTGGGATTCACCCTGAGGCCAAGATTGGAGAGAATGGAAAGAGCAAGATGAATGTCCTCGTATAGTTTTTGCTTGCAGGGCACCACCAATAACCAATCATCCAGATAGGGGTACACCATGACATGTTCCATGCGTAGATAAGACACCACGGGGGCCAAATACTTAGTGAAGACCCTGGGGGTGGTAGACAGGCTGAAAAGATGAACCTTGTACTGGTAACAGATGCCATCAACTGCAAACCGGAGGTATCTCCTGTATTGGGGGCGAATAGCAATATGGAAGTAGGTGTCTTGTAGATCTATGGACACGAAGCAGTCCCAATGCCTGAGCAGAGGAAGGATGGATGACAGGGTGACCATCTTGCCCTTCCGGGGGAAGATGAAGGAGTTGACACCCCGGAGGTCCAGAATGGGTCAGAGAGTGCCATCTGCCTTCGGTACAGTGAAATACCGGGAGAAGAAGCCAGTGGATTTGGCCGAAGACGGCAGTTGCCTTATGGCCTCTTTGTGAAGGAAAGTATCGATCTCCTTGAGAAGAGCAGGACTGGAAGTCATGGAATAGAAGTCGCCCAGAGGAGGAGTATTGAGAAATTCAATGGCGTAGCCAAGACAGATGATGGTTCATACCCAGGAGCCCAAAGTGATGGTGCACCAGATGCTGAAATGGTGAGCCAGTCCTGGGGTCTTGGACAGATGGCTTGGAAGATGGAAGAATGGTAGAGGTGGCGACCTGCAAGAGAAGTCAAAAACAGGACTTCGTAGCCGAAGAAGACTTCTTCGAAGATGATTGGCAACACCTGAAAGAGTGACGAGATGAAGAAGCCGGCAGAGAAGATTGCTGAGAGGACCGTAGTGGAGACCATGACTTCTAAGAGTAGGAAGAGCGTCTCCATGAGGAGCAGAATGAGGAGGACCTCCTAGACTGGGCCGATGGATGAAGACCCATCTTCTTCACTGTCAGACAAGCTTTCATCAGATGGTCCATGGCATCCTCCGTGGTGGCATGGAAGAGGCCCTGACCATCGAAGGGGAAATCTTCAATCCTCTTCCTGCTATCTTCGGTCAGTCCAGCAGATCAAAGCCATGTAAACTGGCAAAGAGCAATCGAACCCACCATCACCCGCATTGCACCCTCAACAGCATGTCAGGAAGATTGGATCTGCTGGTTTGTGAGCACAACGGGCTCATTATAAAACTGGATGGCAGTAGCCCAGTGGCCATCCAGTAAGTGAGATATCAGAGGGAAAAATCTATCCCATATGTTTCATTGATACGCTGCCAGGCAGGCCTGAGTGTTAGAGATCCTGGCGATCAAAGAAGAGGCTGAGTAAAACCGGTGACCAAAAAATATCCAAATGATGACCTTCATGACCAGGGGGAGTCGGATGGGCTCTCTTACCCCCTTTTGTTTGAGAGGACTCAACAACAATAGAGTTTGGAGTAGGATGATTGAAGGGAAAATCAACATCCTCCTGTTGAGTCCGGTACAGAAGTTCCAACCAATGAGAAATCAGCTGAGAGGAGGCCGGCTGGGACCACGGGTGCTTAAGTACCTCCTGCAAGACTGGCAGGAATGGAATCAGAGCTGTTGTTGCAGGACGTGTGTCAACGTAGTGGAAGACTGGGTCCTGTACTGTCAGAGCAGGGCCAGAGATATCAAGGCCCAAAGTACTGGCCATCCTTACAAGGATGTCTGAAAATTGCTTTGTGTCTTCGGGAGCAGAGTCCGGAGTTGGTTCCCTGAATGTGAGTGGAGGAGAGGTGTGAGACTGTGGAGTAGAGTCTGTAGAATCCTTGTAAGAATCATAAGAGCCAGACGATGGAGAAGATGGAGGCGACTGAAACTGGTGGGCTCGACTAGCTGAAGATGCATCCAGGACGGCAGATGGAGTAGGTACCAAGATCAGTATGGTAGATGGAGCAGGTACCAAAATCGGTACCGAAGTTGGTATTGAAGCCGGTGCTGACAAGATCAGTAGAACAGTTGAAATTGGTACGAGGGACTGCATCAATAACAGGGCTGATGAAGTAGACAGAGAGAGAGATGCCAGTTGGTTGTCCAACAGAGGCCGAGACAATGTCACTGTCACCTGAGGTGGAGGCGAGACGGCCCAGTAATGAGGGGATCGATCCTGGGACCGACGACGAGGATGAGATGGAGAGTGTTGGTAGTAAACTGACTGGGACCTAGAGCGGGACCGAGAATGGCGGTACCAAGGCGAACGACGGTAGCGCGATTCGGAAGGAGAGAGCGACTGGGAGCGAGAACGTCAAGGCTGATCTGGGGACCAGCAATGGACATCGGGTTAGTACTGGTCATGATACGCCAGCAAATAAGAGTAATATGAGCTGGGCTGCTCTCTCCAAAGATTTCATGGCCATATTGAGCTATATAGGATGCCGATGAGAAGGGCGAATCCACTCTGGCCAATGCCACGGTAGCCATGATCCCAATGATGAGGTGGTCTACCTCTTTCACCACATCCCAAAGAGCGGGCCACCCTGGGTCAAGGCCGGTCTTGGGAAGAAGCCTGAGGAGTGTCCAATACAGGCAGACGGTCCATCTGAGGATGGCCAGAAGAAACAGCTGGAGGAAGTGGAGTTTAGGAGGATCCCTCTCCGGGCTAGCCCAACATAAAAGGTGGAGAAGCAGTCAGTGTAGGCCAACGGTCCGGGTTGGATACAATATCAATAGTTGCCGGGACTGATAGTACTGGAAGCTGGAGTGGATCATGCACCAGCGAAAGAGTGGGAGCCTCTGCCTCCTCCACAGTAGAAGCCTGAGGCTGCATCAGTGGAGGTGTTGGTAGAGGACTGAGAGAAGTCGGTCAAGTGACCGACGGACGAGTAACAGGTGAAGGAGAACGATGTTTCTCCTTCTTCTTTTGGGAGCTACAGAAGAATGACGTGATGAAACCCGCTTATGCTCTGCTAAGGGTAGCACCTTGCAAGACTGCTGGGTTGACGTCGGCTGTGAGCTGGAAGAGGCGTCTCCAGAACTAGAAGACAGGACCACAGGCATCTTCAAGAGCTTCAGAATCTTCGGCAGGGAGGAGATAGGCAGCAAAGTCGACAGAGTCAATGTCGATACCAAGGTTGTTGGAACGAGAAGGGAGTCAATATCGTTGAGGTCGTGGTCGAAGATTTCGACGCCGAAGGACCTCGCGAAGGCTAAGTTGACACTGAGGCGGTGAAGAGAGCTGTATTCAAAGCCGCCTGATCTTTTAACCAAAGAGCCTGCTCCCAACAGTAAGATTTCAAATGCGAGGCCCTTTTCTTAAGCGTTTGCAAAGTAAATTCCTTGCAAATAGAACAGGCCCAAACGTTATGGCCCTCTCTGAGGCAGAACAAGCCCTCGGAGTGGGCATCGGACAGCGAAAACTTGCGGCCGCAGGTAACGCACAATTTGAAAAGAGAAGACATAAGAGGGGGAAGAATCCTTACAGTTTTTATCCTGGAAGGAGAGCAAGCAAGAAACCCAGAGAAAATCCAAAGAACAGAAACTGCTCAGCGAGGAAACCTTTTGAGCTGCTAACTGATCGGCGGATGAAAAGAAACTGAGGGAAGACCGTTAGCTTGGTGGGACTGAGCATGCTCAGTACTGAGTGGGGGAGGGGTTCCCACCAAGCTGCTCAGCTCTAAAACTTTCTGAAATGCTACTGCGCATGCACAAAGATTCCCACTGTGTGAGGCACAGAGACCACAAAGAAGAACCTTTCATATTGCATTGGGCAATTGCTTCTTTGAGTACACACTCACAGAAACAGATGGTCAGTGTCACCAGTTCCTACCTATAGAGGTAGAATGAAGGATAAAGAAAGAGAGATCTAAAGATGAAGTAATAAGATAAAAAGGAGGCAAAAAGAGCTACCCAGCAGGAGAACATGTGAATAGAAGCCACTCTACCAGCAGACAGAAAGAAACTGAGGGGACAGAAGCTTGGCAGACTGAGACATGCACTGAAATGGTAGGGATTCTTGTCAAACTCCCCACTCTAGAACATTCTGAATAGGGCCTTTATGCAGGCACAAAACCCATTTGTGTGAGGTACAGAGACCACAAAGAGGAACAGCTGTTCCTGGAAAGCCAGGTTGCAGCAGTTGTCGTGAAAGCCTCTGCCCAGCTTCAGTTGGTGCACCAGCTGCATCCTTTCCTGGGGAAGGCAGATCTGATAGTGGTTCATGTCCTAATTAATCATGTCCAACGTAACATGGCCAAAGCTGGAAAATCTCACCTGCGTGAAGAATTATCTCTCCCTCAAATTAGGAGTCCATAGAACAGGTTGCTTACCTGTAATCATGGTTCTTTGAGTAGTTATCTGTAAACTTACATAAATGGTCTTTACTGCTCCTGCACACTGCATCATTCGGAGCCTTCTAGAGCTGTTAGGCAAGTCTTTTTTGATGATAGCCTCCCCTCACCTGGTCCATGTGACCAGCCCAACTCCCACTCAGATCCTCAGTTCCATGTTCACCGATGCAGCATCCCAGGAGCTAAGGATAGAGAGCAGGACAGGCAAGTGCTATGTGAGTTCACAGATGACAGCTCAAAGAACCACGGTTACAGCCTGTTCTTTTTTATGTTCTTTGTGACTCACACAAATGGGAGACTAGCAAGCTACTCACCATAGGAGGGAAAATCATGTAACACAAGAAAACAACAAGGCAGCATCAGCCTTAACCTAATATCCAATCTACAGTGTGTAATAAATGTCATGGGCTGAGACTAGGTAGCTGCTGTGTAAATATCCTCCAAAGGCACCCCTTTCAAAATGAAGCAGCCACAGCGCTAATAGACCAGCTATGCTCAACGAAGAGGAGGATCCTTCTTTGTCAGTTCATAGGCCAGATGCATGGCTGATGAAACCCACTTAGAACGTGAGAGCAAATTTCACATGTCGTTATTCGCTCAAACAGTTTCTTAGATAGCTGAGATAGGATTAGCTCTATGCTCCACTGAGCTGTGGAGCTTAGCCCGGGCAGATGCAGGTTCTTGTAGCCCTTCAGAAACCACTTCACTGATGGGTGCTGAAAGCAAGAAGGCTTGCCAATTAGTTGAAATCTGTTAGAAGCTGCACCCAGGTAGCATTTAATGGAGGAGAGGGATAGCCTTTTGACTGATAATGACATCAGAAAGTCCAGCATATGACAAATTTGTGCTTGGTCTAGAAAAGTCCCTCTAGATGACAAAAACGACAGGAATTTAGTCCATTTGTAAGCACAGGATCATCAAGTTGAAGGTCAAACAGTGGCTGCTAGAATTCCACAAACCAGAACTGAGACTGTATCTAGAAGTGTATCCTCCAAGCTGTCAATCTGAGGGTATCCAGACTGGGATGTCACACTCAACTGCTGTGGATAGTCAGAAAGTCGAATCTGTCTAGAAGTCTGAGGTAAATTCTCTGAGGCAGGTGGAGGCAAACCACAGTTGTCTGGGCCACCACAAGGCGATCAGAATGCACTTTGCCTTGGCTCTCTGAAACCTGGAAACCACTCGTGTTGTAGGGAAATGGAGAAAAAGCATACATGATGGGGCCTTCCTAGTGAAACAGAAGGCATCACAGAGGGAATTCTTCCCCTCACTGCATCCTGGAACAGTATGTCTGGCACTGGATACTTTGTACCGAGGTACTGAGGTCCACCTGGGGGCTGCCTACTCCCAGAAAACGGCACATAGGATTTTGGGATGAAGTTTCCATTTGTGGCAGGAGGCTGAAGCCCTGCTGAGTATTTTCCTCTCCTCAGAGATGAATTGCAGCAAGGGAAACGTCCTTGTTCATACACCACCCCCAGATGAGGAGTGTTAGTTCAGCAGGATAGTTGATCTTGTTCCACTTTATTTGTTCAAGTAGTATACCACCATGGTGTTGTCAGATACTACCTGAACAATCTTGCCCCACAGAAGACTATTGAGTGCTCAAAGGAATTCTCTACTGCCAACATTTCCAATGCATTGATGTGGAAGCTGTTCTCTAGTTCTGTATAATACCCTTTGATGGAAAGTCTCTCTCTATCTGTTCCTGATTCTTTCATGGACGCATCTGCTGTCACTGATGGTATCAGTTGAGGAGGGAGGAATGGCATGATGGCTTGAACTTTGTCAATAGAGAGCCACCATTCCAGGGATCAGTGGATGGCCCTCAGCATGATGAGACATACAGGGGGAGTCAGTGAGAAGGTCAAAACAGGACAGGAACCAGATCTGCAATCGGCATATTTAAAACTGTGAGTACAGCATTACCACCATTGTGGGAGCCATGAAACCAAGGAAGATTGAAGATCCTTGGTGGTCACTCAACTGGAACATCAACACTGAAGGAGAGCTGTAATGAGAGTTCAAAGCCTCTCTTCAGGAAGTAGGCAGCTGCCTTGTAAGAGCTGAAAATTGGTCCTATAAACTAGACGACCTGGGAGCTATGGAAACAGGATTTCTTACAATCAGGCCTAAATTTTTGAGGAGGGAGAGCATCAGGTCCATATTGACAAGGAGGTGGGTCTTGGAGTGGGCAAAAAGGAGCCAATCATCAGTGCAGGTAAAGACAATGTCATCTTTTTGTCTCAGTCATGCTGCAATTGCCACAATGAATTTGGTAAAGACATGTGGGCCCGTAGACAGTCTGAAAGGAAGGACACAGAAGTGGTAGACCTTTCTCCCTACAGCAAAACAGAGGAAATGCCAATGTGACAGTTGTATTCCAATATAGAAGTAGGCTCCAGTGTCACAAACCAGTATCCATTTTGCAACAGAGGCACGATGATACCAAGGGTAACAATCCAGAAATGCCTCGGTTGGATGAAAAGATCAACATCCCTCAGGTCTAGGATGGAATGAAGACAGCCATTTTTTTTTCAAAATGATGAAGTGTCAGGGCACCTAGGTACTGGCGCTAGAGCATGTGCAGAGTGCAAAAGCAAGAAACTGTACTGGATCATTGCTAGTTGCCCCAGACTGAAACACAGCCACACAAAGTGCATCTAAGCTAAGTTAAAGTTTATTAAAGCACTGTAGGATACAGACTACTTCAGATAGCTTTTGCCATGAAGCATAAAAAAGCCAGTAACGTGAGCAAAAAACAACAAAACAAAGAGAGAACAAAGAGAAGAGACTTTTCAGTACATGGTGTAAGCTTTTAACCTGAGTTAGCCACTCCCAAACCTATATCATGTGATACAGAGTTCCCATGTTTCAGAGCTTTCCCACAAGCCCAGAAAAATACAGTAGATAGACATAACAATCATGCATCTGGTGCTAGCAAGAACAAAGCGAGGGGAACATGACCTCTTCTTCCCGTCCACAAGAAAAATACCTCTAGACACACCACACTAACATTCAGACTCCATTCAGAGTACCTGACATGAAGTACTGGAAGAAAAAAGCCATGGACTGGAGAGCATAGGCACCAATTCAATGACACCCTTAAAGAGAAGAGCATTGACCTCCTTGATAAGAGTGTCAGACGGAGAGTAATCTGAATAACCCCTGCAGGGGATAAGCCATTAACTTGATGGCACAACCCCTCTTGACTATGGCCATTTCCACCTAAGAGGGGAGGAGCAGTTCATTACGTGTCAAGAGCAGTGTTTTATACTCCAATTCAGAAACTGTGCTGTCTGCACCCCCTCCATTTACATCATATTATGATGGAGAACAGTGGTTGCTGCGACAGCAAGTCCCTGGTCACTCCCATTCCCCTCCTTCACCCCACCCCACCCCGCCATTCCTAATTGGTCTGTTGTTGTTGTTTTTTAAAAAAAACACATTTTAAACACATTCCTGCATTGTTATGTTTGTGCGTAGGTATATATGTTTGTTAATATGTGGAAAAAAAAGTCTTAATGGTCCATTACCAGATCCACTCTCTTCCTGCTCTCCATTTAACGCATGAATGATGGCAGCTTGTCCTTTGATGGCCGGAAAGAGATAGGGATGGAAATGACAGAAGGGACAACCTGGGAACGCCCACAGCCAGCCACTTCTGTGCTGTGAATCAATGTTACACTTCTGCATGTAGGTGGAAAATGAGGCAGAACTTGTTTCAGTTTACATCGGAGTTTTTCTGGTTTTTACATACAGCGGTTTCTTGTCACAGTGAACTGTGCCAGGAGCTGCAAATGTGTGGAACCATGAGGAAAACTACAACACTAAAATGCTACAACGTGCAAATGGGAGGGTAAGAATTCAACGCTACTATGATATATTGACCTTGTGTGGAAATGGCCATTTGTCAGATTTTGTCATAGCAACTCAAGCTTTTTGTCAAAATATCGAACTTTTTCTCTCCTGATCACTTGGGCTGGTCAACTTCTTTTGTGTGGACTGTGCTGCTTCCACTATGAGAAAATTCATTTAGGATAATGCAGAAGCCAATATGAACTGGATTCCACCACATGGTACACTTTTTTTTGGAAGCACATCAAATTGTGGAAGGAGTAGGCGAAGAACTGCAGGCTATCCTCAGCAAAACAGGTATAAATTGAATAGATGCAGGTATAGGTACTTTTGACTAAACCCTACAATATACAGGGTCTTTGGATTCAGCCTTCGGTTGTCCAACTGCAATGCATGTGCCATTCTGGCCATTTGTTCTGTGAAGAGATGATGTCATCTGCCACAGAGACTGCTTCATGTTCCCCAAAAATAATAGTGGGGATTGTATTGCAGGCATGTCTGAAGGGGTTGAGGATGAATTCGAATCAGTATCAACAGAAGTGAAAAGTCATGCTGACAATGCATGGAGGGATGGGATGGTGATGGATTGATCTGTTGGGCTCTAGAAGTTGAAGGCTGAACCCATGGAATTGGGTTCCATGGAGGAATTGGAGGCAGAGTTTGCTATTGAGCAGTTTATACAGAACAACAGAGCTCTTCATGATGACCTGGTTGAGATTGAATAAGGGAAGCTGAATGAGACACAGAGTGCCAGGGATCTGAATGGCCATGTTGTGGAGATTGGGAGCTAACTGACTGTACTGAGGATCACTCTTGAGAACATATCAAACTGGAGGGTGAAAAATAATACTGACCACATTGGTGGCAAGGAGAGCAGCAGTGGGAATGAGAGTACTCAATAGGACTGGGTTTGTGGTACAATAGTCTCCAGCTGTTTCCCAGGTCCCATTCATGTCATGAATGTTACACAAGAAAGCTTACCAAGGAATTCTGATTCCATGCTTCAGTGTTTCAGTGACACCATTTGACTCTCTAAGATGCCAAAAACTAGAGTATTTAAATAATAGCATATTTTTCCCCATGGAGAACACAAAAAGTGCATTTATTTTTTCTGTGTTTGTAATCCATATATAAAGCGCGCACAAACAGAAATATCTATTTGCCATTTTCCATTCTGTTTCACATGTATACAAGTTCATATGTATACAAACCCAGATAACACTGAGTTAACAAGAAACAGTCAGTGAAAATTTCCAAAATACGCACTTGCATACCTACTGAACTTAATGAGAGATTTTTCTAAATGAAAGTGAATTTACTTGGTTTGCAAGTCTCACAAGTAGATATAGAATTACGCTGCCAATATAATAGCCACAATAACATATGTAACTACAGTATTACATTCAGTTTGCTATGAAATAGATCAAGAAGACACTACAAATAATGCTAGTTTCCCCTGGGGTGTCCCAGTTTTCATTATAGATTTTCAGTGAGACCTGTGCCAGTATCAATGTATTGTCTCTAGGCATAGTCATGAACAGAATAGACCCATTTAAATCAACAAAACCAATTCATGACTCACTGAAGTGTCATTTGTTTCAGTGTGTCTGCTTTACACATGACAAATCTGGATCCAACCCAATGAAAATTAGCTGTTGTTATACAAAGTGGAAAATAGTGATAAATTAGGGAAAGATCAACTACTTGCATTAACTCCAAAAACCTGTGTCAAAGGCTGTGGGATAGCATTTATAATTTTGCACTTGTGATGTGGTAATTTCTGTACCACTTGCCATTCTCTTGCACAAGTGTAAAGTCTATTTGGCATTATCTAGTTCCTTTCTCATTAGATGGGCAACCCAACACAGGGGTGATTTCAACAACTTTGAAATCAACTTTTAAAAGCCAACAATTTAACCAAGCTGTGGATCGGACTTAAGAATGCATCATGTCTGGAAGTAACGTGGCAAACAGTATAAATCCTCATTTGCCAATAATGTGGTTTCATCTCTGGAAATTATGCTGGGGAAAAG
Source organism: Ctenosaura bakeri (assembly GCA_948474755.1). NCBI lineage: Eukaryota > Metazoa > Chordata > Lepidosauria > Squamata > Iguanidae > Ctenosaura > Ctenosaura bakeri. The sequence goes on along the minus strand of CAOLHI010000757.1, from coordinate 405,220 downwards.
CAGTTCCTGGAATAACAGCTATGAAGCTGGCAGTAATCACTGGAACTGAATTTACCTACTGAGTTTTTGTTCACCCTTTCTGTTTACAGATCTGAAAATATGAATAGCAAGAATTTATACTTATGCTGCACATAGCAAAGTTTAGACTTAAGGTGCGCATCTAACTATGACAGCCAAACGAAGCCTCCATGTTCAAAAGAAGTATATCTCTGAACATCAAATGCTGATGACAAAGACTATAGAAGAACCATTACTTTAATACCAAAAATTGTGTGCTTCCGTCCATCTATAACTTCATTTATATCCTGCCTTTCTCTCAAGCTGGGACTCAAAACAGCATATAAAAAGGCAGAGAATAAATAAAACACATATATTTAAAAGCATACAAAATTAAGATTAAAACATTATTAAATAACAACAGAATTAAAACCAATTAAAATCTTAATTTGAAACAGATTAGAAATAGTGCAGCATCTTTTAACAAGCTCCCCCTTTTTGTTAAAATCAGTTTCCAAAGGCCGGATGGAAAAGAAAGATCTTCACTTGTCATTGAAAGAAAAACAAAGAAGGGGTCATCCTAACTTTCCTAGGGAGGGAGTACCAAAGTGTAAGAGCATTCACTGATAAGGCCTTTTCCCACATTCCCACCAATTGTGCCTGTGAAGGTGGTGGATCAGAGAGAAGCATCTCCTGCAGATCTTAAAGCTCACATAGGCTCATATGGGAAGATACGGTCCTTCAAATAGCCTTCCAGAGGACATATAGAACACTGGCATGGGGTATCGATTAGAAAACATGTGAGATCTCTCCATATTCTGTGATTGGTTGCTGCTGGAAACAGAATGCTGGGATGTACTGTATAAACAACCAGATACAGTAGAACAATTCTCACCTTATTTATCAGTCATTTTACTATTTGTTGTTGTTGTTGTTGCTGTCATGTGTTTTCAAGTCAGCGTCAACTTAGTCAACATTTATGAGAGACCTCACTCCTACTCCAATCTTGCAAGTTCAGGCTTCCTTGACTGAATCAAACCCATCTGTGATATAGTCTTCCCCTTTTTCCTACTGCCTTCTACTTTACTGAGTATTATCATCTTTTTCAGTTAATTATGTCATCTTTATAATATGTCCAAAGTACAATAGCCTTAGTTTAATCATTTTTTACTTTAAGTGAGAGTTCAGCTGCATTTGCTTTCAGACTCGTTTATTTCACTTTTTTTGCAGTCTGTACTATCCCCCAGTTTCAAATTTCAAATCAATTTATTTTCAATCAACATTTCAAATCAATTTATTTTCTTCCTGTTAGTCTTTTTGGCTATTCAGCTTTCACTTTCATACATAGAAATTGGAAATACAATAATCTTGACTCAATGATGTATCTTTTACTTGAGGATCTTCTCTACTTCCTTCATAGCAATCCTTCCATGTCTTAGTCTTCTTCTGATATCTTAACTACAATTTCCATTTTCACTAATGACTGAACCAAAATATAGAAATCTTTAACAATTATAATATTCATCATCCATCTTTAAATCATGTAAATCTTCATTGGTCATTTATTTTGGTTTAAATGCCCATTTGATTTCTCAAAACTTGTGGGAGAGGTCTCTTATTTGTATTTTCTTCTTGTGTTCTATTTATTCCCAAAGTTTAGTTATAATGGATCTCTTTGTCCGTGTGTGCAAGTCACTGAGCAGTTGCATTCAGGATTCTGACCATGTTTCTGCCCAACTACTTTCTACGGTGGGTCAGGATTACTACCACCTCCATATTACACATCAGAAGATGAGGTTGTGACAATGGTGAATTTCCTAAGGCCATACAGAATGCCCCATGTTAGAGGTGAGATTTTATCAGTGTCTTTCTTTCCCGGTTCACAAAATTGATCTACTTAGCCCTTCACTAGTTGCTAAAAATAGCCACTTTCAAAAGTGATAAAACTTTTGCTCTTTCATGAACACTGCCAGGAGGACACAATTTTATTTCTATGTCACCATGGGAAATATCTCAAACCCAAGTGGAATGTGGTGCATACAAAAAAGACAGGCTCTTGAGCATGGAGCCAGAAAGAAGGCATTATACTGCTCCTTGTAGTTGTGCTGCTCTTCCAAGGTATGCTAAGCATGTTAGAAACACAATGTGATAGGCATTACCTACCCCTTCTTTCCAGCCTGAAACTGGGCAGGGGGTCATTCCAGCAATTGTGCTGGGCATCACAGAGCTACAGTAGTGGAGGGAAATTGCTATTTGCTCCCTGTAGCAGAACCTGTTATTCAATAGGGCTGATGAGACACTCCCCCCTCAATCCTCCCACAACCTAGCCTGTAGGAACCAAGCAAGCCATGGAATTGCTATCCACGCTTTATTGCATCTAGAAAACTTAGGTAGTGACAGTCCAAGGATGAATGCCTGGTATTTTATTTTTCCCATACAAACGGTGGGCAGTGGGCCAATATAGGTGATACCCCAGCTCCTCTGCCTCTAGCTACTTTGCAATTCAGTGTAACTAAGAAACTAGAGTGCCGTAATATAAATGACATTCACCAAATCCATTCTAGCAATGAATATGGTTTTATCGCTCAGTGGGAAATCCCAGTTATGCATGCCAAGGGGCATAACATGGAATGTAGGACATGAGACAGCTCAAATATTCTTGGAGATATACTGAGAGAAAAAATATAATTTACCACACAAGCAGCTTTTGTAATTCCTAACTCTAGTATGTATTCATCATTCAAAACCAACATGACCTGAATGCCAAGATCTACATTGTTTTCTATGCTGATTTATATTGTGGTCAAATGTGGAGAAAGAGTGCCTAGATTTTCATACAAAATAATATATTCACACAAGCTCCACTTTCTTTTCCTTCGAGGTAAGTTAAAAGAAAGATCTTAGAATTCTAAGTAGCTTAACAAACAAAACAGAAACACATGACAACTTGTATTTAGAAATGCTTAGATTAAAAACCTAGGATGGAACTGACTAGGAGATAGGATAATATTTGTCATATATTAAGGCATCTCAATTGCATATGGAGCTGTTACCCTTTTTATGAAAAGTCTTACTTGTCTGAAACAACCAAAAGCAGAAGGAACCATGGCCAACATAATAGTAATCATTATGTAGAAGAGGGGAATTTCAGTGGGTACAGCTTTTCTCACACCCGCATGAAAAACTGCAGCTACTAAAATTCTTGTTTCTCTCAGGATGGCATACTATAAATTCTGCTTAACCAATTCCAATTTAGAACAATAAAAAAGCAAACAATCTAAAAGCATATTATACAATGAGGAAAATTAAGACACTTTAAAACATGTTAAAACAGTTTAAGACAGTATGAAACTATGCACATGTGCAGATTTGGATAAAAGCAATTGGGCCCAAAAGCATTTAGTAAAAAGCAATGTTTTTACTTGACATTAGACTGAAACCAACACCAGCACTAACTGGCCCTCTAAAGGAAGAGTATTCCACTGGTAGGGTGCTAGAGCAGTAAACACCCCCTCCCACATCCTCCTACCATGTATTGCCCCTACAGGTGGGACACAGAAGAGGGCCTCTCCAGCAGACCTCAGTGCCCATATCATGGATTCAAAACAGAACATATTGGCAGCCATTACAGTTCCTTCAAAACCAATGGGATATGGTTTATCTAAGCAGTTCTGGTCAACAGTCTAGCTGCTGCATTTTGCACTAGCTGCAGTGTCTGAGTCAACTTCAAAGGCAGCCCACATAAAGCACACTGCAGTAGTTTAATACAGAAGATAGCAATGCATGAACTACTGTAACTGGGTTGTCTCTGTCAGGAAAGACCAGGTGAAGCTGAAACCAAGGACTCTTAGTCACAGAGCTCACCTCAGCCTCCTGTGACAGAGACAGACCTGTCACAAGCTACTGCAGGGAGAGTGTAGCTATTAACATATGCAGTTCCTAGTTCCAAGGGTGACCAATCTACACAGCCTGTCTTACTGGGACTCAGCTTCAGTTTACTGGCTTTCATGCAGCCCATTACAGCATTCAGGCACTGATCCAGCAATTGCCAAGCCCCAGATGATATTAAGAAGGCAATATTGAGATAAGTGTCCTCAACATACTCATGCTTTCTAACCCCAAGATGTCTAATAACCTTATCCAATGGCTTCATATAGATATTGAACAGCATAAGAGATAAAATAGCACTCTGTGTACTGCACAGCTTAGTAGCCATGAGGCTAAAAAAGAATCTCCCAGTACCACAGTGCATTACCAAAACAGGAAAGAGTGGTATCAAAAGCCAGGGAGAGATCCAGAAGAATCAACAGGTTAGTTCTCCTCCTGATTATCACCTGAGGTCATCAGTGAAAACAAGTAAGGCTGTTTCAGGAAATTGGTCCAGATAATCTATTTCCTCTGAAAATGTCTAAAGTGCCACCACATGCTTCAGCACTTTGTCTACTCCAGGTCAGTAGTTCTCACATACTTCTGAGTTCAGGGAAGGACACACTGTAATATTTTATCAAAGCGGCATCCATCTCTCCCTGACAGAGTGAGGCATTTATTGCCTCTCTGGATCCATCCAAGCAATCCATCAATCCATCTTTGCTAGCTCTTATCATTTAACATGGACAAGCATCAGGCTTACATGTGGTAGGACAGAATGATTCGAACATCCTTCTCACATCATTGGGTTTACACTATAAATGAAATTGATCCAATGAAACCTGATCAGATAGAACACTGGACACTTCTGCAAACTTTACAGTAACTGTGCCATCATATTCTGAGAACTTATAGACAATTTTCTCCTCAGAGTGCCTACCCAATTATTTACACCAGATAAGAACTGGTTGCTTCCCCTAACTGCGGTTCTTCAAGTGGTCATCTGTGGATTCACACAGATCAGTTTACTGTGCCTGCACAGAGCATCTCTCGAAACTTTCTTGAGCTGTTACGCAAGCATTTGGCTGGTAGTCCCTCCTCCACTGGTACATATGACCAGCCATGTTTCCATTCAAACCTTCAGTTCCATGGCCATCGAAGCACCAGCCCAGGAGTTAAGCACACTGAGCATGACAGAAGTGGGAAGGATGTGTGGGTGTTGCATGAATTCACAGATGACCACTCAAAGAACCATAGTTACGGGGGAGCAATCTCTTCTTCTTCTTCGTGGTCTCTGTGACTCACACAAGCGGGAGACTAGCAAGCTACTGACCCAGGTGACACAGGAGTATAACACTGGTCTGCCAAAAGCAGCATCAGCCCTCGACCTCAAGTCCAATCTGTAGTGAGTGATGAAGGACAAAGTCCAAAATGTTTTGTATCGGAGCCACATCTGGAGGTAAGTGTTGAGAAGCCAAGATTGAAAAGGAACTTGTTCTATTTGTAGGAACAGGACCTTGGAGTGAAAAGTCTTAGAGAAGCTGTCAGGATTCAACAAAGTGGTGTCACTAGGGATGGATCCTCAGGCTGTCAGCTTGAGGGTGTTGGTGTCAGGGTGGCAAACCTGACTGTTGTGAAGAGTCAGGAGATGTGATCTTGACAAGAGCCTGATGTAACATCCTCGGGCCAGCTGGGCGAAACCACTTTGATATTACTTGAACTGCTTAACAACATAATAGATATTCGATACAGATTCGAAGGATCAAAGAGTCAACATCTCAAGTGCATTGATGTGGAACTTGGTTTGGTGACTTGTTCATTTACCTCTCATGAAAAGTCTGTCCATGTGGGCTCCCCAACCAGCTCTGGATGCATCCATCATCATACATTTAATGGGTCGACATGAAAAGATGGTCATCCTGGGAAGCAGGTGTCAGTTTGGAGCCACCATTTGAAAGATCAATGAACTGCCCTCAGGATGGTTAACCAAGTTTGTGGAGAGTCTCCAAGAATGTCTAATACTGAGAGAAACCAAGCCTGGAGCTCTAACATTCAAAGGCATGCATTTGGTACCATGAAAGTCATAGAATCCATAAGGCCCAGAAGAACTTGAACCACCTCGGCCAGTAAGCATCTGGAGTGGCAGCAGTGGAGCACAACTCAACAGAGAGCTTGAAGACAATCCAGAGGGAGATACATTCTCGCATCCCTGGGGCTGACCACTGCTCCAATGAATTTGATGGGGGGGAGGAGCCAACTACGATGGCAGAGAGAGGCTAAATATTCGACTCCCGGAACAGATGATTATAAAATAATTTCAGAAGCCTTTTTCAAAACAAAGAAAGAATGTGAGTAATTAATTGAATAATGTGGGAAAGAATGTAAGATAAGATAGTGGATTGGTTTCGATTCTTCTCCAACTGGAGGGAAAATAAAAGACTCTGTTTAAACTGCAAATAACTGTTGAAACGGACTGAAAGCAAAACAGTTTTTTTTTCCCCCTTTGTGGTCCTTGAGATATATGCCGCCTAAAAAAAGGTCTATAAACACCCTGTTTGGAAGCGACCTACAGCAACAGATAAAACATATAATCGTCTAGTTAGAGATTTTGAAAATATAAACTTAAACTCTAACGGAGACGAAAAAGTCATTAAAATGGCGGCGAAGAAAGCTGCGAACGGAGCTAATGAAGAGATAAAAACTTTTATACACAAGCTTATTACAGAGTCTAATCAAGCTCTTGTTACTACAATAACATCTAATATAAGGGCAGAAATGGGGCAATTGCAGGAAAAAATCTCACAGGAGTTAAAAGCATTGGACCTTAAAGTGGATGATATAAAAAAAACCCAAGGGAATCAGCAGACCAGACTAGCACAACATGATGGCAGGATTTCTTTGTTAGAGAGACAAATTATCCAGCTCCAAGACCAGAATAGAAGAAACAATGTGAGGATTCGTGGATTCGCAGAGCAGCCACAACAAAGTCAAAAATCCTTGAAAGAGGAAGTTTTAAAATGGCTAAAAAGCATTGTTCCTGAGATTTTATGGGAAGATTATGACATAGAGAGAATTCATCGTGTGTCAGCTGCAAGAAGAGGAATAATTCCCAGAGATATTATAATGAGAATTGCGAATTTCAACAAGAAAGATGATTTGATGAGAGCTGTTAGAAAGAATCCAGGAATATTGAAGTATCGAGATAACACAGTGGAAATTTATAATGACTTATGCCGCGAAACAATAAATTGGAGAAGGGAAATGAAACCCTGCATCATAGTTCTACAGAGAGTTGGGATAAGATACAGTTGGGGATATCCCATCTTTCTGAAATTCCAATATGCTGGCAAATACCACAGAATAAATTCTCTTGAACAAGGATTGCAACTCCTGAGAGAACTGAAACTGATCCAGCAAGAGGAAAAGGAAGAGGAAGGTGCGGTTGGAGGAGCGGAAGAAGGAGCAGTGGGAGGAGCAACTGAAGAAGGAGCAGCGGGAGGAGCAACAGGAGGAGCAAAGAAGAAGACTTCGGGAGATAAACGAAAGGACAGAGGCTGAGGAGGACTGGAAAAAACAATATGATATAACAGAAGAAGAAGAAAGAGAACTTCATAGAGTAGGAGAAGGGTAGATGACTACTGAGTAAAATATATTCTTATAGATTATAAATGCATAGAGATAGATTTATATATATATAAAGCAAGAGGGTAGAGAGAGGGAAGGGAGGAGGAAGAGAGGGAAAAAAAATATGGGAAAGAAAATAAATCGGGAGAGGGTATTGGTCTCTATGCCGGGAGTTGGCATACCTTCCCCCCCCCCCCAGGACCATGGCTGGTCGTTTCCAAGGCAGAAGTGCTTTGGAGGAAGAGGGGGGAGAAATGTTTGTGTGGGGAGGGGAGGGGAGGGCGGGAAGGGGGAGGGGAGTGGGAGGGGGGAAGGGAAGGGGAAGGGGAGCACCATCACATTAAAGAGCCAATGGGGAGTGGAATTAGAAAATTCAAAATATGAAAAATGGAGAATAGATTGAGAATATCAACATTGAATGTGAAAGGTTTGGGGTCAATAATAAAGAGAAAAAGGATAGAATCGATATTAAAAAAAGATAAGGCCGATATAATTTTTTTACAAGAAACACATGGAAAAAGAGATAAAAAAAATGAGCTTAGATTGAACTGGGTAGCCATTTATGAGGAAGCATTTGGTACATCCAAATCAAGAGGAGTTGCAATAATAATTTCCAAAAGATGCAATTTCATTGTAACAAGTGTGGAGTTAGATGAAAAAGGTAGATATGTAATTATACAAGGTGAAATAGATGGAGAAACATATGGTATAATGAATATTTACGCACCTAATGAAAAGCAAAAAGAGTTTTATGAAGAAATATTTAATAAGATCAAAAAAATGAAAGGAGACTATACAATAATCGCAGGTGATTTTAATATGGTGATGGATAGATGGAAAGATAAATCAGATCCATCAATTAGAGATAGATACAATAATATAACAATTTTGAATAAATTAGTGAGTAGAAATGAACTGATAGATGTTTGGAGGCTAATAAAGGGTGAAGAAAAGAAATATACGTATTATTCATCAGTTCATAAAAATTACTCAAGAATAGATTATATTTTTGTTTCAAAGAATATGATACCTAGATTAATAAATACAGAAATTGAAACAATAAAAGTGACAGATCATGCTCTGATGAACTTGGATATAACTATGAAAAGGAATTATAGAGAAGCAAAAAGGTGGAGACTGGATACTAAGTTATTTAATTATAAGGAGATAGTAAATAAAATAGAGAAGGAGTGGCAAGAAATTTGGGATATAAACAATAAGGAAGTAACACAAGATGTATTGTGGGATACAATGAAGGCAGTGGTAAGAGGATTATGCATTAAAGAATCAAGCAAATTAAAGAGACAATTAGGAGAAAAAAAATTAAAATTAGAAAAAGAAATAAAGGAACTAGAGAATGATTATATAATAGATAGAACTAAACAGAAATTAATAATATTACAAGCAAAAAGAGATGAATTAGAAAAGATAGAAATGGACGAAGTTCAGAAAAATCTAATATACTTGGAAAGGGAATACTTTGAATATAGTAATAAAAATTCTAAAATGCTGGCTAAATCAGTACAATCAAAAAAAACTAGAAATATGATTGGCATAGTTAAAGATAAATTTGGTAAAGAAAAAAGGTTGATGAAAGAGAAATTAAAAATATTTGAGGAATTTTTTCGAGAATTGTATTCAGCAGAAGATAAATCTTTAGAGAACATAGAGGAGTATATTAATGAAAATTGGAAAGTAAGATTAACAGAACAAGATAAAGGATTGATGGAAGAAATGATATCAGAAGAGGAAATAGAAGAAGTAATAAATAATTTAAAAGGAGGAAAATCACCAGGATTGGATGGACTAGGTCCAGAATATTATAAAACATTTAAAAAAGGTCTAATTCCTAAACTAAAAGTGTTATATAATAGTATATTGAGGGGTGAAAAAATTCCATTATCATGGAAGCAGTCACTAATAATATTAATTTTAAAACCAAATAAGGATCCTATGGATCCAGGTTCTTATAGACCAATATCTTTAATAAATCAAGATGCAAAAATCTTGACAGCAATAATGGCGAAGAGGTTAAATAAATTTATTTATAAGTATATACATAAAGATCAATGTGGTTTTATTCAAGGAAGACAGATGGCAAATTTAATAGGGAAAACGATAAATAAAATAAATATAATGGACAGAGATAAACAAAAAGCTGGAATTTTAGCCCTAGATATATTTAAAGCCTTTGATTGTGTGGAATGGCCGGCATTAAAAACAATTTTAAATAAAATAGGATTAGGAGAGAGATTTAAAGGGTTAATAAATCAATTGTATTCACATAATACATCTGTAGTGATGGTAAATGATGGATTTACAGAACAGATTCAAATAACAAGAGGAACGAGACAAGGATGTCCATTATCTCCAGTTTTATTTGCAATAGTTATAGAAATGTTAGCGAATGTGATAAGAAATGATGAGAATTTGGAAGGAATTGGAGTTAAGGAAAAAAATAAAATAAGCTTATTTGCAGATGACACATTGTTGACAATTAAGGATCCAATTGAAAAGATAGATAGGATAGATAAACATTTAATAGAGTTTGGGGAGAAGACGGGATTAGAAATAAATTGGGCCAAATCAGAAATAATGTTATTTAATTATACTAAAGAAGAAGTACAAAAATTTATAAGTAGTAAAAGAGGATTACTTAAAATAAAATAATCAATTAAATATTTAGGAATAGAGATTACAAAAAATTTACAAGAATTACAGGAAAAAAATTTCAAGAAATTAAGATTAGAAACAAAAAGGAAATTAGAGGACTACAAAAATATAAAGCTATCGTGGTTTGGTAGAATAGCAGTGGTAAAAATGAAAATTTTACCTAAAATTAACTTTTTGTTTAGAATGCTACCAATAAAAATATCAGAGGAAGAATTAAAGGAGTGGCAAAAGATATTAAATAATTTTTGTAATGGAAATAAAAAATCGAGGATTAACAAGAAATATTGGTATAAAAGTCAAAAAGAAGGTGGCCTGGGACTTCCAAATTTAAAATGGTATTATTATGCAAATCAATTGAGATATATCATAGAGGGGGTTTCAGGAAAGGGTGATTTAGATTGGTTAGAGATAGAAGATATGAATATTGAGACAAAATTAGAAAATATATTTTTTAGGAATTTTTCAAAGAAAGAAATGGAGAAGATAGAAAATCCTTTTATAAAAAATATAATAGAAATATGGAAAAAAAATAAAAGAAAATTAATACCGAATATATCAATATTAACTCCGATAGTGATGATGGAAAAATTTCCAATAAATTTAAGAGAAATAATAGAGAAAGAAATAAAAAAACAAAAAATTTATAGATTAAAAGAATGGATGAAAATAATGATAAATAAAGATAGAATGAAAGAGAGATTGCAGGAAACTAAAATATCCTGGTTTAATTATATACAATTAGAGCAATGGACAAAGAGTATGAAAAGATATGTTAAGGATTTTAAAGAATATACTAAATTTGAACAAATTATTATTCAAAGAGAAAATATGCAAGAAAATGAAATACTAAAAGGTATTACAAGTGAAATATATAAAATATTAGCAAAAGAACAAGAAGAGGATTTTCTTAGAAAAATATGGGAGGAAGAGATAGTACAAAATATAGATATACAAGAATGGAGAAAAATTTGGAAACAACGTCATTTAAAAAAATTATCAATAAGAATAAAAGAGAATTATTATAAATTAGTGTGGAAATGGTACTTGACTCCAGTGAAATTAAATCAAATAGATGAGAAATATTCAAGATTATGTTGGAGAGGATGTCAAGAAATTGGTACATATATGCATATGTGGTGGAATTGCAATAAGATAATGGAGTTTTGGCAAAAGGTTTTTAAAGAGATAAAAGAGATTATAGGAGCAGATATACCAGTATGTCCAAATATTGCATTGTTATCTATATATGATAAGGTTGAGTGTACTCAAGTAAAGAAAGAATTAATAACAAATTTGTTAACTGCAGCGAGATTAATAATAGCAAAAAAATGGAAAGCAAATGAAAAATTTCAAATAGAGGAATGGTATAACGAAGTGTGGAAAATCGCAATTAATGATAAACTAACATGTAGAATTAGATTTATGAAAGGTTTGGTTAAAGGGAATGATTTTGAAGAAATTTGGAAAATATTTTTGGATAAAGTTCTGAAAAGAGATAGTAATACTACCCTGTCAAAAGAAGAATGGCAATTTTGGAAAGTGGATTAAATAAAAAGTTGGCTCTGGGGGGTGGGTATTTTTTAGTTTTAGTTTTGTTTTTCTTTTATGTTGTATATTTTGTAACTCTTAGTAGGTGTGTGTGTTAAACTTGTGATTTATAGATTTAAAAGGATAAGTGATGTCAATGTTTTTTTAAAAAAAAAGTTAAAAGAATTAACAATAGAAATAGATTAAAGGGGATGTGAAAAATATTGAATTAAATGTGAAATTATAATAGTTGAACAGATTTATAAATTTAAGGATAAAGGTGCAAAATAACAATGAAAGTTAGTATTGCTTAAGAGAAGAGAAAAAAAAGAAAAAGAAAAAAAATTATTTTTTTTAATTCACTATTATGTATATCACATGGTGTTTAACTTTTTTTTTCTTGTTTTGTATTTGTGATTTAGTTATATAATTAATAAAAATTTAAAAAAATTAAAAAAAAAAAACAATGAATTTGATGGTGTGGGATGGCTTCAACGGGACTTGTTGAAGTTGATGATGAGACAAAGGTAGCAGACAAATCAAAAAGTAAGGTCTATATCTGAGAGGAAGCAATTGCAAGAACCTGCAACAATGAGTCAGTCATCTATGTGTGAAAAGACAATGACTTCCTGCTGACATAACCACGCTGCCACTGTGCCATACACTTGGTGAAAATTGGTATACCAAAGAATAGGAGACAGAACCGGTAGACCTTTCTTCCTATGACAAAGCAGAAATAGCACCGATGTGACAGTTAGATTTCAATGTGAAAATATGAATCTTTGAAATCCAAAGTAGTAAACTCATCTCCTTTTTTCAGTAATGGAAGGATGGGATTCAGTGTGACCTAACAGAAAAGCCTGGAACAGATGAATGAATTCATGCTTCATAGATCCAGAACAGTGTGCAGCCCATCTTTCTTCTTCAGAAGGATGAAATAATAGGAGAAGAACCTCTGAGGGAGGAAGTGTGGTGGCACAGGTTCAATGGCTCATTTCTGGAGAAGGGTATATATCTCCTCCAGAAAAGGATCAGTAGAGGCAGTGATGCAAAGAATGCCAATAAGTGAATATTTGGCAAAATCAATCGCATAGCCCCTATCAATGATGTTCAGGACCCACGAATTGGTGGTGATGGTAGACCAGGCATGTCAGTACCAATGGAGTCTGTTGCCAAGGGGGAGAGGGGAAGGAAGGAGGCCCTGAGAAAAGTCATATGTGCTGCCTGTCCAGGGATGGTTTTCTTTTATAAGACTGGGACCAGTAGCAAGAACACACAGTGGACTTCCTTGAGGGAGGCAATGAAGGAAACGTGGATTTCTGGCACTGCAATGATGCTGGGCTATAGGTTATTTTTCAGGTGGAAATATGCCTCAACCAGGAGCAGCTAGGCCTGGAGGGCCAAGTACACTGGGATGGCAAGCCAAATTTCTTAGCAGTTGTTCTCATCTTATGGGTGTATTCCAAGGTATCGTCTTTATCCTTGTAGAGCAACCCGGACTCATCAATGGGAAGGTCTTCAATTGTGTTCCTGACTTGATGAAATAGGCCAGAGGATCTCAACCAGACATGATGACACAAGGCTATCACTGAGGCCAGGGATTGGTGCTACAGTCAGCCACATGCCCTGCCATCATAAGCTGCTGTGTTGCCAGAGTGTAGACTTCAGTCTGAAGGTCCAATGCCAAACAATGGTCATCCTCAGAGACCTTGGTGAAGAGATGTGTCATCTGCTCCCAGAGAAGTTGCTGGTAAGTGGACATGTATGCTTCATAATTGGCTATCCGGAAAGACAGTGCTACCATAGAATAAAACTTCTTGGCCAGGACAACCAGCTTGCAACCTTCCTTGTCAGTAGGGGGTCTTTTACAACTATAGAGTTGGGCTTTGAGTGGTGGTGTTACCCTGTTCTCTGGGGGTCCCGGGAGGGGCACCCAAATAACCAAAACACAAACACAAAGTTGGGGAAATTAGCCGGAGCACTCACTAAAGCTAGCGAGAGGCAGGATAACTTAGCAGGGATCTTGCAACCCAGCGTCTACAGGGTCAGGTCAGTCAAGCAGTCAGACAGTTTTAAAATAGCAAAAATGATGTTTTTATTAGAAGACAAACAAACAGTAAAGACACCACAACCACACAGCTAACGGAAGAATCAGAAATAAGGATTTTCAGGGGAAATGGGTGATACGACACCATTTCTCGTAGTCCTGAAGAAGCTGAAGATAGTAGGGAAGAAACTCAGCGTGGAGGCCAAGGGGAGCTCACCAGACCAAGCGGCAGCAAGGCGGGATGGAAGTCCGGAGTGATCTGAGGTGCTCTCGGAATCAGGGGGTTTATATAGGGTGAATTGTGACTGCAGGCCATGCCATACTTGGTGAGAACAATGCGAGTTTGGAGTGGGACAAAGCTTTGGAAAAGGTCAAGTTTAACATGATCGGCTATCGCAAAATCAACAATAGTGTAGCCAGTATGCAAATGCAAGGTGCTTAGCTTGGCTTTGTAAGACTATCGGCTCGGGGCCGGGCGCCTTTGTTAGTGTCGCGCTTAAGCAAAAAGTTGTTCGTAGGGAGGTCCCTGAAGCAACAGAGTGGCTTTGTTTTGCCTGCCTAGGTGGAGAATGGAACGTCCAACAATTACGGGCCGCGCCTGTTTACGTGCTTGTCCGGAGGCCTCGCAAACACATGAAGAGGGGTGGCAGAGGAAGGCCAAATGATTTTGATATCAAAAGAGATATCTAGTGCTATCACCGGGTAGGCCTGGGCTGAAGTAACAGTGGTGTTAGGATGGGTAAACGAACTACAGAAACCACACCTTGTCGTATCCCCAGGTGGACACAGAGCTGGTCTCAACCCCCAAAACACACAGTAGGAAAAGTAAGGTAAAAGTAGAAGTGTAAAAGAAAACACATTCACACACAGAACTTTGGCTAAAGGATCCCTCCAAGTGCCAAGACTGTGTTCAGTATAGCCTATTAATAGAAGTGACAAGGAAGGATGTCTTTATTCTTCCATGCTTCCCCTTTTATACCATTTTCATGCTTACACAAGAGAAAAGATTCATGCATCAGCATTAGCAGAGACAGCTTGTACACATGTTACATTTTATCTGACCCTTAACATTCCCAAGACTGTACATTCTAGTCAACATCCTGGGTCATTCCTAAAGCCACCTTTGATGTTGGCAGTGTCCTTCCCTTCTGCACATACTGACCACCGACATGTACTAAGCAGACCAAGCACTTCTTAATGCAAGGTTGTTTGATGAGCCCTGGGTGTTCAAATACTAACCAATAACAAGCGTTAATTCGATAGCAAGTCACTGAGTACCAAATTTCAAGCCTAACAATCCTCCCTTTGATGCTTTGACAATCCAGGAGCGTCAACAAGCATCATTACTACAATCTCTGCAATCCATATGCCATATCCTGAATAAAATGTTGGCCCTTTCCGCACAAGGCAAGTAAATGGCTCCGTGCCGTTACTTACCGGTTCTTCTCTCTTTGAAGCAACGCGGACTTTCCCTTAAGCCCTTCTGCAGGGCTCCTTTCTTGTTGCAGGGTGAATCGGAGCAGTGCAAGGTCTGTAGATCCGCACTGCTGAGGCTGAAAATGGCGGCTTCCTGTTCTTCGTGGGTCCGGACCAACCGCTGACGCTGACCACGCCCACGGCCCGCCCTCTGCTGATCACAGGCTCACATTGGTGCGAGCCTGCACATCTGCACAAGTGAGAGGTACGAAATGGCGTGCTCCAGAAGATTGAAACACCGGATTTTTCCAGTCTTCACTTAGCATGCTGGAGGACCACTTGGGGGTGTTTTGGATCTGATTAAGGTGAGGAACTAACGTAAGTAGTTCTGATCCAAGGTGCAGACAACCCCCGTGACAGGATGCCTTGGCCCATTTTAACTTCCTCGTGTGGAAAGGGCCGTTGTGTAATTATCTGACTGAAAATGTCCCATTCCTAACCAATTTAGTTCATTCACCCCAAGTACTGCAATATCTATACATTCCATTTCTTATTTTACTATGTCTAGCTTCCCCTGATTCATACTACTCACATTCCATGTTCCTATATGTGATGTGCAGCTCCAGACATTTCTTCCATCTCTGAGCACACCAACTGAATGTCCTTTCAGTAGGAGTCCAGTTGCATCATTAGCCACAGCACTATTCATATTTGCCCTCTGCTCTTCCCCAGTAGCTTGTTGAGTGCCTTCTGACCTGGGAGCCAGATCTTCTGGCATTCTCTCTTGTTTCATTTTGGACTGTCTCATCACAGGGTTTTCATGATAAAAGACATTCAAAAGGAGTTTACTGTGCCTCCTTCTGCATAGTACTAACAAGTGTTAGCTATGGTGCCACTGCCATTGTCTCTGAGAGATCCTCTATCAGTGTCACACGCTGCTGCTGCTGCTGCTGCTGCTGCTGCTGCTGCTGCTGCCGCCCAGTGACTGTTTGGCATATTCAGTCTGGTTTATCAGCAAAAGCCTGTCTGACATAGCAGCACTGCTACCATCAACATAATCTCTTGCATCACAGGAGCAGGTAATCCTTCCATACACTTGACTCTTCACTTAAACTGTGGATTTTTAAGTCTCTTATCCAATGAGTTTCTAAGCTTCTTTAACATCTCTTGATTCTAAAATTGTTCGCTTTCTTTCAGTATGAAGACTTGACAATATTATGGATCAATATCATTCTTAAGTACCATCCACTTGTATTTTGAACAGGAGGGATGTACAAACAAGATTTGGGCCTAAATTCAATGCTAGTCTACACCTGAGTAATTCCATTGAATCCATTGTTGAATTGTAAATGTTAACTCATATGTAACGTTACTACGGTTATGATATGTCCGGTGAGAGCACTAGATATCGTTTGATATCAAATAATTTGGCCTTTACTTGACCTTTCTCTGGCACCCCGCTTCACGTGTTTGCAGAGGTCCACCGGACAAGCACGTAATAGGTGCAGCCGTTAATGGTTGTAAATTCCAAACCTCATTCAGGCAGGCAGCTTAATGCCTCTCCATTGCTTAAGGGACCACTCCTTCTTACAAACCAGCCTTGCTCAGCGCAACTTTACAAAGACATCCAGCCGAGTGCCGAGCCATTCCTTTATGTTGGGCCATTTGCATACTGGCCATACTATTGTCATCCAGCACTAAACTCATCATGTAAAATCTGACCTTTTCCAATGCCTTTGTCCAGCTACAAATTTTCTCACTGAGCATGGCATGGCCTGTACGTAAAATCCACCCTATAAAAGGTCCCCAATTCCGAGCCCTCCTCGGATCGCTCCTGAGTTTCATCCAGCCTTGCTGTTGGTTTGTCCAGTGAGCTCCCCTCAGCGAACCGCACTGAACTTTCCTCCCCTTGACCTCCTCTTCTCTCCAGGACTACGAGACCAGGTGTCATATTACCCATTCCCCCAAAACTCTCTATTTCTATTTCCCAGTTAGTTAGTGTATGTCGTGTCTTTCCTGTTGTTTGTCCATAATAAAAATATTATTTGTTACTTTAAAGCTGTCTGACTGCTCTTCTGACCTGACGCTGTATACATAGGGTAAAAGATCCTAGCTAAAAGTTACCCTGCCTCTCGTTAACTTAAGAGAGTGCTCAAGTCTAATTTCCCCCATCTTGTGTTTTAATTTGGTAATTTGGGCGTCCCTCCCAGGACCCCCAACATACAGGGTAACAGTAAGTCTCATTGATTCAATTAGTCTACCCCATATGGGACTATCAATTGGATTTAAACCTTGGCATTTGCATTTGCATTTGTCGACTCAGCTAAAGCCAGGAATGATAGCCTATTTCAACCTTATTTATGTATGTGGGGAAATGAACAGCACAGTGATCTGAGGTAAAGCTCTAGCATAACATTGACGCTAACCTGGAAAGCTAGTCAACATTATATAAAGCAAATCCTGCTGTATTTTAACTGGAATGCACATGCCTGTATTCTTATAAACTGATAGTTCATTGTAACAGAAAAACACTGATGGAACAGCAAAGAAGAAAGAATATCTACAAGGATCCTTTTTCCCTCTAATGTTTTCTCCACTTATTTCACTGGAAAAATAAAGCAATGATGTATGAAACCCACACATAGCCTAAACTGATCCCAAAAGATACTTGAGCAGCAAGGGCCACCCACTCAGAAATTGTATGTTTTTGCACTGACGCATAGTCTCCTGTATATAATTCTTACCTCTCCTTCATCCTATACTACTTGCTGTTCATCTTCTGTGAAGATTTCTCCTTCTCTGGGCCACAGTTGCCCCAGACACATCATTTCAAGATGTGCCACCCAATAAGAACCAATGTTTATGAAATAGTATTTAGCCACATTTCTGTAAAGGCTGCTTTACACACTGCAGTAGAAACAGACACACGTTTAAAAAAAATTAGCATGCATTCATTTTTTCCTAGTAATATGTGAGATGGTTACTCATGTTTTCACTTCCCCACAGGTACATCACAGGACACTTGTGGCTTAGCATAAGTACCCACAGCATATTCTAGTGAAATGTTCTGCACAATAATAGTTAAGTTACTTAGGAACTGGACTAAGCTGAACCAGGCTGACACACTTTGACTGATGGCATATGCATTTGAAATGGACCCAAAAAAATGCATATACTCTCAAAGCATTCAGGTAACTTTCTCTACACATTTATGGCCATCCCAATTTGATTATAACCAAGATTCTGTGGAGTCTAATAGCAGCATAGTCAGTAACAGATCAGAATCACAAGATCTCAGACAAATCCAGATTATCAACTTGGTTTAACGGTGTTTAGTTTATGTACCCCTATGTTTCTGCTGTTCCCCCTGAAGTATTTTCATCTGCCCTGCTCATACACTAGAGTCCTACCTGCTGTGGCAATACATACACACCCACTCTCGTACCCTAAATTTAACTAGTTATGCCCTAATTAGATGCTCAAAAGACATAACACATTTATTTATTGGTGAAGGACACTCTTTATCAGAGCTGGTTTTGCTCTACTCATTTCACACACACACCCATTTTTGGCTGGTTCATGGCCTCCGTAAAAAGCAGGGATTTGGGAGAGCGGGGAGTATCATGTTATCTGTGCAGTTTTCATGCATTTTGGGCAGTTTTCAGGTGAAAAACCACCAGCCAAATTGCCATTTAAAAAAAATCAAGGCTTCAGGGGATTGGGTGTATTGCCAGAGCCCTTTGAAAGTCACAAAAATGGGGTTTGCTGGCTACAGTCCTACTTGCCCCCACTTTGAAAGTGAAAACCCTTACCAGGCCTATGTTGCAGTTAATAAAATAATTGCCTTGTTATTCATGGAATGGTGGTCACCTTCTCAGAATGAGAAATGTGGTTAAAGAGCATTGGAGCTATTAGAAAATGGAGATAGCAGAGATTCACTTTAAGATTACAGTATGCTTGCATGCAAAACATATGATCTAGCGGCCATGCTTCTTTATGAGTAGGGAGTTAAAAGATGCAAGTATTTAATGGTGCAGAAAAAATGTTCTGCATATGCTCAAAGATTGTCAGAATATTTCTAATTAAGAATTCTCTGCTTGGAGTTATTGACTTATCTTAATAACTACTTACAGCTGGACTTCAGTGATGCAGTATATCAGAATCCTCAATCTGATATGAACATATAATTCTTTATTCATCTTTTTCATTCTAGACAAACAATCCACAGTATTCCAAGGGTGAGTGAAAAGCATACATATGAGTGGAGGTAGATGGGGAAGGAAAGACAAAAGATGTATATCAGTGACAGAGCTTAATTGAACTTTGTTAGATGCCATTTTCTTAGACAGGGCCCTGCAACCTGATAGTTTCCAAATGCAAGATGTCATACGTCCACCACCCCAAGCCATCAGTATGATCTGTAATTCTGTGCTTTGGGGGGAAAAAAAGGAACTTAAAAACTATCAAAAAAAGTGCCAAGAAGTAGATCATTAGTGAGCAACAGTGACAAACATGCCTTACCCAGAAAACCTCATGCTTTCTTAAAGAAAAACTTATAACTTAACAAAATTAACGATAACATTACAAATCAAATTCTAGCCCTACTAACAATATCAACAACATAATTTTCTAGCTATCAATCCAAACGCTATTCTAATATACTGATGAGGTGAGGATGCTTTATCTCTGTATGTTGGATAATGTTTTAAATAAACAAAAGTCAGGCCAGAAAAAAAAAGTGAGAACAACTTATATTTTATGTCGATGACTGGAAAGGGGAACCGTACATACCTACATAATATCAACAGAGGATTTGCCCCAGTAGATTGAGCAATCACACTGGGTATTCATTTAGCCTCCAGCAGTGCCCATTCCTTTTGCTTCCAAAGAAAATGACCCCCCCACCTTCTTATCCTTACAACGTGCATGGACAACTATGCAAACTATTAAGTGGGAAAAATAAGCTCCCTCATAAACCTAGTGGAATCTGCTGATGCCCCCAAAACACAAAAATTAGGTTTTAAAAATATTTTGGCACATAAAAGCTAATAATACCAGCAAATACTCAAATGCAGCTATGCCTGTATTATTGCAAAAAGGTTCTTCTTAAATCACGTGGGCCCACTAGGATTCAAGTTCTCAAAGGTTATGTGTGGGCAGTTCTTGCTATTCAAACAGTTCTCCAGTGAGAACCGTAAGGTTCTGCTCTGCTAAGAAAAAGAATTATCTCCGCATTTAAGACAAAGGAAATACTAGAATCAAACATGCTATTCTCTTGTTAAAATGTATATAATATCCTCTAACAATTATATTTTAATGACATCTATGATGTTGTGTCTTTTTTGTGATGGATCACCATATTTTGATTACCATCTGCTTGATGGTAAAACCACCATATGTAAAACCACCACAGAATAAATAGGACCTGTGAAAAATAATAATTAAAATTCTTAGGATGCCTAGGAAATCCTAGGATGCATCATGTTCAGCATGGGAAATTGGTGACCTCTTTGGATTTCATAGATTTTTGAGACCAAAGGGGGATCCTGAAAACACAAAGGTAGGATATGGGTTCAACTTCTAGTAGACACGGGATCCAAGTTCTTATTTCTGTTCAGCAGTTCTCTATGAAAATGTATGAGCACCATTAATTACGCTTTCCCATTTTGAAATGAATCTTCTTTGTTCTATTGGCTATACCTGTTGCCTAATCAGTATGATCTCTCTCCTTTAATCACTCTGATGCAATCAAGAAAGAACAAGAATCTTAAATACTTTCAGTATCTTGTAGTTTCTCCATCATAATGCTGATTAGCCTAAAAGTCAGATTCATCCTACATATTCTATAAATCAGCACACTGCATGCCCAATCCCATCTGAGAGTATCAAGACTAGCTTTCCTCTGCATTATTTCCCAGATGAACAACAATACGAACATTTCAACCAGACAACAAGCCTTGCAACTTACTTGGATTCTCACAGGTCAGAGAGCTATCAGGACCTATGTATATGGTCTTCTGAGAGATCTGGTAGAAGTAGATTGGGGATGTGCCCTGGACAAGATTCATCTCCTTCCACTGTTGCCACTTCATACTGAAGAACCTATAAGTCAGATTCTAAATTAAATGT
Organism: Ctenosaura bakeri; assembly: GCA_948474755.1. Taxonomy (NCBI): domain Eukaryota; kingdom Metazoa; phylum Chordata; class Lepidosauria; order Squamata; family Iguanidae; genus Ctenosaura; species Ctenosaura bakeri. The sequence continues at coordinate 383,940 of CAOLHI010000757.1, read as the reverse complement.
GGTCCACTTCTCATGAAGGACCTTTCCTGATATTGTTTTTGCAGTGGGAACTGAATCCCTTCATCCACTGAACATAAGCTTAGAGGATAATATTTCTGTATCCTAGAACAGTGCTTCTCAATCTATCTGCTGTAGTGAGCCATAATTTTTTCCCTCAGTGTGCCAAAGACCAGTACCATATTTGTGCCCTAACATATTTGTATAGTTTCCTGGAAATTCACTATGGACTGGCAGCCACTGGATCATGGACCAGCACCAAACCATGAGCCACCACTTTGAGTAGCACTTTCCTAGAAGGAATAGACCAAACCAAGTAGACCTCGTGAAGATCAAGCCAAAAGTGACTGGATATGAGATCATCTATTGATAGAATCATAGAATCATAGAAATGTAGAGTTGGAAGAGACCAAACGGGCCATCCAGTCCAACCCCCTGCCATGCAGGAACACTCTCAAAGCACTCCCGACAGATGGTCATCTAGCCTCTGCTTAAAAACCTCCAAAGAAGGAGACTCCAGTACACTCCAAGGCAGCATATTCCACTGCCAGACAGCCTTGACTGTCAGGAAGTTCTTCCTGAGGTTCAGGTGGAATCTCCTTTCCTGCAGCTTGAATCCATTGCTCCTTGTCCTGGTTTCTGGAGCAGCAGAAAACAAGACATTGTCTCCATCAACTGTCACACATGTGACAGTTGATGGAGACAATTCATTGCACAATAAATAATTTGTCCTGTTAGAATTTTGCTAATTATAATTTCTTGCATTGTACAATATACAGCCAAGAGTATATGGCAGACCAATGCATCAATGATTTCAAGAAGAAAAAATAAATAAAACAGGCAGAGGGAGCAAACAGGTGCTGTTCCTTTGTTTTCATACTGTTTTAACATTCTGTCTAAATTTAGCATTGACATTCTAACAAATTTTTCTGAGATTAAATTTCAAGAGAAAAAACTTTAAAAATCTTTGCTGAGATCATAAAAAACAAATATATTCAAATGATTCATTTATACACATATTTTCTTTGCTTATCCTAGTCTTCTTAGAGTAAACCCAATGAAATCTGGTGTGTAATTTTTCAAAGGAAAAATATTTTTCCAAAGATATTTTTTTTGTCTGTTCACATAGATAGCAGCAAATTCTGATGGTGATCCTTTGACTTATGTATGTCTGACCAGATCTTTCATTAAATATACTCAGAAAATGATTAAAGCATTTTGGCAGAATTTCTACAAAGGTGAGTACATTTCATAACACTCCAACACTCTGTACTCCCAATACCAGAAGTCAACTGGAAGAAAAGAGCAGAAGTTCACCTAAATTCCATACTTATGGTCCAGGGTTAACCAAACTATTGTATTTTCCTATTTCTCACATCACCTAGCTTTTGGATTTCAGCTTTGTTGTTTCTCTGGCATATTTTGTTTTATCTCTTGATCCAAAAATACAAATTGCACCATTATGTTGGAGCCTCTAGAGATTATTTAAAAGAATAAATGCTGTTAACACTGGTAGCCATCCTAGCCAGACTGGAGAATTGGACTACTCAAATGATGTATTACTTGAGTAGTCCAATTCTCCAGACCAGCTAAGATGGCTACCAGTGTTAACAGCATTTATTCCTTTAAATAATCTCCAGAGACTCCAACATAATGGTGCAATTTGTATTTTTGGATCAAGAGATAAAACAAATAATAAGCCACCATAAACTACTGCAGTATTTTAATCCAGGCTGATTTGGATTTCACAAGTATACACACTCCCTTTGTTGAACTAAGTCTAAATACCATCCTCAGTTTAGACTGTTGGCCAGTTTAGACTGTTGGCCCTGCACTGGGAGATGCGCATGGCTACAATTCCATAGACGTGCATTCCAATGCTACTCCAAAAAAACCCTCACCTTGCAAGCAGCGCAGCCCCCCCACCCAATACTTTGTTGTTAGAGAATGGAGGGAAGGGAAAGAAGACATCCCGCAATTTGGCTGTAGTTGAATGTACTGAGACAGGCACTTGCAGAACCCTCTGAATATCCTTTGCGGATAGTGTCCTTGTAGTGCATCCAGCTACAAAAAATAGCTGGGTATACCACCATCCATCTCCCCATTCTCCAACAGCATGAAAATGGCCATCCTGGGGAGGCTGTGCCAGTTTTGAGGAGATTTTGGTGTTGTATAGCCAGACATACACAATACCATAAAAATGAGTTCTGATGGTATAAGTTGACATATGCCATCAAAATTCACTAACAAGATGTCAGACTGTCACTGTTCCACTGTTGGTAGCATTTGCATAGCATTCTGTGGTGAAAAGAATAAGTATCAGGGTAACTGAAATTCCTGAGTAATTATAATTGATTCAGAATAATTGAAATCAAAGATTCACTGAGTGCCTAATCTAGGGTGATGTTCACACTTCTTTTTACCTTAACCAAAAGTATAACAATATGAATCTCTAAGAACAATTAGGCTTGGGCCCTCCCACTCTTTGTACAGCTGACTTTGCAAAGTATCATCTCCTGTGCATGGAGACTTTGCCAAAGAGCACAGAGAATTTGGATGAATGTCAGTACTCGCAGCTCTAAGTAGTCTAATCAATCTGTTCACACAGTTTGCAAAAAAGAAAAAGAAAAAAGCCACACAAAGTAACTTACATAAGCCATTGCTACTAATTAAGGCAAATTTTGGTAAGATATTTTAATAATGACACTTTAGGAGAAAAGACATTTCTTCAGATTTTTTTAATGTGCCTCTTTCTTTAGAGTTTTTTTTGTTGTTGTTGTTGGTCTTCCTGTCATCAGAACCTACATTTTAGTAAAAGGGCCATTCATGCACTAGGTAAAACCGTCATTTCAACTGGATAGGATCCTATGTATACACGCATCTCCTGGAACTAAATACTAACCCCCCAAAAGATATCTTTATCTTCCTTTTAAAATCAGAGTGACGGCAGCATTGACGTGGGTAAGGGGTGCAAAACTGGGAGGCAGCTGTTAGACAGACAAAACTAAATCAATGAAAGCCGTTATAAAGTCTCACAGCCTACTGCTGTTTCCTCCAGTGACGACAAAGACAGAAGAAGCCTGTTTTCAGCTAGCAAGAGAATGACATTTGTGTACACAAAGTACTGTTAAAATAAAAAAACACCCAAGCTTTGTACTTATGGTGGCCAGATTGTTTTTCTGCCAAGGATGTGACATTTATACAAATGATGCTGCAAACCAGAGGAGAATGATAATTTTAAAACCTTGCCACTATTACTACACTTTTAAGAAAGAAACCTTTATGCCTCAACATCTATGCTCAGCAGGGGAGGAAGAGGGAGCTGGGGATCATTAGTTATCAGAGCTATAGTCCTGCACACAGTTAAGTCATTTCACTTCAAAACAACTCCAAAATGGACTTAAACACCTATTAAAATTGTAGTTCATGTGTGTCCAAAAGTCATAGGTCCAAAGTGCAAAAATGTGCTGGGGTAATACTGGAAAGTACATGATGCATTTTGTTATATTTATTCCAGTCTTTTAATTGCAAGACTTCATAGTTCAAATTCAGTAACATTTTTGAAATTTATTGATTAGGATGGATATATATATAGAGATACATACATACATACATACATACATACATACATACACACACCTACCAAGACTCCTAGATCCCTTTCACACGTACTGCTATCCAGCCACGCATCCCCCATCCTATATTTGTGCTTTCCATTTTTTCTGCCTAAGTGCAGGACCTTACATTTCTCTCTGTTGAAATTCATATTGTTAGCTTTGGCCCAGCTCTCCAATCTGTCAATGTCATTTTGAATATTGATCCTGTCCTCTGCTGTATTAGCAACCCCTCCCAATTTGGTATCATCTGCAAATTTGATCAGCATGCCCTCCGCTCCTTCATCCAAGTTATTAATGAAGATGTTGAACAGCACTGGGCCCAGGCCAGAACCCTGTGGCACCCCACTAGTCACTTCTCTCCAGAATGAAAAGCAGCCATTCGTGATCACCCTTTGGGTTTGTTCGATCAACCAATTACAAATCCACCTAACAGTAGCCCTGTCCAGCCCACATTTTACCAGCTTCATTGCAAGAATGTCATGGGGAACTTTGTCAAAAGCCTTACTGAAATCGAGATATGCTTCAGCCACAGCATTCCCTTCATCTATCATCTATCATAAAAAGAGATAAGATTATTCTGGCATAACTAGACTTCATTTCCAAAATCTCTTAACATTGTTATATCATTGTACTGCATTTTTCAGCCATTTTACACGTTAGTACATAGCATTTCCATTACCATATTCCTGCTTCATGATATCTGCCGTAATCATCACAATGAAATTTTTCCACATATTACCATGAATTATAGACTTCTATCAAAGGTCACCCAGCAATCACCTACAATTTGCCATTCTTTCTGAATTTCATCATCTGATTTCAGTCTTTGAGAGACTTTGTCAGCGTTTTTATTTTCAATAAAGGTTCCCCACCATTGTTCTATTGTAGGTATTTGCTGTGTTTTCCATACCTTAGCGTATTCAATACGTGCAGTTGTTATCATATAGAATAATATTCCCAACATTGATAAATGTAACTTAGACCAGCTTTCCAAATCTTTAATTATCTCCTTCCATTTTTTTTCATAATTATTTGAATATAGCTCATTATTTCTTCTGGCTATCCAAATTCCCAAATATTTAACTTTTTGTCCTCTCTTGAATCCCGTTTTTTGTATTATTTCCGTCTCTTCTCTCTCTCTCAAATTTTTAGTTAAGAAATTTGTTTTTTCCACATTTATCTTAAATTCGGAGAACTCTCCATACTCCTGAATTATTTTAATCAATTTTCCAATGCCTCTACATGGGTCCTCCAAAAAAACCACCAAATCATCTGCGAAGGCTTTCAATTTGTATTGATGTTTCTTAATTTGAACTCCTTTAATGTCATTGTCTTCTCTAATGGCATTATTTAATATTTCCAATGTCATAATAAATAGCAGAGGGGACAATGGACACCCTTGTCTAGTCCCCCTCTTCAGTTCTATCAACTGTGTTCTTTCACCATTTATCAGAAGTCTGGCTTGTTGCTGTTTATAAATTGCTTCAACCCATGAGACAAATTTCTCTCCAGCCGATATTTGTTTACAAGTCATTATCATAAAAGGCCAGTTAATCATATCAAATGCTTTCTCAGCATCAAGAAATATCATCGTCATTTTCCGTTCATTATGTCTTTCGTAATACTCTATTATATTTAAAACCGTTCGAATATTATTCCTCAACGATCTTTTTGGCAGAAACCCATTTTGATCTTCATTGATAATGTCAGACAACACCTTTTTGAGTCTAACAGCAAGGATTGAAGCAAAAATCTTGTAGTCTACATTCAAAAGTGATATTGGCCTATAATTTTTCACATCAGTCAAATCTCTGCCTTCTTTGGGAATCAATACTACATTCGCTTCTTTCCAAGTGTCTGGTATTCCTTCCTTTACAATTTCATTTATTGTGCTTTGTAGAGGTATTGAAATCTCACGTTCCAATATCTTATAATATCTATCAGTAAAGCCATCTGGACCTGGAGCCTTATCAGTCTTCAAATTCCGAATGGCCTCAACCACTTCCATCATTGAAATAGGTTTATTCAATGTCAATCTTTGCTCATCATTGAACCTCATTTTATTCATTTTCTCCAAATATTCTTGAGTTCCTTGTTGATTTATCAACTTTTTCTTTCCAATCACAATCTCCGATATAATATTCCTTGCCCTCCTTTTACGCAGCAAAGAGGCTAAAAACTTTGAAGGTTTGTTGGCTTGTTCAAAAAAATTGTATTTTGTTCTCCGCATCTGTTGCTCTATTTCATCTGCATTAAGTTGACTTAATTCAGCTTGATATAATTTCATCTGTAATCTAATCTGATGATTAGCCAGATTCTGTCTCATTTGTTTCTCGATCTCTTTCATCTTCTCCAAGATTAAGTCCTCTTTTTTTCTCTTCTCTTTCCTGATCTCAGCAGACCATCTAATGAAGTTTCCTCGCATAACAGCTTCACTTGCATCCCAGATAGTTTTCATTGACAACTTAGGTGCCATATTTTCAGCAAAGTAATTTGTTATCTCTCTTTTAGCTTTCTCTATATAGTTCTCCTTATTCCAAATCTCATCGTTCATTCTCCATGTTCTTTCTCTGTCTTTCAGCTGAATCTTAATTTGTATTGGATTATGGTCTGAACGCAAATTCAGTAAAATGTCCATTTGTGTAATCTTCATCAATAATTGCTTAGATACCAACATCATGTCTATCCTTGACATCGATTTGTGTTGATCAGAATAGAATGTGTATCCTTCAAGTTGTCCATTCTTATATCTCTAAGTGTCATATAAATTTAAATTGTCCATCAGATTGAAGAAACTCTTAGGAAGTTTACCATTGTTTCGGGAGATCAATTTCTGATTTGATCTATCGATTAAAGGATTAATGACTCCGTTAAAATCCCCCACAAAAATAATATTTGTGTTTCCTGATTCATTTAAGTACTCCAATTTCTGTTGCTGTATTTTGGGGGAAAATTCCCCTTTAGCCCCATTCGGTGCATATATTCCCACTATTAAAAATTTATCTTGTTTCAGAATCACTTCAACTCCTATATATCGACCATTTTTATCTTGGAAAATTTGACGCGCTTCGTATTTTGAATTCACATATATTAATACCCCCTTCTTCTTTTTATCGATCACAGATGCAAAGCAGCTTCCCAATTTTGGATTTCTAACGTATTTAAGATCTTGAGTTTTAATTCTAACCTCTTGAAGACTTATTATATCCAAATTTTGCTTCTCCAGATGATGAAAAATTTGTCTTCTTTTATATTCGGAGTTAAACCCCTTAATATTCCACGAATATATCTTCAGATCCATTTTCTTTTCCAATTTTATTATGTTTTATATCTTATAACTTGACTTAGTCCTCCTGAAGAGCTCCATCTAATTCCCCTTCTTCCTGTTCCCCGATTCCACCCGATGCTTCTCCCTATTCTAGCAATGTCTGGCCTTCTCCAAGGTCTTCTTCTTCTTGTTGGAGTTGCAATCTTCCCTCTTCCCTAGCAGTCTGCTCCTGTTCCTGAATTTTTTCCACCTCAGAAATATTTTTTTGGACTTCTCCTGTTCTTCAAGGGTGCTGAAAGATTATTGCAAGTGGTTTTTTTAATATCCTTGGATGTAATTCATCTGGCCCTGGAGACTCGAATTCATCTAGTTTAGCCAGATATTCCTGTACTACTTCTTTACTTATTCTGTGCTGCACTTCCCTCGCTTCCTCACCTGCTCCCCACACCTCAGGTTGGGTACTTCTATCCTTTTGGGAGAAAACTGAGGCAAAGAAGATATTGAGTAGTTCTGCCTTCTCACTTCCCCCCCTTATTAATTGCTCATCTTCTCCACGCAGTGATCCTATCATTTCCATGTTTTTCCTTTTGCTGCGGACATATCTAAAAAAGCCCTTTTTATTGTTTTTGATGTCTCTGGCAAGCCTGAGTTCATTCTGCATTTTAGCTTTTCTGACCTTCTCCCTACATCTCCTGGCTATTTGCTTGAATTCCTCTTTGATGATTTCACCATTCTTCCATTTCCTGTACATGTTTCTTTTAACACTTAGGCCTTTCCGCATGTGTAAAAATAACTGACCAAAAATGGGACTCACCGGCTTTCCTCTCCGTCCAGGTGAGTCCGTCGGGACGAGGAGGAGTGCGAGCTCGTCGCTCCGCACTCCTCCGGCGTCCAAAACGGCAGCTTCCGGTTGGTTGACGCTCTCCACCAACCAGAGAAGCTCACCAGCCAAAAGCCTGCTCCTGGAAGATTCGCAGGCATGCACTTGCGCGCGCCTGCAAATCCGCTCCGGAGCCAGGCGATGGAGCAGCATGGAGTTGTACGCTCCATGCTTTTTAAAAACCTCTAAAAAGAGGTTTTTAAAAACACTGCGCAACCAGTTCCAGTCGCTCCAGAGTGGACTGAGGTATGGAACTACAAAAAGTAGTCTGCCCCAGTCCACTCTACAGTGTAGAAGACCTCAGTTGGAGGTCACTCTGCACTGTTTTAATAGCCCGGTGCAGAAAGGGCCTTAACTCAGCTAAGAGTTCTTTTGTCAACCATTCCAGTTTCTTTAGATACCTGCCATTTTTCCTCCTTATTGGCACAGTTGCCTTGTCTATTATGGGTAGGCAAATTAATAGTCATAATGGTTAATTTGGGAGACAGTTATTATCAGGTCTTATTATATAGCAATCCTGTTTATATGGTTCCATGTGTTATTGGCATGCATCTGATTGTTCTTTATACAATTCTTTTGGTCGATAAAAGGAAACCAAATGGCTTCAAATGTGAGAATTTTTCTTCTCTTGCTTGATTGATCTGATAAGTCAACTCCACTAGAGTTAAATTCCAAACCTGATTATACCATTTCTCTAAACACTTTATAGAGGATGCTTCCAATTAGAACTGCCTTGCAGAAGTATTCAAACACACGCTTTGACCTTTCCCCATTTTGTTGTGTTACACCATGGAAATGCATTTAATTTGTGTTGTTACTGCTTGGTGTACAAAGATACTCAACACTGTGAAGATGCAAAATGTTTTTATCATGATTCAAACATTAACCCAATAAAAGGGAACTAGTACCTTTGGTTCCACAACTATTCATCCCATTAGTCTTCTTTAGTACAACTGTCTCAGCTCTGCACATTTGGATCCTGCTGTTTTTGCCAATTCATTTTGGCAGAATTGCTCTAGCTCCATCAGATTGAATGGGGACCACTGGGATGAGCAGCAACATTCAGGTTTTGCCACAGATTATTAATGAGATTGAGCTCTGGGCTCTGACTGGGTTATCTGAAGACATTTGGTTTTTTTCTTATAGAACAGTATACTTTTACTCTGTGTTTGAGGTCACTGACTTTTACCCTAAACCAGGCCCCTTGCAGACTGAAATACATTTTCCGGCTTAACTGTCCTGTAGTTGGCTCCATTCATCTTGCCCTCAACTCTGACCAGTTTCCAAAGCCCTACTGAAGAAAAGCAGCCCTACAACACAATGCTACCACCATCATGCTTTACCATGGGACAGCGTTCTCAAGCAATTAGCACGACTGGCTATGCACCACACATAGAATTTTGCAGCAAAGTCAGAATTTTCCATTTTTGTCTCATCAAATCACAGAACGTCTAATATCCGCAAGGATTTTCTTTTCCCCGCTCTTCCATAATGCAGAGATGTTTGGAGCATCCAGGTGCCAATACTGCATGAACAGTTTCTTCAGATAGATGCTGCATCTGAATTGCTTGTCTGACTTTGTACTCAATCACTTACCCAGTCACTCAGTTCTGGTGGATTGGCTTCCCTAGGCAGAGAATTGTTGAACCATATTCTTTCTATTTTGTAATAAGAAATTTATTGATGCTTTGGGGGGAGCATCCACTCTGTGTGTGTGTGTATGTTTATCCCATCTCTGATTGATGCTTCTGCACAACTTTATCCCAGATTTGTTTTCATTACTCCTCGGGTCCTTATGATACTGTTTGTTTGGATATATTCTCCAACAAACTCTTAAGACTCTTTTTTATCTTAAAAAAAAATATTTTGTACCTTCACAGTGTTGAGTGAAGTCAAGTGGTAACAATGGCAGTTTAAATTCATTTCGGTTCCAGGTTATTAACATAACAACAAGTGGAATGTCAAATGTGAAAAGTCAAGTCAATACTTGTGTAAGGCACTGTATATTTCTAAACCTATTTACCTAGAAGTAAGGGCCATTCAGTTCAATAGAATTTATTTTAAAATAAGTATACTTACGATTGGTGTGGTGATTAAGCGAACTAACACACAAAGATAGTAAAGTAGCCAACAAGGTCACTGCTCTCCAGAAATAATGTTTATAACAGGAAAATAAAGTGCGTTAACAAAAGTGATAAAGAAACGAAAACACTTACCACAGACTCCACCTAAAATGCATATGAAACAGACTGCTTCTCTTGTTCCCTTCCATTAGATGAGGAAATTACCAATTAGTGCTGACAATGCTCTTGCGCTTTTCCCCTACACAAATAATTAAATTTCGATTATTGACTTGCTGACCACAGTCAGCAACATTTAGTACATCCAGTTCTAATGAAGTCACTATGAACGCACTGCTACCCATCCAGCAACAATGGATCAAGAATCTGGCCTTTATGTTAAGCTCTACTTTAATAAGTGAGTCATAAGTTTCAAAGACTATTGCCTATAGCTTGTACTGGCCAATTACTTTCTTCCATAAGATAATTTTTAAAAATTATTTCAAATAAAAGGAGATTTTTATGCTTAAACAAAATGTCACTTTGATTTCCTACCCACAACACCCTGAGAGAAACCTCTAAATTAACATTTACACTGATACCAGCAGCAAGATATATTTTCCTCCTAGACATTTTTACAAGAAGCAGATTTGGCAGATATGGTACTAGAGCTTAACGACTCAAAAATTATAGGAAATTAAATATTCACTGATGAAAGTCATAAAGGCTGAAGCACTTTATGGGTAGCTGGCAGTTCTTTCAGGATTTTTGTAATGAATATGGTGTCATTCTCCCTCAGGCTATTAGTATGAATCATGGCACCAGCAGTCAACCAAAAACCTTGCATTTTCTATGCCAATCTAGATCATTGTGACCATGTTTTCCAGAAGATTCAATGGTGGACTTCAGAAAGGGAAAAATGGTCATGGGCTTGTTTTCACAGTCAAATATTCCAACCACTCCCTCATTTCTAAAGATTTCAGGAAACAGCTTCAAGGGAAGACAGAAAGAAGAACACACAAGCAAGAGAAGATGTCCCACACATGTAGACACGCCTGTTATTGATGGAGCCTCTACATCCTCAATTGGTCCAAGAATTCAATAAACACCAGAAGAGAAGAACCAAACTGGACCAATGTACTTTTTCTTAAGAGGCAAAATGGCAGCCACCCTGTGATTTACTGGAAGAGTGTCAAGGGCAGCTTTGGTCATAATAGTGCTGCAGAAGAAACAGAAAGCTCATGTGTTCCCATTCTTCCATGTATTCATAACAATCAGACAGAAGCATCTCCACTTTCCAAGAAATGCACTAACACAGGAAGTTTTATATCTTTCCCTGCAACATGTTACTGGGGAATTATTCCAATGGCCAAGATTTTACACACTCTTAGCATAGCATAAATATACCCAGGGTAGTTACACTGAATCCTACAGGTATGCAACCAACTGTGTAACAGGCACAACAGTCTTGAATTGAGACATTGCACAAGAGCTGATCAGCTTGCATGCAGCCAGACAAAAGTGTGAGGGCTATGTATATGCTTGCAGAACAACTTGCTAGAATAGGGGCTGTGCTCAACCAACCTGTAAGAAAGTAGAATTGCTTGTGTAATTATTTTTACATTAGAATAGTGCACCAGCAGGATTCCTGCCATTGTGTACCAGTAATAGAACTTATTATTTGCCAGATGTCTTAAGGTTTGCCCAAACCAGGATCAGAAATCACCTTGTCAGTCTTTTCACACACGTGATACAATCCACTTAAATTCTGTACTTTTGAATTCATTGGTGAAATAGGAGACAGAGAGTCATGGTTTCTCTTGTCCAGTTTTGTCCATTTTCACCCATTCTTCCCCAGCACTTTCTTTCTCCCCTTTTCCCTTCCTTTTCTGCTTGCTGAATCCCATTTTTGTGAGTCTTGCTTTCAGCAGGTGGAGGAAGGGGCAGGGAGTAGACAAGCAGCCCTAGTTTTAAAAAAAAAATTGACACCAGAAACTTGCTTTGTTTTATCAGTTGAAAATATATTATCAGTCTCTGGGTTATAAACTGTCTATCATACTTGTTAGTATACCCTTGATTAAGGCCATATTTTATTACTGCTGTATCAAAATTTAAATATATATTGCACTGGATTGCATTTATGTATGTATGAGGATTTATATCCTGCCCTTTAAAAAGTATTCTCAGGGCAGGTAGCATAAACTTTGATAGTGCATCGTATCCACCTTGTAATCCAATTAAAGCCAACACTGAATTCCTGATGCCCAACTCAAACCTTTGTTCAATAGCACCATCTGTGTCCATATGTGCCTTCAAGTTGTCTCTTGACTTATGGTGACCCCATTAATTCCATAGGGTTTTTCTAGGCAAGGAATACCCAGAAGTGTTTTGCCAGTTCCTCCCTCTGAAATATAACCCACAGTGCCTGGAACTCACTGGTGGTCTCCCATTCAAACACTAATCAGGGCTGACCCTGCTGAGCTTCCAAGATCAGAAAGGATCTGGTACCTTGGGTAGCCATTAAATATCAGTGCCCCCTACTATGGATTCCAGAGCTGTGGGTCTGTTTCTAATGTGGATTACTTCTCACATTATCCAATATGGGAAGTGGACTCAAGAACGTTGTGGTCATAAGTAACCTTAGACACAAGGAAATTATTTTCAGATCCAGTATGCTAGTATGCAAAGTATTTGGACTGTTTCTAAGGAATCTACTGGAGTCCTTGTTCTAACATCAGTTCGGAATTCCTTGTTACCATCCAACATTCTTGCTTGTGGTTGCTCCATTTCCCAGATCATGTCAGAAGAAGTAGAGGGAAAGAAAGGAGGATTTGACCTGGAAGTTGACAACTTGTTTAGCTAAAACAAAACAACAACAACAACAATGTATTGCCTTTGGACCTAAGGGTACCCAAAGAGGCTTTAAGAAGCTAGCAGCTACTCACCTACACTACTGTAGAGATGTATCTTAATTGGTGTGATGTGTTTTCCCTGTAGATAAACATAGGATACATTTTGAAAATCATCTGCCAGTGTAGAAATATTAATAAAATTAAACAAAGGCCCAAATCAATTGTATGTTTTGATGTCAGTTTTGGCTAGTTGGTTGGTTTTTAATGCATTAATTCTAACCTAATAATAATAAACCATCTCAGACTCCGAAATTTGCCTTGATGCTGTAGACGTTTGTTAAAGAGTGGCAGTTGTACAAGTGTGGACTGAACTTTTCCAAACACCTCCTCCCAACCATTCTAGAACCTTGTGTGCCAAATGTAACACTAAAATACACACATTAAAAAAACAACAGATGGTCATTAAAATCCTACACTATTAAGCAGAGTATTTTCCATGCATGCAAAGAAAAGTCATGCTAACTAAGGAAAGCATAATTCTGCATGAAGTGTTGTTTGTAAGAACTCACATTGCTGGGAACTATAGCACATTACACAACTTTGTCATTGAAATGCTAACAAAAATTGTCTTTCTGTTTTGGGTGATCCTTGTTCCACACACAACATTTATAACTCAATAGATCAATTACTACTTTGTTGTTGCATGCCTTCAAATCATTTCCGAATTATGACAATACTAAGGCAAATCTATCATGAGGTTTTCTGGGGCTGAGAGTGTGTGACATCCCCAGGGTCACCCAGTGGTTTTTCACAGCCAAGCAGTGAATTGCAGTCTGGTCTCCAGGGTCATAGTCCAATGCTCTAGCCATTATACCATGCTGGCTCCACTACCAACTGATAAACCTTCAAACACATAGGTAAGGGTGTGGCCACACACATGAATTCACACAGTAGGTTTGAATTAAGTACTCAAAGCTCATAGACTCATAGAACTGGAAAGAACCAATAGGGCTATCTAGTCCAACCCTTGCCATGAAGGAGTTGGACACAACAAAAGCACTCCCAAGAGAAGTGTATCAAATCTCTATTTAAAGCCCATCAAAAATGAGACCAAAAAAGTCTGCCAAAAATCACCCTCTAGGCAAGCAATTCCACTGTCAAACAGCTCTTACAATCAAGATGTTCTTCCTATTTTTAGGTAGAATCTTTTTTTCTTGTAATCTGAATTCACTGGCTCATGTTCTAGTTTTTGGAGCAGCAGAAAACAAGCTTGCTCCATCTTCTACATGACATCACTTCAGGTATTTAAAGATGGTTATCATATCACTTCTCAGTCTTCTTCAAGCTAAACATACCTAGCTCCCTAAGCTGCTCCAAATAGGACTTAGTTTCCAGACCTTTTGTATCATCTTGGTCTCCCTCTTTGGAACAGAGTCCAGCTTATCAATATCCTTCTTAAACTGTGATGCCCAAAACAAGACACTGCATTCCAGATAAGGTCGGACCAAAGCAAAACATAATGGGACTATTACTTCACTTGATGTGGACATTATGGTCCCACTGATGCAGCCTCGAATTGCATTGGCTTTTTTGGCCAACATTTAATACTGTTTACTCATGTTTAGCTTATGTCTACTAACTTCCCTACATCCTTTTCACATGTACTGTTATCAAGCTAAGTGTCCACCTATCCCATATATGTCCATTTCATTCTGCCTGTCTAAACACAGTACCTTACATATATCTCTGCTGAAATACATTTTGCTAGTTTTGGCCCAGCTCTCCAATATATTAAAGTCATTTTTAATTCTGATCCTCTCCTTTGGGGAATTAACTATCCTCCTAATTTGGTGCCATCTGCAAATTGTATAAGCACGCCCTCTATTCGATCTCCCAATTCATTTATTAATATGGTGAACAACACCAGGCCCTAGACAGAATCCTGTGGCATTTCCCGCCAGGATGAAAATGTATTGGTTATTTAAACAACTTTACTTTTTGGTGATTGCTCTGTTCTTCCATTTCTTGTATAACACTATTTTAAATCTCAGCTCATCTGAAAGATCTTTATACATTCACCTTGTCTTCTACACCTCCCACTTTTTTCCCCATTGGAATTGTCTTCAGCTGTGCCTTCAATATGTCACTTTCAGGAAAACCGAGTACCTCATGAACTCCCTTTTCTCTGAGCATTTCTGCCTATGAGATCTCACTCAGAAATTCCTTAATATTGCTGAGTGGCTTCCTCAAAATCTAGACCAAATGCTTTACTACATTTGGCTTTGTCATTCCTCTGTATATCAAATTCCAGTAGATGTGGTCAATGTCATCCAAGGATCCCACTATTTCCGCTCCCTCAAACAGTTAATCCCTGTTGGATAAAATCAAATCCAAAACAGTCAATCCCCTTGTTGCCTCCTCCACCTTCTGGACAATGAAATCGTCTGCAAGGCAATCATTTGACTTTACATTTTTAGCAGTGTTGAACTTCCAACAAATATCAGGGTGGCTGAAGTCTACCATTACTAGTCTCTTTCTCCTTTTCAAATTTTTGGTCATTCCTTTTTGAATGTTTGACCTTCCAGTATGGTTTTTGGAGTCTGTTTCCCTCTCCATTAACTTTTGTCAAAATGCTCTCATCTTGTTCTCCATGCTTTAAATCATGGATCTTTCATAGATATACACATCATTGATATATAATGCTACTCGTCCTCCTTTCCCATTTGGCTATGTCTTCCACTACATTCCAATCATAAGACGTATCCTGTTAAGTTTCAATGATGCCTAATAAATCATATTTACCTTGCTGTGTTAAGAGTTCAAGTTTGTCTTATTTCTCATGCTGTATGCATTAATATACATATCTATGTTTGTATATATACATGTATACTATGAGTCATTCTCTTCAACTGTTTTCTTGTTGTTGTTTTTCTGCCTCCTGCTGGATTCCTGTGTTATCCTTTCAATTCCTCCTGGTACCAATGAGGCTATTGTCCCCAGTACTTAATGTTTCCGCAGCCCTCTGGAATACTATCTTCCACGTAACTCAGTTTAAATCTCTCCTGATCAGGTTTGCAAGACTCCTAGAAATGCATTTTTATCAACCACTGTAAAGCACAACCCATCTTTTGGCAGAAATCCTTCTTCCTGATCCAAGACACTAATTTTTCCTGATGGCACCATCTGTTGAGTATTCTAGTATTCATCTCTTTCTTTTCAGGCCATATTCTGCAACAAGCAGAAGCAATGAAATCACAACCTGTGCCCCAAGGTCCTTCAGCTGTCAACCCAGAGTCTCACATACCCTTGCAATATTTTTAAAAGTTTTTTCTCTTTATTTAAAAAAAAAAAGTCAACATATGTACAAACATATTCAGCATATATTTCATCTTCTCCAAATCATATATTGACTTCATCAATATGTTGAAAACAATATCTTGCAGTATCGTTTGTTCCTACATGGATCAAAAGGAAGGAGTAACAGTTGGCAGGCTTGATGAGATTTATCAGCCTCTTAACTCAACGATCTTCAACCCTTGGAAGACTGCACAACTCTCAAGATATTTTGCCAGGTCTGCACATCACTGCTTCTGTTCCTGTCAGCAGGGAAACACCTACCATCCTCACCCTTCTCTTCTTCCTTTGAGAATAGGCAGGAGCCATTCCATCCATGGAACCCTCCAAGGTCACCTCCATTCTCTCTGATGAATGAAACTCTTGTCCCTACTCCTGTGCCTCATATAATTGTTGACTAAGGGGAGAGGTGGTGCAGCTCCAGAAGTTGCAGTACAGTTCATAACAGTTCTACTTTTGTGTATCACATTCTTCCAAATGTCTGCCTCCTATTTTGGGAATTGTTCCTCTCCTCAGAATAATCCCACATGTCTTGCTCTTCCAGGAGAATCTGTTCCACTCTTTCAAAAAAAATCATCATCCTCCCCGATAAATTGAAATGTACATATACAGGCCTCAAGCTGCCACACATTCTGTTCCAAGAGGGCAACCAGCAGGCGTTTGCTGCAGATATAGCCCCTCCCCCCAGCAATTCTTTGGCAAGAAAACAAAATATAGTACAGATGTCACAGGTCACCCATGAAAATGGCTCTGCTAAATGCCTGTTTTCTTCTTCCTTCTTCACAAATTCTAGAGACTAGACAGCAACCATCCAGAGCTAGCAGGCATTAGCTATGCCCCCAACTGAGTCAATAACTCAGCAGAAGCACAGCCCCTTAGAAATAAATAATAAATAAAATAAAAAGTACATGGCTGCAAACACACAAAAACACACAAACAAACCCCCGAACAGCTCAGCCAAACAACCAGCCTTGACTCCAAAAACATAAGTGCACCTGTCACTCCAGAGATAAGATGTGGGCTTGAATGGTCAAATCTGCCAGATTTTTTTACCCATATTCAAACTTGTAAAATTTCAAGTTCTTCCCATGCAAACATGAAGAAATTTGCAAATATTGTTAAATATTTATCAAAAAAGAAGCTGAAATCGCACCCATTCTACATTAAAACAGACAGAAGTAGCACAGAAGACTTACCCTGCTTATGTATGCTGCACAATCAGAAAGCTGTCTCCTTCTCCCTCTCTCCCTCCCTCCCTCTCGCTTACACACACGCACGCACGTACACACATTATAAGTCCTCTGGCATGCAGAAAAGTTAAAGGATCAGGAACATTTGTGGTACGCAAATGATGGCTGGCTAATTAGACAAGACAAATTGTACACCAATGTTCTCTAGTTTTCTTTTCCCAGAATATACTCTGAAGCAATGTGATAGGAAAGCCCTTCCCGCTCCCATTAACTTTGTGAGAATCTTCCCTCGGTTTCTCCTGCCCCTGAATATACACCTTGATAAGCTTTGCAGCTTGCTATTCTATAAAACAAATTTATATGAACTCTGCAAGTTTCTCTCTTCTTTTTTTCCCAAGCATCTTTGGTTCGTATCATTCAATGCTTGAAGATTATTGTTTCATTCTTCGTATAATATTTGGCATAATTTTCTGCTAAATTACTAACTAATGATTCAGTATTTATATGACTGCAATAATTAAAACAAAAGAAATGTACGAGTTACTCAGTTACACTATCTAGATTAACATTTCTCAATAATAGTTCATGCACTGGAAGCCCCTCTCTCCAGCTAGGCTACTGTACTTCAATCTGTGTGGAGCTGCCCTTAAAAGATTTGTTAACCAATTGTTTTAATGTTATTTGTAAGCTGCCTTGAAAGCTTCTTCCTATAGGGCGTGGTAGAAATATTTTATAAAACAGAACAAAATAAAATAAAATAAAATAAAATAAAGGCAACTAGTGCAATATGCTGCTAATCTACTGTGAGGAACGTGGTCAATATTTGAAGGAGTACTGCTGGAGGGCTCTCTGTAACCCACGACTGGGGAAAATGTACTGTATGAGCCCTAGTAAAGACACTTTTTTACTGAGACTCACCTTAAGGACCCCACTGACCCTGACTTTATTCTGGTATGGACTTTGGCACCTAATTATCTGGTCAATCTGCACAAATACATAATTTGAAAAGGATTTTTTTTTTCTGTTTTAAACATCAAATTGTTACATGAATTTAGATTGTTTCAATTGTTTTTTACTATTTTAAATTTTAAAACTGTTTCAAACACCCTATTCCAATTTTATTTGGATGCCACAACAAAATCTTCTGATATTGGCTATGATAAGCAAAAACTTGAAATACATAGTTACACTATCAACTAGCGGTTAAACAACACTATAATTTTGTTTTGTCTCTACAATACCATAACTTCTTCATCAACAGCTAAATGAAGAGCACCTTGTTCTTCCCTCCTCACAGATGGGCAAGAAAGGAAATATGACTAGAGGGCTTACGTTCTAACAAAAAAAGAATGTTTCAGTCAAATATCCTCTGAACTGTGAATTAAAATCTTTTAATTTTTGTTAAATCTTCTTTTCAGTTAATACAGCCTTTCAGCCAGATGTCTAACTCACATCCTTGTCTACTAACACAACCTGGGCACCTCACACTTCTAGTAAATGACATGCCTCGTTTCCTCTCCAACCTACTGGGCAAAACTTCATTTGCATATTTACCTACTCATGAATATACCTCATGATTATCCATACTGTGTTCAGATTTAGTTAATTAGCATACAATGTATTTGCATTAAAGTTGTGGCCAGCTTTTAACCCAAAATGGTGTCCGCTTTCACTGTCTTGGCGCAAAACTCCCTTGTCACCAGCTTAAAAACGAGCACTTTGTTCTCTCCTCACACATAGGCAGGAAAGGAACTATGACTACAGGGCTTATGTTAACAAAAAGCAGTGCTTCAGTCAAATAGCCTCTAAACTATGAGGTAAAATCTGTTTATTTAAAAAAAAATCATTTTTTAAAGAAAGATCGCCAAAGGACTCTAATTTAAGGCCATTCTCTCAGACCTCTTCCCTACTTACACAACATTCTCAAAAGTTTATTTTGTACAGTGAAAAAAAGAGGAAAATTGAGAAAATACCTATATTTCATTAAACTGAATGAAGACATAACAAAATTAAACCCCTATGCTCTAGCAGGTCCAATCCAAAGGTAAGCTCAGAAAAGTCAAGTTTTCAGATCCTAATTTGCATTGTTTTCCAACGGTCTCTGAGTAGAGGAAGGAAAAGAGCAGCTTTTCTCTTTGTTTTCTAAGTCAAAGAAATTCTGGTTTGTAGCTTCTAACAGGAACACTTTTGTTATCTGTCAGGTCGTTTTCCTTCCCATTTTATATTTTTGCCTCCAGTGTAGTATCAGGTATTATTTTATTGAATATCTCAAGTGGTTTTACCTGAGCATTTGCCAGTTCTGCCCCTGAACTACTACAATTCCCTAAGTTCCACCCTTAAGCCACAGCTTCCTCACATTTTGCAGTCTAAAAGAAAAAGAAAAAAATCTACTTTCGAACACTCTCCCAGCCTGAATCTCTCCACAGGAAGCTTGTGAGTGATGCTTTTCTAAGTGTCAAGCCAGTCCTCCCTCATAATTCTCTCCCTGCCTGAATTCTCCACAGAACACGGAGGCCGGGCCTTAGAGGATTTGTTTTTCTGATTGGCTCTCAGGACTGTCTGTATTGCCTGGCAGCAAACACCACTTTTGGATTTGCAGGGCTGCTCCTGTACAGTGGTTAGGGTTGCCCCTAAACAACCTTTAAATCTTCAGTTGAAATAAGACATATGGCACATTTTTGCTCTTAAACTGCTATTCAAATGTCTCCTGCCTCACTGGCTGTGCTACAAGTAGTTCCTGTGCCACACCACCAGCAGTCAACAGAGGATTCATTGGGTCAGGAAGCAACACGGAAAGAAGACAAAAAGAAGGAATGCTCTTGATTGATCATTTCACTCACTGTGGTTTCAAAGTACAGCTGGAGATGTCAACTTTCCTCCTGCTTCTTTCCCATAACAATGTGGAATTTCTTAAATAGAAAACTGAAACACAGGAGGTTGAACAAGAAATATGATTACAACCCAGTTTAACAACAGTACTGCATAAACAAAGCAGAAACTTAAAGCAGAATTTAAGCTGACGGTCTCATTGTTTCCAAAGTCTCCCATCACTTCCCCTCCACTAATCTCCCCATTTGCCCACCTTAAATGATCTACTTCTCTCCTCCTCCAAAATTCACTTCTTCCTCAGTGGTAACAGCTACACTACTCATCCCATCTGGACAACTGGCCATTTCCACATGAAATTCATGGGCCTGCCATGATGTTGCCAAGTTTTCAAAATGGACAATCAAAATCCACAAATGGAGGGCTCACAGTCAGGAAATAGCTATTAACAAGTTTGTGATCAACTTAAATACCAGATGAAAGTATTGATTTCTTTGTAAAATTAACATATTGTCAGCATTCATAAATTAGATGATACGCATATTTCTGTCTTTATGAAAGGCACACAATTCCAAAATAAGGGATCTTTCACCACCTGGTTCAATCTCTATCAAACCCTCAAATAGGGGACAATCCTTATAATAAGGGACATTTGCCAATTCAATAAGGGATTAATTTTCTGGACCTTAAACACGGGACATCTCTTATAATAAGGGCTGCCTGGCAACCAAAGTCTGCCACTGTCAACTACATGGGCCTGGTGCACTAGCAGACTTGAGGCATAATTTCATTGGTAACATTAATTCAACACTGTCCCAATACAGGTGAAAGCACAGATGGCTTGAGATTAATTGCTAAGCACCATTCATATTTAGCAGGCAAACTAAACAGTTCCAGTAACAACTGCATCAGCCTGCAATGACTGAAATATCTAGTGGGACCTCTATGTGCATGAGTCTTCTGCTGACTGACTAATAAATGTACTGTACAGTGGACCCTCCATCTCTGTGGGGGTTCAGTTCCAGGATGAATTGTAAAAACTACAAATGATTGCTTTCCATATTATTATATGGTGGCAACATGCCAGCAGATGCTTCAGGGGATCCTCATTTACATTGCTACCATTTTACATATAGGATGAGACGCTTCGTGGTTGCTGGAAATTGCAGATCTGGAGGTTGCATATAAGAAGAGTCCACTGGTTCAGGTATCTTGATTTAGGATAAGGGTTCTCCAGCCTATAGGCTGAATTCAAACTGGCAACCTTTTTCTAACCCCTGGAGACCTCAGAGGAGCCGTTGATGCCTCCCTAAAGCCTTGTTCCTTCCAAGAAAGAAGAAAGAAGCAGGGAGCAATGTCATAGTTTTAAAGAATACTACTTCAGGCTGCAACTCTATCAAATTCCCTCCTCCCTTGCCTGCCCAGTCACAAAAGGACAGTGGGGATAAAAACTGGCAATTCCTCCCAGCACCAGCTGAATTTACTTGACATCTCCCACAATTTCCTGATTATAGGCAAGGGAGAAGCAAAGTCAGCAACAGGTTTGGCTGGGGTTGTAACTCAAGGAACTGCTATGCACAATCTGAATCACTTTCTCTACATTGTATACAGTAATCATTTTGATGCTTCTCTCTGCACAAAGAAAATGAAAAGAGTCCTTTCTTTCTGAAGATAAGAGATGTAGGAGTCAGGATGTCCTGAGGAGGTGGGTCACACCCTGGCCATGAAGTCATCTAGCCCATAGGCCAATGGCAGTCCTCCTGTCCTACTGTTGTTGTTTTTCAAACAAGACTGTGTATATAGTTGGTAAAAGCGCAGAAGATTAGTAAAAGAGCAGAAGTTTGAGATAGGAAGAGAACTATTGCATCAGCATGTGTATCTTATGTTTGGGTTAGTGGCCACAAGTACAAATGGAATAATCCACAAATGTGAGTAGATCCTCATTGCTTATCCTTGATTTCAGAACATTTATGAGGATTAACTCACAATGACATACATTTCTGGAGATTCTACCATTTACTTGTGGAAATTGTCTATTTATTCCTATTCTTTGCTTCTGTGGTGGTAAGGAAATCAGATTAAGATTCAGGTGTGGGATAACTAGTGTTGCATCAGCATGTATATTTTATTCTGGTGTTAGTGGGTGTCATAGCAAGTAGATATGTGGTGACTACCTCACTGCTCATTCTTGATGGCAAATCATTTAGGAGTATTAACTTGGAGTGATATAGATTCTTCAAGATTCTACTACTGACATTTGATCAACTGAGGCACTAAATTTGTTCACTTCACTTTCTATGTGACACCCCCCCCCAAATAATCTCTAACCCATCCTTGAAATCTTCACTCAGGCCTGGCATAGCAGATGTCCAAGAACCAGAATTCTGTCAAGAGAGGGGAGGGGAGCCAATTCTTAGGATCCAGAACTTGTATAGAACTTGTACAGCAAACAACTGTAATGATCAAGGTCAAAGAATCTCAGCTGGAATAGAAAATGGTTAACTTGGAGTTCAGTTCCCCACTTGGCCATGGAAACCCACTGCGTGACCTTGAACACATCACACATTCTCAGTCCCAGAAAACTCCATGATAGGTTGACCTTAGGGATGCCATAAGTTGCCAACTTGAAGGCACACAACAACAACAAAATACAAGGTAGATGGGAAGAACCTGAGCAACAGGGCACATTGGAAAGAAAAACTGTGACATTTTTAAATAGTTAATGTAGAGGACCAAGATTAATACCCAGAAGTTGAGTACTGGGGAGGGGGGAGCCAGTGGCGAATTTTGGTGGGCAAATGTCCTTCTTAGTACATACAGAAGTATTAAAAGTTAGCTCATTGTCTTAGAGGATAAAAGCCTACTGAAGTTTTGCAATCTTATGAAAAGATATGCTGTAGAGTCTCTCTAAATCTTTCTGAAAATATAAATGACATGTAAAAGTGAATTTTTATTACACTTGGCATAGTGCCTGAAGTTATAACACATTGCTTCTCTAGTAAATGCCTTTTCCCCATAACCACAAAGATATATTTCAGACCTACCCAAAAAACCATAGGGGATAAGATCTGGGATTTCCCATTAAACAGAGGGCTATCAGTTCATAATGGAGAAATGGCATATTGCCAAGCCTACAAAACTGCTTGGAGACAATTTCCCCACAACTACCTTTTTCAGAGCAAAAGAATGATTGTTTTATAATATGAAAAGATGCACAATTACAAGAAAGCTTCATTGGGAACTGGCATTCTAAACGTGGACTCTTCATCAGTCTTGAAATTAAGATTCAAAATATATATCAAACAGGCTATTTTTCAAATGCTTGGAATCCCCATATATAGTCCAGCTCTAGCTATTTCATACCCTCCAACTGTCTCAATTTGGCAGGGACAATCTCAGTTAATCTTCTGTCATCCCAAATTTCAGCAGCTTTTACAATGGCCCAATTTCTCCTTGCAGTTTTCCTCTTAGGATCCTGACAGTTCTTTACATTGTTGGGAACCTGCTGACTTGATCACTGTCTGCCTAACACACAACCATCTGTGAGTACTGCTGCTATAGCCTCCTTCTTTTGGATATCTCACCAAAGTCAAGACAAGAGGTGGCTGTAGAAAGAAAGCCCTCTTTTAAAAAGCCACATGGGGCATGTAGAGTCAGCCCTTGCACTCTATGGAGTCTCTTTCAGGCCCTTTCCGCAACTCACCTTTTCTCGGTGCTGGGGTGCGGTGCTCACACGAGCAGCCTCTTATGAGAGGCCCTCGCATCCGGGTTTCTTCAGCTCCGCACGAGTTTCTTGCTC
The DNA here is from genome assembly GCA_948474755.1 of Ctenosaura bakeri. Lineage (NCBI taxonomy): Eukaryota > Metazoa > Chordata > Lepidosauria > Squamata > Iguanidae > Ctenosaura > Ctenosaura bakeri. The sequence continues at coordinate 360,097 of CAOLHI010000757.1, read as the reverse complement.
GCACAAGAGCCCTGCCTCTTCCTTTCACAGTGCAGCCTCGGACCTTCCCAGGCTGCACTGAGACTGGCCCAGCTCCCGAGGCTCCGCACCCATGGCAAGTGCGCGCGGGGCCCAGAGCGATGTGCGACCGCACACTATTTTCAGCTTAAAGCCGAAAATGAAAAAGTGTGTGAGCTGTGCCTGCCAGGTCCTGGAGCATTGCACAAATATGAGTGCATCATGTGGACCGCTCCTCACATGTGCGCGGCGCTCAAGGGGCCCATTCACATGGAAAATGTCATGCGAAAAGGCCTCAAGTGAAGGCTAAGACTATATACAGTCTCAGAATTTTCTCCCACTGAAGTGGTGCTCCCAAGTATATTATTCTATTGCTTCCCACAGGAATTAATAACCATTTACTTACATAGAGAACCAGTATGGGGTAGTGATTTGAGCTCTGGACTATGACTCTGGAGACCAGGGTTCAATTCCCCACTCATCCATGGAAACCCTTGAGTGCATCACATAGTCTCAGCCCCCAGAAAAAAGCTGTAATAGGATCCTAAGCTGCCTTAGGATCACCATAAGTCAAAAATGACTTGAAGGCACACAATAACAACCACAGTTTCCTTACATGGAATAAATTGCATGGCAGGACACTTGTACCTAAAACTGTCTTCTACTCTTGGTGACTCTTTGAAAAAAAAATAAAGCAGCTTTTACTGTATCCTTCTGCAGTTATGTTGACCTCAAAACATTTGCGTTTGGATATAGCCACTGACTACAGTCACATCCTTTCATTTGCACAAAGCAACTTTAGATTCCCCACTTGGTGACTCTTCAGTATAACAAAAAGAAAGAAGCCTGGAATATATTATGCACGTGCAAATTTGTATATGTGTAGTGCTCATGAGCTAACCTGAGCTCTGTACAACTCCCATTTGCTTCCATGAGACATGGACAGATGAAATTCACAGAGGGCTGTGCCCTATGTTTTAGGGGAATTACACCTCATCTTCCATTCTGCTCACTACAGAACCATTCTCTCAACTGCTTTACATGTTCAAATGATCTTATCCCAATTAAGAAAATATAAAATGACGACAGAGATCACCAACAGAGAAATAAATTGAAAGCTGTTCACTTTTGTCAACTTTCTAAGAAAGGACAAACATTGGAACAGTCATTGGGGCTGAATAAATATATGAGACACAGTACAAGTAAGTTAAGAAGATTGAATATGTGTCTTTATAAGGTGTAAGTGGGAGTTTGTAAACTGTCTTTCCTTGCTAAGAATCTGAAATAGGTTTTTATGTGGCTTTTTATTAAAATGTTTAGTCTGAGTAACATGAAGGAAGAAGTGACTCTTTGCATGTTCTGAAATTAAGCCTGTAAAACTGTTGAATCACTTTTTCCTCTAGATGTATCTTGATATGCCCATGTTGTACTAAAAGGCAAGAAGAAAAGATGGGTTGTTTGAGAAACTGAGTGGGTAAATTTCCTGTGAGGAGATTTCTGAGTTGTTTCACATGTGCATGTACAAGATATGATTTCTCTGTATTTCATTGGCAGCAGCTGAAAGTCTGAATGGAAACTGTTAATTTTGTGGTGCTAGAGTTTAATGCCCCATTCACAACATGTAAGTAACCTTCTGATGCTGCATACTAACAAATGAACTCCTGCCTATATAAACAGGATAGCCATCCAGTGTTGTCCAGCAAACCCCATCATTCCTTGTCACTATAACAAATTACATGGGCTGATGGGAGTTGCTTCTGTGGGGCTACACAATCCCCATCTCTGTTCTGTACATTTTGCTTTATTCCGAAATATTGTCTTGTCTGGAAGCGGATTAGCTTTTATCCTCAGGCAGACCAAATTTCTTTATTCTTACAACATTCTTATAGCATAAAGCTTGACAACCTGAAACATCTAGTGCTATTTTCTAGCTGGGATCTTGATAGAGCATAGCTTACTTTCTTCTGTTACTTGCTTGTCACATTCAAGTAAGGATTATGTGGGTTTATCTTATTGTATTGTGAGAATAGCAAATACTCTGCACTGTTGCTGTAGTAAACCAGCAGTATGAATGTAGAGAAGGTTTTATATTATTCATTAACACATAGAAAACTCCATGCTAGTAAATCAAGTTATTATTTAATCTTTTCTGTTATTTGTTTAATAATTTACATCTGTCTCTCAGATGGACAGATAACTCAGACTTAATTCAGTTTATAATAGCAAGGTTCTGAAAAACCCACCTGAACAAAATTGTCTGCAGTAAGTGGCGTAACTTAAAAAGAGAGAAGGTCAAATGAATTTCCATTGGGAAAGAGTTGCACCACTCTGATGAAGTTGCAGAAAACGCCCTGTCCCATATTCTCGCTAATCTAGCATTCACTTGTTTTAGGATGCAGTGAAATAAGAAATATCTCCATCAAATATTGGGGGGGGACATGGGGCAATATTTATATAGGTGCCTGGATTTAAGCAATTGAGGGCTTAGGGCTAATAACCAGCACTTTGAATTGTGCCCAAAAGTAGAGCCCAAGCATGGGGATGGAAAGGTATACTTTACCGCAAGGTCTGGAGATTCAGGCTTACTTTGTTCAAGATGCAACCCTATTACCACAAGGAGAAAAGTAAGGGTTAAACAGTAGATCATACTTGATATTAAGTATGGAAAATTATTTCCCTGGATCTATGTACTTGTTGTGTGCATCTTATGCAGTGTTCAACAAGAAGTAGCTACCCAGATCCTTATCTAGAACAGAAGGTGTGATTGTATAATTAAAATGGACTTGTAATTTAAAAGACAGATACATGTGTACATAGGTGAAGACCTGGGTACAAGGAGGAACATAATAATCCAAAGTCAATGCTGCCATTAACCAAAAGGATACCTAATAGTGAGCAAGATTTGTAGATAAGGCCGTGTAGGAGACAAAGAATAGGAACAGCAGCAGCTAGTACAGCTGCTTCGTGCATTTTGTTGTCTGTACAGCCATCAAAAAAATCCCTGGCTCTGGGTTCTATATTACCTGATAAACTGTTTTTTTTTCTAAAATTCTGTTTGCCCAATAAGCTGGCACAGAAGCAGTTTTGCTCCCCTCTTAACCCTAGTCTGCCTCAACTCTGGGACATCACAGGGAACCAGTCCTATAATGTCACAAGGACCCATCTTATAACATCAGACTTTAGCCCTTTGGCCCTGAAGTTTCAATGGAATGGGGTGTTTGTTTGTTTTTGTTTGTTTATTTATTACCTGCTGACTTGACAACCCTAAGAGACAAAGACAGATGCTCAGTTCAAACATGTACTATGGATAGTCCCAGCATCAGCATAGTTCATTCTTATGCAGTGAGTGGGGTCCCTGTGTCCTGGTGGGACCAACAATGCTTATCAAAAATAGAGCTGGCTGGCTTTCTTTTCTTTTCTTTTTTCCATTTGAAACCTCACACATCTAATCTGTGATTTCAAATTATCAAAAATATACATCCTCCAATCCTACTGGAAACCACAGTTTAAATTTCATATTCCCCAATTACTGATGGAAACCCACTGGGTGACTTTGGGCATGTCACGTACTCTCAGCCCCCAGAAAACCCTGTGATATGTTTACCATAAGCCAGAAATTTCTTGAAGGTAAACAACAACAACAAAAACAACAACAACAACGTAGTGTGATATGACAGTTCATGTAGCTCTCACTTGGAGAAGACCTGGTCTGTATGGCTCATTTCTACCTCATCTGGAAGGACGGGGCTTTGCCTGACTCAGTGGCTATTTCTGCTGCTGAATGTGGTTAGGTATCATTAGTGTATAGCTTTGTTTAGGGGCTATGGATGAAGTAGGGCCCATATTTAGTTTTGGACAAAGTGCAATTTTTGCTGGTTTTGAGAGTATGTTTTCGCATGTTTATTGTTAGACCTCCATATAAATTCTTGGTGAGTTGTTTAAGTTTTGAATGTATTTGTGCAAGATATTATGATTACCAGTAGTCCTCTAATGTTTCTATGGCCATTTGTTATGTCTCATAACTGTTAATGAGCATTTTTGGAACGTGGCAATATTTTGTCAGCTATTCTGAGGCTATTGTGAGCTGCTTTGAGAATGGTTTCCCATGAAAAAGTAGTGTACGCTTTGGTTTGGTGGCTTTGGTAATGCCAGGCTGAAGATAGCACTGTCACCACAGGAGTCAGGTCAGTCTGCTGTGATCCACTGACTACCAAAGGATACTTTACCTTGGATCTGAAGCCTCCTTTGACTACAACCAAAGCTTGAAACATTATTTTTAAAAGTTAAAAGTTTTAGCCTCAGTAATTGTTTTTTTAAAAAAAGCAATGTCTTAAATTATTATACTTTAACATGCTACTAACACATTACTGATGCATTTGTTTTCAGTTACTGAAAGAGTTAAATTCAGAGAAGTACTGCATGAGTAGAAAAATAAGTGAATTGGACAGCAGATGTCCCTGCCTTATCTCGGTTTGAAAGTATGATTGGCCTTGTAACACTATGCTTAGGTGCCTGGGAAGTAAAAGGGAGTCAAGCATACACTTTCGCCTCATCTTTGTGTTATTTGGTGACTGAGGCCTTTGTTCCCTTGTTTTGGGGGTGGTATTAAGCTCCAAATGTAATGGCTGACGTAGACTAGAAATGTGATTGATTGCTGACGCTGTTGACCAAAGGTATAAGAACTAAGTGTTTTAATCAATCGGGGCTGGCAGTTTTGGACATTATATATCCGCTGCTTGCCCTGCGCAGTAAATAAATGGTTTGGAAAATAAAGCTTTCTGTTTTGGAACAACCTGAAGGTCTTCATCATTTCCTTGCCACTACATTTTTGGTGCATTGGCCGGGAAATTGAGAGAAGGGGCTTTGGAGCCCCCCTTGATGGACGCTTGAGTGCTAGGGTCGCTGCCCCCCCTCTTGGCGAAACCCAGGGCGCCCTCGACTGCATTGGTCGAAGAGGTTTGGCCTTGAGCGGGGTGGTTTCCCTGGCAGCAGCGTTTTCCAGTCAACGGACTCTGGTCATGCAGAAAGCATAAGGCCTCCCACGGCTAATTGGTGAAGTTGACTCCCTTGCGTTTTCAAGGGAAAGAGAGAGCTTGATCACCTCTCTAAGTCTCGCCCTAGTAACTCATGGCTAGTGGGGCCGTGAGTGAAGCCGCGAAGACTTTGGTAAAGAGACATCTCTTCGAGTCTGGTAAACGGTGGTGGGAGGCCATTTGTTGGTGTGAGTGTGGTGTGACTGGTCTGACCAGAGTCAGATTTATGCTTGGTGTCGCATTTCCTGGCTCATGCCATTGACTCCGTCTGGGTCACCAGGTCGACACAGAAAGTCTAATGTAAAATCCTCTTGTGTGGGCGCACAGGACCCCCTTTTACCTGCGCGTCAAATCCCCTCCCCCTTCTGTGTTTTGTCTAAACAGCGGGAGGATATGGAAGGGGGGTGAGTTGGCAAACCCTCTGGACAATATGCTGAAGAATCTTAAGAAAGGATTCAGTGGAAACGTTACCATTGCTGTGTGCTATTTGTGCTGTAGGAAAATCCCAGGATAGGAGAAAAGCGCTCTGTTTTCCCTCTGCTGGGTGCCATTGCCCATAGCCCCTCCCTCTCCTGGCTCTGAGTTAACCATGAAGTTGCCTGCAGGGATGGAAGTTATCTGGCCAGGGGCTTGGAAAAAGCAGAAATTAAGTCAGTATGTAAATGATGAAGCAAACCGTAGGTGTTAATAGAAGTAGTGAGGAAACAATAGGGATTTGTTGTTTTCTCCAAACGCACAGTTCAGTGATTCAATCAACTGGAAAGAAAATCACTCTGCAAAAGGCAAGGAACAAGTCTGTTTATTTAATGGGCTGGTAATTCACAATTCGAGGGACTTCCAAGAAGAAAGAGAAGAAGGCTATCTGACAACAAGCTTTTTTGAAAAAGCAGTTGGCATAGGAACTTAAAGGTTTCCTACCTCAATTGTTCATTCTACCTGGTTGTTCAGTTCAAACTGTTTAGCTCAGATTCAGAGCAGGAAAGGGGGGTGAGTGAAAAGGGCTGAGAAAGAGATGCACTTTTAAGCAGATTCTTAGAAGTGGCAGAAAAACACTGATTTGATGAAAGAAATTTTTTTCCCCCAAAGGCTTGTGTGTGTGTAAGCAAAAGCGGCATCTCTTTGCTTGCCCCTCCCTCTCTCTATCTCTCCTGTGTTGCTGGAAGCAGTACTATCCCCCCCTTTTGGCTCACATAGAAGGAAAAGAAAAGAAAAAAAAAAGAGAACTTTGGAAACTTCTCCTCCAGTACTTTTTGCAACATTTCTAAACAATACAGAGTCCCAATGTTTTCTCTAAGCACAGAGAAAAGCTGCATCTGGAGAAGAAGGGAAAAACAACAAAAACAAAGCAAAAACCCCACCTTGAGAGCCCGTATAGACAAACATGTCATACAAGAGGTGTTAGTTTCGTTTTTCCCTTACAATGAACAATGAACTATTCTTTCTAGTGTGGCAGCAGTTGTGTCTACCTTTTGGATACATTTCTACATCAAAGAGAGAAAACAAGATTACAATGCAGCTTTAGCACAGGGAAGGCTGCTTCTCCAAAAGACATGACTTTTTTCTCTCACTCCTTGTGGCCATCGGGCTGAATGCAACCCTCCCCCTCTTGAGACGGAGGGAATGAGGAGCATGAATTTGCAATTCTGGCATTATTACGTCAACAACTTGGTTAAAAAAAAAAAGGAAAAAAAGGGGCTGCAAATCTCTATTTGACAATAAGTTTTTTTAAAAAAAGCATTTAGCATACGAACTTTGGGGCACATGGGAATTGTAGTAACAAGAGAAGTAAAATATTGGGTGCCCCCCCCGGGGGAATTAAACACACCAACAGGAAACTGCCTCCCCCCTGAGGAGACAGACAGGGAGGGGGAAGAGCAAAAGAATCAGCATTTGCATGAAAGACCTGCCTGCTTTTGCATGGAAGAGAAAAAAAGTAGAAATGGCTGCAGCAGTTCTTCCCCACCCCCAGCTTGCAATGAGAAGGAGGGGGAGGATGGGAGTAGCGGCAGACCCCACCAGAGAGGCTGCCTGAGGATTCTAAGCAGCAGAACCAGAAGCCATGGTGTCATGATTTTTATTAAAGAAGCTACTCAACAACTTAGGGAAATTGTAAACTCCCCTTAATAGGAAGATTTGCCTGTGGACATTCGAGCTAGGAATGCAGTTGCCTTCTATTGAGGCAGCTAACTCAGATGATGCCAAATCTACAACACCTCCCTACATACCTGTTTATGCATATATGCCCTCCACCACGTCTGATTTGTTGAATTGAAAGATAGTAGAACTGTGTTCTAGCATCATGGCAATGCACATGCCTAACTGGCAAGATAGTAGAACTGTGTTCTAGCATCATGGCAATGCACATGCCTAACTGGCAAGATTGCCAGTAACTACTGAAGAAAGGAGCCAAATTATCCAGCAGGCAAAGCAGATCATCCAGGAGAGAACTCCCAGGTGTGGATAAGGGGGAGAGTGTCTTTGATGGACCCCTGATGGGATCTGAATACACTGGGAATTCTTCCCAGTGTCAGACTCTGCTAAGAAAAAGCCAGTCAATATGTTTAAAGTTGTGGGTGGAGTTACAGGAAACCACAATCCCTGGCTGCCCTTTCCTACCTGAGAGGAGGTGGAGGGGATGCTGTAGAACGGTGGCCAGTAGGAGGTGCCATCTAACATAGTAGGAAAAAGCTGCATGAAACCGAAGGGAGCTGAAAAAGAGAGGCTTAGCTGCCTACGGCCATACCACCCTGAACACGCCCGATCTCATATGATCTCGGAAGCTAAGCAGGGTCGGGCCTGGTTAGTACTTGGATGGGAGACCGCCTGGAAATACTGGGAGCTGTGGGCTGTTGTAAAAACCCAAGGCTATCTGAGTGTTTGGAGGAGGCTCCAGGAATCTGAAGGGACTCCTATTGTTAGCAACCTCTCATATGATGCAGCAGAGGAATCTCTTCAGGAAGTCTTTGAAAAGGCTTCAGGATACAGGATTCCACAGAACAATTAAGGAAGGTTTAGAGGGTCTGCGATTGTAAGGCTCTATGAAGCAAGATTTATGACTGGCTGTCAAGCGGAGAAAGAAAGAAGATTAACGAATGATGGAGCAGAGGTCAGAAGAGATAAGAGACCCCAGAAGAGGATGAGGGTCTCTGAGAGCCAATGTGCCCAGTGGGGGCAGGAGAGATATAGGCAAGAGAGCCTGAAGAGGATCAGAGAAGGATGTGGACGTGTGTGGAAGAGGAAAGCAGAAAAAATGGTCCAACTGACAGATGCAGGGACTAATGGAAGTAGAATACTGTCAGTGGCCAGCAGTTAAGAGGAAAAATTTTGTTCCTCATCCCACAGACAGAGAAGGGCAAGGGCTTGGAGTTGTGACATTCTGGAAAAGGAAAGTTGGCAGTCCAAGCAGCAAAGGAGTGCCCCCTCACCAGTCCCCGATAAGGTGGAGATTGGAATGGCTCCCTAAGCGCAGCCTCAGCTGGATGGAGGAGGTGACAGAGCACCCCTACGAGTAAGCTGGGAGGAGAGGTGATGGTGCACCTCTGAGCTGGAAGGGAGAAAATAAGGGGGCACTTCTGAGAGGCGATTGTGCGCCCCTCCAGGCTGGAAGTGGAACTGCAGTTGAAGGACGCTGACTGAAAAGGCAAGGGAGAGAGAAAAGAGAGATGCAAGCTGTGAGACAGCTAAGGGACCAACAACAGCCCTAAAAGGCCCACACACCACATATGCTCAAGAGCAACAGACCTGCATCTGTCCACAGGATCACCAAAGGCAAGAACCACCGTTCTAGGAATCACCTGGAAGTCACATTGTACCTGCAGACCTCAGAACTCAGGAGAAGTGGAGGAAATGGGATAAAAATCCCGAAGAAACAGTAGTTCAACGTGTATGGCCCAAACAACAGCCCTGGCTATGTCTTTGGACTGGATGCCAACACAGGGCAAGTGATATGATATCACCATCTACCGAGCCCATTTTACAGAGGCTTTTCACTTTTATTCCATGTGCAGCCCACAACAGAAAAACAAGGAGTATTTTTGTTCTTCCCAGAGTCCCGTCATAGGATGGCATAGGATGAGGTGCACACTTCACAGAACCATAAGGCTGTTTGCTCCCTTTCAAGCCAAAACATGAGGCCATTTTGGGTGGATCAAGGAGACATATAAGGGAGAGTTAGTAGATTAGGGAAAGCTCTGAGTACAACAAGGGAGAAAATGTGGGAATAGAGATTCCCCTTAGAGTGCAACTGGGTCATAAGTGGAGGGGATTGTATTAGGTGTTGCTGGTTGCCCCTACAGCTGTAAAGGTAGCAGGGTTGAAGCTTTGATACTTTATGCCAGGCTAAAAGAGCCTTTACTGATTGGGTTGTAAAATCCTCTGAAACTGAAGATCTCCAGACGAAAAGGGGGAGAGAAAATTCGGACTAGACTCTGCTGTGGCCAGACCAGGAGAAATTGGTCACTCTAAGCACAGTCAGATCCGCAACTGGTGAATGAAGAAATCTAAGCTAGACCTTATTGCCTGACACACACCTGGAAGCTGTCAGGCTCTACTTACGGTCAGACTTAGCAACTGGAGAGGAAGAAGACGGGGACTAGGCCCTGTTGCAGGTGTGACCTGGGACGTACACACTGCTCTACACACGGCCAGATCCCTGAATGTTGGAGACAATATTACGGGTTGTGGCAGGCATAGGAGGGGCAGGAAGCCTGGCCTGCCTGTTTTATCACTACAGACGGATGTTCTGTGGGGTTGGAAGATATGTGTATATGGTAATTGCTGGTAATGATGGTGATGATGAGAATGCTGGGCAGGAGAGGCTGGGAAGTGAATTGGTTTCACCAACTGGTCAATCAGATCTTGAACACCCTGAATGTCAGTAATGACTGAGTATGTTCTAATGGGCTAAGCTTAGGAGACTATCCCAATTGTTATGTAAAGTTTGAAATCCCTGAATCTCTACAGGCATGCCAAGGAAAGCATCCCAATGTTGACTTTTCCTTTAGATATAGCAATGGTTTTATTGAGGTTATATGGGAAAAGGGGGGCCTGGTCCTCCATAAATGAGTTCTAGAAAGAAACCAGCTTTTACAATGGTAAATGGGTATATGGTTTGTCTTCTGGGATGAATTGGTGTGGCCACTGAGGGTATCACCTTTCACCCAGGGCACCAACCAATGAAGGTAGCCCAGCATGAAATTGGTTGAACTGTCTTACTATTGTGTAAATGAATTTGATTGTGAAGAGGGAAAATACATTTAGCAGTATTCAATGTTAGAAAGTCATTCTTGTACTCTGCAGGCATGTGGACATGATTATCTGGTTCCCTAAGTAAGTATGGGTAAAAGACACTGTTTGTAGAATTGCTTTGTGCATAAATAATGGCCTTACTAAATCTGCTTTTCTGTACTCTGCATGTTAAATAGTTTTCAATCTGTAATGATTAGAGTAATAGAGGGAAAGGCTGCAGTATATGCTTTGATTGAAATCTGTCTGTGTTTGAAAGGAATACAATGGTACTCTGTGAGACAGTGTTAGGGGGGATGGAATGTGTCTCGCAAAGCTTCCCTTACTTTGCAACATTAGTAAGATTAGGCAAGAGAATAGTGGGAACCACTTGTACATGTCAGTTTCTCTTTTTGGACGGGCCCAGACTTTTGAGAAGTATCTAACTGGGACATTGTGCACAATAAATCTTTCCCCTAAAACCGTGGGTCTCTATCTCAATCCCCATTGTCACCGGAGGCACCATGGAATGCATGTTAGTGAACTTGTTACAGTAGTGGGTGAAAACCCTATTCACAGGTTTTGTATACCTGACTGCTGGAGGAATTCTTTGCTGCTATGTATCTTTTGTGTTATAAAGGCAATAGGGAAATAGCGCATGCTTCAAATTGCAAGGAATTGAATTTGGCATGAAGGGGGGAATGAAAGAGTTAAATTCAGAGAAGTACTGCATGAGTAGAAAAATAAGTGAATTGGACAGCAGATGTCCCTGCCTTATCTCGGTTTGAAAGTATGATTGGCCTTGTAACACTATGCTTAGGTGCCTGGGAAGTAAAAGGGAGTCAAGCATACACTTTCGCCTCATCTTTGTGTTATTTGGTGACTGAGGCCTTTGTTCCCTTGTTTTGGGGGTGGTATTAAGCTCCAAATGTAATGGCTGACGTAGACTAGAAATGTGATTGATTGCTGACGCTGTTGACCAAAGGTATAAGAACTAAGTGTTTTAATCAATCGGGGCTGGCAGTTTTGGACATTATATATCCGCTGCTTGCCCTGCGCAGTAAATAAATGGTTTGGAAAATAAAGCTTTCTGTTTTGGAACAACCTGAAGGTCTTCATCATTTCCTTGCCACTACATTACTTTACTATTTTATTATTTAGATATTTTATTATTAATTTTTTAAAAAGACCTTTAAAATAGAAAAATGGCCAAAAAATCCCTACAAAAGACCCATCCGAAATGTTTTAGGAGTATGAAATAAATGTTTTAAAAAACAAACAAAAACCGCAGTGTTGCCAGTCAATTATATTAATTCACAAAGAAAATATCATTATGCTCTCATTTCCTCCAAAAGTAGAGAAATCATATCATGACTTTTAAGGCACTACTTCCAATCTTCCCCTATATATTTAAAGAAAACTAAACACCGTGTTGTCTCTTGCTACTGTTGTTGCCATCGGGGTACAGTTTCTTGTCCTTTTTCTGCTGAATAGGAAGCCCAGGGTAAAGAAAGTTGGTTTTGCAGTCTCCTTCATCCCTGTTCTCCTGTAAAGGCTGCTGGATGGAGGCAATCTGTTCCTTTCAACAATTGTTCAAAACAAGCAAAAAGATCCAAATGTAATGACTTGTCTGTGAACCAGCCAATAGACAGGCCTATTATCAGTGGCTACCCTGAGCCTTATTTATCAAATTTTTAGATTCTATAATGTAACTATTTTCCGTTAAAGAATTTCTTGTCTTGGGCTGTTTCACTTTATTGAGGGTTAAGCAGCTTGCAAAGGGGTTTTTCTTCTGTCAGGATCTGATAATTTTTTAAAACCTAAAATTTAATGAATAATATATTTTTAAAACACTTTGGAAATGCTTATTATCTTGTAGTGGTCTTGTAATGGTCTGTGTGCAACTCTGTGCAGGACAGAAGTGCAAATAAATAAATTCATCACAAATAGACCAAAAAAAAAAAAAAAGAAGCTCCTGTGCTGGATTAGCTATCTGATGCTTGAAAGTACCTCTAAAGACAATGACCACACACATAGTGCTGGTTACTCTTTATGGCTTTATGTCCTGAATAGCTCTGAAACATTCAAACTTAAAAGACGCCGAGTCTTGGTTGGCTTAAGTGGAATGCTTCTGTGGTCCACCAGAATCCAAATTTGGCAGTTTTATGATATAATACTAACTGTATCTGGCTAATCTGTTTTTCTGTGGGACTCCAGCAATATCTGGGTGGTCATTTCAGCCCAAACACCATGATCACATATTTTTCAGTGGCAAAAGATTTCTTTTGGGTGTGTAAACACTCAGGTTCCCTGCAGACATCCGCTGAGAGAGGAGTACACTCTCACAACCAGCCTAAGAATGATCACACAACCATATTTTACATGGAAGGGGGAAGAGTAAATGCAGGGTGGCCATGTGTCTTACTTTGCAGAGGATAGTGCTTTATTTGAAAGGCTGTCATAGGACTGATCACTCCAAGACTTAACACTTGAAAGACAAAGTACCATAAGAATGGAGAGGGATGATCGTGCAGTTGCCAATCAACATTGAGCTCCTGGACAGAAGGCAGAGCAGGCACCCAAGTCACTGGGTCAGACTTCTTCTTTACGTCATGGCAAATCATATTTCTATTTAAATTATAGTAATTCTTTCTTAATTTCTATCTTTGCACATATTTAACATTTTATGCAATTCTGTGTCATCTCCTTTGTTGATGTGTAAGTGATTATCGTAAGTGAACACAGTTTTGGTTTTTCATGTTCTGTATGAATTGCTTTATCAAGTAAGTCCCATTTTATTATTACTGTGTCATCTATAAGCCCACACACTTAAAGACAGACTAGGCACTGTACATGATAGTGAACTTCCACAATTCATCATGCCAGTGCCCTCTTTTCTTGGTAACAATCTAGTACAGTTTCAGTTGGTGAGCTACTGCAGATATGGACAACTTGTCCTCTTGATCCTTGTCCTTCTTGGCTGGTTGCCCAGCAAAGAGACATAGTTAGATCTCAGCTACAATATATTATATACCTATCAAGGAGGAAAGTTTTCCACGTTGCTTAAAAGAAGTAGTGCTATGACCACTGCTTTAAAAAATCCTCCCTGGAACCCCTGGACTTTAATAACCATAGACCAGTATCATATCCTCCATTTTGGAGGCAAGGTGATTGAAAGGGCAGTTGCCTTTCAACTCCAAACAGTCTTGGATAGTACAGGTTTTCTAGATCTATTTCAAACTGGCTTAAGAGAAGGATATGGAGTTGAGACCACTATGGTCTCCTTAGTGATGATCTTTCTATGAGCATTGAAAAGTAGAGTGTGTCTCTGCTGGTGCTTTTGGACCTCAGCAGCATTTGATGCCATCAACCATGGTATCCTTCAGGAGAGCTTGAGAAGTTTAGGAATCAGGGGTACTGTGTTTCAGTGGCTCCAGACCTATATTTCAGATAGATTCCAAATGGTGGTGCTTGGAGAGAGCTTCATGTCAAAAAAGGGGCTGTTAAATGGCATACCACAATATGCCATTTTATCCCAATGCTGTTTAACATCTACATGAAACTGCTGGGAGAGAACATCTGGAGGCACATGGCAGGGTGTTATCAATATGCTGATGACACCTAAATATACTATATATCTGTATGTCTTCAATAATATCCTTCAGCTAAAGAAAGTGTGTCTCCTCTAAATGAGTGTTTGGAGGAGGTAATGGGTTGGATAGCGAAAAACGAACTGAAGCTGAATTGAAACAAGATGGGGGTCTTGACCTGGATTTGGAGGTGTGTCAACCAGTCCTGGATGGGGTTACACTTTCCCTGAAAGGCTGTGTTCACCTCTTGGGTATGCTTCTGGATCTGTTGTTTCAAATGATGCCCCAGATATATGCGATGGCGAGGAGGGCTTACTATCAGCTTCAGCTATTACACTAGCTGTGTCCCTTCATAGAGCTGGAGGTCCTACAGAAGGTAGTGGCATGTGGATAACCTCAAGGCTGGACTTCTGCAATGTGCTGTACATTGGGTGACCTCTGTACAATGTTCAGAATTAATTCAAAATATGACAGCCAGATTGGTTACTGGTAGCTTTAGGAGTGATCCTACTACCCCAATATTAAAAGCTGCCAATTAGTTTCTAGGAAATAAAAAGTGCTGGTTGTCACTTTTGAAGCCCTACATGATTTGGTCCAGGTTATGTATGGGATTGCCTTCTCCCAAATAATCTGCCCTGTAAATTCATGTCCTTTGGGAGACATTTATTTCAGTCATCCAGGACTAGACTGGTAACTGTTACCCAGAAGACTTTTTCTTCAGTTGCCCACAGACTGTGGAATGACCTCCCAGAAGAGATTCAACAGCTGGATATGTTGTCTGAATTGAAAACAGCACTGTAGACCTTTCTCTTCTGGCAGGCCTATCCAGATGATTTTTAAATTATGATTTACAGAGTTTATATTGATTTTTTTAATGTGTATTTGTTTTATAAACTCTTTTAATTTTGTTATGTATTTAATTTGTTGTCATTCCCCACCTCAATCAATAGGGAAAGATGAGGATGATGATGATGATGATGATGATGTATGCAGAAGCTGACTTTGGACCAAGTCAGACTCATTGGTTCATATTGCATTGTGTGAAGTATATTGTAAACACTGAATGGCAATGCAATAGCACTTACTGTGATCACTTTGACAAGCACCATGGCCATACAGGAAAGTGCACAGTATTAATTCATATCAACAAACTTATTCTAGCAGTTTCCATTTCCATCAAGAACTAGTCTCTTTTTTTAAAAGTAATGGATCTTAACTACCCTTTCAGAATAAAGCTTCCTCCAAAAATTTTGCTTCACAAAAGACATAGTTCTATGAAGTATGTATGTGTGTGTGTGCATGCACACACAAGTGAGCCTTCACGTCTCCTATTTATGATGATCTTATGAATTTCATAGGGTTTTTCTTAGGCAAGGAGTACCCTGAGGTCGTTTTGCCACTTCCTTACTCTTATAGCCTACAGCACCTGAGATTCATTGGTGGTTTCCCATCCAGGTACTAATCAGACCTGACCCTACAGAACTGTTCTTGAAATAACTTTTTCCTGAGATTTTCTCTTAATCTGTACCTGTTTTTATCAGGACTTATTTTTAATCTTATTATAAACTGCCTTGAGTTCTAGTTTTCTGAGAATGGTAGGATGGAAATCAAAATAAGTATGTAAACCAATTATATAAGTATGTAAATTAATATATGTATGTAAATAAATATGTAAACCAATTAAAATAAGTATGTAAACCAATTATAGCCTTTCTCCAAGTGAGATGTGATGAAATCGTTTTCTAAACCTCTGCGCCAGTCATCAATGTAGGATGCTAGTGGTGCACAGCAAAATGATACCAGCAAAGAAAGACAGAAATATCCACTGGGATGGAACCTGATTAAAATGTACGTGTTCACTACTTTTTATTGTCTAACTTGGAAAACACAATCTTGGAGCTCAAGCTGGCATTTTGTTTAGTAGCCCACATACACTCAGTTATTGATTGGCATGCTGTTCAGTAGTTTCAAGACTGTAAGCTGGCCTTAAGATCTCATAACAGCAAGGGATTCACATTTACAGTTGATAATGACCAAACATGACTTCCCTCCCCCAATAAAACCTACTTTATCAACTTGGCAGCATCCCAGCACTGCAGATCAAAGCACTGGGTAATGACATCTGCAGCACTCTCCCAGTCGCAGGACACATTGAGACAAGCAGTTGCAGCAGGACCCTGAGGGATCTCTCCAGTTGCCTGTCTTGCTATTGGAGGGTAGGTGCCATTTCCCATCCTGTCATACAGCAGTTTGGAAACGCTTTGGTTGAAGTGCTGCCAGGCTGAAAACATAGATTTATGGGGGGTGGCATCATGAAATTTAGCTATAAGGACATAGCTCCTTGTAGTTAGGTCAGAGACTACAGGATCTTGGCCATTTATTTATTATCACAAATGTGTATTTTGTTAAATAAACAAATAACTATTAGGATTGTTTAGACTGCAGATAGGAAGCTGTTAATCAAAGAGACGATTCTAAGAGGCACCCAGAAATTACTTGTTATTTACTTATTAATTAAAATATTTATATCCCAGCCTTCATCCAAAGATGTCAGGACAATAAGATAAATTTAAAACAATTTAAAATGTGAAACAGTGAAAGATCATTTATGGTCTTAAAACATATTAAACCAGCTAGCTAATTAAAACAAGTAAAAACACTTAAAATCACATATACCTGTGAACTAGATAAAATACTTAGACCCCAAGGACTTTTATTTTTTTTAAAAATCTAACTTAATGCTGAGCTGAAGGCAACATCAATGCCAATTTGAGCCTCTGAGGACAGGGTATTCACAACTAGGAGACCACACTGTAGAAGGCCCTCTTGCATGTCTTCCTGCAGTGTATTGCCCCTGTTGGTAGGCCACTAACCTCAATCTTCACACAGGCATATATAAGGAGAGGTTCACTATCAGGTATTGACAATTATCAATCAATACTAGATATAGATTGATGCTGCAGTTCCATCTAAGAAAAATAATTAATCTGAAACATGGCATGATGATTCCACTGTATTCTTTGTGACACGGTGAATTAGCTACATTGTTTCCTGAATTACAACAAAGAGCTCCAGATTCCCCTTTCCTTTTCTTCTCTTTTGAGAAATATACTCTAATGCAGTCCTGGTTAGGAGATAAGTATCCATAACCAATAAAGACACATATATCTCTATTGTGTTACCAATGCTTGTGTGAAGCCTAATCAAAGTTCAAGTAAACAGCATAAAAATATGCAGGTACTTCCTGAGATTTTTTCCCACTTCTTTGGAAGTACCAGCAGTATAAAAAACAATGGAATTCAAAGGTGTGGCAATGACCATTATCTTTCTAGATGGAACAGCTAATGTGGAAGTGACCTCTGTTGATTCTTCTAATATTCAGTAGAGTCGTACCTAGGGTGGGGCAGCTGAGCTGCATGCTCTGGGTGCCAATGCCAGGGGGGCACAAAACAGCCAAACACTCCTGCCCAGGCCTCGCCCACCGCCATTCCTGCCCCCACTGGGGTTCTTCCTGGCCTGGTGTGGGGGCAGTGGCAGCAGCAGCAGCCCTCCCAACTGCTGCCACCCCCCACTGCCACCCACCCCACTCCTCCCACCCACCAGCCCTTCCCAATGCTGCCTCCTGCCCCCCCTGGGTTCTTCTGAGCTGGTGCAGGGGGGGTGGCAGTGGCAGTGGCAGTGGAGGCAGCAGCAGCCAAGGGCACAACTTCCATGCTTGCCCTAGGCGCTATTGAGCCTAGATACACCACTGATATTCAGAGGTGGAGGAAAAGAAAGATTTTTCTCTTAAAGGATTGAGGGGTCAGGAAATGGAAAAATAATTACTTTTTTGTCTATTTCAAGTTAAGTTTTATGTTGTGTAGCTCCAAAAAGTATTTTGAATTAAAACTGTTTCCCAATCATATGCATCTTTGTCATCTGTCTAACATCAAATCTTGGTTTTTTAAAAAAAAACTTGTACCAGAGCAGTGTGCTTAATTACCAGCCTACGGAACAGGCTCCATAGACACTTCTTGGTACTTACACTGCATTTTTTTTAGTAATCACAATATAGATCTAAAGAGAAACGTAATCAAGAAAACTGTAGGTTCTTCCCTGTTACAACAATTTCCATTGTTAACATTTCCCTAAAAAAATCCTAGAGTCCTGTCTAAAGTTAATTAAATAAAATTATTCTGAATTAAGATATATTACCTATTTTTGGTACCCTAGGCATCTCATAACTTGACATCAGGAAGCTGACTTTAAGGCCCTTTCTGTTACCTACTTTTTAGTGAAGATGTCTGGTGGGGATCCCAGCAGTGGCTGTTTCGGGAGGGGACCACA
Source organism: Ctenosaura bakeri (assembly GCA_948474755.1). Taxonomy (NCBI): domain Eukaryota; kingdom Metazoa; phylum Chordata; class Lepidosauria; order Squamata; family Iguanidae; genus Ctenosaura; species Ctenosaura bakeri. Next base: position 341,928 of record CAOLHI010000757.1, on the reverse strand, counting down.
ACAGAAGTGCTCCCTTCAACACTGGCTGGCTTCCTGCAGAAGGCAGTGTGATGGCCATGCCTCTTCTTTCCACAGCGCAGCTGCGTACTTTCCCAGGCTGCTCTGGGACAGGAAGTGCAGCCATCGCGCTTCTGTGACTTCTGCAGGATAGGTAAGTCTGGAATGGTGGCACGATTGTGTGTCATTGATGAGAAAACTCATAAATGACTTAATCCATGATTGTGTCGCCTTGGGATGGGAGAAGGATGGGACCATGACAATATCATGCAGAAGTGTCATCGTGGTCCTATCCTTCTCCTATCCCCATTGTGGGATGGGAGGGTAGTGTGGAAAGCACCTATGAAAGCCAGTGTTAGATTAGAATCATACCAGAACAAACTTTCTTCTTAAGGAAAGAGGAATCAAGTAATAGCAGGGCTCTCACTCATTGATGGAGAATTTTATTTGAAATACCACATTGCCAGTCCTCCAAAGCATGATTTCAAAGCATGATGGGTAACTGGATCTATAGTTATAACCCTTCCTCTCTATCCTCCCTACCTCTTTATGTTTAATAAAATACTAAAATACTTTCTTGATTTGTTTAGTTTGTTATTATATTTAAACCAGTAACCTGTGGCTCAAGCAAAGGCCATTTCTGCACGAAACTGTTACAGTGCAATTATTACCCTTTAAACATGCTATAGAATCCTGGTGTTTGCAGTTCAGGGAGGGAGATTTAGAATTCTCAGCCAGAGAGCAGTTTGGCCTCAGGAAACTACAAACCTCAGAATTCCACAGGATGTTGAAAGTGGAGTAATAGCACTCTTAACAGTGTAGTGCCAAAATGGCCAAAGTCCCCAATCCAAGATTGCAAACCAAGATCAAAGTGAGTTTTGCAAATCTGGTCTGGAGAGCTTGATCAAACTAGAGTTTTCCAATTTATTTAACTAAAAATTACAATTATATCAAACAAATATCTTAAACATGGCATGTGAAGAGAGGGAAAAGGAAAGAACATGCAAGCACAGAACTAATTCCTGATCCTCCAAAATGATATTTGCACTGAGAATAGGACATCTGAATGCAATGAATCAATGTATTAGACCAGACTTCTGCAGCAAGCAATCTCTTACAATCGCTATGACTGCTACTTGAGAAAACAGTGTGGGCTCTCAACTGCATCTCAGTAAGCAAGCAATAACTGCATAATTCTCCTTGTAATTCTTCTTTTTTTGTAGCCTGTAGCACAGCAGCTGTACACCACCCAAAAATGTTTGCAATAGTCAAAGTGTTAAGAAGATGAAGTTTATTCCCTGTCCTGAGTGACTCTTCTAGTCTTCCTTGGTTTCCACAAGCTAACACTTAACACTCTGAACCTATGTTTAAAAGCATACTCAAGCTCACCCAAACACCCCGTTGCCACCACCCCAGGCCTTGATTCTCTGGGGCAACAGCAAGCAAAGCAGATTCATTTCTTCTGAATTGCCAATGCATGTTTTAATAATATAATATATTCTAGAGAAAATATAAAGTCATTTCAAAATGGGTGTTTTAAAGGTTCCATATTAGGACATATATATATAAGCTACCAAATGAAAAAGCTCCTTTTTAGATAACACACACATGGTTTTAAAATATTAGAAACATTTAACACAACCAAATTACTGTCTTGGGAAATGGAAGGGTCGGCCAGCAATTTAGTACAATCACCCCTTATTCCACAGTCAGGTGGTTTAACATACTCTCTTTGAAATTCTGCTTGTTAGATCAGGTGTTCCACAGCTGCTTCCTCAGCAGTGACTCACAGCAGCAGTAAAAACCCTGTCTCCACAAAGCACACATCTAAAGCCACAAAAGGTTGCATCTGCACTAAACCTCTCTCCTTAAAATTTACCACTGTTGCTACAACTGATTCCGCTCAATTGAGTGCGTCATGACTCTACCATTGGCCACTTATACAAACCCAGAAACAACCCATTTTTCTGACAGCTTTCCAAAATTGTCTTTAATTTAAGTCCAAATTTGTTAAGACATTTCGAAGTTGATAGTCATAACGGCAGAAAACTCATAATTTCAGTTGAAGTCCACTGACTAACATGAGCAAGAGTTCATAACAAGAAGTACCAACAAGAAGGAAATTAGGAAGAAGGAAAAAAGTAATAAAGGAATCTGATCATGCATGTATGAGCTGCCTTTGTGATACCTGTGAACTAACTGGCTTAGCTGACTGGGCAAAGAATTCTGAAAGAAAGGACTGTGCTTGTAATTTTTTTTCTTTTTTTTTCTTTTTTTTGGTAGTTTAAACAAGCGGTGGGAATCAAGTCCTGGAATTCTAGGGTATCACAAACCCAGATTTTTGCCCCTACATCTCTTCTACTTGTCCCAAATTTGATGGATCAAAAAAAAATACCCCCAAAAGTCCCATGGCACCCTGAAGCCACTAGGGAGGGTACTAATGTTACTACAGTTATGATATGTCTGGTGAGAGCACTAGATATCCTTTTGATATCAAATAATTTGGCCTTTACTTGACCTTTTTCTGGCACCCCGCTTCACGTGTTTGCAGAGGTCCACCGGACAAGCACGTATTAGGCGCGGCCATTAATGGTTGTACATTCCAAACCTCATTTAGGCAGGCAACTTAAGCCTCTCCAATGCTTCAGGGAAAAACCTTCTTGCAAACCAGCCTTGCTCAGCGCAACTTTACAAAGACATCCAGCCGAGTGCCGAGCCATTCGTTTATGTTGAGCCATTTGCATACTAGCCATACTATTGTCATCAAGCGCTAAGCCCATCATGTAAAACTTGACCTTTTCCAACTCCTCTGTCCAGCTCCAAATTTCCTTTGTTCTCACCGAACATGGCATGGCCTGTAGGTAAAATCCACCCTACAGAAGGTCCCCTTTTCCAAGTCCTCCTCGGATCGCTCCTGAGTTTCATCCAGCCTTGCTGTCGGTTTGTCCAGTGAGCTCCCCTCAGCGAACGGCGCTGAGCTTTCTTCCCCACAACCTCCTTTTCTCTCAGGACTACGAGACCAGGGGTCGTATTACCCATTCCCCAAAAGCTCTCCATTTCTATTTCTAGTTAGCTGTGTGCATGTGGTGTCTTTTATGTTATTTGTCCTCAATAAATGTTATTTTTACTATTTTAAAACCTTGTCTGACTACACTCTCTGACCTGAAGCTGTAGACATAGGGTAAAAGATCCTAGCTAAAGTTACCCTGCCTCTCCTTGGCTTAAGAGAGTTGGCTTAAGAGAGTGCTCGAGCTTAATTTCCCCATCTTGTGTTGTTGTTTGCTTATTTGGGTGCCCCTCCCGGGACCCCCAACATACAGGGTAACACTAAGGGCAATTGTGCTGCATGTGAAGGAACTGGTGGTGAGGGTCAATTTATAATACAATAATGGACCTTTTTTCTAAACAGGAAGTGACTGGACAGGTATGGGGGATAGGGCGTTCCCAAATCTGGGGCAGTGGAGGTGTAGGTATTCTTGGAGATGTGGGAGGGTGCATGTGGCCTGCAGGCAGTATTTTGTTCACCCTAGTTGATTGAGAGAGAGAAGGAGAGGGGAGGACTTGAAGAAATGTGTTTTTATAATCTTAGTGTAGGATTTTACAGGTTTACTTCTTTGAACTACTATTTTTTTGGTGGACAATTTAAGAGAAGGTTCTGTGCTTTAAAAGTGAAGAGATTTTGAGTAAAGATCTCAGAGCTGGGCTTGGACCTAAGCTGTATATGGCTTCACAAATCATAAACAGCATGTTGAATTGTGCCTAGAAACGGACAGCAGCCATTAGAGCAGTGGTTCTCAACCTGGGGGTCTGGACCCCTTTGGGGGTCGAATGACCATTTCACAGGGGTCGCCGCTCCTCAATCCTGCCCCCCTTTTAAAAGAAGGTGACCTCACAGCCAATGGGAGCAGTGCTTCTGAGACCCCTGTGCTGGGAGGAGGAGAGAGGAGACATGCTGGGCGTTTCCCCGTCTTTCCCTGCCTGGTGGGAAAGCACTGGAGGAGCCTGAGGTGGAGCCAGAGGTGCAGAGAGCAGGAGGAGAGAGCTGGAGCCTGAATGTTAAGGCGGAGGTGAGGACACCGAGAGGAGAGAGCTGGAGCCGGAGCGTTAAGGCGGAGGTGAGGAGAGGAGACCCTGCGCTGGCGGGAGGGGAGAGGAGGCATGCAGCCGGGCGCAGCCAGGTGCTGCTTGGATGCTCGCGCCTGCACCACACACACACACACAGAGAGACACACACGGAGGGCTTCCCCTTCAGTGTTCCTTTTCCCCTTCATGCCGGCTTGCAGAGTCAGAGTTGCTTGCCGGGGCGAGTGAGCAGCCGGGCACTGCTTGGACGCTCGCGCCTGCACCACGCACACACACACACAGAGGGCTTCCCATTAGGGTTTATGGCGCTGCAGCGGGATGTCTGGGAGGTAAGACCCCGTCCCCTCACCCTCTTCGCCTCATGGTCATTCATGCCGGCGAACAGAGTTGCTCACCAGGGCAGGCGAGCAGCTGGGCTCCGCTTGCTTCCCGAAGTGGCGGGGCTGCAGCAGTGGCGATCGCTCGGTCACCCATTCATTTCGGGCATGCCACTCCATGGGAGTTGTCGGTGTGGCTGTCGCCTTTGGTCCGGCAAGCAAAGAGGGAAACTTTCCTGCGGCGGATCTGCCATCCGACGGGGGAGATTGGTTTCTCCGAAACCGAGAACTCGGTCGGGAAAGGAGCAGGGGGCGTCAGCCAAGGACTTCAGTTTGTGTAGCAAGAGCCCCCGAGGCTCCTTGGTTGGTTTTTTTTTCTTTTTGGTTTTCTGACCCGAAAGTGCTGCTTTGATCCATCCTGTGGACTTTGGCCATTTCCACATTCCAGTGTTATAGCACTATGATTCCACTTTCACCATCCTATGGAATCCTGGGGTTTGCAGTTCAAACTGCAGACCCCAGGATTCCATAGGATGGTGAAAGTGGAATCATAGCACTATAACAGTCTAGTGCAGAAATAGCCAGGATGACTTTCTCCTCTCGCTTTTGTTGTGCGTGGACCCTTGGCGCTTGCCACACGCACGTGTTGTGTTCTTCGCCCTGACTGTCTTGCATTCCTCGCTTTTTGTATGTTCAGCGTCCACACTCCCTTTAAGGGAGGGAGGGAGGGAGTGAAACAAAACGCGTCTGCTTATGCTGCCGCCATCTTTCCTTTCTCCCTGTCCTTTCCTCCCTGCGCCTTGTGTAAAATGTGGGCTGTTTCGCCATTGCCTTTGGGAGTGACTGGCTTTTTGAACTGTGGAAACCCAACATTCAGAACTAGAACTACTGCCTTAATTCTGGCACTGATGGACGCTTTCTGTGCTTAAAAAAAGTGGGGAGGGTTACCAGTTTTTAGGCATTAGAAGTCTATCCAGAGCAGTGATTTAGGACAGTGTTTCCAATCTATTTGATGTTGGAAATAACTAACTAACTAACTAACTAATAAATAAATAATAAATAACAAAAATGATTTTATGGTTGGGGGTCACCACAACATGAGGAACTGCATTAAGGGGTTGTGGCATTAGGAAGGTTGAGAACCACTGTTTTAGAGCTATAGTATCAAGAAAGCTGTTTGCTCTTGTTACCAGCTCTTTGTAACAGCTGAAGTTTCCAAACACTCCTCAAAAGCAGCCCCACATAGAGCAGGGTCCAAGAATACCTCCAAACTGCAAACCTATGCCTTTGGGTGGAATATAATCCAACCCACACAGGCCGAATCCCTATCTCTTGATTTAGCTTTCAAAATGGTGCATATTCAATTAAATTTTGCATATGTTTGTTTTGTTGTTGTTTCTCTTGCCTATTCTTAAAATTCAAATTCTAATTGTTTGCAATATTTGTTTTAAAAGTTAGCCCTATGAAACAGGTCTACAAGGACAAGCAGAGCCCAGAGTCCAAACCAGTTAAGGATTTCCTCAACCAAGAACAAATTGTGCCACTTTGCTCTCACTTTGGCCTCATGGGAAACAGTTGTTGCAGCCACTTTCCAATCCAGTACCTTACAGAATCACAGAGTTGGAAGAGAGCAAAACGATCATCAAGGCCAATCCTCTGCCATGCAGAAATACACAAAGCATTCCCAACAAATGGCCATCTAGTATCTGTTTAAAACTCTCCAAAGAAGGAGACTCCACCACACTCTGAGGCAGTATAGTCCACTGTCAAACTACTCTTACTATCAGGAAATTCTTCTTAATGCTTACATGGAATCTCTTTTTAAGCCAAAGTATGTGCCTACAACAAACTCTTAAGTGTAGCACAGGGACTCTAGAGTTCTGCATTTTCCATACACCCCAGAATGCATCATGGACTATTTTCACTTTTCCTTGTCTATTCAGAGGCACTTCTAGGCCAAGTTGCTTAAGAATTCTACAGAAGATGAGCATAACTGTGGAAGACTCTTAGGCCATTTCTACATTAGGTTGATATATCATAGCAGCGTCGAATTCTTACCCTCTGGTCTGCACGTTGTACCATTTTAGCATTGTAGTTTTCCTCTGGTTCTGCATGTTTTCAGCTCCTAGAATGATTCACTGCAGTTCACTGTGATGCAAAACCGTTGTATGTGAAAACCAGAAAAACTCTTATGTAAATCTCCCAAACCGGTTCTGCTTCAGTTTTTGCTTACATGCAGAAGCATAGCATTGATTCACATCGCAGAAGTGGCCAGCTATGGGCATTCCCAGGCTGTCCTTCCATCATTTCCATCCCTATCTCCCTCCAACCATCAAAGGACAGGCTGCCATCATTATTGTCTTCCTGTATTAAATGGACAGCAGGAAGAGAGTGAATCTGGTAATGGGCGGTTAAAACATGTTTTTTTCCATGTATCGGTGAACATACATTCCTAAGCACTGTTGGGAATGGCAACCTTTGCATGCCTAATTAACTGGCTAGTTTGTTTGCATGTCTATTGTAAGCATAGAGAGATAGCCTAGAGAGAAAACTTCCTGTTTGTTGGTTGTTGGCACCTACACATTCTTTGTTCTTTTAAAAGGTTCTTTTGCCATTTACTCCTTCCCTTTTGTCTTCACCTTTTGTCCTGAAAGCATGCTCTGAGATCTCCTGACAGGGATTATTGTCAGCAAGCATGTGAGTGCTTCATTTTCTTCTTACCTTCTTCAAGAATTGAACCTGTGTAGACCATGCACAAGATTTTGTGAGTAAACTCTTTTATATTTTTAACCAAACTGTTTTTGTGTTTATTTTGAGCTAGATTAAGTGTGTTTGGGGTGGAGTTAAAGAAGTGGGACTGGTGATCTGTACAACTTCGTTTTTGTGCAATTACTAAAATACTCTGCTGATTGAGAGTCTCATTACAAGCACAAACGTAGCAACACAGAAATGTGTTTAAAATGTGTGTGTGTGTTTTTTAAAAAATAGGCCAATCAGCAATGGCAAAGCGGGGTGAGGGAATAGGAGTGGCCAGGGAGTTTCTGTTGTGAATGCAGCAACCACTGTTCTCCACAGTAGTATGATGTAAATGGGGGGGTGGGGTGTGCAGACAGCACAATTTCTGAATTTCTGAATTCAGTTTCCAAACTAGAGTATAAAAACACTACTCTTGACACACAGTGAATCGCTCCTCCTCTCTCGTGTGGAAATGGCTTTAGTGGCATTTCTTCCCCTACCTGAAAATGTCATCCTTCTGGATATCCAGTCTGTCCAATGACCAAATACTGAATATCAGTGAAAAACTAGCACATTAAGGGGTTGGTTAAACAGAGCTAGATTGTTTATAGATTTCTTTTATGTTTGATAAAACTACTGAAAAGGGGTCCTCATCTAAATGCCATGTTTTTCCCAGAGCTTGGAAAAGTTAATTTTCCAATTTTTGGTTCTATCTATATATACTTGATAGGAAAAGGGATGCTCAGGCACAGTAGCAGTCACATGTGGGAGGGTTTGTTGATCATATGCTAGTTTTGAGTAGCAAAACATTTTACATCTTCAACATTGTGTTCTTTTATTAGAAAAAGCATTTGCATTACAAAAAAAAGGTACCTCTTGGCCCAACCTACTAAATAAATCTGTACAAGAATAGTGCACTGTGTTCCCAGCATTATCAGTTAAAGGCAATAACACAGTGTGGAAAAACTGTCCAGAACAGAGTCACAGAGCTTATCATGATTGCTTCCTAATGGGAAGTGGGAATAAACAGACTCCAAGGCCAATCAAAGACTAACTTGGAAGCTTCCCGATATGTTGTAGGTATCAAGATAGGAAATAAACAGAGTAGAAACAGTACCAAGAATCACTGAGAGAGTGCAGTTTCCTTTTAATGTACCTGTTAAATCTGTTTAGCTGTCTTTCCCTTGAAGTTTCTCAACTTCACTGAAACCTGCTAAATCTCCAGCAAAGGTAAATGTAAAGTGTAAATACCTTTGTAAATGTGAGTTCATTTTTTTCTACGTAAGATCTACAACCACCCATTTGACATTTTTGAGTTTCAAATGTGATTTTTCTCAAAATTACCACCAGCCTTAAGAGGAATGCATATACCATGTAATTGGAATAAGCAAATGGTTGTAAGAACAGTAAAGCATTGAGCATTTTTAAATTAAATTTAATTTACGGTAAACAACTGAATAATGTTCATCCCTTCACTATGTTTGGTGCTATATGTTCACACCATTTCCATCATTGTCTACCCACAATGAAGCAGAATGAAGTGCTGTTAGTTACTCATATAAGGGATGCTTCGTCTTTTTGATTCAGTTGTTCTCTCCTGTTCTGTTCCTCCCTCTCCACAGGATTTGATGGGGGAGACATGGGTTCGATTCCCCCATTCGGCTATGTAAACCCACTGGGTGACCTTGGGCACATCATACACTCTCAGCCCCAGAAAACCCCATGTTAGGTTCACCTTAAAGTCACTGTAAGTCAGAAACTACTTGAAGGCACACAACAACAACAATGGTGGAAGAAGTGGTGAGAGTGGAGGCAACAACCCAGACCTCCATGCTGCTGCCAGCAGCTTTCTGAAAGCCTAATATTTAAGAAATTGCCAGAGATACTGCCACAGGACCTTTGGCTGTTGTCATAGCCTTCAGCGTTACCACAGCAGACTCCACTGCTGCCATTACTACCACTGTCATTGTCTTTCTCTTTTCTGCTGCTTTTCTGCTGCAGAAATACCTAATGAGTAAGAATGAGGAAGATGGGAGGCAGGAGCAATCAGTTGTCAAGAACATACTACCAACCAATATGTCATACACATGAAAATAAGAATGTTACCCTAAGAGGTGGGGGACATTGGGGCAATGCCAGTATCTCATTAGAGTTTGGGGAAATGCAAGAGGAGGACTGCAAGAGGAGGGTAACAGCAGAAACTTTGCACTCAATATATATACCAGTACTAACTGTAGAGAGGACTTCAGTTAAAGAAAGCATTTTATTTGAATTGACAAACATACAAGAAATCAGACACTTTTAAGAACCATACAAGACTATCAGAAAGTGAGGGAGAAAAGGTTGAATAGAGAGAGATTAGAGGTGGAAAGGGTGATAGTTACCAGTTTTGAAGAAAGAGATGACAGTGGAGGGGCTCAGGCAGCCTCTGAGAGTAGCTTGGAGGAACGGCAGTCTGGACAACATTCTACGTATTACAATTGGCTGGGACCAAAGCTAGGTTTTTTAATACCCTATTTCATACCCTGAAGGGATGCATTGATATAGCCATAATGGCTTTCTCATGAGAGTGACAAAAGGATCTGGAATGGGCTGGTTGCTTTTAACTCCAGAGTGACAAAACATTGATGGGACTCTTGATAATCTCTTAATATTCATTCAAGTAGGGGGTATAGGAAATATCTCTATAGGGTAAGATTAAGGGACTGTCTCTGATTGCTTTATCTGGACAGTTCATCTTCCATTGTGTTCAAATACGCAAAGAGCCTGAAGCAGTGAAGGGATTATCACAAACCCAATAGCATGGGGTTTTTCCACATAACTCTATCTGAACTTTCACGACTCTGAACACATCTCCAGTCAGTGTGATCCTGACCATGTTCTCTGGTCAGACCCCAGTCATGTTCCCCAGTCATTAATACATCCAGTTTGTGAAAATCACGTGTCTCATAGGAGGAAGAGTAAGGTATAGTAACAAGAAAGAAATGTCCATTAAAGCAGAACATTTTTATGCCATCAGGTTTTTGCCAACTAATTTTTAATGAAATTGCATATATAATTGCATATATTTAATGTTTAATGCTTTAACTTTATAAATTGTTTGTATTTTAAATTTTACATTTATACTTTCATTAATGCTTTTGTGTTGTTTTTAATTTGCACGGTTTTAAATGTGTTGTTAAGCTCCTTGTGTCCCATTATAGGGAAAGACCGTATCTCCCTGTACCCACCAGCTAGAGTCTTAAGATCTGCTGGAGAAGGCTTTCTCTCAGTCCTGCCAGTGAGGACACAGGAGAACCTTTTCAGTGGCTGTTCCCACCCTGTGGAACGTTCTCCCACAGGAGGCTAGGTGGGCCCCCTCCCTGCTCTCCTTTCACTGGCAGGTGAAAACATTTCTTTTTAAACAGGCTTTCATGTAAGCCGGGGAGCTTCATTGAGTAATGTGTTTTTAACAGAATATTGTTTTAGGTTTTTATGATTTGATATGTTTTTAATGTTTTTAAATTGTTTTAAAATGTCTTGCTGTTTTAATTTTGTTGATGGAAGCCGCCTTGGGTCCCATGCATAATAATAATGTTGCGGACAAGCCCAAAACTCGGAGACGCTCATGTTAGAAATCAGGAGTTTATTCAGCCGGCTGGACCCTGGCGGAATAACTTCCAAAAACCAGAGTCCTGCCCAAAGGTTTCACAGTGCTTATATACTATAAACTATAAACAATTGCAGCACAAGTCATTCTGACATTTTCACTTCCCCATCTCACCCTGAGAATTGCTGATAAGCAGGAGGTTTAGGCAAGCCAAGCGAACCTTGTGTCAAGCAGATTTTGTTCTAGCCTTCCTGATACCGACCATATATTAGAACTCTGATTGCCCAGCAAAACTTTTAACCCTTTTAGTAATAATAATAATAATAATAATAGGCAGCATATAAATGAATAAAATCAATCAAACAACTGACTAAATATATTTTATCTTTGCCTGTCTCTTGATAAAAATGCCAGTGCAAAACATTACACTAAGGCAATGTTTTTTAAATTCCCTAAACTGTCCCAGTATGAAATAGATACTGTATATTACAAGAGTGAAACCTGGTAAGATTAGAGGAGATAGGTGTTGTGTGAATGGCAAACAAGAAAGTATAGAGACACACTCAGAGACTAGCCCAGACATGTTTTCCCTTTCACAAGAGGTTTCTTCAGAGGTAAATCCTTCAGTAATCAGTCTTGCAAATTATGCCTGTGTTTTCCTTCCAGTGACCAAGTGAAATGCATTGAACATCTGCAGTTGAAAACAATCACGTTAATATAAATTACAGATGCTTTTCACCAGTTGAAGGAATACCATTTCTAAATATGTGTTAAACTTAGCATCTAGTTCAACTCTCAAAGAACTAAGGAAGGCTAAAGTCCTGTCCCCATGGAATGCTTAACTCAGTGGGATTTACTTTTGAATAGACGTGTATGGGTTGTCATGAAAATGTTAACGGTCTTGTTCCATAATTTTAGGGCACTTTCAACATGAGCCATTCTTGCACCGTATATGCTAATAAATGATAAAAAGCTGGTGAGAATTACCTTTTAAACTAAATCAATATTATAGTCCATGTGGCTGGTGGCTTCAATATCAGGGAAAAGCTGGATTTGTCTGGGGTTTTAGTTTGAACTTTCTGAACCCTGTCCCCCAAATAGCTTCAGCACCTTGGACATGTCTTTTATGTTTAGATTAAAATTCTGATTCAGCACTCCACTGACATGAAAGCCATCTGCTGCCACTGCATTCTAGGTAATGAAGAGAAATTGGAAATGTTTTGAGACTTGTATGTGAACACAAAGAAATCCATGCGTTACTGAGAACTGCATTTGTAGAATGATTAATTTTTTAAAAGGGAAATACTCCAGTAAAAAAAAGAGTAGAAAAATGCAGATTTGTATAATATTTTGTGCATTCTGTCACCCACCTGTAACCCCTGAAGGTTACACATGTTCACACAAGTGAACCTGTGCACATTTGTGTTCTCTGGCTAAGGAAAAAACATATATCTTTGCTAAGCGTTGTTGTTGTTGTGTGTCTTAAGTTGTTTCTAACTTATGGCAACCTTCAGCTGAATTTACCATAGGAGTTTTTGGGGCTGAGAATGTGAGGCGTCCAAGGTCACCCTTTGGGTTCCATGGCTGAGCAGGGACTTGAACTCTGACCTCCAGGGTTATAATCCAAAGCTCAAACCACTACACCACGCTACACTCATCTTTGGTTAGTACACATTGTTTTTGTTGAACTGTGAGCTGCAAAGATGTTCTCATGTGAGAACTGATGTGATATCCCGCCTGGAGCTTTCCACAATATGTACGTGCCCTGGAAAACATATGAGTACGATTGTCATACGACAATCCAGAGAAAGATTTCTCTGTAACATGCACAGCAACCCAGGTTGTCAACAACTTGCTGATGTGTTCTGACTTTTGAAATTATTTTTGGCTTTTAAGAAGTGTGATTTATAGCTTTGGATGCACATTTTTATACAGTTTTGAAAGCATCACACATGGAAAAACCTCACAGATTTTGGTTTACAGTGAACTACAAGCCCATTCTAGGGGGAAAAAAATGTTTAGCAATTAAATGCTCCAACTGAAATTGTTTATATATTAAAATCTTAAACTCACAAACATAGTTTAGGTAAGCCAAGCGGTTATATTTAAACTAGTGTATTGCCATTCATGTCAACAAGGCAAAAGAATTTCTCTGCCAGCACAGCAGATTAGGTTTTCATAATTTCATATGGCTGCTTGATTTAGAAGTGTATAGTGAGCTGGGCCTCTGCAACCAGGTAGATGAGTTTTGGAAGCCCTGCTAGTGTTGTGGTCAAACATAGCACCTTACATTTATGCCTGTTGAAATTCATTTTGGCCCAGTTACCCAATCTGTTATGGGTTCTTAGAATTTTGATCCTTTCCTCTGAAGTATTATCTACTCCTAATTTGGTATCATCTCAGTACGATATGATGATCTTTCCCAAAGAGTACATAATTGCATAACTGTTTCACTTTAATAAATATAAAAAAGATTATCTAGACACATATTTATTCTCTCATCATGGAAAATTTCATGAAATTCCAAAGATTACAGTATGGTGAGTACAGCTAGACAGAATTCTATTCATAGAATCATAGAAATGTAGAGTTGGAAGAGACCACAGGGGCCATCCAGTCCAACCCCCTGCCATGCAGGAAAGACATTCCTGGACTTAGTTTGTGGATTCCCTCAGACCTCACAGGAAATCAACATGTTTGCAGGTAGACCAAATTGAGCTGAGAAAAAAAAAATAAACAACCAATGTTTGTTTTATATCATTCATAATTAATTATTTTTAATAACAAAGATTAAGTCTTTTGATGGAATGTGAGTCTAATGGCCATTTTGTCATTTGCTTTTTTCATTAATCTCCATATAATCACAATAAATAACACAAGATAATTCCATTCTGAAACTCACACCCAAAATAGATGGCACTGCAGTAGGCAATAATTTTATTCAACAGGCAGCTTTCTAATTCATGGTCATATACACATCTAGGATCACGAAATTCAGTGCTTTATGTGGTAACATTGCCATGACATTCCCTTTCAAGAAAATCATTCTAGTATTCATAGCTCTCAGTCTATATCACAGTAAATGTCTAAATTTGTTGATGTAGTGTGACCTTCCATCAATGGTTCTATACAGCTGAAATAGGTAATTTTAATCCTACACTGTGTATCCAGGCCCCTAGATCTTATTCCCTTTGAATGGCAAGTTCTTGGCAGCTTTATGGGACAATCTAGGCCAAGGAGAAAGCCTTGGAAGGTCAGACATAACTCATGAGGCATCTTCTAGCTCTTCTTCCTATGCAGCATGAAAGTAATCCAAATGCTGTGCCTACAGTTACCATTGGCAGGAGATACAGGCATTTTTATTGTGCAGATGGTAGTTGAGTATTAATTGACAATATCAAGGACCAGCCCTATCAGTAAGCAGAGAGGCAGTTGGTTTTGTATGTCATGAAAATACAGCAAATGTTTGGTTATTTGTTGTTGTGTTTTTAGTACAAAGAAGAAAGAGAGAGATGGGTAGGATTTTCTGTCTCTGGTGTCAAAATACCTTGACTAGGTATATTGTGCTCCTTGATTTTGGAAGACTGTAGCAATTGTGATTCTGACTCAGTATTAAAATGACTTGGTGTGACAACAAAAACAATGAGTCATATGGCACAATTTTTCGTGAACATCACATCACACATCAGACAGCAAGATTCCAGAAAAGGTGACCAATCTGAATTCTGAGAAATCAATCAGGGAAAAGAAGAGCAGGGTATGACTTGAGTTTGTTTCTTGTTTCTTCTTTTTATTGCTACTGTTTTTGTCTGGCAGTTTGAGCTATTAAAAAGAAATAACAAAAGATTTGGTAAAGGCCCAAAGTAGCCTGTTTCCACATGTTTTCAAAATGGAAGCATCTACCCTTTGTGCGGAAAAAGACAAAGACAGCATTTGCTTTTGTTCCACTGCTTCAGCCACATTGCCAATAGCATTGCAAAAAACCCAAATGAGAGACAGGAGTCATTAATAGACAAAGACTGTGTGTATCCCTCTCCACTCAGAGAGACGTCATAACAAGTTTATGATGCGGCTTAAGTGAATCCCTGGATTGTTTTGGTTAGGAAACTGAAATTCCTTGCATAACACAGTGATTAACTAATATGGTAAAGACTTACTCAACACAAACCCTGGCCCACATGTGTGAGAAATAAGCATTCCATGGCACTTTGACACCATGAACTGTTTTGTTTTCTTTTCCATAGTGGACAGCAATAAATCCTTAAAATTTCCAAATTAAAGTACTTTACACACAAAAGAGGTTACATGACTATGTTTCTTATTTCTGTTGAAAACTAGGTAACTGAATTTCTGTTCCTTTTGTTATTGTTATTGTTTCAGCTGGTTGTATTGTAAAATCTACCCAGCCTTGATGATCTTGAACAAGGGTGCTCTTTAACATCCTAATTTTGCAAAACAAAGTTTCCGGGATGAGGAGGGCCTCACAAACCCTTACTGATTACAGCGGTATGGTTGCAAGGTGGGAGAGTCAGCAGCATGTCAATTTGTAGGGTCAAAGTGAACATCCTATTACTAGATTCTCTTACAGACTCGCAGCATGAAGTCTGTATAGCTCCTTGGATTTTGCCAGTTGTTGTCTCTTCCATGTTTACTCATTCCATTCTTTGGGGAGGCGGCTTTTGTAGTGATTTCCTGGATCTGGACTGTTCCAGTGATATTTTTTTTTTAAACTGAGGCCTGGTTTGTTGAGCTCATTCTATGGTTTGAAAGGCAAATTTTCTCCTTCTTTCTTTTTCAATTTTTTTCATAGAGTTATAATGCAGGAGTGTTATTTTATTGATGTACTACAACAGTAAAACTCTAAGCATTTTTTAAAAGAGAGAGTAAAAGAAGGAGACTTTCTGTTCCTATAAACATAGTGGTAAGAATCAAGGGGAAAAAATGAAAAAGGAGGTATGTAATTAAACATTAAGACAACAACAACCACAGATGATTTGCCCAACTTTAAAGTAGATGATGAAGACATTGAAATAGCTAAAAAAAAAATGTATACTTTGAATTAGTCATGCAGCAAAATGCTGAGTCTAGTCAAGAAGACTAAGACTTAGAAGGTCAGCTATGATGGAACTAGATAGCTGGGATCATCCATGCAATCATATCTGTGATTTCTGTGTATGGTTGTGAAAGCTAGATAGTGAAAAAAAACAACAGAAAGAAAATAAAGTTATTTGAAATGTGGTGCTGCAAGAATGCTCTTCAGATGCCATGGGCTGCCAAAGACAAATAAATGAAGCAAATCAAGCCTGAGCTCTCCCTAAAAACCAAAATGATCAAACTGAGATGGTCCTAATTTGGATGTATAATGAGACAATGTTATGAAAGATGATAATGCTTGGTAAAGTTGAAGGCAGTAAGAAAAGAGGGATACCATATTACATATTCATAGATTCAATCAAGGAAGCCATGCATCTGAGTTTGAAAAATCTGAGCTGGGCTGCTTATCACAGGGAATCCTGGATGTCTCTCATTCATATAGTCCCCATAAGTTGAAACTGTCCTGGTGGCCATCAACAGCAATATTACAGCTAGTGTCGAGAATTGCCAGAAAATAGACTAGGGCTATTTCCGCACTAGTCTGTTATAGTGCTGTTATTCCACTGTCAACATCCTATAGAATCCTGGGGTTTGCAGTTTAGGGAGGGGCCTTTAAAGCTAGTGCAGAAATGACCTAGGACAACAGAAGCATTGTTTGGATTTTTTTTTTCAGGTAACAATAGTAACAAATACCATAGCCTCTCAACTCATGTGCCCTGTCTGAAAGAGACCCTATTTAAACTAGCTTTCATTGGCTAGTGATTTTGTATATTTGTGATAAGATATTATTTGAACTGGAACATCTTAAAGAGGGGGTACTGAGCGCCAGGAGTGAAAGAAAGTCCTTGGAAGGGGATCTAAGTGTCTTCTCCGCATTGTAACTCTACTGAAGCTGGTTATTGAAGTTGCTTCCCTTTGTTCACTACTATGAAAATTACTTTTTAAACATTTTTAATGTGTTACCAGTCAATAGTTTCAGCATTTATGAACAGTGGCAGAGCTTGGAGTGTGTGGAGGGGTGGGAGGGAGGGGGGGCTACAGTGTGAGGGGCATGGCCACTGTGTGGAGGGTGTGGCTGTGCTGTATGGGGGCATGGCTGGGGCACACAGAGGCGTGGCTATGGCCAGGACACCTCAGAAACATTGCCACCCAGGGCAAATCATCTCCCTCCCCCCCCATGTTCCTACGCTACAGTTTATGAAGCTTCTGATTACCAGTTAACTATCTTCAGTTGATAAATAAACCTCAAAGAAAGGCTACACCATAAATTGTATTAGGCTTGATTCTGTTTTGCTTTTACACTAACAAGGATTTAGGCCTGAATCCAGCAATATGTTAGCACCCAGCTGCTGCATCACAGCCACTAATGCAACAAATCTTTCTTTTCATCCTATTTGCAGTTCATTGTACTGCCCAAAGCCTGGCTCCAGAATGTTCTATTATATTCAACACTGAGCTTGCTGAAGTTAAAAAAAATTCTTTTCATCTATTTTTCATTTTTGTTTTTAAAAATAAAATATAGCAATAAAACAAAGTACAACATATATGTCATAAAGTAATAGTTTCTTGGCAACAAGAAATGTATAGGCTTCTAAGACCTTAATAGTTTAGCAGGAAATAATGGCCTGAATCCTACTGATAGTCCCAATTAAAGTAATCAAGTACTGAATGATGAGTCAATAGTTACATAAAATCCATTAAACCAGTTAGTTTCCTCTAGCTAGGATTATTAATAGGATTCATGCCAAAATCTCCTAAACCTTTATTATTACACATACTTCCAGTCTTAATAATCTCAAAGGACAACTTCCATCAAATACAGAGATTTTTATTGAGCTGTAAGCTCTGGATAGGCTGTTCAACTGATAGATATATAGGAATGGTGATTTCACCGCAACCTCAGAGAATACACATTTTTCACAATTTTATTTCATTCCTACCAATTCTTTACTATCTTGTAAATTTGGATTCACAGTCTTTTCCTCAAAAACTACAATGTGACTATAGCATACAAAGAAGTTAAAGGGGTATTTTTAAAAAAATCATGCTTTTGGCTATATAAAGCATGTGCTTCATAGATTATAGCAAAGCCTTTGATTATGTAGGTCATGAAAAACAATGGATTGCTCTTAAAATAATGGTTGTGCCACAACACTTTATTGTCCTGATGCGTAACCTGTACTCAGGACAAGAGGCTACTGTTAGGACAGAATACAGAGAAATGGAATGGCTTCCAATTGACAAAGGGGTCAGGCAAGGCTGCATTATATTGCCCTATTTGTTTAATTTGTATGCTGAATATATCATACACAAAGCAAGATTAGATTTGGAAGAAGGAGACATGAAAATTGGAGGAAGGAACATCAACAATTTAAGATATGCACATGATACCATACTGCTAGCAGAAAATAGCAAAGATTTAGAATGATTACTGAAGAAATTCAAGGCACAATAAAGGCAGGCTTACAATAGAACATTAAGTAAACAAAAATAATGACCACAGATTATTTACATAACCTCAAAGCAGATGATAAAGACATTGAAACAGTTCTAGATTTTCCATGCCTTGACTCATTCATTAAACAGAATGGAAACTGCAGTCAAGAAATCAGAAGAAGACTAGGACTTGGAAGGTCAGCTATGAAGGAACTTGACAAGATTCTGAAGTGTCAAGATATATCATTAAATATTAAAGTTAGGATTGTCAATGTCATTGTATTTCCAATTTCTATGTATGGTTGTGACAATGAAGAAAGCTAATAAGAAGAAAATAAATTTATCTGAAGTGTGGTGCTGGAGAAGAGTTCTTCAAATACCCTAGATTGCTTTAAAAAAAGGCGGGGGGGGTCCTAGAACAAATCAAGCCTGAACTCTCCCTAGAAGTCAAGATGACTAAACTAAGGCTGTTGTACTTTGATCATATCATGAGAATACTTGACAATAAAGTATAATAAAGTAAAGGCAATAATGTTTGGTAAGGTGGAAGGCAGCAGGAAAAAAAGAAGATGTATTACAGATGGATAGACCAGTCAAGGAAGACATGTCCCTGAATCTGCAAAACCTGAGCACAGCAGTTGAGGATAAGGTGACTTGAACATCTCTTATTCATAGAGTCAGCATTAGTCAAAGTCAGCTTGACAGCAGTTATCAACAACAAGATGGATTCTGAATCATATCCTTTGCAAAAACAAATGCTAACTCAAAATTTATCTCTTTAAGCTGATTATACAAGGTCTTCTTAATCAATATTAATTAGGATGTTAAAAGAGCTGGCAGAGGTCATTTCGGAACCGCTTGCTATAATTTTTGAGAAATCTTGGAGGACAGGAGAAGTTCCAGCAGACTGGAAGAGAGCAAATGTTATCCCCATCTTCAAGAAGGGAAAAAAAGAAGACCCAAATAATTATCGCCCAGTCAGCCTGACATCAGTACCCGGAAAGATCCTGGAGCAGATCATTAAGCAGTCAGTTTCTAATCACTTAGAAAGCAACGCGGTAATCACGAGAAGTCAACATGGATTTCTCAAAAATAAGTCATGCCAGACTAATCTTATCTCTTTTTATGATAGAGTTACTAGCTTGATAGATGAAGGGAATGCTGTGGATGTAGCATACCTTGATTTCAGTAAAGCCTTTGACAAAGTTCCCCATGACATTCTTGCAAAGAAACTAGTAAAATGTGGGCTGGACAGGGCTACTGTTAGTCGGATTTGTAATTGGTTGACCGACCGAACCCAAAGGGTGATCACGAATGGCTGCTTTTCATCCTGGAGAGAAGTGACTAGTGGGGTGCCACAGGGTTCTGTCCTAGGCCCAGTGCTGTTCAATATTTTTATCAATGACTTAGATGAAGGAATAGAGGGCATGCTCATCAAATTTGCAGATGATACCAAATTCGGAGGGGTTGCTAATATGCCAGAGGACAGGATCAAAATTCAAAATGACCTGGATAGATTGGAGAGCTGGGCCAGGGCGAACAAAATGAAATTCAACAGAGAGAAATGTAAGGTCCTACACTTAGGTAGAAAAAATGGAATACCGAAATATAGGATGGGGGACACGTGACTGGATAGCAGTACGTGTGAAAGGGATCTAGGAGTCTTCATAGACCACAAGCTGAACATGAGTCAGCAGTGTGATGCGGCAGCCAAGAAAGCCAATGCAATTCTCGGCTGCATCAATAGGAGTATGGTGTCTAGATCGAGGGAGGTACTGGTACCACTCTACTCTGCTTTGGTTAGACCCCATCTTGAATACTGTGTCCGGTTCTGGGCACCCCAATTCAAGAAGGATATTGACAAGCTGGAGCAAGTCCAGAGGAGGGCGACCAAAATGGTGAGAGGCCTGGAAGCCATGCCCTATGAGGATAGACTTAGAGAGCTGGGTATGTTTAGTCTGCAGAAGAGAAGGTTAAGAGGGGACATGATAGCCATGTTTAAATATTTGAAGGGATGCCATGTAGAGGAGGGAGAGGGCTTGTTTTCTGCTGCTCCAGAGACCAGGACAAGGAGAAATGGATTCAAGCTGCAGGAAAGGAGATTCCACCTGAACCTCAGGAAGAACTTCCTGACAGTCAGGGCTGTCCGGCAATGGAATCTGCTGCCTCAGAGTGTAGTGGAGTCTCCTTCCTTGGAGGTTTTTAAGCAGAGGCTTGATGGCCATCTGTCGGGAGTGCTTTGAGGGTGTTCCTGCATGGCAGGGGGTTGGACTGGATGGCCTGTGTGGTCTCTTCCAACTCTACATTTCTATGATTCTATGATTCTATGAATATATTGGCTTTTTAATATTTGTACTTTGTATAGTTATAACCCATTAATCATACATCATTAGTCAACAAAGTACAGTTTGGACAATGAATAATAAAATTATACAGTCTTGCCATCCAACTCTGTACAGGTAAAGTTCATCTATAATGTTGAATCCCAACATTATACTTTTCAACCCTTCATCTTCCCCAAATAATCATTTGATATTTTACAAAATTATATTTTGGTCTTTAGAGAAATGAGCTGTTCTCAGAATTGTCCTTTTAAAAACCATGTCACTCTCCACAAGGAACAAGATATTTACATATATGCCTGTGAATAGGATGTGGGATCTATCAGTTGGCAGGAAGGTCAGCCAGTTCCGTAGATTAATTACACTTTGTCGGGCCAAGTCTCTAACAGCTGTAGCCATAAAGTTTCAGTTCCAATGAAGTGTGTACTATATGTGCTTTCATTATATAGTCTAGAACCCTGTCTGCCATCCCCTCATTACTGAACCACTGATGAATGCAGTAGGTTGGTTCCATATTGAATTAATTATACAGATTCCACTAAAATCAGTGAAACAAGCTAGTCATGATGGCCTATGTTTTACTTATTTCAATGGGAACTAAATGCAATATCTGTCAGAGATATTTTGGATAGTGATTCCTACATAGGCAGAAAATTGAATTAGATAACCCTTAAGGTCCCTTTCAACTCTGCAGTTCTATTACTCTGTGATTCTAACTAAATCTGGATTCAATATTATAAAATAGTGTTCTAAACTACAAACAGCAGGACAAAAGCAGCAACAAGACCATTATAAGTCTCTGAAATATTATTTGAAAAATGGGAAAGTAGGAAGGACTTCACCTGGCATCTTAAAGTTAGTGCCAGACAAAAGTATCTGCAGGAAGTTTCATAATTTGGGCCAGAAGCACCTCAACCTGGCAGCCAAGTCCCTGCCTTCAGAAGCTGGGTGGGTGGAAAGAAGGCTCTTTCAAAAAGATCTTTATTGACAGGGAAGTTACTGAAGGAAAAGATCATAAATTATTACTGTGCTTACTTATAATTGTGAGCTTTCTAGCTGTTTTTAATTGTGCTGTTGGCAATGAAAAAACAAAATATTTAAGAAGAAGTTTGGTTCTTGATAACAAGAAGGCGCAGAATGAGGAATAAAAGATGGTTGCCAGCTGACGGTGTTAAAAATCTTGACCAGCAGCAGCATGGTCCCAGAAATTAGCAGGATAATCTTTTCACAGAATGAAGACATTTTTGGTCTGTGTTAATATCTGAAACTCAAGCTTTGTTTAGGCACAGGAGCAGGGACCTGTAAAAAAGCTAGCAACCTTTAAAGTTAGCACAGGTCAGCACTTTTCTTTCCAGCATGAATGAGATGGAATTTAATTCATAATATTAAACAGATGGGACATATGGTCTATGTGCTCATTCTTAAAAAGATGTTGTTGTTGTTGCTGCTGTTGCATACCGTCAAGTGAACTCTGACTTGTGGCAATCCTATCATGGGGGATTTGGGGCAAGATTTATTCAGAGGTTTGCCATTGCCTTCCTCTTAACCTGAGATAATGAGTTTTCATAGCTAAGTAGTGAACCATGGTCTCTCAGGCCCTTTCTGCTGCCTTTCTTGTTCCAGCGACATCCGGTGCAGATCGTGGCGTTGTCTGTTCCGGAAGGGGAGTGTGGCAGGAGCACTCCCCTCCGCACTGACTTGCCTCCATGAATGGAGGAAACGCAATGGCGCCACCTCTTCCTTCTGCAGTGCAGCCAGGTACTGCCCTGGGCTGCACTGGGGCAGGAAGCACAGCCATTGCGCTTTCAGGACCACTGCACACCAAGTAAGTGTGAGCAGGCAGCGGGAGGGCTGTGTGATTGATGATCATTGAAGGGGAAAACCCATCAATTGCACTGCTTGGGGACGGGAGAAGGATGGGACCACGGCACCATCATGCAGAACCATCGTCTGGGTCCTGTCCTTCTCCTGTCCCCAGTGCAGGACAACGACATCCTGCAGAAAGGGCCTCAGTCTCCTTATCCAACCTGCAAACCACCACACCATACTGGATGTCATACCAACTACAAATAGTAGACCTATTCCTATGGCACATAGAATAAGAGGTCATCTATGAGTTGATGTATATGGGAGGATTGCTGCTCAGAGAGCAGTAACTGAATTCAATCAGATACCTTCACATGATCAGCATTGCATACTGAAAATTTTGTAAAACAAATCCGTAGGAACCAGAGCACATCTAAACTGAAGTACTAAATGACACTAATCCAACCCCAATAATTTCAGCACATACAGTAGTAAAAAGGTTCCAGTGAATTACTTTAGTATTAACTGGATTATATATCAACCTAGAGGTGAGTGAATGCATTTTTTAAAAAATGATGAAGCAGTAGAGTGTCTGGGACTCACAGAAGCCCTTGCTGGAAACCAGAGAGAAAAGCAAATGAGGCTTGGCAACTGGAAGGTGCAATTTCATGCTTGAGTTCCAGAGTTCTGCTATGTGCAACCAACTGTACAGCTTTAGTGTGCACCTCCTGACTTCTTGAGAGGTAGGCAGAGCTGAATAACCATCTTTCTTTCTAACTTTTTAAGTTGCCCCATTTGTTTTTGCTCCTGAAGTGTTCAGGAAGGGATGTTCTGCTCAATTGGGTTCAAACTAGGTGAGAAAGGGAAAAGAGAGAAGGATAGGAGATTTTAAAATGCAAAGTATCATTCTGTATACATGTATTATTGTTGCAACAATTGTTCTTCTGTAGGTTTTGCATATGTTTAATTTTTCCCACTTCAGTGTCCTGAGCTGCTAATTTCCTGTTTTGTTTTTTAAATGTATTAATTGTAGATTTCATATATCCAAGTATGGGGCAATAGCTAGAATTTTGAGTTTAAACCTAAGAAATCCAGCTACAAAGCTCACTGGGTGGCCTTGAGCAACTCTCTCCCTCCCTGCCTCCCTCCCCCCTTTCTTTCTCTCTCTTGCTCAGCAGAACCTACTTCACAGTGTCATCATCAGGCTCAAATGGCACTCTGAACCTCTTGGAGGAAGGAGGAGTGGAAACACAAATATAATAAATAAATAACATGTGCTCAACTGGGAGGGCTGGCCTGATTATTGCTTTTCTTGACAGATATGTATGGTCCAGATAATACACTAGAAAAGTATGTAGGAGAATCTAACAAATTCTGTCTCAAGAAATGCTGATGTCTGCAGCATGGAAGAATTAACTGAATGGGCAACTTTTTTATTATTTTGCATAATTGCTTATGCAATAACTGCTAACTGTGCTGTTGCCCTGGAAATCCTAGTCAAGCCCTTGACTGGGCTTTTTGTATTTTTGCAGGCGTTAACCAAGCCAGCACTTACCTGAATAACGACAAAGTGTTTTAGCCAAAAAGTGTTTCTGTTTCACCGGTGAGAAAAAGATGTAACAAAACTTAACTTCAAAAAAAGGAAGAAAAGAAGACAGAGATTTGCACAATTATTTAAGCTGATTTCTAGATAAAGCTGAAAAGAGCTTTATTAAATTAACCATAGTGTAATCAGGTATAATCAGGTGACCTCCATGATCAGGCGACTCATGTGCTGTTCATGTTGATTCTGTCCAGGTGTTAGGTGCTGCTGTAAAACTTCAGGTCTCCTGTCTGGTCTTTTTATGGTTCTTTGTCATTAAACTAGAATTGGATAGGACAACCCTTCAAACAGAGGTCACTTCCAAACAGAAAACTGGTCTTTAAAGACAGGATTGCCCTCTATAAATTACTAGGCCATGCTGTATATTTGTCTCTGAATTAAATGCAGATTTATTTTTCCTCCTCCACCATGCTTCAGATTTTTTTGGTGGTCATATTTTCACAGAAAATCTGAGCTCCTTATATTGGATGAGACATTTATTCTTCATCTCTTACAAAACAGTCTACTTGAAACTCTGCCCCCGGAAGCAGGTAGGGAAGTGGTTTCATGACTATTGTAAGTGCGAACTAATCTGATGGGGCCAACTGGGGCCCACTTCATGATTTTTGCAAGGACAAGCCTATCAGGACTGTGTACATGCTGGTCTCTGGGAACCAGTTATTTCTTCACTAGATTTTCAAAGAGTGGTGAAATGCCCAACGAAAATAGGCATGAGTACACAGCAGGTTCACCACCTGAGAGAGGGAGACCTGTATGCACTCAGAGTGAGCTGTGATTTACTTTGTCCATACAGCTCAGGAGTGGGGAAGCTGTGGTTCAGTTTTATAGCTGGACATGATGAAGAGATGAGGACATCCTGTAAACACAGTCATTATTATGTTTTATTTCAAGTGACCACATGACCAGCAAAAAAGAAAGAACTCTTCTCCAGCACCACACTTCAGATAAGTTTATTTTCTAAAGAAAGGGGTAGGACCAAAAAAATCTGCACCAATATTTATTTGTTTATTTATTCTATTGGCCACTCATACAAAAAAAAAAGGTCAGAACATTCAATAAAGTATTATAATGCACTAATTGTAATAACATATGCTCTTAATGCTTGGTAAAATGGAAGGCAGTAAGAAAAGAAAGAGACCACACTACAGGGGGATTGATTCAATCAAGGAAGCCATGGCCCTGAGTGGATGACTGCAGCTCTTAGATGTCTCGTTCGTAGGGTCATTGTCAATGAACGCCGATGCAAATAACAATAATAGCAATATACATTATACATTTTTAAAAGTTTTTAATTATTCACGATTTATCAAACAGTAACTATTTGAGCCTAGGCAAGAAAGAAAGAAAGAAAGAAAGAAAGAAAGAAAGAAAGAAAGAAAGAAAGAAAGAAAGACTATAATAGTATTTCAATTTGCCTTTTCAATGAGAATATCTCTTGCATCATTGATGAACTGATAAGAAAACAAATTTCCTTGAGTTTTCTGAGTAATAATCTGAAACTCATGGTCTTCATTTCTCTCCAGAGCTATAGCTTTGGGCAAAAGGAATAACTGGAAAGATCAGTAAGAAAGCTCTCCAAACAAGCACTGATTAAAACAAAAATTAAAATGAAAGTATTAGAGCCAGTACTGCCATCTAGCTGCTGTATAAGCAATAAATTATATTTTTATAGAAAAAGATTGTAATAGATACAGTAATATTTCTGTGAGATACAGAAATTATATTGTAGTATGCTATGGAGATGTGGGATGTTGATGGCAGTGTTGAAGACTCTGGCAATGAATGACTGAGTTGCTGTGATGGCATGGCATGTTCACAAATGAGGCTCTGATTAACAAGATGTCAACAAATAGGCTAATCTCTTTGAGGGAAAAGGACAGTTTGCATGAACAAAAATGAGAATTAGGGACTGGAAATATATAATTACTGAGAATGGTACCCACCATAGCACTGCCTTTCCATGGTGGTGGTATTGCATGTTCCTATCAGGCAAGAAGTTATCTGGTGATAGCATTGCTGCTGCTGATAGGGTCTCTTGTGTCAGACAGGTTTTTGCTTACGAACCAGACTAAATGGGCCAAACAACTACTGGGCAGAAACAGTAGTTGGGGGGGTGACACCGGTGGAGAATCTTTCAGAGACCCTGGCAGTGGCACCATAACTAACACGTGTCATTTCTGCACAGAGGGCAGAGGTAAATCACTTCGAATGTCTTTTAGCATGAAAACCCTATGATGAGGCAGTCCAAAATGAAACAAAAGATACTGTCAGAAGACCTGATTCCCAGTCAGAAGGCACTCAATGGGCTACAGGAAAGAGCAGAGGACAGATATGAGTATTGCTGTGGCTAATGAGACAACTGGATTAAGCTGCAAGGACCTTCAGATATTGATGAGTTCAGAGGTGAAAGAAAAGTCCAAACTATAGGAATATGGAATATGAAAAGCATGAATCAGAGGAAACAAGTGATTATAAAAGAAGAAATGAGACATATAAACTTTGCAATACTTAGAGTGAGCAAGCTAAAGTGGACAGGAATGGAACATTTTTAGTCAGATAAGTACACAGTGTTTTACTCAGGAAATGAAAATCTAAGACGAAATGGGGTAGCATTAATTGTGAGGAGAAATGTAGCAAAAGCAGTCAAAGGAAACAATTCAATGTTTGGCTGGATAATATCAATAAGTCTTAAGGGAAAACCCATCAATATAACTTTAAATGTATGCTTCGACTACAGAGGCAGAAGAGGAAAGAAACAAAGTTTCTATGCTTTAGTCTTGATCGCACACCAAAATGGGGTGTTAATAATAATAGGTGAATGGAACACAAAAATAGGAAACAGAGCAGAAACAAACACTGCAGGAGATTTTGGCCTGGGATCAAAAGATGAGGCAGGGTAGTGATTGAATTTTGTGGTGCCAACAGTTTATTCATCACAAACACATTGTTTGAGCAACCAAAGAAACAAATGTATATGTAGACATCACCTGATAGCCAATATAGAAATCAAATAAGACCACATAATTGAAAGAAGAAGATGGAGAAACTCCATTCTGTCCGCAAAAAGACTAGGAGCAGATACCAGCACAGACCATGGACTGCTAAGATCAAAATTAAAGTAAAGCTGAAAAAGAACAATATATTAGTTATCATGCCAAAATACAAATTGAAGATTATCCCTATAAAATTTAAAAAAATAATGTAAAAATTAAATTTGGAATAGTAAGCCTAATTTACCAGGAGCCAGAAAAACTCTAGGCCAAAGCCAGGAACATTTTCAGGGAAGAATGCAAAAAGATGTTATCTGCAGCCATAAAGAAAGAAAAACCACACTAGATGACAGATGAAACACTTCAAACAGTTAAGAACAGATGAGAAGCAAATGTAAAAGGGGCAGATATAGAGTCAGAACCCTGGACAAACTGTTCAGTGACTTTGTGCAGGGACAAAGACAACTACTGTAACAATCAATGCAAAGAAACTGAAGATGACAACAAAAAAGGAAGAACAAGAGACCTCTTCCACAAGATCCAATAATTCAAGGGGAAATTTATACCAAGAGTGAGGTGGTATCTGACCATCCGGTGAACACATTACATGATCAAGAAGAAATAGAAAGATGATAGGAAAAAAATACATGTAAGAACTATATAAAAGAGATCAAAGGATGACAGATTTATTCCAGAACAACCATTTGAAGATGAACCCACAATTTTAGAAAGTGAAGTAGGAACTACACTCAAAGTACTTGGAAGAAATAAATCATCTGGAACACATGGCATACCAATAAAGCTATTTCAAGCTACAGAGACAGAATCCATTCAAATTCTAACAAAAATCTGCCAACAAATATGGAAAACAAAAGAATGACCCACAGATTAGAATCACTCAATATATATTCTAGTGCCCAAGAAAGGGGACATCAGGGATTGCACTAATCACTGGACCACTGCATTAATTCCTCATGCAAGTAAAGTAATGCTCAATGCTCAAAATTATACAACAGGGAGTGAGAAATGCCAGAGTTCCAAGCTGGATTCAGAAAAGGAAGAGGCACAAGGGATCATATTATGAACATATATTGGATTATGGAGCGCACCAAAGAATTTCAGATGAAAATCAGCCTGTGCTTGATAGATTATAGCAAAGCCTTTGCTTCTGTTGAACGTGAAAAACTATTGCTTGTTCTTAAAGAAATGAGTACACTACAATATTTTCTAATACATAACCGGTACTCAGAACAAAAGGCCATCATCAGGACAGAATATGGAGAACAGAATGATTTCCATTTGCCAAGGATGTCAGTCAAGCCTGGATTTTAACACCCTTTCTGTTTAAGTTGTATGCTGAACATATCATATGTAAACCTAGATTAGACTTGGAGGAAGGAGTTGTGAAAACTGGGGAAACAAACATCAACAATTCAAGATATACAAATGACACCATACCACTGGCAGATAATATCAAAAACTTCAAACGATTACTGAAGAAAGTCAAAGAAAAGAGTGCAAAGGTAGGAAACAAAAATAATGATCACATAGCTTAAAGTAGACAATAAAGATGTTGAGATAGCCAAAGATCTCCTATACTTTGGCTAAGTCATTAATTGAAACAGAGATTGCAGTCAAAGAATCAGAAGAAGACTAGGGCTTGGGCAGCTATGAAGAAACTAGGCAAGATCGTTAGTATAAAGATGTATCTTTAAATACTAGAGTCAGGATTGGCCATATCATTGTATTTCTGATTTCTATATATGGTTGTGAAAGCTGGACAGTAAAGAAAGCTGATAGAAAGACAATCAGCTCATTTGAAATGTAGTGCTGGAGGAGAGTTCACTGGAAAAGAAAATAATGCTTGACAAGGTAGAAAAAGAAGACAACATGGGAGGATAGAGTTAATCAAAGAATTTGCAAGACCTGAGCACAGCTGTTTTTAACAAGGTGACTTGGAGGACTCTTTCATAGGATCATCATAAGTCGAAGTCACCTTTACAGTAGTTACAACAAAAAGATAGTAAAAACTGGAAAGTTACGAAAGACAAATTTTCAAGTAGTAGAGAAATCAGGGTCAGGAAGCCCACAGATAGTGGAGCTGGCAATAGAGTTGCTTAGCCCTGTGTCATACTGAGTTTACTTCCAGCCCCCCCCCCAAGCCTGACTTCTGCCCTTGAAAAGGAGCAGGAAATTCCCCAGCGTTCACTAATTCTCTCTTGCTGCCACCACCCACTGAATGCTGAATATCTGAGCAGTACAGTGGGACTCTGCTCAGTGTATTGACAATCTCTATGCTTAAGGACCTTTCCTTTCCCTCCTCCTCCCCCTTCTGAGTGAGAGAAGTCCTATCTAGCATGTGCCGAAGAATGTCATGGGAATGGAGAAGAAACAGAGGTTTTACAGAAAAGCATTTATTTTAAGGCATGCAAGTAAACAAAACAATACTACACATGAAAGGCTCCCCTCTCCCAGGTACGCTTAAGTTACAAGTAGTTATAAAAAACGCAGATACATTCTTTAGATCAGCCAGTCTCCCAAAATAATAAAAAGCCCTAACATGACTAACTACCTTATTCTAGTTACTCACATTTGGGTTCACAGGCTTAGATGGTCTAAAAGAAGAGTGATGCCAGGAGGCGAGGCCTAGGCCTGCAGCCTACTACTGGCACAGATCCCATCTCTAGGAGGTTCCTTTGTTGTCTCTCTGCCACATGGCCTCTCAAGGATTTTTATAACTTCTCCTTCGAAGCATCTCAAAGATGCTCACCTCTTTTCCTTTGATTGGGCAATTCTCCCCCCCCACATGACCTGTGAGGCTGACCCACAATAACAATGTAACCTAACCCCAACATCTCATTAACCCTTGGTTTACCTGAAGAGGGAAGTATCCCCCTTCAGCCAAGTCTAGATAATGGGAAGCCCCATTATCACACCCTGGGGCTCCGGTTTTTATGGGATGCAAATTATTCACTTGCAGTGGGCTCTCCTCCATGCAAGACAAAAGGGCTGTGTGCAAGTCTCCAGTGCCACCAGTAGAGTGGAGCTGGAGATTTGCTATGGTTTTGCAAGGCTTAATTCATTTCTTGCTACAACCTACCAAGATTTTCCAGGGCTTCTATGTAGTTACTTAGTTTCCTTCCTCTTTCCATCCCAGTTATTGTGGTATCAGGGCTCATCTTTTACTACACACTACATCCGTCTACAGGGTAGAAGCAACTAAGCTAGATTAAATGTGTTGTATCCCATCTCCCAAGGTAAGGAAGACAGAATAATCTCTCACTTCACCTTGATCTGGGAACAGACTCATTAGCTAAGATTTCTATCTTAATTTCAAAAGAATATATGTTTTCTCTCTCTGTGTGTATGTATATGTTTGAATGGCAAGCTGTGAGCAACTGTGCTTGGTACTTAATACATAAAGCTTAATAACATCACCGGGGTTGTCCCTAGATCCTAGTTTTGGCCAGGAAACCTCAAGGTCCAGGATGATCCTGAACTGGCAACTTTATCAGGCAATAGATTGGGAAATGGGAAACTGGGAAATAGGATTGGGTAATTGTAAATGGATGAGACAGAAACATGATTTGAAAGAAGACAGTGAAACATGTAGTTAAGAGAAGAAGGGGTTAATTAAAGAGTTTTTAGAAAAGTCCCACAGTGTCTTAAACAAGAGAGGGAGGAGGTATGGGAATGGGGATTTTGTGAAGGTGGGAAGGCTGGCAAAGAATCCATTTAGTTAAAAAAGTGGGGGGGGGAAGTAGACAGCACAACTCCACAAACAAAAACTTTAACAAATGTAGTAGGGATGTGTTACTCAACAAGGACAACAAGAAGGAAGATGTAGGTCAAAACCACACATTGGATGAATAGAAGTGGAAAAGAGCACTGTGTAACTTACCATGTGATGAGTTTGTAGGCTGACGCAGGTAGAACATTAGCGGTTGCCTGGAATGGCAACTAACTGGTTTCTCCTTCCAAAAGGGCTGCACAGCCTGGCGTGATTCTTGGGGAAGCAGGAAAATGCTAGCTAATGAGTTCAAACCAGCCAATGAGGTTTGAATTTATTGGCTGGTCTGGATGACTTAAGTGAGCTCCTTGTGGCTTTCACTCAAGTCAAGTAAAGGGGTATATTTAAGCTATTCCTTTGTGCACTCAGCAGTCTTTCTTTCTTTCTTTCTTTCTTTCTTTCTTTCTTTCTTTCTTTCTTTCTTTCTTTCTTTCTGTATTAGCAGCTGGTCACAACTTTTGGGGTTGTCATGGACCCTGGATCCAGGATATTAATTGCTGATTTGTCATCAGCATTGGTAAAATAAGGGGGGTCTCCTGAAGGGGCTCAAAGGACATGATTATGCCCAGCTCAAGTCTGCATTCCTGCATCCCTTGCTGACAGGGGTACCATGCTAGGGGTGTCTACTCACATGGAGCTCACACCCATCCCAGTGCTTCTCACATCAGGCCTGAGAGGCAAGTCCATCCATCAACAGGTGGATTGGTCAATGCCTGGATCTGGAACCATGCATGTGCCAGCTCTATCATGCAGCAATAACTAGTTAGAGCTGTGGCCTTCTTTCTTCCAATTATATGTGTTGGTGTTGATGTGTTAATTCCAGCAGAGCTAGACTCACCCCTAAATACGCAAGCAGATAAGCTTTGGAAGTTTAGAGATTGTGGACTAGGGAACCAAGAAGGTCTGATCCAGATCCTGAATTCTGTTGTTGTGTGGCTTCTACTTTTCATCAGAGCTCTCTGAATGGGCAACCACAGGAAGGAGATGTGAATGTTAACCCTGGAATATAGAAGTAAACAAATTATCAAATGAAACTATACAGATATGACTGCAGTCATTTGTTTTATTCTTTAATGAATTGATTTCAATTTCACCTTTTCATGCTTTCCTTTTGGCTTTACCTTGGCCAACACAGAAAGACCAGTGGCAGCTTTTTCTTTTTTGTCTGATCTTCTCCTGATGTCTATCAAAACCACTACCATATGCAGTATATGCAGAGGAAATTAGCTGATGTTTATAGCACAGCATAGTATATACCAGTAGCTCCCAGGTGGACAATGTGGCTCAGCTGAGTGGGTGGAAAATTAGCATAGGAATGTCTGAAAATTCCAAGCATTGCTAACATTCATATCTGTCTCCATCCCTAACACCAGAATGCAGACTCACCACGCATGGCTTAGCAATGTGTCAGAAAACAAGAAGATGTGAAAAAAAAACCTCTGCTAAAAGGGTTTGAATTTTGGCTCATCCAGATGGGTGAGGGTAGGAAGCTCAAAGAGGGGATCACTTACTGTTTCAACTTTAGCATGTATTTTTAGTGAAAGATCTCAATGAATGTAAATATTGTTCTGTACATGTCCTCCACCCTTTCTCTGAGTAGTGGTAAATGCCAGAGCAGCCCACTTGGAAAGATATATAATTTGTTTTCCGGTACTTTAGTAATTGTTGTTATTTTATTATATGCTGCTTCAGGTAGCAAGGCAAAAAGAGAATTGCTACAACTGCTCAATAATAAATAACAATTACAATTTACAAGACTGTACAGAATCTTAAGAAACATGCATAAACCCACTCCAGTCAGAAGTCCTAAGAGAATCCTTTTATCTGCTAAGTTGCATTTATGGTATTTTGTAGTGTCTATTTATGTACAAATATACAGGTCTCTATGCAGATATACAGAGAGCAGGCATGTACATGGCCAGTCAATGCTAAACCCCAAAGAAGCATCAGTGCCAACACAATAGCAGCACATTAGAAGCCTGGGGCCACTATTGTCAGCCAGTTCTGTAAAACCCTTTTTTAAGACAAAACATAGAACAGAACAAAACAAAACACAGAAGCAGAGATAAGCAAGAGTCAGATGAAAGCTCTTTCCTCCTTCTGTGTTTGCTTAGTATCCCCTCCAACTTTCTCTGCATGTATCTTGGAAGAGCTTCAGAATTCTCAAAACTGAGAGTTGCCTTCACATATGGCAATTTTGATGTGTTGAATATAACATGTAGACTCTCAGGTAGCCAACACAAGTTGTTGTGCTCTTGAATAGAACTCAGTCTACTTGGCTGTGAGTTTTCCCATTGCTTACACAATTATTCACAGAATGGAAAATGGAAACTGAGTGAAGAGGCCCTAATTTTTTCACCCAAGCGTTGTCTCAATCCTTGAGCATAAAAACATTCCAGATATTTCATGGGTTGTTGTCCTAGAATAATATAAATAAGCCCAGAATAAGCAATTCAGATTCAGATCTCTGCCAGGTGATGATAGTCTAGGAAAGTCATGTTCTTCTCCTACTTCACAGAGTTATTTGAGGAATAAACACCACCAACAAATAAAGGGTCAATCTGACCCAACAAACTGATGAAAGGACCAACAGATACTGGGAGACTATTCACTATTTTGACTGGGAGACTATTCACTACTCCTTCCAAAAAGAATGCTACAGCCATGAACCCTTGCCATGTAGTTACAGTAAGAAAGGCAAGGAAACAGTCATAGTCGCTAGTCAGAAGAAGAACTGAGAAGTTTCATCCTTTTCTCTTAAAAATAATACTAGCAGTTGGGAAGATAAGTGGAGAAAGGATTGATCTGAGGTGTATTATTTTAATTTTTTCATGCCGCTCATAACCTTTGCAATGGAATTAGATAGAAATGCAATTTACTAAATAAAAAGAGGTAAGAGTATTGAAACCACAATGAGACTTTGAAACAAGGATAGGAAAAAGATCTGAATAAATGGCAAGGAAGATAAAGTATCAAAGGCTCTAACCTCAAAAGACCATGCTTAATTAAAAAAAAACCCAAGCTGGGTGGCAACCTTATTTGTTCAGTAGAAATAGCTATAGAGGAGCAATAAATGGCTTCACTTCCTTCCTTGTGGTAGAGTCAGAAATGGATTTCAAAGTGTTATTTTTTAAAAAAGTCAAAGCACAGGAAGTGACAGAAAGCAAGTTATAACAAGTTGCACACACCACAGTCTGGACTCTGGGTTCACTTTAGGCATTCAAAGCACTGGTGCTTCTCCAAAGCTTACTTGAAGTAGCCAAACTTCCTGGATTTATAAAACTGGGCGGAACATTTTATGGGAGTAGGATTCCACATTTCTAGCATTTCCTTTCCTTATTACCAGACAACCACAAGGCAATCCTGTCTTACTTGCCACCGCATCTGAAACCTGGACAGAGGAAAGGTATCATTACTGCAGACACAGGTAGTATTTGAATCATTAAGGCTTTGATCCAAAGCACATTTGGGTTGGCAGCTATTCCAGTGCCATTAGAATCAATAGGAGATACTTCCAAGTCCATGTGTTTATTATGGAGGTACAGAGATCCACTGCGACTATAATATCTCAGTAAAGCTGGTAGCTCTCCAGATCTGCAGGGTTGATTGTCATGAAACATGGTAGGATGTTAATGCAGTTTTTATAAATAATTTTATAAATAATCCATATTCATGACTATCAAATATTATTTACTAGTGTCATTACATCTATATGGTAGATTTGATTCCAGGACTCTCCCTCCCCTCCATGGATACCAAAATTTGTGGATGCTCAAGTCCCATTAGGTATAATGGTGTAGTAACATGGTGTCCCTTATATAAAATAGCAAAATCAAAGTTTGGGTTTTTTTGGGGGGGGGTGTTGTTGGGTTTTTTTGGTTTTTTTTTTTATATATATATATTTTCAAGCTGTGGTTGGTTGAATCTGTGAATACTGAATTCACAGATATGGAGAGCCAACTGTATTTCACCCTTCTTCTCCGCTGAACTGAACAATGGGCAGTTGTCCATCCAGGTAATGAGCAGGTCCAGATCTCTTTACTTCAAGGGAAACTATTAGAAACTGTACGGTTGATGCCATGTGGATTAACTGCTTATTTCTTGGATATGATATGCAGCACAGACCTCACAACTTGTAATATACCAGACTTGAATGCAGCTGACCTGGAGCTCAGTTATCAGGGATTTGCAAGGATCTAGCAGGCCACACTACCTGGCTGGTGGTGTGCTTAATTACAAAACTACATGTTCTGTGTGACAAGGACATCTAAACTGAGGAATGTCTAAACTGAGGAATGGGCAGTTGACTGTATCTCAAAATCTTAAGAACTGCTACTGGCTATGCTGGCTACAGGTTTCTACCACTTGTACATATAAAAATGTTTCCAAATTATGCCTAGAAGTTAATACCACTGGTGAATTGTAAACATTCACCCATTGTTGTTGAAGGGTGTCCTATTGTTCAATATTAGGTGTAAAACATACTTGATGAATCAGTGTTGATACTGTTGTGGAACTGGCAATGCTCAACTATGGTGGCCACTAAGCTATTGCCAGAAAGAGGAAAATACATCACCAGAAAAGAACACAAAAGAGGATACCAATTTATGTACAGTGATTTATAACCATCAACATAAATTTCAAAATAATTAATGTAATTTATCTCAACATAATGTGGAATCCTGTGACTACACGGCCCATATTTCTGCTCAGTCGCTGCTGTCCCAGTGCTAACTTCTGATGAAGAACTTCAAGATTCCAGCTGTCCATCCTCATGGCTCTTAATCTTCAAATTAAGGATGCCTTCAGTTAGAAAAATGTTCTCTGTCAGTCCTTCAAATACAATGCTTTACAGAAATATTTACTACCCCCACCCCCAAATTTTAACTTCTCAGTATTTTGTTGTGTTACTGCCTGGAACTGAAATGTATTTAATCAATATTGCTGCTACTTGATATACAAAAGAAAGTCAAATCTGTGAAAATCTAAAATATTTTTATTGTGGTACTGAAGTTAAATAAACAAAAAGAAACTAACACTTGCTACGATTCCATAAACAAAATAGTTATTGCATGGCACAGGTTTGCCCCACTGGAGCTCTGGGATGAAGAGTGGGATATAGTAACTGTGCTGCAATTTTTCCAAAGGCCAAGCATGGATTCAGGCATTGGACAATAAATAGCAACTAAAGTCTGATTGCAACAGTTCATAGGCCTAGGCTTGCAAATCAAATTGTGAATTATCTTCTTAACTGTGTAAATCCCCTCCACCCTTTGTTTATAATTATGTATAACCAGACAGTGAACAGTAAGGTCTTTATTAATGTTTTGAAGGCTGGTGGTTATTCCAAGCTTCTGGAACACCTGGGTGGGAACAATTTATAGCTGGGAAAAAACATAAGACAAAGGCAGAGTTTTGGAGCTGGCATGGAAAGTTTTGGAAGGAAATTTCTATTTAACAGAAGATGTTTAGTGTCTTAGGTTACTGGAGTGATGCCCCTTGGGAACTGCCTATTTGACTACTTTTTTCCTGTCTACTTGTCTTGTGTGTTTGTGAATAATTAGATATTACCAAAATATTATTCAAGCCCAGTGTTCTCTACCCTCAAAAAAGAAACTGATCCTGAAAAGGAGCCCTGATGGCATGTGAAGCAATAATTTTCTGAAAGGAGCCCATCATAATTTGGAATCTATTTTGGTACTGCCAATGAGTAAGGTATTTTTGATGGGTTAAAACAACTCACAGAGGGAGCCAGTGTGGTACAGTGAACAACAGCATGTTGGACTTGGACTGTGAACACCAGTGTTCAAATGCTTCCTTGGGGATGGAGCTCGCTGGGTGATCTTGGGCCACTTACCATCTCTTGGAAGACTAGTGTACCTCACACTGTTATTGTGAGGATAAAATGAAGGAAAAATCAACATATGCTTCTCTGACCTTACGGGAAGGATGGAATGCAAACATGAAAAATAATAACTGCACTCCCCTTAGTCATTGTGTGTCACCATTCAAAGCATTCATTTACTGATGCAGCAAGTCATAGGACATTTTCATAGTCATACATGTAGGAAGGGAAATGCACTTATGAGGAAAGCCTTTGAAAGGTGAATTCTGTGCAGCTCACTATAACTTCTGTAGACAGGGCAAGTACCTCAGTGACAGAATATAGGTTTCCCATACAGTGGTTTGTGTGTTCAGTCCCCAGCATCTGCAACTCAAAGAAATCTCACAGTGGGCTACAGGAAAGACCTCTTGAGGGATTGTTGCTAGTCAAAGTAGATACTATTAGGCTAGACAGACCAAGAGTCTGACCAGGTAAAAGATGGAGCTTGGAAGCTTATTTTAGACGACAGCTCCCAAAATTCTCCACCCAGCGTGGTCACTGGGATTGAGGGAGGCATAAAGTGACATTTCCAAATTATGCTGTAAGGTACGTGAGGTCTGATATTACATGCTATGCTAACCAGAGTAGGCTTTTCATCTGCTTTTTCCAATAGATATTACACACTTGCAAACATTGTACCAGACCCAGATGTTCTAACATGCCCATTTCAACTTTAGGCAGACTACTGCCTAAATGAGCACAATACTGATCCACTAGATCTAGCATTAGAGATTTCCAGTTAATGGTTTATGACAGAATTTAAATATTAATTGTTTATGGATTTTGTTTAAAAAATCCATGCAACAGTAAGCAACATTTTCAAATGAGTCGCTGCTTTTGCTGCAGTTCTCTTTGAATAAACTGTTCACTTTGAAACCTTCATAAAGCCTAAGCCAAAGATTATCCTTTTAAAAGGTTATTCTTGTCAGTTGACTTCCCCATGGGTTCAGAGCTTCAGAAAAAGAACGGAGGGAAGGAGCCAGTTCTTCATTCCAAGTCAGTTTCCCCTGGTTTCAAAGGTCAATATTTCCTTTTGAAGTGGAGGACATACAATCAACTATCTTGACTAGTTTCATATTAAATGTTTTCCATGCAGTGGATTGATGGCCTAGGTCTGCTCTTTGGAAACATTCACATCAACCTAATGTATTTTTCATTGGCTTGGGTTACCATGATCCTGTTTCACATCACTACTGTTTAAAATTGCACTGGCATTTTCATTATAGCCTGTTAATCAAGTTGCTGTCAGCAGAACTGAAGGTGCTTAACCTCTGTGCCATGCAGCATCTATTAAACATTGCTCTGTATGTGTTTTGTGTGTGTGATGGGATGGAATTCAGACAGTGACAATCAGCTAAAAAACAACTTCATCAAATGAGTGGTGTTTTTTTCCAGTGGTTGGGACACAACCAGGTAGCTTTCAGAGGAGCATTGCAACACATATTCCTTGCAATTCTTAGAAGTGTACGCAACAAAATTCTTGTTTTTTCCCCATCTCCTTAAGAAAACAAATTAGTTGTGGCTCCAACATCAAATTAAATTAAAATTGCTGTCTCCATCCTGAGATGACACCATCAAGTCTGCAGGGGGATTGGATATCTATGTGCTGATTTTGAAATGTCTTTGAAGGTTTGGGTGTTTCACACTAATAAAGAAATGGCCACTGATCAGCCAACAATCTATCCTTGATTGGGCCCCCTCCAAGCATCAATGATAGATGTATTTCTTTAAAGGCCTTCTCAGTATTTCTTTAAGGGCCATGTAATGGTAGAGTCCCTGGACTGCTGCCTGATTGCACAGACTTGCATTTGTTCCACATCTCTTTGTCTCTATCTGTCTCTGCTGGAACATGTGGCAGCCTGTATAAGCTGCTTTACTTCGCTGTCATATTTCTGTGTTTCAGAGAGGTGTTCATATTAGTTCTATTACAATAAAAACAAGAATCTTGTGGTACCTAAGAGACAGATTTGTTATAAGTCTAGGGTCTCCAACACTGTGTCTATGAGTTCCACTGTGCCCACAGGCATCTCCCTTGGTGCCTACTCTCGTACTATTCTAATTTTCCTTTAAAAGTACAAACGGAGTGGCTGAAGCCCAGTATTTCATTATGAAGCCTGTCCAGCTATCCATAAAAAGGGAAAAACAGACTGAGGTTGTGAACATCCTGGGGGCAGGAGTAAAAGAGTGTGACAGGCAGACAGGGATGTATTTTGCCTGTATTGGGTGTATATAGTTAATTAATTTTTATCCTGTCTTTCTCCATGCACAGGATTCCAAGGTGGTTTATGCTGTGTATATGTGTTGTCTGGTTATTAATACATGATTTCATTTATCTGTGCAGAAATGCGGCTCAAAAATGCAAATGAGTCAACAGCCATCCCAGCTAATCCATGGCTATTGGAAGGTATGAGAATGCAATCTTGGGCCATTTCCGCACTAGACTGTTATAGTGCTATCAATCCACTTGCAACATCCTATGGAATCCTGGGGTTTGCAGTTTTGGGAGGGGCCACCTGGCAGAAATGGCCTTAGGCAATCCTTTGGCCATGGATGATATCTTATGCAGGAAGATTTACTTTTGAGTAGACATACAGAGAACTGGTGCACTATTACTTTATGAATTCATAATAGCACACAGTGTGTTCCTGTACTGTATTTCTATTATCGCTTATCAGTATATGAGTGTGCATGTACTGGAAGTGAGTGGTTATTAAACATAAAGCCTCTTAACTGTTTGTGACATTTTCATTCTCCTCATTATTCTTCAGCATAAGCCTTATAGCAGAATATAACAGTGGCCCTTTTCGCATGCTTTTTTTTTGCACGAGCGCCCCTTAAGCGTCGTGCGAATGGGAATGTCACTCTGTATGACGCACTCCCACTCGCGCGGCTAAAGTGGGGCACACACATTTTTTGATTTTCGGCTTTAAGCCAAAAATACTGCGTGCTCACGCAATGCTCGCGGCGCCCTTGTGCACTTACCTGTGTGCGGTGTGTTGGCAAGCCGGCCCGGTCGTGCTTCCTTCCCCCCGCGCAGCCTACAGATCCCAGACTGCACTGCGGAAGGAAGAGGCAGGGCGCGAGTGCGACGGTCGCACTACAAGGAAGGCGATGCGCGAGGCAAAAAGGGCTGTCGTGAGCAGCTCGCCAAGTGGCTGCTCGTGTGAGTGCCGCTCCCCACTGCCGCGACGAGGTAAGGTGTGAAAAGAGCCAGTGTTTTCTCCTTTGTTTTTGCGATAAACATATGCTATATCTCACAGTCCTTGAAGATGCCCTAACACTATAAATACATGCTCAGCTATCAGGAGTCCCTTTAAACAGAATAGTTTTGGCTAGCATCTGACAGTTACCATGTATTTTAAATAGCTGAATTTTAAACAACATTTTGAGGCCCTCAAATAAATATTGCTTGTCTCCTTTCATGTTTCTTCCCTTCTCCTTCACAACCAAAGCAGTACCAAAGAATTCATAGCCAAGCAATACCAAAGAATTCATAGCCAAGATTTTGAACTAGATGTGACATGTCTCATGTGTTTTCATCTAGAATAGATGTTGTTGTGTGTTAAATAAGCAGTACGAGGAAGCAGCTAGAGTGGGATCATGGTATAGGAAGAAGGGGCTTTAACCTTTGCCCCACCATGATTTCAAGCAGAATTTGACTCCTTGTACCTCCTGTTCGTAATGGAAGATGGAAGAAGCTTTTATCCCTTTACAAATAGCAAGCATATGGAGGAGTGGATTCTGATTAGGATGGTGGCAATGTCAAAAGGCTCCTTTTCCGCCATGCTGCAATTCCAAACTCACTTAGTGTCCCAGCACTGACTGTGTGTGTGTGTCTTAATTAGCTAAGTAACCAAGAGTGAGCTAGGGGAGGACAGCATGCTAAACCAGCTAGCTTGAGTTTTAGACAGGCACACAAATTCAAAATGTCGAAGGTGAAATGGCAGAGCCATCACTGCCTTCTGTTGGATCTTTATAATTGCATAATAACTTCTGTGTAACCACCTTCTCTTTTGTGGTACATTAAAAACCTGAAAAACTTTTTTAATCTAATATATAAAAGTCAAAGTTTGCCTCTGTCAGGCCAAGACCTCATATGACTGGCTACCTGAGAAGATTCTATGGAATCCTGGGGTTTGCAGTTTAGAGAGGGGCCTTTAGAATTCTCAGCCAGATAGCTCTTGGGCCTCAGTCAACAGTCACTGTCTTGAATAGGCTGGTTGCTATGGAGATGAGGCCTAGCAGCAAGGAGGAGGGGTGTGTATTCCTTTAGGAACCCAAACCTGTGTATGTTAATAACTCTGAATACAGATTGGATTGGGGAATATGGGGGAAAATTACAGGTACTGGACAAGACAGTTTGGGGAATTAGAGATCTCAAATCTTTCTAACAAGTATTACCTATGAGAAAATAAAATCCCGGGCAATGCTGGGCATATACACTAATCAGAAATAATAACAACTGTAAAGAAATGTGTCTGGGCAATGCAGGCAACGATACTCGCAGTTTACCATCCTTAAATCACCTGGAAACTATTGTTTCCTTCCAGTTAAGCATATGCCCATGCTCTTGCTGGACTTTATATGAGAACTTGTAATAAAACTAAAAGTTGAGAAATATGTGCTTGGTCTAATATCTGTGGAAAAGGTGCCTTGGGCTTCCAAATGCAAATATTTAGCATACCTTTCAAATTGTAAGAAACAATAATGGTTAATGGTATGTCAAAGCCCTCTGCTGCTTGATTAGGTAGCCTGCAGATTTTTATATACCTCCTCAGATGGAGAAAATATTTCACTGCTCTTTCCTCCATTCCCATAAGAAAAGTTTCTCAAACCATTAACAAATGTATGAGTCTTTTGAAGAATCCTGAGAAATATGAGAGTTCTGTTGTGAACTGACCTGACGCCTTAATGTATTTGGATCAGAACTGACTATTACTGCATAGTTTGCCATTATCTACATTTTGTGATGTAGTTCTCTCAACTCAAATAACATACTAATATGCATTTGAAAATATGCATTCAGAGATATAATACACAAAGAGATCATACACCAAGATAGTATACAGTCATCCCTCCACATTTGGTAGGGTTAGGGGAACAGGACCCCTGTGAAAGTAAAAAAAGTGAATAACTCTACCCCACCCCAACCATATTTAACACACAAAAAGGAATGATTACCATTATTCAACCCTCCGTGGATTCCTGTGAGGCATCAGGGTTCCTTCATAAGGCAGAAATGGATGGCTGGTGGGGCTTTCTGCCACTTACATGGCTGCCCTGCACCATTTTTAATAGGGACTTACTAGCCTCGTTTGCAGTTTCTCAGTCTCACAAGGTTTGCAGTCCTTGGCCATTTCCGCATGAGGGAATTAAAACAGCGCAGTGCGTCCTCTCACAGAGGTCGTCTGCACCTTGGAGCAGACTAGGTCCAGACTACTTATCTGAGATCCGTGCCTCAGTCCGCTCCAAAACGCCTCCAACTGGTCCTCCAGCGCGCTTTTTAAAGAATGGTAGAAAACCATTCTTTAATTTTCAGAGCGCGCCACTGCGTTCCTGCTCCCTTGTCCAGATTCGCAGGCTCACATTGGTTCACCAATGTGAGCCTGTGATCTGCAGAGGGTGGGCTTTAGGCGTGGCGAGCTTCAGCGGTTGGTTGGTACCCACAAACAACCAGAAGCCGCCATTTTGGAAGCTGGAGCAGTGCGGATCTAAGACCTCGCACTGGATGAGACGAGGAGCCCTGTGGAAGGGCTTAAGGAACAGTCCATGTTGGTCCGTGCCCAGAAGATCCGGTAAGTACTGGCATGGAGCGATTCCCTCGCCTTGTGCGGAAATGGCCTCTATTAAAAATGGCATAGGGAGGCAGCAGAGCGGACAACAAATAATCTGTGAATAATCAAATCTGCAAAAGTGAAACCTGCAAATGTGGAGGGCTGACTGTATACATTTATAAATGCATACTTCATGAGAAAATATTGTCAAAATACACAAACATATACATAACAGACTTTTTCATATGCAGTTTTAAAAATGTTTTGCTTTCCAGGTCCCTGTTTGAGCTAATCAAGTGGGAGGGAGATGTTAAGACTGGCACCCTCCTTACTTTGTTTTCATACACAAGTAAGGATTTTTCTGTACCAAAAGGCATTTGATGAGTGTATATATAAGGCTCACCTCACCTAAACAATGTGTCGGATCTTGCTAATTGTTCTGTTGGGGTATGTGCATGTTCAATGATATATGTTTTAATTTGATTTTAATTTTCTGATTGTTTAATCTGTTTTAACTGTTATCTTGTGATTTTTTAATAATATTTATTTTATTTTGTTGTAAACCACTTTGAGCCCTGAACTGGGAAGAATGTGGGATAGAAATAAATACAGGCATAACTCAGTTAACAAAGCCTCTAACAAAGAAGCTCCTTTTTACAAAGTCTTTTGATGCTCACTTAGCCCTCCTCGCTTTTCTTCTTGTTCTCTGCTTAGCTGTTAGTAGCGCTGGCACTGGGAGGACAACAAAGGAGGGTTAGAGGAACACTAACTTTTAGGACTTTTGTTCCACTGTAGTTTATACCTTTACTGCTATAGTTTAGAACCCACATGAAGGATAGCCATAGGTGAACAGTGAAGTTAACAGCAGCACTAAGTGATGGGTTACATACTGAATTGGTGCATCAGAGACTAGAGCTTGATTGCCTTGTTTAACTCATTAAGAAGTTTATCTGCTGATTTTTCCCTAGCTATTTTACCTGACTTTTTAAATTCCCCATTGATACTGAAGTTTACAGTATGCTTTCGTGAATTTGATCATTAGATTTCTTGGAGTGAGTGCTTCTTTGTTTTGTTTCACGTTCAGTAAAAGAGGAGGTCCTGCTGCTTCAGAAGAAGAAATATTAGAATTGGAGGAAAGGTGTTGTTAGGCAGCTAATCTGTGTGATTTCTTAGGGAAGACAGCAGGGAGGAGGGAGGGAGAGAGAAAGGACTTTCTGAGGCCTGCAGAAGAGTTGAATTTGTGGAGCAAACGCCTTAGTCTGGGAGAGAAGAAAGGAAAAGGAGGGAAGTAAGTCTTGGAATAGATTGAGGGGTGGACAGAGTGATTTCTTTGCTTGGCAGGAGACCAAGACCATCAGGCAGGGCCCTTTCAGAGTGTCAGATTTCACAACCTTAAAGGCAGGCGTTCCCCAACATTGTACTATATAGAAGGAAAGTTTCTGCAGTGATGGAGGTGCATTGTGACTCTCGTCTATAACTTCTCCTACCTATTGATTATGATTATGTTTTGAATGGATTACTTTCATATATGTAATACACACACACACACTAGATAGATAGATAGATAGATAGATAGATAGATAGATAGATAGATAGATAGACAGACAGACAGACAGACAGACAGACAGACAGGTAGATAGCGATATAAGGGTCTGGTGTAAGTTAATGAACCTCTTGGCAGTTCTTCAATGGGTTATTCACACAGCATTAGGCTCCTGGATAATTGTTAAAAAGTTTTCTGTTCCCTTCTCTGTTTCCTTCTTTCTTGGCTTCTTGCTTGTTTGTCCTCCCTTCCTCCTTACCTAAGTTGTGCTTTTTACCCACCTCATTCTTCAGCAAATCTTACATACATTTG
The DNA here is from genome assembly GCA_948474755.1 of Ctenosaura bakeri. Classification (NCBI taxonomy): domain Eukaryota; kingdom Metazoa; phylum Chordata; class Lepidosauria; order Squamata; family Iguanidae; genus Ctenosaura; species Ctenosaura bakeri. The sequence goes on along the minus strand of CAOLHI010000757.1, from coordinate 297,632 downwards.
AAGAGGGTTGGTGAGGTTGGAATTTCAAGCCCAAAGATAAAAATATCAAAATGTATGTCCTGCTTTCCCCTTTTATATCTTTTCTAACATTCTACATCAAGTACATAGCATGCAGTTGAGCCCTCTTTCCCTTACTTAACTGTAGATCAGAATCCCCATTTGGTGGCAGGGGAGATTTAAGCCTGAATTCTCCAGCCACTCATTTTCCTAAGTCTTTCCCTCCAACTGCTAGCCATAATAAAAATTAAAAAGAAAAAAAAAACTTCTGTCAGTGCATGTAGGGTGCTTTCTGTACTTTTACCCCCTCGTGTGTGCTCAGGGATAGACATCTATAAGCTAGGGGCAAGTCTTAGAGCTGTCACATCACTGAAGGAGAAACTTCTAGTTGCACCAGAGAGCTTCACTAAAGATTTCTATTCAGTCTGTGCTGATGACACTCTGGAAGACATATGGGAATGGGAGAAGTTGGACTCTTGTCTATGTCTTCTTGAGTGACATGTAAGGATAGGGGAGAGAAGGTTTTAGGGCTTCTCTATAGCAGTCCTGCAACATCTGTCTGTCAGAATAGATGTTGGCCTGCTTTAATGATCATGTTTTCACCATTAGTACTTGGATGGGAGACCACCAATGAATACCAGGTGTTATAGGAAGAAACTGGCAAAAGCACCTCTGAAATTCGTGGGGTCACCATAAGTTGACAGGCAACTTGAAGACACACACAAAAATACATTCACCATTCCTTGGGTTGCTGTGATTCCTTCCTTCCTGAATGTTTACTACAAATATTTCACTTCTGTCTCACTAAACAGAATTAATGAGTGAAAAAATCACTTTATTTCATTTGCCTCGCAATGCAGGTTTAAGAAATTAAACCACTAAGTATTAATACAAGGTAGATGCAGAAAATAATGGGGTTGATAGATATATGATCCTTTAAACTAGAGATGCCAAAACTGAACTTAGGATCTCTGGCTTTTGCATGCAAGTGTATGTTCCACTACTGATCTTTGTAGACTGCACTTCTCAATTGGGACTGGAGTGGTAGAAAGGATTCAGTTGCACAGAAAAATATTCTGGATATACTCAGAGGCTCTTCTACCATTTCTGATTATGAATTCCATCCTTTGTTCAATGACTGATATTTGTAGCTATTCACTTATTGCTATATGTGCCATGGATCAATACCCTCTAACTGAAATAAATCCCTACTTATTGTTGTTGCTGTTGTGTACAAGTCATTTCTTACTTATGGAGACTCTAAGGCAACCCTATCACAGGATTTTCTTGACAAGATTTTTTTCAGAGTGGGTTTACCTTTGCCTTACTCTGAGGCTGAGAGAGCGTGCCATACGCAAGGTCACCCACTGTGTTTCCATCAGTGTGCAGGGATTTGAACCCTGTTTTCTAGAGACATAATCAGCACCTTAAACTGTTATACCACACTTGCCCTACTTAGTACCCTTTAACAAATTAGGAATTTGAAGAGTGCGGGAAATGTCCATGTTGGTGGAAAGAAAAAAGATCTAAAGATGAGTGAACAACTGAACTGAAGAGCTTGTAAGATGGGATGTTGTGCTTTGAAACAGCCTTTCCCAACATGACAGTTCTCAGACATGTTGGACTCCCATCATTCCTAGGCAGGAAACATATTATGGCCTTATGTGGGGAAAAATTCTATGTTAAAGGAAGGCTACTTTAAAAAAAAAACTTTGAATGATTCAGTAACAAAATATGCTTCTTCAGCAGTAACAGTGATAACCTCCATGCCATTCTTTGTAAATTCTATGTTCTGGCCCAATCACCAACAGCTTGACTGGCAAGTTAATTAATGATAATGAAATAAACAGTTTCACCTGCCAGTGGCCATGTTAGTGAATTAGTTCTCCAATATCTAATGGATAACATTTTCCAATTAATTTTTAAACCTAATGTTCCAAGCTCTGTGACAGACTTAAGACTGCCAACATAACTTTTCTGTATTATTTGAAAGATAATGCTATCCAAATGAGGCAGCTCACATGTTAGAGACATCAAAGGGAAAAAAACTACACGTACATGCATGTAAGAACTGCAGTTAACTCATATCATAGCCTGCCATCATCAAGTGAAAACATCACTTTGATTTAATTTGCTTACTTATAAAGAGCTTTAATGGTTGGTTCTACCAGTATTTCTAAAGCAAGTCAAGATGTTTGTTTTCCAAAAGATTTTTTTTCCCCCAGTGAGCTGTGATGGTCACAGTGAATAACAGACCTTTTCCTGAGTCCCAGGGCAGTATTACTGTATTATAAGCTCCCCATGGCTCATATCTTTCAGAAGTTTTTCCACAGCATTTATTGTCAGCTGCAGTAATCATCTAGAGCAGTGATTCCCAACCTAGGGTACCTGTACCCTCAGGGATATGAACAAGGACATTTAGAAGTATGTGGAAAAAAATCAAATAATAGCAGAAAAAGTATAAAGTATAAACCATTCATGGACGATGTCACAACTGATTGGTTCTTGACTGCCCACAGAATTGGCATTCCTGTCCTGGAACCATAAGGGACGGTGGGAGAATCATAGAGATAAAGAGAAGACTGATACACAAGCCAAACTTCTGGCTGCCATTGGCCCACAAACTTTTAAAAAGTGTGCATATGCACACAAAGCCTTATATTCAAGTAGCTGCAACCCTAGCCCCACTCAGAGCAGGTGTCTTCTTGAGCCTTGCATGCATGCACTCTTGTCTCTTTTCTTTGCGACCTTTTTCATGAACAGAGAGTATGTCTGGTGGAGACATCTAGTTCTGCCCCAAATCTGTCTGAGGGAGGGATACACAGCACCAGCCACTCCTCCCCATGCCTTTGGCTGGGAGCAAACTGGACCTTGAGGACATGCAGAGTGTCTAGGTGAGTAACAGGACACAATGGGATGGAGAGGCCCAGGGAGGGTGGCTGGCTTGACACACTTCCTTTCCTTCTGTAGGCATGGGAATGTCTCCTCAGAGCTCACAGAAGCTTTCTGATCAGGTGGGAAACAATTATGGAAATGGGCTGCCAAGGGGTAATCAAGTGAAAAAGGGTTGGGAAGCACTGGTCTTTATTTATTTATTGCATCTAGACTATTGCACATGGACTTACAAAAACCATTATGGCAGCCTCACTTTTTACCATTCAGTGAATGGTATGTAAGTACAGTGTGCAAAATGCTTCTTTATTTTGTTTGTGCTGGGCTTGCAGGATTATTCATAGACCTTCCCCTTTTGTTATGCAATTTTGTACATCTATTGTTTAATTGAAGTTAAAATGATCTCCAACTTTGCATCTACTAGAATCATAAATCACTCCTACTGCATATCCTATCCAGAGTGAATTTTTAGAGACCTCCTGAGAAGTCTGCGAACTTGACCAGAGCAGGAAATATTTATTTAGATAAGAGAGCAAGCAAAAGGGTGGGGGAAGGAGAGTAGCACATGATTTATGTGGGATTTTAATCTTTCTGATAGCAAATGAGATAATGACTGCATAACCATTTTAAAAACAGCTAATAGCACATTAGCACCCTGCTCTCTCATTTTCCCCCATTCCCCATAAAACAGTGTAACTTTGGCTGGATTCTGTTCCCTAAATAATACATTAAACAACTAACAATTTGGCATCCCTTAAATGGTAAACCCAATGTGCCACCATGGGCAGTCGCTTCTCACTATCTCATTGTAGCCCTCACCCTGTAACATTGCTTAAGCCCCAAATTATCTCATTTGTAGTCAATTACATTGTTTCGGATTGCCTGTGTAAAATAGCAGGGCCAACACATTATTCTTCTAATGTTAAAAAACATACTATATTTTGTTATCTTTGTTATATTTCTATCTTACTTTTCCCCCCAGGGTTCTGAGGTTAGCAGATATATCTTCTATTGTATCATCACAACAAACCTGCAACATAGGTTAGATTAGGAGATAGCAGTCACTGGACTACTGCTACACTGATGAATTTACTCTGGTCTCTCTTGTTCTATTACAACATCATGACTTTCTGCAGGCAATAGGTCACACTGACACTCAGTGCAGGTGCAGTGGGACTGGGACAAGACATTTTGCTGTCTAAAGTGAATGACAAATTGGAGCAACCTCCAATTTCATTAACAGAAGCTGACTATGGTAGATTGGTAGTTGTCTTATTGTGGCACTGGCAATGGTTAAGCAACTTCCATTCTACTGAAGGCTGCAGGCTTGTTTAGAGAGCTCAGAGCGGGCCGTATTACACACACAGGTCAGTCCTCCAGGATCTATCATTAGAAGAAACCACCTCACTTGGTTTAGTGGTAGGGCTGGCCTTCAGAAATCTGATCAACAAAGGTGAGCCACTGCTTGATGGTGTAGCAGTAAATTGTTCCAAGGATCTCATACTGATTTCTCCATATCATTAACCAGAATATTATTGCCTACAATGTAACCCTCTTGGGTGCACCAAAGATTTGGAAATGACTGCTGGTCCTTTTCCAAACTATGTTCATTATTTTTTAAAAAAATCAAGTCCTGACCTTAAATCTGGCAACAGAGATGTCTCAAAATCGAATGTTTTCTTTTCCTCTTTGTTCTGCCAGATAATGTGACTCAGAGGATGTTTGTACCCTGTTTAGAAAAGATCGCCAGAGTTCACACAGGTAGGTTAAAACCTGTAATCTGTCATGAATATCTGACATGAAGATGTTTTTTTTAAAAAAAAAAATTTTTAAAAAAAGGCCTGGCCTATTTCTGTGTCTTTAAGCAACATCTGATAAGCAAAAATGAGTAGTTAATGCCTTTTGTGCCACTGGAGTTAAACATTGGTACAGAACAAATTTCTATTAAAGGTTCCATTAAAGTTCAAAAGTTGACAGTCGCCATTCAGTGAGCGGAAGGCTAAAAATCAGACTTCAAGTGGAAAGGATACTGCTAAGAAGAGTAGCACATGAATCACTGCAAAGCCCCCAGTGTTAGATTTCTGGAGTGAAATGGCCAGTTTATGGAGTACATTTCCAAGGTTTCAATTTAGACTCAGCACGATTTCAGTAAAGCTGCAGTCACACTTAAAAGGATTTAGAGCATATAAATATGTAGACTCAGTAGCAGCTAACAAATGCAGTCCAGAATATTCAACTGGGGGACTATAAGTTTTTAAGTAAAGATCCACAAGAGGGGGGAAAGTGTTTAAAGTGCAGGTGCTACATATAGCATACTAGACATATATGGTGAGTGATTACAGGGAGGAAAACTCCTTAACTCAAGCCACAGCTGCACAGATGGTTCACACTTTCTTGCACGTATGCCTAGAAAGGAAGAGTTTTTAACATAATTGATGATTTTAAAATTTATCTCCAAGGGATTTTAATTCCTCTAATTCCTCATGCAGCCCTAACAGAACTCAGCTGAGTCGTTTGGCAATGATATTGTGGTAGCCTAGATCAAATGTATGGATGCTGAGGATAATACTATTCATGATGTTAAAAAGAGCAAACAGTGATTTTTCCACACTGTATGTGACCATTATAGCTCAGGGACAGAGCACATTCTGTACATCTTTAAGCCTACATAATTTAGGAGCTTTATTGAAGTTAGGGAGACAAGCCTACAGGTTAGCTACATTTGATGGGGAAAGGACATGCTTTATGCTAGGTAATACAAGGGGTCTTAAAAGATAGCTAGGAAAGGATCTTATTTATTTATTTATTTAGCTTTATATAATTAATTTATACCCCTTTTCTTTGGACAAGAGCTCAAAGTAGCTTACAAAAATTTAAAACAAAGTCCAGCTAAAATCTTATTTTACAAAATTAAAGGACAGTTAAGTCATCCTATTAAAAAAGAAGGTTATTAAACTGTATTTAAGATCTTGCTTGAAAAATCTGATTGCCAGTCAGAGTTGACAATGCTGGCCTATATGGACCAATGATGTCACTTAGTGTAAGTCTGTTTATGTTCCACAGAAGCTTTTCACAGATGGGGAGACTTGGATCTAACCATATCTGTGCTCATAGTAGAGATGTAAAACTTCACTTATTTTGTCACTGTACATAAAAAAGGGGGATTTCAAATGTTTTCCACAGGCTGGGTTATAATATTAGAGGTTTAGCATGTTTCATTTTTTTTCCTAATTTCTATTTTTTTCTAAGTTAGCAATTTTCTAATTGAAAAAAATTGTTTGCACAAAAAGCATTGTCTTCTGTGTAAAATATACTGTTTCCTAAAGCAAAATCACACAGCAGCTGATTTTTTTTTTAATGGGAGTTTCTTGATGTGTCAAGTCACTCTTTCTCCTCAAGGACGAAAAAGCTTTAGAGTATTCTTTACAGACCTCTTATGGGCAACAATGTTTCTGTCCCGTGCCCTTCAGATGTCTGAAAAGCCTACTATCCACCTACCCTTAAGAGTACATTAACTCAATCAAAACTAGGACAACCTGCACAGACCTTACCCAGCTTTCAGCCTGAAGCTGTGAGCTCAGAAGCCAGAACTGTTTTTAAGGTGCTCTCTTGCAGTAAGTCTTGTTGTTCACCCTTGTGACCACAGCTGTGTCTGCTGATTTCCAAAGTGATAGAAAAGCAACACAGTTGGAAACATCTTGCCTTCTGGATGAACTGAAAATGATTAGCATAGGCTGACATTCCACTCTCTCCTCTTCCCCTTCCCTTCCAGTCTAGAACAATTTTACAGGTCACTATGTTGTTGTTTTATACTGGGTAGATATTAAAGCACCCTGTGCCTGATGGGTGAACCTAGCAAAGTTAAGCCTTTGGCTTGTGAGCCAAAAAAGAATTAATCCTAAAAACTGGGTAGAGCCTGCCTTCAGCCTCTACCACTAACACTCGTTTCCCCCTCCCCCAGTAAATGACTGTGTTCATTGGCATAGCTGCCTGTTTATTTAGGTGCGTGACAGGCTTCCGTTGCTATTTGGACCAAAAACGTCTCATTCTATCCATTCCAAGGGCTATTTGCATGCTGTTTTGTAGACATCTCCTAGACATCTTGGGCACCAGAGGGATTAATAACATTCATCCAAATGTTTTCTCAGAGGTTGGTGAGAGAGAGAGAGAAGTATTCGTATTATGTGACTTGAGACAAAGATGAGTTGAGAAACTGGAAATATCGAAGGATTTGGGGTTCAATGAAAGTAAACTGTATACTATATCAAGTTTCTCTCCTGCTTTTCCTCTCTCCTGCAAACCTCCAAGCTCTTCCTCTTCCTATAAACAAGCAGGTCTTAGAGCTGTACAGTGCAATGTAATCCAACCACCTGCATCAGATCCTGAAGTCTGGAATGAGTGATACTTGCTAGGATACTGTGTCGGCTGCATGTAATTCACTGTTCATTTCTCTCTTTTCAAATCTCCTTACCTATATGAAAGTAGAGAAATGTGTGACCACACTTGCACCAGCAACTAAGTGCCTCCAGTGGGCAGCAGAAGCAGAGACAGATAGTTCGGATTCTCTGGTATGTTTCCTCTTTGTATTATCTGCTCTGTTGCTTTGTCACCTATAAATCGATATTCTCAATTTGACTTAACCTCCTTCCCTCACTCTTGCAGACATGTAACCAATGGTAGAAGAGCTGACCTTTCCTTTGTAATTATCTAATAAAACATCCACTTCACTGAAGACAGCATGTTGTTGTTGCTGTTGTTGTTGATTCCAGACACCATATTACATGTGGGACAACCATCCATGCATTGAAGTTGACTTCAGAAGTCCAGTTCCTTGTCACTCCACTATCTGAGATTCAGAAAGTAAACACAAAAGGCACATTTAAGCCCAGTTGCTTTCAGATACCAGATTTTGGACTTAAGCACCCAGAAACGCCAGCTGGCCCACCTGTGACTGAGAATTTAAGTTCAAAACCTCTGCAGGACCAAAGGTTGAAAAACACTGGTCTAGAGATATAGACAAAGCTCTTCTTCTAATGGTGTAAATTCCTGACACTGACCCTATCTTTCTACCAGAGAAGGTACATTTCAACTGCTGAAAAATACCCCCAAAATGAAAATTTACCTTTCTTTGAGGATTCTAGATAGTGAGATCATACAAAGACTTTTCCCCTGTACAAAAGTCATCCCTTCCTGCCATCCCTGATAGAAGAAAGTTCTGCTTTAACAAAGGAACAGTTGAAAGCTATAACAATTATCGTTTCATTGACACACTGCTTTTATCCACACAAAATTACTTTTAAGTAGGTGAAAAGGCCTAATGATTGTGTGAGCAAATCTTGAGTCAAGAAGGAATCAAGAAGGTATCATGCTGGGCTTGAATAGAAATGGATGGGATCACAACAATCCTTTCTCACCTGTAACAAGCACTGTTGACTCCCACCTTTCCAGGGCTAACTCTTGTGAAATGTGTTTGGAGTATTGTTTTGTTATGGCTCAAATACATTAAAAAGACTCACTAGCCTACACAGCACACGTGGTAGCTGCAGTCATCACATCCACCTGCCAGAAGAGTTAATTTCACAAAGACACCAGTAGGATAGAAAATAATATATATACATAATGTACAACAGGTACTGTGGTCAACAAGAACCCAGTACATCTGAGCAGATGCATTAAGAACCTATCCCGATATCAAAATTGAGGATATGGTCAAAAGTAATCTGTAACAGCTACAATAGGCAGGTTATCTTTCACCTTTAGCAGACTTAGATTCTGGCTGTTGAATAACTTCTCTACAAAAATCTAGACTTTATTATTAACCATCTAAAAATGAACAGCAGCAGACTTCTCACACAATAGCTTCTGACACTGAAAATGGGGCTGACATCAGAGTACAGAATCACTAAATTTAGTGAGACAGAGACTAGAAAATCACAGAGCTGTACATGTCAAAACAGGCAAGGGAATTGAAATGTACAACACAAAGCAATTCTTCAACAACTACAATGAAAAACAGAAACACCCAAAATCAATTTAATGACTATGGAAAGAAGTAATTTACACGAGCTTCATTCATCTTCAGTTTATTACCCCAGGTTATTACCATTCCCCTTAAAGAAAGATGGACAGGAAAGATAGACTCACTCAGCAATTGTTATTACACAGCTGCCACAAACTATTTAATCTTTTTTTTATTTTTTAAATGATTGTTATTATTTATTGTTTTAAATTGATTTTATTGTAAGCCACCCTGAGATCTTCAAATACGGTAATAACACCAACAAGATATACCTATATTTTTCTCTAGCGCAAAAAACTATTTTGATTTGTAGAACAGGACAGGGTGAGGTGGATGGTGGTAGTTAAAGACAGTGTCCCAAGTGTCACTGCTAGAAAACAGTTTGGGAACACTAGAAGATGTTTTCAGGCGTCCCATCTAGTTTAGCTTTGATGAATTCCTAAATGCCTGCTGAGGTGTATGTCTAGATAATGAGTCAAATTATATGTATGTATCACAGGTCAGGTTGCACATTACTGAGCAACTTTTGATCAGAACTTTTAAGTTATTTTTTGGACTATAACTTCCAGAATTCCCCCAGAGCATGTAGATTCTGTGAATTATGGTGCCAAAAAAAAAAAAGTTTAAAAAATCCAAGTTCTGCTATGCTGATGCCTGCAGTAGCAGCTGGCCTGTGTCCTTGACCACCAGACCACCACTTTCTTAAAACCACAAATGACCTGGAGGCAGTGCTAGTTGCCATAGTTTTGTGGCAGTTGCCACTTTTTCCCCACTAAATTCCACAGAATAATGCAGCATATGCATTATTTTGGAATAAGAAAGGGATACAAAGTATTACTCTGTTGTTGTTGTTGCTGCTGCTGTGCAATTATTGTAATTTAAAAAGAAATAAAAACAGAAGAAGCTTCCTCAGCTGCTAAAAGTAAGGACACTAAAATCTTGGCAAATTCTGCTGGAAAAAGGTTGATTCACACACAACAATTTGGAGACCTGAAGTTATTCCCCTTACCCTCTTTTTATACAAGTTGCTATTACGTTTCAGTGATCCTCATCTCACAATGAATATTAATGAATACAAATTCTTCAAAATAAGACTAAAATTATTGGATGGCAGTAATACGGGCAAGATACCATCAGCCATAAAGCAGTTCTGCTGAGAAATGTAGTAGGATATAACAGTGCCAGCATCTACAAACCTAGAGAAGATTCCACAGACAGACAGAATAATGGTCCACAACAAGTGAAGTTGGATCAATTCACAGCAATCCTGTCTATAGCTATATTTCAACAATTCTCTCCCAGGCCACATTGTCTGCAGTAGCCAGAGTTCAAATTTCCATCTGTTTGGACTCTTTTTATGCTTCAGTCATAAACACATTACATGCCCTTTGCCTTCTCACATTTTTTAAACAAAAAACAAACACATACACACACAAAAAACAAGGGCCGGAAAAAACCCAGTACTTCTAAAATACAGAGTAATGGGGTTTTTGGCTAGACCTTTTCTTCAGCATGAGACATAATCTGTTTGGATTCAAGCAGGAAGCCCTAACATTCCAACTAACTGCACCTGGAGAATTCCCTAAGCTACGTATGTATCCCTGTTAGAAGATGCAGGAAATCATCCTGCACTTAAGAAGCCACAACAAAGATAAGGCTAGAGACGCAGGTGCAGAGCGCAAGACAAGGCTGTCGACTGCAACCATAACATGCACAGTATATCACTGGAAAGGCATATACTGTACCCCTAACTTTTTTTTCTTCTACATTTAGTTTGCACTAAATGTTAGCACTTGGGCTAAACATTAGCTAAAGATAGTCATCATCTTCACCAAAAGCACCATCCTACCGTAATCAATCTCATATTGAAGCAAGTATAGTATATCCTTTTTCAGTGTCAAGGAATGAAAAATCCCTAGTAGACTGATGCATTCAAAAACAAAATAGCAAGGTGGAAGGTGACCTGGCAAAGAAGTAAACAAAGGAGTTAAAAAAATAGTATTTTTAATTTTTGGTGGGAGAAAGTTTTCTTTCTTTCTTTTTTTATCATCAGGAGTTTCATTCCATGCCCTGCTATCTTAAGGACCTAATTCTTGGTGAAAGATTTCTGATTTGAAGGCCAATCTCCCAATATCCATCCCACTGTGAAAAGAAAAGTCAACACAGCTTTTGGCACAGTTGAAAATTCCCTTTGACCTTGGGTAAAAATAGGAATCAAGCCATGTATAGACAGCGTCAACCAGGCGTGCAATTTGCTGAGATGCTCCAAAGGTGCATCTGGTGATTTACTGGACCCTAACAACACTGGAGTCCCATTGAGAATACATAGTTAAGTCATCCAAGTGAGAAGCCATTGACTAATGATTGAACACCTCTCACAAATGCTTTCTCAGGCCTCAGAAGACCCAAGAAATACTTCACGGAGCTCTATGTAATTAAATGCTGATGTGATTGAGGAAGCAAGTTCACATTATTCACATGTTTGGATTAAAACAGAATCCTGGCAGATTATACTACATTCTAGATCAAATATGAATTTTATCTGATTGTATTTAAATAATGGTTCAATAATTGCAGTCATTTTCAAGGCATTCAGCACAGCACCTGCTTCTGCCAGAAGATGAACAAACAACAGCTTTGGCCACCACAGCAACAGTCTCAAAACGTTATCCCTTGAATAATATGGTTGGAAAAGAATCAAATGACCAAGCAGTGGGATTTCATTTTCAAAATATCAAAACAGTCCCGAGTGCTGAGTTTATGGATCATTTTGTTTTTAAATAAGCTTTCATAATATTAACAACAACAGGCTGGAACACTCACCCCTCGATGAGAGAGAAAGCAACTCTGATACCATCAATTTCCCCAGCCTGGAAATCTTAAAGAAAATAAATATTTCTCAACAGAGCAATCATAGCAAGGGTAGACCCTTGCAGTGGGACATCAGCGATGCTCACTAGCAAAACAGCTGCTTAGGATTATCCCTCCTTTTCCATTTGCAAAGAAAGCATGTTTCAACATTTAGGATGTAACATGCCTCGGGCCCTTCTTGGAGCTGGTTCAGTTACATTTGCACACATCACAATAAAGTAATTCCCAAATTGTGTGTTGGGTCACATGAGAGTGGAGATGATACATGCTTTGCATGCAGAAGGTTCCGGATTCAGTCTCTGGCATCACCAGTTTAAAAGGTCAAGCAATGGGTGATGGGAAATACTTTTCTTTGTCTGAAATTGCAAGGATGTGCCATCAGTCCCTAGCAGTAATACTGGGCTAGACTGACAAATAGTCTATTTTGTTATATGGCATCCTTCTATGAAAGGTGTCTGGTCAGCTGAGGACAATTAATTGAAAGAAGTGTAAAGTGCCCCATTTACAGAAGAGACTGACAAGGCATTTCTGTGTAATTTGCAACTCTGGCCTGATCACCTTCCAATGCAGACAGATCATCCTGGTGGATGTCTGTATTCTGTTATTAGATCAGTCAAACACTCCTAGGATAGACTAGCATATTCACTCACCCATAAAGGACTCTTGCATGTCTGCATGGGTCATTGCTCCAGACATACTTCTTTCCAGTATGATCATTATTCTGCGCATGCTTCTTTCTAATCAGGAATTCTCACTTCAATAATTAATGCACATCCATAAGAACTGGGCTTCTTTGAGGAAAGATCATCTTAAAGATCTTCAAAATTAAGAAGATACCTACTCAGCTGTTAAGTCTTAAGATTTAATTCAGAAATGTATAAGAAACATGGTGATGGCAGTAAGCAAGTAGCTTAAGTTCTCTGTGATTTGATCAAGTTATTCTTACTGTAACATGGTGGCATGTGTTGCCTTCTTTCACAAAAATGCAAATTGCATTCAAAATCTTTAGTACTGCTACACTGCCTTCAGAATGAATATTTCAATTGCTATCTAAGTCACTGTGCAATTTTTGTATCATGAAATATCCCTTGTACAAACTTACTTAATAACCTATTTACACAATAAAGCAAAATGTGCCTGTGGAAGTCTTTGAAATTGTTGTGGTGGTAAAAATTGCAGCACACATAGAAAACACTTTTAAAAGCGGCTGTTTCTTATATTTATTGTCTATTTTTTTCTCAGTTCTTTTCTTGAATAACAAAAATTATCACAAAAATTAATATAGACTGCAGTGAGAAAATTGTTTTAAACCTGTGTTTCTGACTGAGTACAGCAAGGTTTTATTCTTGTTTCTATGGGACACCATTCAAATACACAATGCCGAAAACCCTGTCTGAAACATTTGGCACTATCCTCCTGTTTTCTCTCCATCATATTATGAGGGAGACTGGAAGTGCAGTGAAGCTGAGCTGTCAGTTTTCTGAGGAAAATGAAAAGATGCGTAAGAAAGATGGAAAAGTAAGGTGGAATTCTTGTGCTGCTGTTGGTGAGGCGAAAGGAGGTTTACAAGGCTAATCAGTAAGGTAATACTACAGAATTTCTGCATATCTAAATTGATTTAGCAAAAAAGGCCTCCCAAGATGCTGTTATTCATAGAGGCTACCTTGATGCTCTAGGGAAGACCACAAGCTGGGCTTGAAAGCAATAGCTATCACCAACAACTAGTAATTAGTGGCAGTATTCATACTGCCTCGACCAGGAGTTAGAAGTTACTTTTTGGGTTGTGTTCCAAGCTCAGGTCTAAAATGAGGGTTTTATATATATAGCCATCATAACTACCATCCACATAGGTAACCCTGAGGACAGTAATCCTGTGAGAGGTCTCTGCATCTGTCATAGATAAATCTGTATAAGTTTGACCTTCCCAGGAATTCGAGGAGGGGCATAAAATGATACTGATATAAAGGTTAACTTTGGAGGGTAGTCTTAGAATCATAAAATCATAGAGTTGGAAACAATCACGGGGGCCACCCAGTCCAACCTCCTGCCATGCAGGAATGCACTTCAAAGCACGGCCAACAGATGGCCATCCAGCCTCTACTTAAAAACCTCCAAAGGAGACTCCACCATACTCAGAGGCAGCATATTCCAGGAAGTTCTTCCTGAGGTTTAAGTGGAATCTCTTTTCCTGCAGCTTAACTCCATTACTCCTTGTCCTAGTCTCTGGAGAAGCGGAAAACAAGCCCACTCCCTCCTCAACATGACATCCTTTCAAATATTTAAACATGGCTATCATATCCCCTCATGAGTCTTAATCTCATAGCAATACTTTTTAGTATTTGAATCCACTGGGAATCCTTTCTGAATGAACTTATTTGTGATAGATCCCCTGAGGTATTTGTCATGGAAGCCCAGCTGGTTGCAGAACATTCTGAAATATGTCATGTAAAATACTGGCAGACCTGTTGCTCCAGACAAACTGAATGGAACTGCAAATAAATACATACTCAAACCTTCTGCTCTTTTGCAGAGACCATTTATGTACCAGGAAGAACCTTCTCTTTCAGGAACCAATTAAGCTTTTGAAGAACCCACAAGGTTCCATAGAACATTCTCCAGGACGCCAAGATGTGTTGAGTCACTTGCTGCAGATCTTATTTTTATGTCAACTTTCTCCCTGATTAGTCCAGAGGTGGGCAAAAGAAGTGCCAGGAATTTCTCCCTGCCGGGCCGCAGCCAACAAGGGATGAGAGAGGTCAGGAACACTTGGGGAGTCTGAATATACCAAACACCAGGAAAACACAAGCCAAGACAGGTCAAGGTCCAGTCCAAAGGTTCAGGAGGCAGAGATCCGTCCGGAGGGTTTCAGGGAGCAGGAGACACAAAGGTTGTGAGGGCTTGCTAATAATTTGCTGCAAGCAAGCAGCCATGCCGGCAGACTTAAATAGCCCCTGTGAGCAGGTGCTGATCATTGTTTCCTCAGCCTAGTCCAAGCAGCCTCCCTCTCCACAACCTGTTTCAGCCTTCTGTGTGATTGAGAGCTGACGGGCACAGCTGGCTGCAACTCCTCTGCATCACTGCTGGTTCTCTCTCCCTCATGAGCTGGCTGGGGCAACTCAGTCTCTGTTTGACCTTCCAGTACAGGCGATGTTTGCAGGTTGACTTGGTCAGTCACTGGCTCGGCCCCCTGCACAATCAGTCACTCCTCAATCACAGCATCATCATCTATCACACTAAGACTGTGCAATTCCTGTGTATCACTGCTAATACCTACAATCAGATGGTTAATACTGCCAAGTAGACACTAGTCTGATCCCATAAGGCGTATCTTAGGTTTTTGGCAACCCTTTATGCTCAGAATAACTTACACAAGACTAGTTACACCATGACAGTGAAGAGATTATGGATATCTATTTTTGCTTTGTAAGGTACTGGTGAAGGGTAGGTAGATCATGCTTAGACATACTTCTGTACACTCTAACAACAGGATCAAATGAGGCGCTTCCCTAAGAGGTATGAAGAGAAAGCTCTCTCTCCTCCATCTTGCAATGTTTGCTCTAAAAACCTGCCATAAGCCCTCGGTGCAAGTTTTCAATGCTATGAAGAGCTATGGATGATGGGGAGGAGAGAGAAAGGCTGGAAGGCAATGCTACCATATCATTGGATTTGGTCTTACGTTTATTGATGCTGCAGTAAAGGTTTACTCTATATGGAGTTCACTATCTCAGGATGTGATGATGGCCACCAATTTAGATGGACACAGAAGGATTAGACACATGCAGCCACCAACTATGGCTTATTTTAAACAATTACGGCTTACTTTAAACAAAGTAACAGCCAGTCAAGCTTAATGGATAGTTCCTTGGCAACACTAACCCCTGTAATATTCAGCTGCATCCATATTAAAGCAGAGAAGGCTGATTTACTCTGTCATCACTAACAAGCACAATGTTTTAACTTTATGCCCTCCAGCAAAGCTGCATACTTTAATATTAACGTAAATGCATTCCATATGTTAAACCTGATGACCCTGTAATCTCAACTTTAGTACAGACGCAAGAAAAGAATGGGAGAGAAGAAAAGCTTACTAATTATATGTCATTTTAAAACATCCCAGGCTATTTCAAAAACATAGCCATAAAAGCATCAGTAAGGTAACAAAAGTAATAATCCATGGTAGTGGGGGGGGACTAATTGCTCTTGTCTTGGCTGACGGGAACTCTGGTAGGATAGGTTCTTCCACTGGAGAGGTGATTCCAACTTTAACGTCTTCTTTTCTGGGAGAAAAAAATCTATGTGGCTAAGCTTCATACCTGCTTCTAGCTGACATTTTGGCCCCTGGATAGAAAAGTCCAAGTATTATGTTCCCTTTGAAAAACAGCTCTAGCCACTCAGCCTTGTAGTTTCTCAGGCTCCATACAGCATACAAATGTTGAAGCTCTGTTTCACTGCAGGACTCAAGTTAAGTCTCAGGCTGGATTTGACCTATTATTCATGGCCATCTCCAAAAGGTCAGGAAAGGTCAGACATATTAAAAGCCCTACAAAGTGGGAAAGCATCTGAACAATGCCACCATTCTCACTGCACAAAAGACCCAAAGAAGTCAGGAACAGTGAGAACAAACTACTCCTATGCATGTCCTGCTTCTTCCAAGTCCAGTAGTCTTAGGATATCTCATCCAAAAGTGCCCCCCAAGCTAGGATTGAGCATTCCTAACGTAGAAGGACTAAACAATCCCAGAAGCATTCTCCTGTCCCCACACTCCTGTGTTCCGTCAATCATTGTCATGTTTAAGATCACCACTCAACTTTTTAACAGCCTTAATTTTGCTCTTTTATCCTTACAGACCATCTTGAAATTGGAAAAAAAAGACTAGACCCATAAAATTAAGACAGGAAAGGCTTCAGCTCAGAAACATAGAGCCTAGAAAAACAATTAAATTCTCAGTATCCCACAGTCAAGACATTGCTGTTGCCTTACACAAAAATTACTGAACAACTATGGTGAAGAGCAATGCTACCATCTAGTGGGTACTCTAATTACAACCTCCAAAACCAACATTTTGATAGATGGACTTCTTTATGGACGTTGCTTGCTATGGGGAAAGTGAAAAATGCAGTGAAAAATGGAAAGAACAGTCCCTAAAAACACCAGAACACACACAGAGAGACTCTCCTGGAGCCCTCAGTTCAGATTTTTGGAATACCATGCTATTTTTCTCATAAAATAAATATGATATAACCAGTGCTCAGTGGAATACTGTAAGAACTGTGTATACATTACATTGAAAATCTAAACTCTGCAAAGTGCATGAGAAAAAGCAAATTAAACTTATAGGACAAGTTTCATATAATTTACTGCCAAATCCTATGTATATATTAGGAACTGATGAGACTTGCACATGTAAATCATAGGAGTGGTCCATTCTAGAAATGCACTTAGACACAGGAAGACATGAAGGGCTACATGTAGACAGAAAACTCCACCACTAGATGCTGGAAATTCTGTCCTTTCTCCTTATTTGCCAAGTCTTCGTTAGGAATTTTCTACAACTCCCTTTATAGCCCTTAAATGTACCTCTAAGTCCTAAGGTGGTATGATTTGCTGCTGTGTAATCTAACACAATTTTAGGGCTTCAACTGTCCAGGAAAGGAGAGAGCTTTGGACATATTTGGACCCCACTCCCTTGCAGTCTTGGAGCTTTGTCTTTGGAGCCATCCTGAGAAGTCTACACAGGGACACACCACCCACACTCTGTGTAATCCAGATGAATGAATGGAAAACACAACTTGATCACCACATTGACTCAAAGGTGCCACACTTTACTTTTCTCTAGAGCAGTGAACATCAGCCAACCATTTCTATTGGAAAAAATAAAGATGGGCACGGACAGTGAATACCAGGTGATGTAAGCTGTATTTCAAATGAAGGAACTGGCAGCCACATGAGTATGCCTTGCCTAAGAAAGACTATGAAATTCATGGAGTTGCCTTAAGTCAACAGCCAATTCGAAGGCACATATGCACACACACAGGGGCACAAAATTGAGGTTGTTAAACTACATCTGTGCCCCTGTTGGTCTCCAGCTGTTGAGTTCAAGCATACTTTTAAAACCTATCCATGTTCTACTTCTTGGTTACCCTGGAGTATAAGACAAATGTCAGTAACTGATTTACGTTTACAGCTTAGAAAGAATTCACCAGAGAGCTATATCCACCAGTAACCATAACACACAACTCATGGAATGGAGCCCAGAGATTCAAAGGGTAGAACCAACTCATTTAGAGACTTCTGTATAAGCACATAGTACCACATTTTAGCCTATATCCAGCCTATGTACTAGGGCACAACTAAGTTTGTTATCAAGCATGCTTAGAGAGCTAGATTCTAGGCAAAAAGATAGTGGCCGGTCTCTTACTCCTCTTCTATGCAAATATTGCTTAACTTTGCAGTTACCACAAAAGCGTATATATGCACAGCACATTCTGTTTTCAAGTTAGAAGGAAAGGAGACCTCACCTTAAAAAAATAAAATTCTAACAGCACTGCAGGGACGCACCGCCTGCTGAAGAGCAACAGTATAGGAAGTGAAGTATTTCTCTATGTGAAGAAATGAAGAGTTGGTACTCACATGAACAGTCATTCTGAGATGACAGGTGGGGCAATCCACTACGCGTGGGTTGTTGTCCTCGCACCAGCCGATGCAAGAGCTGTCCACATGTCACATCAGAAGAACCGTTACCCGTTCCAGTCCCTCTCCGGCCAGTTCTCTTTCCTAGCTTATTTAGTTGTTGTTGTTGTTTTTGGTCCCGCACCCTAGACTCATACACACTTCCCTTCAGCCTCTGGGCGGGTGTGGATTGCTCCTCCTGACATCCCAGAATGACCGTTCACATAAGTACCAACTCTTCATTCTTGGGCTGACAGGAGGAGCAAACCACTACGTATGGGACCTTCCCAAGCTGCTCTATGGGTGGGTATATACCTACAGAACGGCCTGCAAATCTGGCACCCAAATGCCGCCTGTGCAGACTTATACTTGTCCAGCTTGTAGTGTTTAACAAAAGTCGATGACTCTTTCCAACTGGCCGCGCTGCATACATCCTCCAAAGAGCATGAAGATGCATATGCCACCGATGCTGCCACTGACCTGGTCGAATGCGGCCACACATTCTCCGGTCACAGCTTCTTTGCATAATCATAACAAAGGGAGATACATGTCTTGATCCAACCAGCAATGACCGATTTGCTGGCCCGTTGACCCAACGTTTTTGGCTGGAAAGAAAGAAGCAAGGCGTCAGATCACCTAAACCCTTTTGTTCTTTTAATGTAGGCCTTTACTACTCTCCTTACATCCAAAGTGTGCCACTTCTTTTCCAGAGGGTGTACGGGCCTCGGGCAGAAAGTCGGTAAATGTATCTCCTCCGGGCGAGACGTTGTTGACACATACTTTAGCAAGGAGGAAGGGTCGAAGCCGAAGGTCAGGCTGTCCTGTTCAAATCTGCACAAATGTTCATTGACAGATAAAGCCGCTAGCTCTGAAACCCTCCTGGCTGAGGTAACTGCAAGCAGAAACGCAGTCTTGAAAGACAGGAATCTCAATGAAGAGTCTTGCAGCAGCTCAAAAGGTGCTGAAGTTAAGGAGTTAAGCACCAGGTTTAAATCCCAGGTAGGGAACCTATGCCTGGTTGGAAAGGATGTCAAGGTTGCACCTTGTAAGGAATCTCTTTATATGGGGATGCTTCGTGTAGGATTCCTCATCTGACGATAGAAATGCCGACAATACCACCACCTGTATTAGGGCGCAAACCCTTTTCCAAGCCCTCCTGGAGGAAGTGCAGGATGTGGGATATGTTTACCTCCCCCATGTCAACCTTGCTCACTTCGCACCATTTCTGAAAAGCCTTCCAAGTTCTATCATATATTTTCTGAGTAGTCTTTCGTTGGGACCCCAACATAGTGCTGACTACATTGTCTGCATATCCCTGGCGCATTAGAAACTTCTGTTCAATTTCCATGCTGCCAGACTCAACCATTTGGGATCTGGATGGGCCACTGGACCCTGGGTGAGTAAGTCCACCCTCGGTGGTAACCTGCATGGTGGTGCCTGTGCCATTTGCATCAGCATTGGAAACCATGGTCTCCTTGGACAGTAAGGTGCTATCAGAACCACTGACGCCTTCTCCACTCAGATCTTTGATAGAACCTTCTGCAAGATCCTTATTGGGGGAAATGCACAGTGCACTCCCGGCGGCCATTTCACTGACAGAGCATCGTGTGCCTCCGCATCTCTGCTTCCATCTATTGAAAAATATCTTTTCAACTTGGCGTTTCCACCAGAAGCAAACAAATCCACCTGTAACTGTCCAAAAATATCTGTCATGGTGTGAAAGACCTGCGCATTGAGAGACCATTCTCCCAGGTGCAGACAATTCCTGCTCAAGTAGTCCACTTGTACATTCATCTCTCCCTTCATGTGTACCGCCGTTAGTGAGCTCAGATGTTTCTCTGCCCAGCGGAACAATCGGGTGGATTCTTCCACCAACAGCACTGAATATAGACCGCCCTGTTTGCAAATGTAAGCCTTGACCATCATATTGTCCGTGAATATCTTCACGTGACGTAGTTTTACTAGCTGCAGAAACCACTGCAGCGCCAAGCGGATGGCTTTCAACTCTAGGAAGTTTATGTTGTGCCGCCTGTCTGAAAACATCCAAGTACCTTGCACTGAGTACTCCTCGCAGTGCGCACCCCAGCCACAGAGACTTGCATCTGTTGTTACATGCACCATGCTGTGAATGTGAATGGGAACTCCTGAAGCCACCTTCCTCTCCTTCAGCCACCAAGCTAGTTCTTCCCGAACTTGCTGCATCAATGCCACCTGGTAATGTCTCTTTGCCGCTATGGCCAATTGATGTCGCATCAGTAATCTTTGCAGCGATTTCACATGGAAACTTCCCCACTGAGCTAGCTGCGTCGAAGAAATTAATATTCCCAGCAGTCTTGCCAGCCGCATCAGATCTGCTGATTTGCACCTCAACAGCTTTGCAGTTTCATGCCTCAGGTTCATCAACCTGTACTCAGAAAGATATAGTCTCCCCTTCAAGGTGTCTATCCGTGCTCCTAAATGCATGAGCACTCTGGCTGGATCCATTATGCTCTTCTCAAAATTGAGAAGGAAACCATAGTCCATCAATATCCAGATTGTTAACTTTAAATCCTTCCTCAACCTGATCCCTGAGGCAGCTTTCAGCAAGATGTCGGCCATATACGGGTACAGCTGTACTCCCTGCACTCTGAGGAAAGCTATCAGTGGAATCAACACTTTCGTGAACACGCAGGGCGCAGATGCCAACCCGAAAGGTAGAGCCTTGAACTGATAGCGGCAGTCCTGGTAATGGAATCTCAGGTACCTCCTGTCCTCTTTGCTCATGGGAACATGTAAATAAGCCTCCTTGAGATCTATGGAAGCCATATAATCCCCTGTAGACAAGTTTTCTTTGATTGTCTGCAGAGTCTCCATCTTGAACTTTCTGTATTCCACAAAGGTATTGAGGTACCTTAGATTCAACACCGGCCTGTACTTGCCATTGGGCTTGGGGACGACAAAAAATGTAGAATAAACCCCTGCAAATTCCTGATCCTTCGGAACCTTTTCTATTGCCCCATCTGAAGTAAGTGGTATATCTCCTGTAGAACTATCTGTTGCTTGACCTTGTTCTTTGCTACTGGGGATCGAAGAAATCTGTCTTTCGGTCTCGTGTGGAAACATATTTTGTACCCCTGGGTCACTACCTGTAGAATGCACCAATCTGTCATTACTCGAGACCATCTTTGTCCAAAAGACAGAAGTCTTCCACCCACTGCCTGGCGTGGATAGTCAGTATTGAGGTTTCCCTCACTTGGAATTATATCCAAGCTTTCCTTCTCCTTGCCTGGGGTATTGGAATTGTCTATTGAACTGTTGCCTTTGTCTATTCCATTGATATCTGCCATATCTATACTCAGATCCTCTTCCAGAGAAACTGTTCAATCTACCTCCATGAAAGGAACAGTTTGAGCCCCGGAAAGCTCTCCTATCCACCCTTTTCTTTTGCAAAGTGGCCATTACCTGCTTCTTCTCCTTTGTCTCTACTAAGACTTTTTCTAAAGCTTTCTCTCCAAATAGTAGTTCTCCCTGAAAAGGGACAAAGGCCAAATTATTGCAAGATTTCTGGTCCGCCTCCCAGTGCCTTAACCACAAGGAGCGTCTCGCAATTGTTAACAAATTTATATTTCTTGCTGCAAATGCAGCAGCGTCATGACCAGTGTCCACCACATATCTTAACACTCTCTGAATTCTCTCTACAGCTTTCATTAACTCTTGCACACTTAAATCCTGGGAGTCTAAAATATCTTGAGACCAGAGAACCCCCGCTCTTGCAAGCATAGAAGCAGCCACTGATGCTTTTATAGCCAAAGAAGCCACTTCATGAGCTTTTCTCAGAAAAGTCTCCGCTCTTCTCTCATCCACCTCCGTCAGCTGCATGTCCTCTTCCCTAGGGACAATCGCCCCCAAGAGCAACCCTGCAATTGCGACGTCCACTGGGGGCACCTTAAGGAAATCCACCTCAGATTTCACAAAGGAGTATAACTTTTGAGAGTAAGTTAATAATTTCTTAGTAGACCACTGTGAAGACCACTCACTAAGTATCACATCCTTAAAAAAATCTGGCATAGGCAACGCTATGCCTCTTGCCTCCTTCCTTCTAATTACAGAAGCTACATGAGTCTCCTTAGTGCTATTATCAGTATTCTGTTCCTTGCCAGAGTCCAATCCTAAGGTTTGGAGCACTCTCTTCAATGTACTACGGAAAATCTGTACTTCAAACATCCTATCTAAATCTGCCTTTTCATCCTCATCAGTACACATGTAATCTTTATCCTGTAGATCTAACACCTCTTCCTGCATCTCATCCTCTTCTTCGCTATCAACCACTTCCTGCTGTAGTAATCTTTTATCATTCCTGTGGTCCTTCACATGCTCTGCATTGTTAACACTTCTTTTCCTGCTGTTATGTTTTGCCTGCTGCTACTACGCTGTATTTGATTTACACTTGTACTTTCCACCAGTCCCCTTCATCTTTTCTTTGATGGCAACTGGTTAAGTTTATCATCTGCCAAGCTGAATTCTTGGCTTGTAGCTTGTTTTTGTAAATTCATTGGGTTAAAAAGTGTAAATTGATTCTGATAATTTGTATTTAATAAATTCATTGAATGACCCAGATTGAGTTGACTTTGCAATTCATTAGAGCTAAAATTCATTGGTGGCAGCTGCGCTGTTAAAACTGTTTGCGGTTGCGTACGTACAGCATTATTTACAATTTGCTGTATCTCCCCCATAAACTCGTTTGTAGGGCGCTGCAGTGGACCACAACATGGACCCCACTGTGACTCACACACTGTGGCCTCTGCCTCTCCGCCCCGAGCGGGCGCCGCCTCCATCCAGGCTGATAGAAATTGCTTCAATTCCAACGGCAGCCTCCATCGCTCCCATGCTGAGAAGCAAGGTTCAGCTGTATGATGCTCCTAAATGGCGGACACCTGCTTTCTTTGTGGTGCCATGACTCCTTCTATGATTGGATGAGCATTCGTGGTCACCTGAGCTGTAGCTCCGCCCCTTATGCCTTCCCCAGAGGTCTCTTGAGGCCTTGCCTGGGTCACGCGGCACCGTCTTAGAATGGTCGATTCCAAGATGGCGCCCGGAACTCTCCACTGTACGTTTCTGCACCGCGCCTGTCACCTTCGGAAGTTTCTTAGTGCCCCCAGACTTCTTAGCTTTCTTTTTCTCTTTATTACTCACAGACTTAACCTTTTTACTGTCCACATTCTGGGCTGAATTTTTCATCTCCTCCACTTCTCTCACTGGAGCTTAAGAATATTTTTCTTAAGTCCATGGAGTGGTCATCTAGCGGCACCTTCTGCAGTTTGGTTCTACCACCCGAACCGCCCCCCTCTTCGTCTGTGACCCACATAGCTGCAGTTTTCTGGACGGATTGGTGCGTGATTTTACTCAATCCCTTGTCCATGACCCACTGTGTAGCATTTTTCTGGATGGGTTGGTGCCTTTCCTTGTCCGAGCCCTGTGTTACTGCGGCACCTCGGATTGATTCTCCTGACACTGCTCCAACTCCGTTCTCCGCAGAAATATTTACAGTTTATTTTTACTCCTGTCTGTTTTCTCCCTCAAACTCCTTCCTAATCTGTCGTTCAAAACCGGAGGGTTAGGAAAACATCCAGCTGGTTCGCAGGCGAAAAACAAACTGGCCGGAGAGGGACTCGAGCGGTTAACGGTTCTTTTGATGTGACACATAGACAGCTCCTGCATCAGCTGGCACGAGGACAACAACCCATGCGTAGTGGATTGCTCCTCCTGTCAGCCTGAGAATGTACCATCAACTGGTCCTCCCTCCAGCAAAACAATGATAGAGAGGCAGAAAGGTGAAATTCTGTGTTCTCTATTACCCCAAGTTGAACTATGTATTACAGTGGCCAGACATGCTCTGGGACTGTTATTTAGAAGATTACAAAGCTATCGTAAACCTGCAACAGATCAGTAAATAGAAAGCTGATTTCGAGAAACATAACCCAGATTAAGAAAAGGAAAAAAGATATAAACATGATTAATATAAATTCATATATTGCATCTAATGGTGAATAGGTGATGACACTGGTCAGATGAGATGTACAGGCCACTTTAATCAGAGAGGGATAAATATGCAGTTTCTAACTTTAACATACAGTTTAACTGCAAGTATAAATCAATACAGTGAATTTTTAAAAACTACACAAAGCCTAACCGTTGAGAAATCCAGTAATAATTACCATGCAACTCAAAAGTCCAAGGTAGTTCAAAATAAACAACTTTACTTCCCTTCACTATTTCACAAAACAGGAATATCCATGCTTCCATCTTTATAGGACCACTTCAGTGGTTTTAAAAGGGAAAGTCTGCTCTTTTCACGTGATCTATTTACAAATAGCACACAATTTATGTTTTGTGTCCCACTTAACTGCACTCAAGTACCAAAAAAATTGCAAGCTCTTAAAAGGTGTTAAAAAGTAGTGAAGCCACATGCTTTTGTATAAGGCATCTCAATAGTGTCATACTATCACTGTCTTCTTGTTATGTGCTTTCCAGTAATTTCTGACTTACGGTGACCCTATCACAGGGCTTTCCTGGCAAGATTTGTTATGAGGGGGTTTGCCTTGGCTCTCCTCTGAGACTGAGAGAGTATGTCTTGCCCAACTAAATGGGCTTCCATGATTGAGTGGCGATTCAAATCCGGATCTCCAGAGTGTTATTTCAATGCCCAAACCATGCTGGCTCTGTACATCATGCTGGCTCTCATTCTATCACTATATATTCCTGTAATATTCCATTACACCACAGGTGATGGTGGTGATGTAGTATGAGGAAGATATTCTGCTCTAACAAGGGGCTCCCAATCAGAACACTGATCACATCTAACTACTTTGTGACATCTCCTATCCCCAAATCAGCCCCTTGGCCCCTAACGCTACCACTGTTAAACACATCTGGAGGGAAAAAAGTCAACACATCAACCAGCAACATATTGGTGGGTGGGTGGGTGGGTGGGTGGGTGGGTATGCATGTGAGGAGATGCAGTATTCAATATCTGATGAAATAATTATTGATAACAGAAGCAGGACAGTATGTGGACTGTGTCTGGACTTTTTCCTGACTGCATGGAAACACAGAAAGTCTTTATTGCACAATGCATGTTTCCAGTATTTGAAAAATAAAACCTGAAATTTGAGTTTCTAGCATGGCCACATAAAAAGCCTGATAATGTGTGGGAATTCAGGCAATGACCTATAACATTATTTGTTTTTTGCAACAAAGATTTGCTTTTTTTTGTACAAACTTTGATTTTAAAGAAAATTACCAAGGACACCCAGCCTGACTGGCATGAATAGAAAACTACCTAAGCCACTTTAAATTGTACTTCAACCATGAAGTAGGGCATTTGGTGGATTCAGAAGTGCAATACTTGATCATGTTCTCAAAGTGAAGCAGTTCTTTAAGCTTTTTATTTCCATCCCAGTATGTATAAGATATAACAAACTCATTAACTACAAGTCAGCTTTTCAGCAGGAAAAATAAAATGCTGTATTATGTATATAGATACTTGGTCCTCATCATCTGACTTGTGGGGTATCAAAACTGTTTGGGTGTTTCCACAACAGACAGGCAAATAATCTGGCACACAACTAGCCGGAACACATACATTAACAGGAAAATCAAATGCTGGCTATTTTCACATCAAACTGTCAAAGCAAACCAGAAGCTTTTTTCATGCTACAACAACATTTTTCAACCAAGGAAATCACCAACAATTATATCTTAGTCAAGATTATTAACTGAATGTGTTTTTATTGTACACCATGATGTGAGAATATAACACTTGTTTAATAAAAGTATACACATTCATAACTTCACTCAGAATACACTTTTAATGCACATTAAAAAAAGCGTCCATCTTACAAATTGTTTTGCAATCCAAATATACAATAGCTTGGAAAACAAATAAGTTTAGAAAATGAATGCTGATGTAAAAAGACTACTTAAACCTATAACAGAGTTTTTGCATGGCTCATCTACAGTTTTCTTACTGCTTCATCAATATCAGCAATCTGTTCCTTCAGCTGGCTCCACTGTTCTGGATTTAGAGAGATACCTGGAACAAAGCAAAAGAAAGCCTTGAAGATTTTTATAGACTAGCAAAAGTGTTCATCTTTGCAAGGGTCAGAAACTACCTACCCCTATCATTCTGCCCCATATAGTCTCTCTCTCTCTCCTCTCCCCGCCCCCCCTTCCCTTCCTTTATCTCTCCTGGCACTCATTCAGCTTTTCTCTACTTGCTTTCTTCCTCAATCCTTATCAAGCAGCAACCCTATTGTCTGAATCATTCAGGAGCCTGAAGAGGGGCAAACTAAAAGGAGGTGCCTAGAGGTCCTCTTAAGAAATGAATATTCCTGGCCTTGCTTCTGCTTCATCTCAAAGGCAAAGGGAAATCTGCCACCTAGTGACTAACAGTGGTACTGCAAGCAGCAGATAGTTTTTAAATTATTTTAAAATCAAAAAATACCTAGACCCCCTGAATATTCCATAGATCCCCATATTAGACTTCAGATGCTTAGTTTTCATGGTTTTGAATTAATGGTGGAAACAAACACGTGGAAACACATTCTTCTTAGTTACAGATTAATATTATGAATAGATATATGCAATTGCAGCATTTGTTACTGATTGCAGAGCCCATATCCTGAGGGCCTTTTGTAATAAAAGGATGCTGACTTATCCTTTTATAGTAAGACATAAGTGTGAATCAAATTTTCAGGGGTTGGAAATTAGAGCCTCAATTACGTCTATATGACTGTCTCAAAAACTAGCAATATTAAGCATGACCAGATATGTATCCACTGTGTTGTCTATATATGTAAGCTGCTTTTAAAAAGCCAAGTACTTACCTGAAACCAGAAAAAGTGAGCTGTGTGAAAATTAAGTTAAGTTACCCTACAGAAGACATGACTCACTTTGTGACATTAAGGTTTGCACAGCCACCGTAGAAGGTTCAAACATTCACTCAGATGTTATCTTTTACTAATGCTGAAGTCTTCCAGCCCAGTTTGAAATATCTGGATATTACTTTCCACAGAAGGTAGGAGTAGAAACATGTCTGAACTTTACAGGCCTTAAAATTGACAGAATTCTGACATGCTGCTTCAGCATACAGGGACTGTGCCAGACCCAAGTATCAGTGGGGCCATTATGGATGGCACAATACAAACAGATTGTTGCAGTTACCTACAAAAGTCTGCCCTTTGCAGGGGGGAGGGAGGGGGACACTATTTTCTGCTCTCCTAATGGAAACTACACAAGGAGTACAACAGCATGACTTGGAAGGACATTTGTGATAAGAAGTGCAAGTAAGTCCATTTATTCTATTGCACTAGACCACAATGCAGTGGTTTTGTGTTGCAGAAAGCACTGCCAAAAGCACAGAGATCAGCTGAACCCTTGCTCAGACATAAAGTTTTTCAAGATCTGCTTGCACATTTGTCTGCTTTTCCTCATTCATCTGTTCAAGTTTGCTACTGATTATGTTTATTGACAACTGGGTTAAAAGAAACTGAATGCACTTCAGAACTACTCTGAGAACCTGGGTCAGATGTAAAGCCAATCCCAGGTGGGTAGGGATAAAGACTGTGTGTGAAAATGAAGAGACAGAAAGCAAATGTATACAATCCCACTGCACAATTTCTCAACTGCGAACCTGAATAAGGGCCTAGAATCAGGGGCACCAAAAAAAACAGTGACCTCCAAATAAGCCTAGGACCATGTTGGCCAGTTAATTCAAACAGGTTAAAAATAAGGTGATGAAATGTGAAGTAGGAGAGGTGTTCTATGCCTGTAATAGTTGTGTAGAAAAGGGGATTTTGGCAGGTGCTTCTTGTTATATTTGGCCTAGTATACAAATGTAGGAGAATGAGGTACAAAAATCTACTATACCATGTAGTCTGCATTTTTTTAAATGGCATCTGTGTAAACTGCCATTTGAAAATAAACTAGAATTTAGGGTAAAATATTGTCTCTATTATACTAGCTTTCTTCTTTCATGGTATTTTCAATCTAAAAAGACATTGAATTATTATTTCATAACTGAAGTGGTACAGTTTATTCCACCAACTCACTTCATTCCACTAAATATGCACACCAGGATGCTCTGTGTTACAGCCATGAGAGAAGAGATGCCTAACACAACTCCAATGAACTACTACAAACGTATAGGATTCATATTACCTTTCCCCCTCTAGTAACCCAGTAACCGTGCCTTGCATCAAGGGAGGCAAAGTATGACCTTCAAAATGTTGTTGGACTGCAACCCTCATCATTCCTAGCCAGCATGGCAATGGTACAGAACACTGAGACTTGTCTAGTAACATCTAGATGGTTCCACTGTCCACCTCTGGCTTGTATTTAGGGCATGCATCCCACACACAGAAATTATGGATAAAATACCAGCTAGAACTTAATGGTTACCATCCAAACAATGTAAAATTACCTTTTCTGCCTGGTTTCATTTCACCTTCTTGATCCATCCAGTATTCTCTAATATCAATTAGGACTTTACCTTTAAAATCACGAACACTGACATACCTCATTTTACCAATCTGTCAATAAATTTCAGAATTTAATTGTTAGTTCACATGCAATAACTCTCCTCAAACACTATTAAATATATGATACAGTAGTATGCTGTTTGTTCCACAGATCACAGAATCAAGTACATCTTAACTCTTATACCAAGCACCAACAGCCCAAGGAGACGCAAAGTTAAGAATTTAGATTTTTTCTGCAATAGTTATTTCCTTGGAAACAGTATTTCCCATCAGTACTGCTGCATTGTTTCAAAAGCCTACTTTTTCATTTCTTTGTAGAAATACTATCAAAGCATAATCAAGAAGAACCTGAGTAGTCCACAAGTGATCAAGATGGAATTCATCATCCCAGTCTCTAACTTCGGGAATACAAATGCAGTGCCACATTCAAAGCCAGGACTGTTTTGACAAATGTTAGCCTTAGTTACATTACCCAATGCATGAACACAAATTATATAAGAATTTTTTGAAAATCAACTTGGAAAATAGGCAGCATTTACCAATATTAGCAAGCAACTGTGACCATCTGAAACTAAACAGTGACTTCTGCCTTTGCCAGGGAACCTAAAGCCAGTAAGCAGATGTACTGCTGTCTTCCAGGAATAACCTCCAGCCAAGCGACTGACAACTGACCCTTCCATTTGTCAGAGAAGGAACAGCTGCAGTAAGATTGCCTCCTCCCTGTCAGAAACAGCACTGAGCACTGCAAGAGACAGAATATTCTGGCCACATCCACTGGCAAAAAATGGTCTTTCCTAGTCAGCGCTGACCTGGCCACAACAGTTCATATGCTGGTAACTTCCCAATTACATCACTCCAAATGCACTCTGTGTGAGGCTGTCCTTGAAGAAGATTTGAAAGCTGCAGCTAGTGCAACATGCAGCAACTAGATTACCGACAGTAACACGTCAGAGAAACTAGGTAACACTGTCCTTAAAGAAACTGCATTGGCTGTCAGTATGCTTCAAGCCCATACTCCAGATACTGGTGATAACATTTAAAGTTCTAAATGGCCAAGGATACTGATGCTTGAAGGAGCATATCTCCCTATACATAAGCCTGTCTGAGGATTAGGGTCTCCCAGAGAAGTTCTCCTGTGTCCAACCAGCAGAAGCAATGCACTATATAGTGATGTTGGAGAAGGCCTCCTTTGCTATGCCACCTTAGATGCTGAATCACCTCCCCAGGGCTGCAGTGGTGGTTTTGTTCCTGGACCAAGCTGAAACACAACTTTTTACCAAAGCCTAGTGATTTTTCAGATACAAAGATGTTTGTACAGATATATGCTTTTAAAATGTTTCATACTGTTCAACTGTTTAACATGTATTTAGACTTTCTTTTAGATTCTTTACCATTTTAAACTAATATTCTTTGTACACTTCTATGAGATCTTGTGATGTTATATTTAGATAAACGTGCAAGAGGCACTAACTGGTGTTCAAGCAGGATCAACAGCAAAAGAATACCATCTAGAGCACACTTCATTTAAATATCTGTTTGCAGGCAACAGAAGAAATTATCTGTAGAACTCTTCTTTCTCCCTCCTTTCCCTGTCTATTATTTTTATTGCTATTTTAGTTTCCAAATTTAGTAGCAGGGCCTGCCTCTTAGCACTTCCATCCATTTCTTCAGGTGCACTGCTGGAGCACAGAATTCAAACCACAGAGAGAAAAGAGGTAGCTCATGCTAAAATCAGGAAATATTTAATTTGGGGACATGAAACTATTACATGTTCATATATTAGTGTTCAGGAAACACCAGCAAGAGAATAAACATCCTGAAACTAAAACACAGGAAACTGCAGGCTTAACCGAAGACTTTGGTAAGAAAAGGTAAGAGCTAGGGCCTCTAACAGCTGGGCTGCTTAGAGTAAATGTCACACATTGTTAAAGATAGCAATGGAATACAAGGGACCAACACATGTGTCCTCAGTAACTTTTTGGCCTTCAAGCCTCTGAATGCCTCTACCCCAAAAAATGCCCCATAAAGCAAAGAAAAAGGACAAGTCTCTTTTCTGGAGTCATAAATTTGTTGCACTCTGCTTCTGCAACATCCCAAACTCTGCTGAAAGCATACAAGTCACAACCAGAGGAGACTTACCACTGGAATTCCAGACAATACTTAGGCAAAAGTCATGCTGTGCAGCCTGCTGTAGAGGGAAAGCTGATCTCCTGGCCCCACTTGCAGTCGCCCATCCAATGTAATAGCTTCGCTGGGTGGGTACTTCAGTAACCAAGACATGAGTCTGCAATCCCAGCACTTTCCCCCTTCCTTTGCTGGAACCTAACTTTTATGACAACACTACACTACGCACCCACTCAGTGAATATCAGAGGAAAACACCTACTGTGTATGAGATGATCAAGAAGATTCTAAAACCCTCTACTACTGAAGACATTAAAAAGTTTGACCATAACAGGCAACTGTAGCATAATTTTAACATACTTTAATGCAAGTGATGTGCTGCACTTTTTAAATGTTAGCTCACTTGCTTTACGCAGTGACCTTAAATATCCAGGCTAGCTCAAAGTCTCATGCTTCTAGAGTACACATTGGCAAGTAAATCTTATGGGAGAATAAAATTATACTAACATACACACAGACAGGAGTATATGTTAAACCGTAACACCACCCAACCCTGCCCCCCCAATAAACTTAGTAAAGTCTCCCTGTCCTCCCCCCAATAAACTTAGTAAAGTAACCATAGGCATAGATAAGAATACTTCATGTTGCTGTAACACTTTTCTGTAGTGTTGAAAGAACATTCAATGTTCTCCCTGGAATCCTCACAACACCACAGAAATATAGGCTAGGATTATATCACAGACAGCAGTTGAACCTATCAGAAATTTTACTAAGGTTGCTGCTGAATTCAAATCTGATCCCAACTTTCAACAAAGAACTTCCTCTCTCATTCTCTTAAATTATTTCACTTACCAATTAACTATCTGAAGTAACAGAATAACTGATAATGAAACTAATTATAAAATGTTCTTTTATAGAGTTTAACATCACATACTTCAGAATCTCACACAGAGCATTCTTCAAACCTTAACTCAAACACCACTGAAGCACAATTTTTAGTCAACATTTAACACCACTTTCAAGACAACACTTCAGTTTAATTTTGCTTTGTGGGAATATCATACAGGCCCAATTTTTTGTAACTCACACTTTTGATATTCAGAGATGAATTAGAATAATTTTACATATCTATGCCAGATCCACCCAAACCAATTACTCCTATCTTCTAGTTCAGTAGCTCTCACCATGCAATGCCACCAATATGCAATGCCACCAACAAGTAGTGGCTAGCGTGGCTCAATTTCCTTCCTGACCCAATTTACTATGACTGGGCCTGCATACAGCATGATCATCCCCACGTTCTCTCACAAATGCATCATAAAGTTATCACTGTTATAGGCTCTGGCATTACTGACACATAACATTAGAACTATTTTGCAATAATCAAAACTTTTGAAATCTCAAAAGCATTTTGTCCTTTTAACAGCCACAGTGTTGCATTAAGGGAAGTTATGAGAAAATTTTAGAACTAGAGGTCACAATGCTCGAAAATTAATTATATGCATCCTAGCAATCAAATCCTTCTGATATAAGAACACAATGGGTTTATTTTTTCTAAAAGATGACACAGCATTGTACAATGATATCTTGTATTTGAATTCTGTAACACTACAATGCACTACAGAAACATGCAACTCTTCCAACACAAGGGTCATCAGTTACCTGAAACATGTTCTCATCTCTGTCGCTACTCTGCTTAGAGGAAGCTGCACCTTTGGAACTTTCACCTGTCTTCTGTTTCTTTACAGGTTTTTCTTGTGCCGCCTGTTTTTTCCTTTTTTCCTTGACATTTAAAAAATGAAGATGAATTAAGAACTTACTGGAAAAGCAGTAGTTACATAGTCATACCACTTGTTTTCTCCCCAACTCCCTTGGACAGTATAGAAACCGAGTTGTGTTCAGATACACCCAACATCGGCCTGTCTAATCTTACTGAAAGAAAAAAACATATCACAGATATGGTCACTTTCACATGATTTAAGCAAAAATCCTTAGCAAATGCTACTTTAAATCATCATCTTCATGTGATGTGCTCTTCTCTAACAAAATCAGAATACACGAAGACATCAAATACTACTAAACAAAGAGATAACTACATACAAAGACACAAAAGCTAAACCATAATTTAGTACTGCATCCACAAGCATAAAGGAACTTATGCAAACCACCAGGCTCACAAACTCTCCTTGTGCTCTACTCTTGCGTAACTTGGAATTGTGGTTTAAAATGAACTGATTCAACAAAGCAACCCAAAGTACATTACCAATGGGTTTAATAGCTGATCAGTTTATTCTGAAGCACCCTTTTTGGTTCACACTTAACAACATAAGGCAAAATGTGGGGAAAACAGCATGCCATAAGCAAATGTGGTAGAAAGGGTACAAGAATCCTGGTGACCAATGAAATTAATTTTGCAATATTTATAAACAGCTGATGTTTCTGAGAGTTAAGAATTCCTTTATCATGAGCAAGTAGTATAAAAACAAAGGGCAACACAGTCAAAGATGAAAATACATAAAACATGATATAACAAATGGCTGGCGGTCTTCAACATATGTAACATGGGTAACAAGTCATCTAAAGTCAAAATAATCATTCCCCAAAAGAGCATGCAAACACAGTGGATTTATTTAAGTCCATTTAAGTCACCAAGAAGAAAAATTAATTTAAAACTTCTTCACAGGTTTTTTGAAAAATGGTGCAAATCTGAACAGTATGTTTACAGTTCCATGGGGCAGTTGGCAATATCTAGAAGCATACAAGTTGTGCAATTTTTTCTCTAGATAACTTGTGTTTATCTCTTCTAAGGCATAATAGTACATAATACATTCATTAATATGTGGGTGCTGCATCATTACATTAGGAAATATAAATCATATATAAATGTAACAGCATTTAGCTTAAATTTGTTTGTTCTAAACCAAGTAGGCCTATGGAATCAACACTTGATAAGTCAACACTTATGCAGATTCTATTGATTCAATGGTCTACTCTAAGTGGAACCAACAACTTACTTTAAATCACAGTTCCTTAAACTAAATTTTTAATGATGGGAATTGTGCAGTGCTCCCTTATAACACCACCTTTGTGTAAAGGGTGAGACCCAGAATGATTATTTAGAACCCCTTTATAATTCTCTGGTAGTATGTTTTTGGTGTGTTTTTAAATTCAGTATACTACTCAGAAGAAATAAACTGTAAGATAATATACAGAACAAAGTATTAGAGTTCATACGCAGTTCAAAGTTGATACAGTTATTCAGAGTACTTTTAGTCAGTTTCTTTACCTTTAAACTCTCATATAAGAACAAGTATCATACACAGCCCTTTGGCTACACTCTCACCAAAGGCTCCAACCCCAACCCAGGTCACACTTTCTGACCAGAATCTATAATAGTTTAATTACTCTTTGCCTCTTTCTAGGCTTCCCCAAGAAATAAACTTCTTTCCCACACAGACAACCTCCCTGGCTGACTGAGGGATTTTATTCCAAAGCTCTCTCTGGCTGGAGGACTAACAAATGACAATCACTGTTGGCGTTTTTATATTTTTTCCTTTCAGCTACCAGCCCCTCCCTCACACTATGGGCTGGGTTTATCCCTTGAGGAGCTATTCTAGTTGCCTGACAACCTGTTTCTAGGTTCCTCCAGGACTCAGGATACCACACCTCGGAACTCCATCACAGTAGTACCCACTTAGTAATCCATGGGCCTTTAGATGCTCTACATGGGTTACAGCTAGGATAGTCTCAAAGAGTTTCAGAGATAACTGTAGTTCTTGACCAACATCCTGTTGGACTACTATACTGGTGTAAGCAATAAGAGGGTAAAGGATGCAGGTGCAGCAGTGATGAAAGAAGGAAGTCAAAGTCATCACCAAAAAAAGAAGGCTACCAGCTCCAAGAAGCTTGAAAGAAGCCGGATGCATGGCACTGGCAGGGGCAGCCCTCAGTATCAGGGGTATCAAGACATATTCAAGCCAACTCTCCCACAGTGCTTCATCTCCCCCTCCTATCCTGAAAATAGGAGGCTTAAAAAGCCAGCATGGTGTAGTGGTTTGAGAGCTGGACTAAGACTCCGGAGACCAAGGTTCAAATCTCTGCTAAGAGATAGTAACCCAATGGGTGATCTTGCACAAGTCACATTCTCAGCCTCAGAGGAAGGCAAAGGCAAAGCTCACTCTGAACAAATCCTGCCAAGAAAACTCTGTGACAGGTTCACCTTAGGTTTGCCATAAATAGGAAACAAACCTGAAGGCACACAACAAGAGAATCAGCTGCTGCTACCATCTTTGTCTGCCGTTGCTATGTCCTCCTCTCTTTACAAGTGGGAATAAAGTACAAACACCAGCATAATGTAGCGTTATACTAGCATAATGCACCAACATAAGGCTTTTTAAACAAAAACACTTTTAAAAAAAATACACTGCAAGAAAACATTCTATTTCTAATTTTTTAAAATCCCAATAGCATAAAAGACACTTGTTTAAAACTACTACTATCTCACTGTCATACTTACTCAGACTGAAAGAGAAATCTATGTTCTCTTGCTTTTTCATGTTTGACTGCAGGTAATTAAATATGAATGTGATAAAGCTATTCATTTCTATGAGACTAAGTACAGGTTTTACAAATAGGTTTGCTGTATGATTTAGTGTTGACTCTTATTTTAGAGGAGAATCAAAAGAGAAATTTAAGGTTTTATTTATAAAAATTTTGGAGATAACAAGAAATTCAATTTAAATTTTAAAATCCTATTTTTGATTCTCTAGAACTCATTGATTTTTATCTAGCCCACTCATTGATTGTCTCAATGTTTACTCTGAAATGGACCAAACTACTCAGCATACACTATAAAACAAAACAATCTGTATACATAGCTATGAAAAAGTTTAAAAATCCTTCCCCTCATGACAAATTATATACCGTACTTACTCCTTAAAAAAAAACACTGAACATTAATAACCTGAGACTTTTAAGAAATACAACATCACACATGTAGGACTTGCAAGCTACCCAGTAAAAAGAAACTCTTAGATAGAAAACAGCTTCTCTTATAGAGAAATTCAATGGTGAACAGACACTTTTCCAACAAAATCTTTACAGAACACAGCTTGCCAAGAACTTTACTGGGAAGTATGTTAACAAAGAAAGCATGTGGGAGTTAGGAACAAAGGCTCATGTTCCTGTAACTATCTGGAAATACAGTACATTTTAAAAAAACCCTAAAATGTGGTAACTATACTCAAAGCCTCAGTTTTTATCACTGCAGATAGCTGTATGTTTTATGGGTTGTAGCTCATGAGAAAGTATCTCCCCAAACATGTCAGCGGCTTACAAATAATTATTAAATTCATTTCATCCAGCATAAGACTTTGGTCCCCTTTCTAATCTCTTTCATACACAACAAACCAGGAATCAGTTGAAATGAAATGGAATGCCTATTTACTCCTTCACCTGACAGGGAAGAAGAGGGAAAGGAAGAAGTATCTGTGAGCAAATGGTTTCACTCCGCCTCCTTTCTGTTCATGCAGAACCATCATGTTAAACCACAATTTAACGTTGCCTGAAAATGCTGCCAAAATTCACTGGATACCTGACTGGTATTTTTCATTTTGGTCATCATGAGAAAACAATTTTCATTAATTTGATATAGACCTTAACAGGTTAAAAAATAGTCTTCTTTCCATTACTGTGTACTCCTCCACTGCTGCAACAGGTACTTGGTGGTTAATTAGTTATGCTGAAAGGTTTCTCTACTGGAGTGGTCTGTTGTACCTTTACAGTCATGCTTTTAACATAATTTTATACTATTCTAAACTATAGATGTCATGTTAAAACACTTAACATAATTGATTTTTCAAATTTTTGTTTCATATATTTTGTTTTAACCTTGCAAGCCACCCGGGATCCCACAGAAGGAGAAAGGTGGGGTATAAATTAAATAAATATGCCAATTATAATCACATTCATGTTCTTTCTACAGACATGAGGACAGTCGGCAAGAATTTAAAATTTCCTCTGAATAGTCACAGATGGGATCAACTGGACCTATATACACTGATAAACCTGGAAGAAACCCTGTTTACTCACCGACAGTAGATGATTCACATGCTGAAATTAAAATATAGAACAATATGTCAGCCTTTGAAAAACAGGATTTAAATATTCACTTAAAACTTGGATTATTTACTGATCTCCTAAATATGAAACACTTTTATACATAAACACAGCTAGTACAGCAGGGGCTACTTCCTTCTATTTAGAATCATAAAACCATAGAGTTGGAAAAGACCACAATGACCACTGAGTCCAAACCCCTGTCGTGCTAGTTAGTCTCTAGGCTTGTTGGATGGGGGTGACTGAAGCATTCAACAGGGGTCCCTGAATTAGGCTATAACTTTCTACGCACTTGGCTAGAAGCTAAATGGTAATGTAATAGGGCAAATAAATGAGAAAGCCTAACTGTCTTAAAAATAATTGCTGCAGAGTAGCTGTCTAGTAAGTTATAGTTTGTGTAAGCATGTGCAGAAATGTATATTTAAAAAAAAAATCAGACACAAAAGATAACCACAGATTTCTACCAGAGCCCTATTGAAAACTAAAGCCCAGTCAAGCTATTCATAGTGGTCCAAAGAATATCCCACATCTTAAAACTGAAATCATGCATCATTATAAAAAACACACATGTGCTCAGCAAGTGTTTATTCTCCTGAATAAAAGCAAGGTATGTATTTTAATTACAGTGGGCCCTCCTTATATGCAAGCTCTGCTTTTGTGGATTCAACCAACTGTGGACTGAAAATAACTTAAAAATATTTGAATAGTTCAAAAAAATCCAAAAAACACAGTATTAAAAAATGTTTCAAAAAGTAGTGTGGCACATCTCATCTCTCCCTGCATCGTCTGGTGGCCTCACAAGACGACCATGGCAGAAGCTGTTCTGTGGCATGTCCCCTGCTGAGAGTGAAGAAGCGTCTCAGGCAAGCCAGAGGAGAGAGGGAGAGCAAGGAAGACTGATTGTCAGGGTGGAGAGCGAAAGCTGGGGTATGAGTGTACAGCAGCGACTACCTTTGCAGGGCACACAGGGAGTGGAAGAGACTGGGTGGTAAGTGAGAAGGAAAGACTGATTGTCAGGGTGCAGAGGGAAAGCTGGGGCTCAGACATGACAGCAGCTGCCTTTGCAGAATGCATGGGGTGGGATTGAAAGACAGGTGGTGCTTGAGCTCCCTTCTTATCCCTTTATATAACCGACTTGATCATCTGTGTTTTCTGGTATCCATGGGAGGTCCTGGAACCAATCCCTCACAGATACCAAATGCCCACTGCACTATATGAAGACAAGGGAAGTAATTTCACTGAAGCAGGCCCCCTTCGGCTGATTTAGTTCTGTTCCTCCCCTACAGAGTCTAGGCATCTATGCAAAACTTAAGAAATTTAGAAAGGGGTTTGGATAAGTGGTGATTTATCTTCAGGATGTCTAATGTTTGTTTTATTATTATTTGCTATTTTGAGTGTTTCTTTTTTTGGTATATATGTGTAAGGAGCCAGCATGGTGTAGTGGTTTGAGTGTAGAACAGGAATAGGAAACCAGAGTTCGAAGCCCCACTCACCATGGAAATCCACTGGCTGACCTTGTGCAAGATCTCCCAGACTAAGAAGAGGGCAATGCCAGATCCCCTCTGAATAAATTTTCATTTCA
This sequence comes from Ctenosaura bakeri, assembly GCA_948474755.1. Lineage (NCBI taxonomy): Eukaryota > Metazoa > Chordata > Lepidosauria > Squamata > Iguanidae > Ctenosaura > Ctenosaura bakeri. Next base: position 258,845 of record CAOLHI010000757.1, on the reverse strand, counting down.
TATTCAATAAATTTGGCAAGAAAACCCTGTCACAGAGTCACCATACGTCAGAATTGACTTGAAGAAACTGTACAACAACCACCTTTTTAAAATGTTGTCAGCCTACTTGGACAACTTTAGAAAGGCAAACTAAATATATTTAATAAAATAATCACCCCTGTATCAATCTCACGGTCTGAATCACTGCCAGATGAGCTTGAAGACACGAGTTCTTTTGATTTAGGCATTCTATGAAGAAAAAGAAATGCAATGAAAAAGCAGTACACAGTTGTTATAACAAAGCAGCCTTGTAATTTTCAAACACATACACCCATCTTAGAATCCTTTCCAACACTACCATTCAAGGTACACTTACTGTGAAGTTCCACTGGGATCAGTGGAGTTTCAAATAATAACCATGCTCATCCTTGCAGTACACTCACATAGGGAAAAGTGACAGAAGGGATACAGAATAAATAAGAGACTGAGGGGAGAAACACAGAATACTTTGTCTTTATGTAGTTTTCATTTTTTAAATTTACATCCATTTAGAATCATAGAGTTGGAAGAGATCACAGGGGCCATCCAGTCCAACTCCCTGTTATGCAGGAACACCCATCAAAGCATTCCCAACAGATGGCCATCCAGCCTCTGCCTAAAAACTTCACTGTGAGTGGCATGGAGAATGTACTCCAGGTTTAAGTCCATACTTTGAAGGAACTGCACAGGGTACTAGACCACACACCCAAAATAGGTTCAGTATCCTGGATACCTTTTTTAAGTCTGAACTAAACAGATTCACCATATCACTGACACCTAAGCTACCTGCCTCCACTGCTTATTTGACAGTTGCTTGATTCATGAAACCACAAATGAGACATATATTATAGCTGACATTAAGATAAAATAATCATATACAATGTTTTGTAACTTTTTCCAGCCACATCTAAGTATAAACACAGACGTGATGGAAATGCAATTCACATTGTTAGAAAGTCAAAGTTGAGAGTCCAGATTACAGGTTCTTCTCTCCTGCTTTATGTTATAGTTTTCACTCCCATCCACCCAGACTCTCTTTCTGCAGAAAGAGAGTCTGGGTGGATGGGAGTGAAAACTATAACATAAAGCAGGAGAGAAGAACCTGTAATCTGGACTCTCAACTTTGACCATACCCAGCCAGTACGGTCAAAGGGTGTTGAATACAAAAACACCTACAAAACCACAGATTCATCAACCCAAGTGCAAAGAACACAAGAAATGAAGAGAAAACTGCTGAAGACAAGCCTTTGAGCAAAGAGCTCAGGAAGATCCAAGAGGTTATAAGGAAGGTGTTCCAATCACAAGCACAGATCAGGCAGATTAATACAAGACTGAGATGCTGCAGAAAATGAGCCACCAAGTGGAAAACTGTAAAATGCACATCTATAATACTCAGAAATGAGAAGGTGGCAAAGAACACAGGAGGGCCTAAAAATGCTAAAGGCACCAGATCCTGTCTGATCTTGGAACTTATGAATTGTCAGCCCTGGTTAGTACTTGGATGGGAGACTGCCAGTGAATATTAGATGCTGCAGGCTATTTTTCAGAGAAAGGAGCAGGCAAAACCACCTCTGAGTATTCCTTGCCTAGGAAAATCTACGAAATTCATGCGGTCATGTAAGTTGACAGGCAACTTGAAGGCACATACATGCACCCAGAGCAAGCACAGAATCCCGCTCAACGAATGTGATTAAACTTAAATCGAAAAGAATCCTGCCTGAAAGTGGCAACTGACAGCTGATTGGGAAAATCAAGCAAGAACACAGGCCTACCTCTACCCTAACAAAGCTTACTGACTCATTGTTACTGCCTAGGATTGCCATTTAGACGCCAAGGCCCGTGTCACACAAGGCACACCAAAACCCAAGTTGGCAGTCTATCACACAGAACAGGACTGTGGCCCTCCAGGCACCAACCACCATACCCATCATCCAGCGAATGGTCAGCTACTGACCACCTGATTGGGGCTGAGCTGATGGGGCTTACTGTCCAACATCTCTGTAAGGCCACAAGTTGCTCACCCGTGAGTCAGAAAAATAGGACAGGACGCTGGGGCTAGATCACGAAAGGTGAAGAAAGAGATCACCTGGAAGATCTTGGAGAAAGAAGTGCGGGCCAAAGAGACACACACCCCCGGCAGAAGGAAAAGCCATGTATAAGAAATGCGGGGCATGAGGCTACGGGAAACCCGCAGCAACGCCGAAGGGAAAGCAGAGGAAAGAGGGAAGAAAGAGGCCCCATGACACAGAAAATGGTAGGCGACGTAGTGGGTGAGGAGTTCGAGAACGTGGGCTGCACCCCGCCTGAAAGAACGGCAAGGTAGGAATCCCCCCGCCGTCGGTCAGAGAGGGGGCGGTTCCCAGCCGCCATTTTCTCCCTCCCTCGGATGCTGCCTCTGCCCCCTACCTTCCCCAACATGGCAGCCTCTGGGCCGCTGCGGCGCCTCCCGCGCCTCCTGCCCTACTTCTCTCTCCCCCCGCCCGCCCCGTTCAAAAAGGGAAGGCGGAAGGAGAAAAAAGGCCCCCCCTCTCCCCGCAGCACCATCTCCTTGTCCGGGGCGAGGAGAAACGGAATGTCGTCCTAACCCCCACTCCTGAGGGGGGCCCAACGGCCACGGCGTAGCCGTTTCGCCCGGCCAACGGTCTGTTCCCCCCTCCCTTACAGAAACAGCCCCGCGAGGGGGGGGATGATAGGAAGAGCCACACTCACGTTCTACTCGCTGCCCGCTGTTGCCACTGCCTCGCCTCTCGCTTCTCTCTCTCGCTTACTCCCTACGCCACTAGCACGGAGGAAGTGACGTCCGCGCTCAGGCCCGGCCTATTCGTCGAACCACGTGAGGGCGGGGGCGGGCCACGCACGCGGGAAGGGAAGAGAGGGCGGGGCGGCGGCGTTGTACTTCCACGCTTTTCAAGGGTTGGCTGCTGCCGAACTGTTAAAGTGCAGCCTTCGTTCATTCCGCACGAGCCTGTTATAGCGCGATGGTTCCACTTTCAACCTCTTCTGGAATCCTGGGGTTTGCAGTTTCGGGAGGGGCCGGCCATTTCTGCACTAGCCTGTTATAGCGCGATGATTCCACTTTCAACATCCTCTGGAATCCTGGGGTTTCAACATCCTCTGGAATCCCGGCCGGCCCCTCCCTAAACTGCAAACCCCAGGATTCCAGAGGAGGTTGAAAGTGGAACCATCGCGCTATAACAGGCGAGTGCGGAAGTGGCCATAGTGCTATTATCCCACTTGCAACGTCCTATGGAATCGTGGGGTTTGCAGATCAGGGAGGGGCCTCTCTAAACCGCAAACCCCAGGATTCCATAGGATGTTGCAAGTGGAATCATAGCGCTGTAACAGGCTAGTGCGGGAATGCTCCCTTTCTCCTTTCCACTTTTGCTAGAGAGCACAGCGCCCCAGGGCCTCTCTGCTCTGCGGGCCCTTTGGAAAGAATGCAAGAGGGTAGAGCGGCCTCCAAGCTGTAGGGTTTCATTTTCTATTTATTTAGTTCCGTTTTTCTTACCACGGCATAGCTGCTGCTCGACTAAAGCGTCAGACAAACGAGGATGGGGCGAAAAAAGCGTTGCGGTTAGAAGCTTATTTTATTTTATTTATTATTTGTTTGTTTGTATCCCGCCTCTCCATATGGATCAAGGCGGCGAGCAACTTAGCATGTATTTCGAAACATTTTTCTATACATGCCCCCAACAAGCTGCACAGAAAGTGGCGCCTCCCGCTGCTCCTCCAATCAAACACAGAAGCTAGGGCCCTTTCTGCACTACACAGTTATAGTGCTATTGTTCTACTTTCAACATCCTATGGAATTCTGAGGTTGGCAGTTTGGGGGGGTTTAGAATTCTCAGCCAGAGAGCTCTGGGCCTCAGGAAACTACAAACCCCAGAATTCCACAGGATGTTGAAAGTGGAATAACAGCACTATAACAGTAGTGTGGAAAGGGCCTAGGTTGTTAGTCCAACAGGTGGCTAAGTAGTACATAATAGTCACCTATCAGTTTATGGCAACCAGAACACTTCAGGTTGCTTGTCAAAAAATACTTAAAGGGGATCCACAGTAAAGAGAAATGTTAAGAACCACTGAACTAGGTAATTTTCTACCAGTCTCTTACCATCCTAGTTTTTTTAATTTCCAACTAACCAATCTTTAGTGTAACTTATGTTTTCAATGCGTCATCACTATCACCACCATCCCTGTCTCTCTCCCCTGCATCCAACTCCTCACTAGCCATGCAACACTGTTGTGTCCCAACAAGGTATTTTCATTTCCAAGTGTGTTATCAATGTGTTGTATGTAGTGGATCTGATATCAACTGATCAAGCCTGACTCCTTAGGACTATTTCCACACTACACTGTTATAGTGCTATTATTCCACATTCAACATCCTATGGAATCCTGGGAATTGCAGTTTAGGGAGGGGCTTTTAGAATTCTCAGCCAGAGAGCTCTTTAGCTTCAGTAAACTACAAAACCCACAATTCCACCGGATGTTGAAAGTGGAATAATAGCACTATAACAGTGTAGCGCAGAAATGGCCTTAGTCTCTTTAGATTAGTTGTTCCTTACACAATTATCCACTCTGGCTTTGTTCTCCTCAGCTTAGTTTTCCACTTTCTGAAGGACCTTCCCATGCATTTTTTTTAACCTCATCTTGCCATTCATCCTTCTATTCTTTCTCTTCTTTATTAGTTACTGTTAGTAAGTTCAACAATAAAGTTCAGCTTCCTTTTATCTCAATGGTTGGATATGAGTGAACTGTCTGAATAGATCTACAGCTAAACACAACATATGTCAAGGCCAGAACATACCCTACAAAGATATGCACCTGGGAAGCCACCCTTGTGACCCCCTGCAACTTGCTCAAAGTATCACTGTTGTAGCTTGTTGGTGCAAAAACATGTTAGCAAAATAACTATTTACAGGTAACAAGTTACATTGGATGGGTACACATTCATTCCTGAAGATTCGGGTTTTCAGTTGGGTATATTTCTGGATTCAGCTAGAAACTGGATGCCTAGGGGCCTTTCCACACTATATTGTTCTACTGCTATTACTCCACTTTCAACATCCTATGGAATGCTGAGGTTTGTAGTTTGGGGGGGGGGTTAGAATTCTCAGCCAGAGAGCTCTTTGGCCTCGGTAAAGTGCAAACCCCAGAATTCCACAGAATGTTGAAAGTGGAATAATAGCATTATAACAGTGTAGGGTGGAAAGGCCCTAGGTTTCAGCAGTGGCCACCAGTAGAGTTTCTAGTATGTCAGCTACCTCAGTTTCTAAAGAATCTGATCTAACCATGATGACACATGCCTTATATTCCATCTGGATGAATGTAACACATCCTACATGAAGTTGTGTTAGTCTGTACCACCATATGAAAGGATCTTATAGCACCTTTGAGGCTGATGGAAAGAAGAAAGATCTGAATGACTTGTCACCAATGTTTTTGAAAGACTGCATTTGCCCTTTTAAGTCTACCCAGGTTTTGAGAAGGGTGAGTGAGAAGGGCTATCTTTTGGCCAACTGCCATCACGGACAATTTCCAGAGGAAGACCTTCTTGGTCATTCATTCAGGTTGTGCAGTTTTCTCCCAGCATAGTCTAGGTTGGCCTCCTATCTGTTGTCCTTTCACCAACAGGCAAAAATATTTGTTTCCAGATTGGACTCTAGAATCTAAGTTATCTGATGCTGAAAGGTTTTTACTTTGCTTGGGAGTCATGTATTTCTTTCATTATTGTGTTTTTAACTTTGTTTAATTGATTTGCTTTTATTTTTAATTAAGATTGCTTTTAAATGGTATGGCAACTTTTTTGACAGAAAGGATACAAATCTAATATATATAGCTTGTACAAGATTCCTGTTGCTGTTAGGTTGTGTATGAAGTACTGGAGTATCCCATTCAACCTAAGTAATGGTCCACAGTCATCTTTCAGAAGTTCCTTCTTCAACTGACTCACCTTAGAAAAGCTTTTGTACTAGAATTTTGGGTACCATAGAGATTCCATCACAAATTGTGGTGTCACTCTCTAAAGTGCTAATGATGTGGGACAGAAATCATATTATGTCCTTTTGGGATGACCTTTTGGTGACATTTAATATTTAAAACCCCATTGCATATTGAAGATATGTTTTTTACTAAATTATATTTACACCATTTGAGAACTTTCAGCAGACCATAGGTTCAACCATGTAACATACATGGCAAAGTATTTTGTAGTCCAATTAGAGCTTGTAAAATTACTTCCTAAAATCAATCCATTATTTATTACACTACTTGGAATGTCACCTGCTGTTTATTACAGTGTTGTGCTATTCTTGTTACTGTTTATTACAGTGTTGTGCTATTCTTGTATTTACCTTTCTATCATTCCTGAATAATTGTTATCACAAAAGCTAAGCATGAGTCAGTAGTGTGATGTAGTACCAAAAACAAACAAACAAACAAGCTCATGGTATTCTAGGCTGCCAGATCAAGCGCAGTAATAGTGCTAATCTGTTTCTCTTAATTAGACTTCACTTATGATACTGGATCCAGAAACTCTGTTCCAGAGACCCCAGTTTAAGAAGGATACTGACAAGTTGGAACTGGAGTAATGGAGGAGAGAAGCATTATAAAGGATGTGGAAACCAAGCCCTATGAGAAGCATTTGAAAACACTGGAGATGCTTAGCCTGGAGAAGAGAAGATTAGGAAGCAATATGAAATCCCTGTTCAAATATCTGTAGGACCGCCACACAGGGGATTAAACAAGCATTCTTGTGCTGCAATAGACAGTAATCCAACTAAACTGATTAAAACTACAAGAAAGTAGATTCCAAGTAAACATTAGGAATAGAATGCTAACTGTAAGAACTGTTGAACAGCTATGGTGGACAGTTCTTTTTTTTTTAAACAGAAGTTGGATGACCACCTGCTAGACATGGTTTCACTGTGAATTTCTGCACTGGCAATTGGTTGGATTACATTGTCCATGGGCTCGCTTCCAACTGTACTTATATTATTCTATGGAATGAGCAGAAAAAATACTTACCAAGATGATAGCTACACTACTGTTACTTCTTTCTTCTCTCCCATGAGGTATGCAGTAAGGAACTGAAAAATGGGAGTGTTCAAATAATTAAGAAAAGAACAATCACAAAGTGACCATGTACTATTTTTCTATTTTTAAACTGAAGTTTGTATAATTACTTCATCAACAGAGCTGTTTACTTCTAGAGAATGGTAAGGCCAATAAAATAAAGTTCTTAATATGTTCATAGGATGGCAGGAGAGTTCTGTTGCTCAGCACCAGTGGTATCATGGGTGTTAGCATCATCACATTGCCACCAATCCCTCACACTACAATGTGACTTGGCCTGTACATCACACCAGCAAGAATACAGAGCTATCCAGAGTGCTGAACGAATTGACTGTGAACCAATGACTTACCCAGGACTGAGTAAAATGAAATGTAATAGGCCCAAACAGAGTAGTTTTCTAGTTACATCTGATGTTTCACCCCCTTCCTGGAGCATCAGCAGCGCCCTAATGCAGAGCATGCATTACTTTGTGCTTACACTTTCTGCATAGTTCCTAGAGGCTCTAGACTATCAGGTCTACATTGTACTTCTGGGTTTGGTTCTCTGCTTACTTATCCCTGTTCCTGTTCTAAGGGCCAAGTATAGAAGGCCTGGAACTAGTGTGTATGGTCAGTTACAGCTTTTCAAGACAGGATGATCTGCAGTTTTCCAAAAAAGACCTCTTTCACTGGATAGCCCAAGGTGTTTGTTGAGGCTCTGACATGTGCTGGAACTGAGCATGGTATCCTCATTCAAGGAAGTCATATCCAGTTTTGATCCCAAATCAATCTTGACTAAAAAGCAATGAAAATTATACAGACCACTGACTACAGTAACCAATTCATTAGTGGAAGTTTAAAAGAGAAACTGCATATTGTTTGGATGCCTGAAATCAAATTTATGTACAACAGGAGCATCTCAGAAAAAAAAAAAGCTTGAGTCTTACATGCAGCAGTTTAGTAATAACGGTATAATTGTTATTTGAAAAGCCATTTCCTGGAAAGGTCCCAGGGATGACTGATGTGGATTGATTAAAGTTCCCGTGAAATAACAGTGCAAAGTAATGAAAAGCTTGGCTATAAGTTTATACAAATAGCTATTTATTTGTATTCAATTATTCCATCCAAAAACTAGGATGTGACTACACTACATTATGAGTACCACTTTATATGAGATCATGTCGCTCCTGTGGTGTAACTATTTTTTTTAGTTGAGTTTAGAGTTATATGTGTGATCTTTTGGTTGAGGATGAATACCAAGTGCTAGATTATGCTACACTTTGTCTTGCTAAATTAAAAAAAAACCTCATTTTGAAAGCTATTAAAAACTAGCTTTAGTTACTTTTGCAAAACTGGAAATTCAAGAGTTACTTTTTAAACACTGTAGTGGCAATAATAAACTGCTTTTTAAAATTAACTTTCCAAGTACTGATTGCAATCATAACACTTAGTCCCAAAATGGAATCAGCAAAAACAAGCACAAACTCAATTTTTAAAATGATGGCTATCTCATAAACACAACTTATGTGCGTGTTTGGCAAGATGAGAGACTGCGCCTGACTGCTCAAATCAGAGGGTTTAAATACCCCAAATCTACCCTGTAGATAAGAGTGTGGATTGCTCTCCCAGCCTAGTGGACAATGGGAGTTGCAACACAGACAATGGGGTCCTGATGACATTAATAGTCTCAGTGCTTACATAACAAAGAGGTAATAGCTGTCGTAATAGCTCTGCATTGTTGAACGGTTGGGAAGTTGAGGCAGAAAAACATCCAGGTGTAAAGGAGCAGGGTTAAGATAATAATGGTTTGATGGGAGTGTTGGTTTGACCATTGTATTCCATTGGACAGGTTCTGCTTTTGCACAAGCCTATTATCTCTGAGGTTGCCTTGTAATCTACCTGATAATGACTCTGGCTGCACCTGGAGGGGGTATGGGCTGACCTTCCTCACAATCACACAATTTCAGTTAGTAATTTTCCTCTATCTAGTTTGACCTTTCAGTCACCTCAAGACCCATTTTATATCAATGCCAATTAATGTAGCTTGCCAAGTAAATAATATTTACCAATTAAACTACATCAATCTTGGGCAGTATGCAGGGCCGTAACAGAGAAGGCAAAAGGGGGGAGTTAAGCTTTCCTAAGAGTGCACTGGACTGCTCTCCACTGGAAAGGAGGGGAGGGTGATAGAGAAGAGCAAACACCAACCGGCTGGCTGTCAGCTCCACTGTCACTCAGCTGCTGAGTCCACCTCCCCCCTGCAGTGGAGCGGTCAGGTGAGAGGCAATATGCAGGTTTTGCCTGCCTGCCTCTGTTCCTGTCACATTGCCACTCCATTGTTGGGGGCGGGGGGAGACAAGCTTTTTGCAGACCCCTGGTGAGGGCATCACAGATCCCTGGGGATCCCTGGACCCTGGGGTTAAGAACCACAGATCTAGAAAGCCACATATTCCCCACAACTGCTTTAGATGGAAGATGATAAATAGCATAATGGGGCAACAGTGAAAGCCCCCTAGCCATTTCCTTTTTCAGATCACTCAGCCTGGCCTGTTGTATATAGCTCTGTTATTATTTGATCAAGCCTGACTCCATGCGGAGGAGGTTGATTAGTTGTCTCTTTCAGGTCTTCTCTCTCTGATCCCCCCCCCCTAGAATTTATCTTTCTTTTGCAGTGTGCAAGGTCTTGTGTTTTTATGTCTTTTTTTTACCTCATCCTGCCACTCTTTTTACCATTATTGTATCTCCCTTTTTACCTACTGTTATTAAGTATAGAATTCCTTTCCCTCAAAGTGATTGGTGTGAGCTGGCTGTTTGGGCAAACATATAGCTAAACATAATATATGTCAAAGCCAGAAGATAAGCTCTGGTGTTGATCAGCACATCCATTGCTATATTGGATTCCTTTTTTTTTTATTTAAAATTTTATTAAACTATAACACAAAAACAAACGAAAAATAAAACACCATGTGTTATACATAATGGTGAATTAAAAAAACAAACAAACAAACAAAACAAAACAAAAAAAATTTTTCCTTCTTTTAAACAATGCAAACTTATATTATTGTTTTTCCCTTCCCCTAAAATCATAAACTTGTTCAGCTTGTTCCGTTCATACAACTTATACATTTTTGTTACGTATCTTCAATTCTTATTTTCATTATATTCATTTTTATTATTATTCTTTCACTCTTAATTCAATATTTTTCACTCCCATTTAATCTCTTACTATTATTAATTATAAACTTATTACTTAATATCTCTAAAAATAACCTCTCTCTCAAACCAATTACCTTTTAACTTCCCCCCCCTTTTAAACATTGAACATCACATATCAAATTACATCTATAAATCACAAGTTTAACACACACAGATAATAAACAATATAAAAATACATAATAAAAGATAAAAGTAATAATAAAAAAAAAACCCACCCCCCAGAGTCAACTTTTTGTTTAATCCACTTTCCAAAATTGCCATTCTTCTTTTAACAGGGTAGCATTACCATCTCTTTTCAAAACTTTTTCTAAAAATATTTTCCAAATTTCTTCAAAATCATTTGTTTTTACCGCAATATTGGATTCAATGGGACTGGTGAAGACAAGGTGTACCAGGGGAGGGCAAAAAGAGGACATCTCCCCCAAATAAGAATCCTTACCACCCAAATGAAATTTACCTTCAGTCTCTACATTTCTAGGATTGCAGAGAGTGAAAGACTGAAAATCACTTCACATGTGCTGCGTTCCTATCTCTGGGCCACTCTGCTTGCCCTTTTTCTTTGGATGTCTAAACTCTACTTCTAAATGTTCAGCTGAAGTTCTAATTTACTGTAATGCTAAAAATTTGGCAACTGAAGGAACAATTCAGTTGCCGGGGGGTCAGAATTTTTACTGGGAGCGCAATGCACTCATGTTGTCCTCTTGCATCTACACTTCTGGTGATATTGCTGAGATTTGAATCCTGCCCTGACAAATCAAGGAGTTGTTGCTACTTGCAGATGCAGCTTTCCTGAGCCCATGTGTGTGGCTTCATGTTGCCATTCAAGGAGACCTCATGAACGTTAGAATATTATAAACCAGGCTTATCAGTTTCTTGTAGCTACTTTTATTACTTTCTGTAATTTATACAGCTATTTGAAAAGAAAGCTAATATAGCTTTTTCTGTTTTTTATTCTTTATTATACTTTGGTATATGCTGCCTCGGGTACCTGAGTTAGGAGAAAGCTGGGAGATAGATATGTGTGTGTGTGTGTGTGATATATATATATATATATGTATATGTGTGTGTGTGTGTGTATGTATATAAATATGGCAGTTCTAGGCCATTTCTGCACTAGCTTGTTATAGTGCCATTGTTCCATTTTCAACATCCTATGGAATCCTGGGGTTTGTAGTTTAGAGAGGGGGCCTCAAAGGCCCCTCCCTAAACGCAAACCCCAGGATTCCATAGGAGGTTCAAAGTGGAATAGTAACGCTACAACAGGCTAGTGCAGAAACTGAGACAGTAGCGCAGACACATTCTACTGAGATTGTACATCTTAGTGCGTGACAATACCTGGACAAGCTGCCTAGAGCTTTTGCTGTTTGCAAGCTCCATTTTCTGGGTATACCTACATTCTTACTTCCGTTATGAGTCTTCCTTGTGCTTTATGTACATCTAGTTATTGGGAATGCAACCCCGCTTAACGAGTCTAAGCCCCAGCACGGCTTGAGCTAATCTCTCTTCCGAGGAAGGAATAAAAAAGCTGAAGGAGGCGACAAAAACATGAGGTGGGGAAGGAAAAAACCCTTCAGCTTGAGAAAAACTACATTTCCCGGCATCCTCGGCACACCCGTCGCAGACGGAGGCCTCCGCCCCCTGACCGCTCTGCTTCGCCGCCGTGTCCAAAGAAGAGCAGCCCCGCTCGAAACTCCATTTCCCATCAAACCCTTCCTTCACTCCGCCCCTCTGAAGCTGCGCTTGCGCAAAGCCGAGGCCTGCCTTCTCACTTCGCCGCTGGAACCTTGTCGGTGGATGGTGTGGGAGGGTTAAAAAAAAAAAAGAAGAAGAAGGCGGCGGAGAGGCGACTTAGCGACCGCGCGCGTGCAGCGGCAGCCGAGGGGGACGAGAGAGCGACAGAGGGTCTTTCCACCGCCGCCATTTCTGACAACCCGGACCCATGATTCCCATATGCCCGGTCGTCTCTTTCACCTATGGTGAGTCAGGGCGCTGGGCGAGCCGGTGGGGGGAGGGGCAGCGGCGGAGCGAGGCGGGAAGCCGTCGCCTCTGGTGCTGGTTCTGACTAGGCCCCCGTTTTCTCCCCCCTCCCTTCTCTCTCTCTCTCCCCCTTCCATTCGCGCCATGTCGCTGCTGCAGTGCCCAGCCGGCTGGGGGAAGATGCCAAAATGGCCACCGGCAACTACTTCGGATTCACCCACACCGGGGCCGCTGCCCAGTATAGGTAAAGGGGGGCTGGTCCGAGGGGGCTGGTGCTCTGTGGAAATTTCCGCCTCCTTCCTTGCTCCAGGTTCTGTTTTGTTTTCTCGGGAAACGCTCTCCTCTTTCTCCCCGCCCTCAGGTGTGTGTGTGTGTATGTGTGTGTTTGTGCGGCCGTTTATATGTTTGTGGCACCCTGGTGTCGTGAGAGGGCGGAGTCAGACTCAGGCCTCCTTGGGGTCTTAAAACGAGCACTCCTCGCCAAGGCGTGGATCCGCCCTCTGCATACTTAATTTCTCGATCTCGCTTCTCCTGCTCCTCCTCTCCGCCTCAGCTCCACTCTCTTTGCAAGCCCAGTCTTATGCACGGATGCTGCACCCCAAAATATAAGCCTTAGAGGATTCAGTGCAGTTTGCTTGCAAGTAAACCTGCACAAGTATTGCAGCTATAATCCCATCATTCACAAACATAACAAGTACTGGAAGTCTAGTGGCTTTAGTTTAGGGCAGTGGTTCTCAACCTTCCTAATGCTGCGACCCCTTAATACAGTTCCTCATGTTGCGGTGACCCCCAACCATAAAATCATTTTCGTTATTATTTATTTATTTATTAATTATTTAGTTAGTTAGTTATTTCCAACATCAAATAGATTGGAAACACTGCCCTAAACCACTGCTCTGGGTAGACTTCTAATGCCTAAAAACTGGTAACCCTCCCCCCTTTTTATAAGCACAGAAAGCGTCCATCAATGCCAGAATTAAGGCAGTAGTTCTAGTTCTGAATGTTGGGTTTCCACAGTTCAAAAAGCCAGTCACTCCCAAAGGCAATGCCGAAACAGCCCACATTTTACACAAGGCGCAGGGAGGAAAGGACAGGGAGAGAGGAAAGATGGCGGCGGCATAAGCAGACACATTTCACTCTCTCCCTCCCTCCCTCCCTTAAAGGGAGTGCAGACACTGAACATACAAAAAGTGAGGAGTGCAAGACAGTCAGGGCGAAGAACACAACACGTGCGTGTGGCAAGCGCCAAGGGTCCACACACAACAAAAGCAAGAGGAGAAAGTCATCCTGGCTATTTCTGCACTAGACTGTTATAGCGCTATTATTCCACTTTCACCATCCTATGGAATCCTGGGGTTTGCAGTTTGAACCCCAGCGCAGGGGTCTCAGAAGCACTGCTCCCATTGGCTGTGAGGCCACCTTCTTTTAAAAGGGGAGACAGGATTGAGGAGAGGCGACCCCTGTGAAATGGTCGTTCGACCCCCAGAGGGGTCCCGACCCCCAGGTTGAGAACCACTGGTTTAGGGGCTTCAAGTTTTATTTAAGGTGCTACAGTACTCCTTAGTGTTGTTTTTGCTGTGACTGGCTAACATAGCTGTCCACCTGGAAATTATTTAATATTTGCTGATCTACCTGTACCTTCTTTGGGAAGCCCAGAAATAGTATGTATTCTGATTTCTTTCTCCTCTCTCCTGTTGTAAGTGGCTTTGTTATTTATGTCTAGTAAATTGTAAACAGATTATTATCTGCATCTTCTCCAGACAGCCACTTTTGAAAACCTAATTGGAAGTTACAAATCTTTTATCACAAAAAACAGAGTTCTTAGATATTTTACAATACAGTGCCAATAGAGGTGTACTTGAAGTTCCAAGAGTTCAGTGGAGAATTGCTTTTGGGAAATAATTGTAGCGTTTAAGACTTAATTTGTCACAATCTGAGCATCCACAAGGACTGCACATAAGGCCTGGTGGTTTGGTATTATAACAGAGTTTGGATCCTAAGATCAGTTAATCTAAGCAAGTTAGCGCTTTCTTAATTTCATCAGTTTTCCCTATGTAACCTAGGACAGGTATGTGTGCGCATGCATGTATGCCTTCAGGTCGCCTGTTGACTTTTGGTGACCTCATTAATTTCAAAGGGTTTTCTTAGGCAACGAATAGTCAGAGGTGGTTTTGCTAGTTCCTTCCTCTAAAATATAGTCTACAGCACCTGGTTTTCCTTGTCAATCTACCATCCAAGTACCAACCAGAGCTGATCCTGCTTAGATAGGATCTGGTATGTTAGTTAGGGTGTGTTAAAAACATGCCAGATACTGGTGAGTGGTTTCTCTCTGCACTGGCCTCTGTGCTGGCCTCTATATGTTTTTCATCCATGGGAACCAGGAGTAGAATACCATGCCTTGATGTCAGTCGTTATCTTTCATTGATAATGATGCTTATTGAAGGTGAGAGATGCATTTTTATATAAATTACATAGATCAAGGTTTTGTCACTTGTCATTTTCCTGCAGTTGGTGCAACCATATTGTGTTAAAAGTTTGTACAGTTTGACTTGTTTGTTTTTAAATATATGTCTTACAACTGGGAGTCGTTAATCATGAAACAATGATGGAAAACTGCTTCTTAGTAATAAGCATTAGGTGTAAATGCTGTTTATCTATTACTCTACTCTCTTCTGGAATTGGGTGATATCCTTCTGACTTTCTGCCAGTAGAGAAACTATATGAGATTTTGGTAGGTGTCATGTTTGGGTATAGTAAAATTAAAAATTAAAATTATTAAGTGTAAATCCGGAGTGGGAAAACTGTGGACTTTTTGGAGTGCTCAGTAGCCCCAGCCTTTTATGTCCAGTAGTAATGGTTTATAGAAGTTTAGTCCAAAATATCTAGAGAACAAAAGTTTCTATCTTTACTATATTCATAGTGCCAAATAGAAGTGGATTAGGATTATTTGTATGTTGTGTATTGTTTCTTCTTGCTATTCTGTATGCACTTATCACTGTATTTTTTAATTGCTTATTTCTGGATTTAAGCATGAATTTGTATTTAATTCCAATTAATGCTTGTCGCGTGCATCTGTGGAAGCTTTATAGTACTTAAAATGTAGTTCTTAACCTCCCTGTCACGTATACCTGTTTATCTCCATTTTCAGTTCATAGGTATTCATCAGACAGCAGAGGTTGCATTTACTTTGCATAATCTAGTCCTTCAGTCAGTCTTCATTTATGTTGTCCACTCATAGTTATGAAAGACCTTGTTGGTCTTATTTTGATAGTGTGAAGCAAAAAAAAGATGCATCTTTTTGAAAAGAGAAAAAAGTAAAAATATCTTACCGTTTCAGTCACTGATTCAAACTGAGCCTCAAGAGGAAAGAAATTGGGAAGTACCATGTATAATATAAAAGATAAGCCTCAAAATGGCACTTAAAAATGAGGAAAGGGAGAATAGCAACCTAAGAAAGCATGGAGGTATTTGCCCCAGGCACTAGAAGAACAATGTAGTATTAAAAATAATAATGCAACTAGAATGTAATATATAGTCACTAGTTAGAATCAAACTGTTTTTAAAGAATCTTATGTAATGTAAAATTATTTATTCTAAGCATAAAACAATGAAATATGTATGTTTTCAAAGGAGTAACTGTGTCAGTCTGTCAGAGCAGAAACATCAAAGATTTCTTTGCAATAACACATTTATTAGTCTTTAAAGTGCCTGCAAGATATCAATATGCATATTAGGTGCTTCATAAAATGTAAAGTGCTATATACACATTGTTCATTTCTATGGTATTACATTTCCATCATGGAAAGTATACCTGAACTAACAGTTCAATATTTAGTATGCTATAGATAAGCATTTTTCTCCTTTATCATATGAACAGGCAGTAAAAGCGAAACTTTGAACTGAGTAACCTAAATTCATGAACAATTACTAAATTTTTGAAGAGAATCTTTTAAAAGATTGGTTTATCTAAGACAGTCAACAGTGAAAGGAAGGCCGCATCAGTGAATGTTGCCTGAAGGGAAATGTTTTCCTCCTTAAGTCAAGTTCTTGACTGGCAACAAATTCTTCAGAGTAAGATCTTTTGTTACTTGCTTGCAGCTTTAAAATCTCTTCAAAACAGAGAGGAACAGACAACATGATAATTAAAGTTGTTTTACTATTTAGTTTACTACATGCCTTGATATTTTGTAAAACTAGTATTTCTCAGTCCTGAACCATGAGCTTGAAAATTGCTTTAGGTTGGAATGAACATCTGTTGATTTTCTTACTCCAAATTAATGTGGAAATACAATGCTGTTTCTGTGTTTGACTCGCAAATGTTTGGTCACATGCAAAGTGAAATTGTTGCATCTGTAGGTTTTTAACAATTGAGACAGTATTTCTCTCACTTGAAGCAGTTGCTTATTCGTAGTAAACATTTGCATATTTCATGGCATGCAGGCGTTTGAAGGCATAGTTTATAAGGATGTCTGCAAGTATATTCGCACTGGTAGCCCATGCTTTTTTTACGCACAGAGAAGAGGAGAAAAGAAACTAACCAAAAAAAATTACTCAGGACTGTATAGCTTCATTGACAGTTCACAGAGTAGACATAGCAATACATCATAATTTTATTTAGCTCTTTTTAGTTTTGTAGGCCTGATTGTTGTTGTTATTTACCTTGTTGTTTATGTATTTTTGAATCATTCTTTTTTAATGTATGTGTATACATATATGTGTGTGTGAGAGAGAGAGAGTGTGTGTGTGTATAGGCTGGAAGCCAGGGAACTTCACATGTGAAATGCTTCCTCTCAAATGTAGGGCTAGTTTGAATATAAGAGCCAGAATTTCTTACTCATTTTTTGGTAAGAGCAAACACGCTACTTCACATTTCTCAGTCATCCTACTTAGCTCTTTCTGCCTGTGGGAGCAGATAAATTTACGCAGAAGTCACCAGCAAGTTAAACTTCAGGTTTTTTTATTGGCCTGGGAGTTGAACTGCAAATTGAGAGTTCAACCCCCAGGCCATATGGAACATATGGGAGCATGTATGAGTCTTACTAAGTTGGATATTTTTGATATTTTCCTACAAAGTACAGCTCAGTTCTGTGCATGTCTGCCCAAGCGTAAGCTGCCATGCAGTGCTTTCTCATGCAAAGCACAGTTTGGTTCTGTTCACATATATTTAGAAGTTTTAATACCTACCTCCTTAAAAACTGAAATTTGGTAACTAAAAAGATACAAGAAGTTCTCCTAAAACCTCACATGGACAACCACCATGCAAAATTGCAGCCTTTTTGTGAATATGGAAGCTGAGCATAAGACCAGTTTTGTATGACTATATATTCTAGAACCATGTTTCCATTTCCAGGGATAGCCATTTTGGCCATACAGCAAAATACAACAATATCCAAAATCCGCAAAACAGTGATACCTTTATTTCCTTGTCAGGCATTCCGTTTATGATCTCCAGTGGGTCATATGTGTCCGTGTGCGTGCATGCACAAATTATAATAATGCTATTAAAAACAGGTTTAGGAAGGCTACAAGAACAGAGAACTTACCACAACATGCATTGAAGATCAAGGTTTAAGTGTCCATAGTGGAATGAAAATGTGAAATAGATGAAGTCGTACGCACTAAAATCTTGCAGGAGTGGACCTAAATGAAACTGTTGTACAGTTGAATTTTGGATGGAAAGGTTGACTAGGTATATTTCTTTAGTACAAATAGTACAGCAAGGTTTTTCCTCCCTCTTCTGCTCCATGCATGGCCAGAAATTATGTGTCCTCTGCTGTAGCCACATTGTATAATAGCAAATTTAAATTATTAAACCCATAGCCACACAAACAACCTGAATGCTTTCTTTTGCCCTCCAAATGATCCTAATGTTGTATCAGCTTAGTGAACATAAACATGATGAGCTGTTATGCCTAAGTTACACTGAAGTTGTTGACCCCTAGGCACTTGATTGTGGTGACTTTTTCATACAGATATGATTCTGTAGGTATCAAGATTTTGTCTGCAAGAAGAAGACCACACTAAGAGGTCAGTGTCTTCCCTGGCAGTAACATCCTTTATTTCCTAATATTTTTACCGCTACATTTAATAATGATGCCTTCAGCAAACGTCCCATGTATTTTTTGTCATTCATACTACCATATCATACCTGTAAGATGCTATGGTAATATTTTCTCTGTATCCATTTTTATATATTGGGCAAAGCGCTGACAGAAATCGTTTCAAACTGCACATCAAGGCTATATAGCACAGCATAGTGGATAAATCCTGTTGTGTGCATAAATTGTCAGCGCAGAATTCTATTCTGTCCAAGATGATGACCCTTTCTTCATTGCCAGCATCACTTTTGTATGACATGGCAATGGTGCTAGTTCATAGGCAAGCCATGATGACAACTCTACTTTGCTTTTGACAACACAAAAGATGCAATAAAATAGCTGGCTAGGATTATCAATCATAGTGTCTTTCCCACGTTTCATTTACTTGGTCATGGATGGCAGGAAAACAACCTTTCCAGTTTTCTTTGTATGAAGGTCACATAAGGTTTTGCTGGCATGTTCCCATTATGGAAATGTCCTCAAAGTTTGGATGCAGACATGAAATCCATGGTTGTAGGTGATACAGGACCCACAATAATGTTTGCTTTCCATATTCACAAAATGGCCACACTTTTTCCAAGGTGATAGCTGTTGCCTAAACGGGGTTGTTTCAGATTGTTTCAGTGTTTTATTCAGGAGGTCAAATTGCAATGTATACCATATTTCAGACTGTTTCATTTTCTTTTGAACTACTGTCTTTTGGGGGTAATAGTTCTTAACTTCTTTCTAATCCCTTTGTTATTGGCATTATATACAGAAGAGGAATAGACTTTTTTTTTAGCTTGAAGAAAGCTTTGGAGAAGGATTAAAACATCAGGCATTTTTCTGCTATTCCTGTCCTTCTGGAAAACCCCTTTGTTCTTGTTGCATGCCTTCAGGTTGTTTCTGACTTATGGTGACCCTAAGACAACCCTATCACAGGGTTTTCTTGGGAGGATTTGTTCCAGAGGGGTTTGCCTTCCTCTGAGGCTGAGAGAATGTGACTTGCCTAAGGTCAGCCAGTGAGTTTCTATGACTAAGAAGGGATTCAAACCCTGGGCTCCAGAGTTGTAGTTCAACATTCAGACCACCACCCCAGCCTTCCTTTCCCTCAAGACTTATTTCCTCTGATTCCTTGTCCTCTTATTGAGAGCATCCTCCACGTGAGAAAAGAATTTGCCACTTCCTAAAGCTGTTACAAAAGGCGAAAGAATCTTGTGGCCTTTCCCAGCATTCTTCATGATTAGCCTGATTAGGGCTGCTGGGACTTGGAATCCAACAACATCACATGATTCCCACTCCTGCTCTGTAATAGGATCTTGAGGAAAAGACTAAGGCCATTTCCGCACCACACTGTTACAATGCTATTATTCCATTTTCAACATCCCGTGGCATCCTTGGGTTTGTAGTTTAGGGAGGGGCATTTAGAATTCTAAGCCAGAGAGCGCTTGGGCCTCAATAAATTACAAACCTTTGAATTTCACAGGATGTTGAAAGTAGAATAATAGCACTATAACAGTGTGGGGTGGAAATGGCCTATGTCTTGCACTCTTCCTTCTGAGGCTTGGTAAGGGTACAGACCTGGACCAGTCCCTGTGGTTTCATTTCTAATCTGTTCTTCTTTAAACAGCTACTGATTAGGAATTAAAGAATACTTGCCCCTGGTGAATGGAATTTATGATGTTTCCAACTTCGAGTATATATCAAGTTGATGCAGATTTGTTCATCATTTTGGAGGTCCTCTCTTTTTAAGAACAGACGTCTGTTGTAAATGTGTATATCCATTTGAATGGCTAAAGTGATGAAATTGTTAACTGCCATCAAGACAACTTCAGCTTATGGCAACCCTATGAATGAGAGACCTGCAAGTTACTCTGTCACCAGCAGCTCTGTTTCGGTTTTGAAAACACAGGGCCATGGCTGCCTTATTGAGGCTCTCCATCTGCAGCGTGTTTTTACTCTTTTCTTACTGCTTTCTGTCTTACCAAGCATTAATTATATTTTCTAGTGGGTCCTACCTTCCCATGATATGTCTCATGGCCATCTCAGTTAATTATCTTGGCTTCTCTTGGGGGTTAGGTTTGATTTGTTCTAGAACCCATTTGTGAAAGGAAGGAACCAAGTCATCTAACCCTTACATAAGGAAAGAAAAATGTTTTGAGCCTTCTTGGGAATACTTTAAGACTTCTTCCAACATGCTGGAGGCATTAATGTTTTCTTTCACCAGCCTCCCTCCTTTTTATGATTCTGATTTTGTTATGCAAACCTGCAGCTCTATGCTTTGATAACCTGCTGAGGCAGACTTATCTGCACTCTCCTTTTCTCTCTGTTTTGTTGTTCATACATGCTCAGTAAATTATTCAGGAGGCAGCTGCTGTTCACCTTGCCTGTCATAGGCAGGCAAACACAGCTGTCCTGGGAGAAAGGCAGGATATAAATCCAATGAATAAAAAAAGTTAGTAGGCTCACCTAGAATTCTACTGTTTAACAACTCAAGCTCTCTTTTTGTTTTGTTCATTGCACATACGCTGCTGCAGCCTGATACTGAAAGCCTGTTTCTCCAGCCCTCTTTTACCATCTTTCTTGTGCTGATACCGATAAAATACATCCAGGTAGACAGAGGGCAAGAAGGAAGAGGGGGCTGAGTGAGTATTAAAGGTTTTGTAAAAAGGAGCTTCATTGTCCGAGGCTTTCTCAACTGAGATATGTCTGTATAATCGTCGAAAAAAATTGTCGTGTGGTGCTCATATAAATTATGGAAAATTATACAATGTTAAAATGAGAGAAAATTGAGAACAAAAGATGCAATTAGGAATGAATGCTTGTATATGTAAATGATAAGGGAAAATGGAATTCTACAATGACCAGCGTATGAAGGTGCAGGTAAATCAGGCATCCTGAAAAATTGTTCATATCAAAGGGTAGGGAGGAATTAAGCAGCAAATGGAAGTATTCTGTAGTGGTTTATTACTTGATATTCAGCTAGAACTCTCCTTTTGCACACCTAGTTTCTGGAAGATCATGAAGAATTCCTAGTTATTGACTGATAGTACAAGATGGATGCTTTGCTCATAGTCCCAGTCACAGAATTTCAGGTCTTGCAGTTGGTGAGATCTTGCAAACTCGACTACTGGCTCTGCGTGATGTGGCAGAAGCAAGGGGAACAGGTTTGCAACAATAAATATGGTAGCAGAATCATATTGGCCTTAGAAATGACAATGCTAAGGCTGTTTAGTCTGTGCCATAACATGTTTTTCTGAAGTAATTTTTTTTTTCTGCTTAATACACTAATATTGCATTTTTCTTGAGCATTATTGTGAGAGAAAGAGAAAAATACAGGCTGTTTTAAACACATTTTAGAAAAAAAACTTATCAAACATATCTCATCCCTGACTGCTAGAGCAGCCAAACTGAGTGTTAAGTGAAGACGGTAAAAATTGCTTTCCATCTTCTTCTGCAGCTTTTTGTATTTTGAACTTGATTTTGCATGCCTTGGAATATGGCAGACTGAGAATAAAGTGGGAGTGAAGTATTGGGATGGTTTAATGCCCCTTTTCAGAAATGCTGTATGTCGGTCTGCAGTCTGTTGCATATTCAGTCATGCTAGAATAAACTGCATTGAATTTATGCGTAGGGTTGCGTTATTAGTTGACTTTTTGAAAAAGAAATAACTTTATGTTAAAAAATGTTAAAAATGAGAAGTTTTTTATACATGATAATAGATCCTCAAATCTATTTCTAAAAATAGGAGGCAGTTCCTTTCTCAGAGGAAAAGTATACCGGAGAGGTATTAGTAAGTTCTCTCTTCACCATTAATATATAGCATCATTACTGGCAATAATACTTAGCATTTTAAAGTTTTTGTTGAGCATACAAAGCACTTATATTTTATTAGCTCAGCAAACCCTTACAACAGCCTCAACCCTGAGTCTGGTTAATATGTTTATTCCCATTTTGCTGATGGGATATGAACATGAGACTTGAATATAGGCACAGTTAGGTGAAATTAGACGTATTTTAAAATGATGCAGCAGGAACTGTGTAGGTGTTAATGTGTATTACTTCAGTCTCTTTTTGTTTTTAACTCTTTCTCAGTTTATCTGCTTGCATATTTACTTTGTGTATGAAGCATGCCAAAGCTCTCTGGGACTCGAAACTTTCCCTGCTCTTTATCAGCTGTTTATAATAGTCATTGTTCAGTTATTTGCATGGTCTCTGTGTGCCTTGATCCTGGTACAGGTCTTTTTTAAAATGCCATTGGTCACTTGCTTTCACATTCTCTATGTGCTTCATGATGTAGTGGTTTGAGTGTTGTACTCTGACTCCAGAGAACAGTGTTTCGATCCCTGTTCAACCACACAAACCCACTGGATGAACTTGGACCAGTCACATTCTCTCAGCCTCAGAGGAGAATAAAGGCAAAGCCCTTCTGAATAAATCTTGCCAAGAACCTTTGTCATAATTCAGAAATGACTTGAAGGTACACAACAAATAAAATAGAGATGTGAAGGCTAGGGGGAAGAAAAACCTCATGAACATTCTTTGGCCAGAGCCTTTTTTCCGAGAAAAACTGAAAAAAAAATAGAATATGGAATATTTTCTTTTAAAATGGTGAACACAAATATGTACAATGAGATGTTTACATATTTCCTGCCCCCAAAATAATTTCTAAAATCTACATAAGAGGAAGACTTTGATGTAAGACTATGTACAGGGTATGAAATCACTATAATTCCTGGCCTTAATTTACTTCTCTTGGTTTATTTTATAGAAATGAATGTGTTATCTGTGTGTTATTGTGTTATTAATTATAGATTATGTGTTATTAATTATAGATTAATTTTCTGTGTTGTACTAGTGTTGATGTTTTGTTCTGTTCTGTGTGGAGCAGGTTTGCTTGCTTCTCAAACTGACTGGTTTGATTCTTTATAATTAGATGCTCCTTACAGTTCAGGACTTTTAGTTCCGTTTCTAGCCATCAGTGAAATTTGAAAAGTTAAGTTCAATTTGCAGTTACATTTCGGATAAACAATTCTTTTAATACAGCAAACATATTTTTTGCCAAAATTACATAAAATCAATTTTAAGTTTTTAAAGTAATGAAAGGACTTTCAATTGATGAACGAAGATTAAGAGTACATTTTTAAATTTTTCTGAAAAAAAAAACAACTTTTTTCTGGAGGAAAAAAATCCCCATGGTTTAAAAATTTATGGGAATTTTATGTTTCTAGTCAAGTTACACATATCCAGGTTTGACCACGTTTCCTGCTCCAAAATGGTCATTTTCAGCTTCTGGCAAATGTTGCCGCAGACAAGATTTTGCTTTTTCATTTAATGTATATCTTGCCTTTCTCCTAATGTTGGTGGCTTACAAGGTTAAAATAGGATGCACCTAAAAACTTGGTGATAGTTCATTTCTATCACAGCATCAGTAATTCAAGACAGTTTAAAATCACTTTTAATAAGGATAAAAGTGCAGCACACACCTCGTTTAAAAGACCCTTCTGCAGAACCAGCTAGTCACTGTATATTTGTTTAAATTAAAAGATTTTTATCTGACAGCAGAAAGAAAGCAGAGAAGGGGCCATCCTTGCTTCCTGTGGGAGGGTATTCCATAGACTGGGAGCAACCACCAAGAAGGCCCTTTCATGTGTCCTCTCCAAATGTTTCTGTGCCAGTTGTGGGACAGAGAGAAAACCCTCTACCAAGGATTGTAAAACTCTGGCAGGCTCATGTAGGTGTGTACTTTTTTTCAGATAAGTCTGAATCTAAGCCATATAGGGTGTTATTCATCATAACTAGCACCGAGAATTCTCTCTGGGGGGGAAAATGGTTTCAACAACTGTTTTATATTCCCTGTAATCCAGAATCCCAAATGCTATTGAGAGAAAACCCTAATAATGTGACACTGATATATAGGTCTGTTTGAAGCATCCTATATACTTGCCTGGGAGTAAGTCCCATAGAACACAGTGGAAATTACATCTGAGTAGACATGTATGGGACTGTGCCTTAGTTGTTCTGCATATGAGTGAAATGATTATTCAGTGGATTTGACACTAATCTGGAGATGTGTGTATGTATGTATGCCATGTGATTGGTATGAGCAGCTGAGCTATTTCAAGACCAAAGAAATGCATCTCATTGGAAGGCTTTGTTAAAATTCCAAAGGTTATATCCAGCATCTGTTCACACAACTTAATTTTTCTATCTTCTTCTCTTCTCTGCAGCTCCCCAAATATAATCTAGAGTATCCTCAGTCCTCTGCAGCAGATTGGGGAAAGGGCACAGGGCACTGTAGGTTGAGTACGACTCTGCTTCACCAGTGGATGGCATTCTATCACTTAGATGTCACCTTAAGACTGACTTTATTTTGTAGATCTGTATTTCTCAGACTAGCTGATATGGACGTCAGACAATTGTTTTTTCATGTACCTACTGGGTACAATTGTCTCTTTCCTGGGAATTTACTAGGGACTGGCACTAAATGATTCAGGAACTGGCACTAGTCCAGAGACCATCATCTTGAGTAGCACTGCTACAGATTAGTTTTGGTTGTGCTTCTATAGTTTACTTTAATTTTCTTCCCACGCACTTGGACATGGACGTTTTTACATAGTTTTGTCTTCTTTGTATCAGTTAGAACCATTACTTCATAACTATGTTTTTGCCCTCTTTTTGTTACAGCCAGCAGCCAGCTTCAGGTGTAGCTTATTCCCACCCAACTACAGTTGCAAGCTACACTGTCCATCAGGCGCCTGTAGCTGCACACACAGTTACTGCTGCCTATGCCCCAGCAGCAGCAACAGTTGCAGTAGCCAGGCCTGCTCCAGTAGCTGTTGCAGCTGCTGCAACAGCTGCAGCATATGGAGGTTACCCTACAGCACATACAGCAACAGATTATGGGTACACGCAGAGACAGCAAGAAGCTCCACCACCACCGCCTCCAGTCACTACACAAAATTATCAGGTAAGTGACTTTAATAGGGAAACTGTCACTCATCATCTGCTTTTGTTGTTGTGCAGTTCATTCGTCTTCCTTGTAGAGAGTGATGGATAGTATGATAAGTATAGGGTGTGTGTGTGTGTGTGTATGTATGCACGTCTCTCAGCCATCTTTTGAACTCAGGTCAGTGTTTCCTATTTGTTCAACATGTACAATTACATAAGGTGTCTTCTAGGATCCTCGCATATTCAAACATACCTTTAAAATGAGGGTGGTTAAAAACATGATAAAAAAATTAAAAAATGAAACCATAGGATACATGAAGGTGCATTTTGAGAACAATATATTTTATATATTTTGGATTGATTTTATGCTTTGTCTGATGCACTTTGAGTAAGTGCCTAGCTTTGTGTCCTTTCTTGAATTCCTGGGATAAACATGTATCTTTGTGTATTCAAGAGTACCTTTTCCAAATTGTTAAATGACTAGAAAATCTTGTTGACTAACTAAACACTGACCTAAGTTCTCTAGAAAATCTGTTTTTACACAAAAGTATTGAGCCTGCTGCACTGAAATAACTGTGTATAAGTTAAAAAATCAGAATCCTATATCAGAAAATGCCCAGTTCTGTAGCCTGTTTAAATTATATAACCAAAGCAGTTTGTTTTCTGATGTTATCCGTTTCCTACACCAGCAGAAATCCTGCTTTTCTTATTTTACCCCCCCCCGAGTTGTTTAAAAGATTTCGCCAAGTATCCCTTTTGCATCTTTTGAATGTTTTTAGTCTGTAGGGGCTAGAAATGTTGCTTTTAAAAAGAATAAACACTAATTTTCTCTTTCAGATATTAACAAACCCCTGTCTTTCTCATCTAAAGTATAAAATATTGACTGGTCAGAGACTAAACAGCCCTGTTTCTTGTAAATGTTGAGGGCTGTGGTGAAATGAATGGTTGTATAGCATCTCTTTTGTAGGAGAAGTGCTACTCAAAGGCACACTAGTGTCTGTTTCTTTAACAAGTTTATTTAAATATTGCAGAAGAAATGCTTCCCATCCCTCTGTGTCTCCAAGCAGCCTCCTTCACCTCCCTGTGCCAAAAAACAAAACAAAAACAAAACCTCTTTTTGGAAGTTACAGGTTGTCTTCAACAATGTGGATTTAAATCTGGAGGAAGCGCTGGGCAAAGGAATAGCCCAAATACAGCTACATAGCCTTACACAAGTTATGTTTCAATATTGTTTAGGAGAGACATTTCGGGGAAGTCTGCAAGAGGTAGAAGAAGACAGAAACTTCTGTTAACTTCTTTAAGTTAATCTTAGGATCTTAAACCCATACGATATAAGAAAAAGTGAACATACACAATTTTCCTATGTTTTTTCTCAGGATTCCTATTCATACGTTAGATCCACTGCCCCAGCTGTAGCTTATGACAGCAAGCAATATTATCAGCAGCCCACAGCAACTGCAGCAGCAGTGGCAGCGGCTGCCCAGCCACAGCCTTCTGTTGCTGAATCATACTATCAGACAGGTAAGTTTCATGCTTTGAAAAGCTTTTTATTTTATTTAGCCCATACACACATCCAATTTTGCTACATTACCTCTTGTTTTGCGGGGGTCCAAGGGGAGCTCATAACAACTTACTTCCTGGAAAAATAAAAGCCACTTCTAGGTTTAAGATAACCCAAGGGGCCTTCAAATTACCTGGCATACCTCTTGGGATCTTATTGTGCAAGAAAAAAATTGGAACAGTTTTAGAATTTTTTACACTGGGTCTAGAGGCTCAGCAAGATTGTGTAGTCTTCCAGGATGCTGCAGGAAGTTAGCGTGGCTCCTCCTAGCCCATGTGATTTGTGCACTCCAGTATCAGGGATTAAAACAATGAATGAAGTAGAGAGTATGTCAGCACAACTTGTAACCATCAGTGATCAGTTGGGAAACACTCAGTGTGCAGTTTTGCAAGTTGGTAACACACAACACATTGTTGAATGGCTTTCCAAAGCATGGCACATACGTAGTACCCATCTTTTGCACCTTGCTGGGTGCCCCATCTGCAAGGGAAATTGCTGTTATGTTTTCACTTGTAACATTACTCAACAGCTTTAAATTGTTCACCATGTGGTGAGTTGCACCACTGTCTAGCAACCACACACCACTCTCAGACTGTTCTTTTGCCACAAACACATGGCCTTCAGCCTGTGACGACACGCCCCTCCGCTTCTGGGCTGTCTTCTTCCCTCTACTCAGTGCCGGCATTCTGCAGTCTTTCTGGAGATGGCCGAATCTCTTGCATCTGTAGCAGCGTCTGATAAAGCTGCACACTCCTTCCTCCAGGTCAGATGCCTCCTCCGGAGCTGCCCCTCCCTCCTGGCAACCAGCTGTTCTTCCGTCCGACTGCAGTCTGGAGTTGAACTCCTTATGTTGGACTTCCTCCAAAATCCTCCAGGTCTACGGTCAAATCTTCCTTATGCACACCCTGCAAGCTGTACATCAAATAGTCCCACTCCTTAGTGAGGCTTCCCAGCAGAATAAAACTTTTCTGGACTTCTGGAATGTTTACTCCTCTGTTGGCAACCTCCTGAAACAACTGTTTCATCAGCATGAGGTGCTCCTTTACACAGCTTCAGGGACATAATTTTGTGTTATACAGTCTTTTTGTCCAAAGTATTCTGGACAAACAGGAGGAAGGCTGATGAACACACTTCAGAGCCTCGCAGAACTGATATGCTGTGTCTGCAGCAGCAGCGTGGATCAACTGGGAAGGACTTAAAGTAAGCAAAATAACTGCTTTGGCTTTTTCGTCAGCAGCACAGAATGCTGCTATCTCAGCAGCCAATGCACCGGCCGGGGGGCCCTCCTTCGTTCTGCAAAATGTGCCACAAATTCTCCTTTGTCAGAGAAGCTCTCACATAATTCTGCCAGCTTTCATAATTAGTGTCATTTAGTCTCTCAAAACGCACAAAGCTTGTTTCAGTCATTCTGCTGCCTTTGTAAAGACAAAACACAGGAACGCAGCTGGCCTCCTCCAGAAGTCTCCTTGAACAGCACCGGACTAAAAATTAACTGTCTCTCTGCCAAAAAACAGATTCCTCAAGCACCAGAATCAGGCAGACAGTTACAGTCCCAGTATCCAGGGGAAAATCAACTACAGGTGTGCTGTGGATGCTGTGATCTCTGGGCCTGGGCCCATAACCACTGTTGGGGAATGATAGGAGTTTCAGCCCCATGGAAACGCAGCGGAAAAACCAGACTTCAGCGAGCCAACCGCAGCAACCTTGTTCCTCAGTAAGGATACTCACACACAGAGGAGTTTCTTCCAAACAGGAGGCACTTTATCTTGTATCAACATTTCGTTATATACAAAACATAGGGTAGACGAACAAAAGCTTGTGCCAGGCACCAGGTTTGGTCAACAGATAATACAGACTGGGGATTGCTTCCTTATGTACATATCTACAACCAATCAGGTAGAAGGTTTACCACCCTGTACCTTTTGCACCCCACTTCATTTTCTGATGCAGTGTACTGCAATCACACACAGTTGGAGCATGATGCAACATTTAGCAGTGGGCTGAACATTTTCCCAGGGTTCCCTGCTGAATCCCTGACATTGCTAACTCACTTGTTTCTCTGCCCAGTTTAGAAGGGGATGCCCCATTTATGTGGAGAGTCTCCATAACAGGCAGAGCATGGATTTTCTGGGATTCTTTTTACATGGAAACCTTCCATGCACAGAGGAAACTTTCTTCAAAATCTTCCTTTTTTGCACAATCAGAGCAACAATGTCAGGGGCAGGACTAGCATACTCTCTTCACATGTTGTTTTAACTCCTTATAGAAAGCCTGACTCTTGTAAGAAGCACAGGTACAGAGATTAAGAGAGCTCATAGTTTGGGAATTTGAACTTGAGTTCTTTTCTTCAAGCAAGCATGACAAATTTACAGTGGATTATAGCAATACTTTACTTTGTTTTTTCTGTTAGAACTAATAAAAGAAGGTGCATAGCACTCTGTATATATGGCACAGAGTACTTACTACTTGTTCTTAATGCAGATGTAACAGAATGTGAAGTCTGCACAATTGCTGATTATTTTTGTATGGGAAAGGTTTGTGAAAGTAGTTAAGAATCAACACAGTTTTATGTAGCTGGAGAGTATCAGTACTGTATTATATAAAAATATCTTCCTTGTTAATATTTCTGTGGTCTGGTGCTAAGATAAAATTTTCAGACAATCTAGATTTTACATCTCTGCAGGCTAAACTTTTCTGTGATTGCCACAAATTGAGTCTTAAGTATGAGAGCGTGCCACACTAATGTGTACTGTTTTACTTCTAGTCTATGCAGATTGGGAGCAAAACTCACTGTTTTGTGTTAGGCAGATGTAGGCTTGCATGCAGGCCTGAGGCTATCCCATAAATCTTAAATGTGTTCCTTTTTAAACTTATTGTAGTATACATTATTTTTATAAACTTTTCTGATTCTGTTAGGGTATCATATGTAACAATAATACAGCGGGCCCTCCTCTTACAAAGCCTCTGCACATGAATGTGAGGCCACTGTCATGGACAGGCACATATTGTGTCCATTGACTATAATGGGATGTGGTGCTTTTTTGGTTCTACATGGGGCCTCCTGGAACGCAACTCCTGCATATATTGCAGGCATGCTGTAATGTGGTTAATGCTGGCAAGAAATACAAAGGCAACGTTTTTACTTTGTAACTTTGTTCTTATAGCTCCAAAAGCTGGCTATAGCCAAGGAGCAACTCAGTACACTCAAGCCCAGCAAACCCGACAGGTGACAGCCATAAAACCAGCCACTCCAAGTCCAGCTACAACTACATTCTCCATATATCCTGTTTCTTCCACTGTGCAACCAGTTGCAGCTGCAGCTACCGTAGTTCCATCTTATACCCAAAGTGCAACATACAGTACAACAGCAGTTACTTATTCTGGTGAGTAATGCCTTTAGAGAATGTTTTGGAGGTTAGTAGTGACAACTGAGGTGATCACACTGAGACTGGAAGTCAGTTTACCAATATGTTTGGATTTATTTATGTGCAGGTAGAGTTTTCCCTAATATGAAAATCCAAAACTTTTTGAGTCAGGAAGGATGGTGATGCCACAGATTGACCACATAGTGACACCTTTGCTTTCTGATGGTTCAGTGTACACAAACTTTGTTTCATGCACAACATTATTAAAAATATTGTATAAAATTACCTTCAGGCTATGTGTCAAAGGTATATATGAAACATAAACGAATTTCATATTTAGACTTGGGTCCCATCTCCAAGTCTCCTTACTTGTACGCAAAAATTCCAAAATGCTTAAAAAAAATCTGAAATCCAAAACACTTCTGGTCCCAAGCATTTTGGATATAAAAAACAGATTCTCCACTCAATATTAATTTCATGGTTGAGAATTTTTAGTTTGGCTAACGTGTAGCTTGATCCTGTGATGTTCACAGTGTTCAGTAGAATTTACTCCAAGCTTTAGAGTCTTTGAAACTTTAAAGTCCGTGAAAGAGAAAGTTAAAATTTGAAAGAAGGTAGGATGTGTGGAAGTAATCTACTTCTTACATCATTAAAGTCCTGTTCAGATTGCATATATCTTGACTCTTTAGCAAACATCATGTACATATTTTAATAACTTACTTTTTCCATAATGGCTAGAAAAATCTTTGCCGTGTTTTTTTCATATTCTGTTCTGTGCAGTTTGCATGCAGACTTCTCACACTTTGTTATAGTCTCACATATTTTTGACTTTTTTATGCCAAAGAGAGTTGATTTTTCATAATCATTTTTCAAAGAAGGCAGAGAACAGAATGAAAAATGTATAGCTAAACTAAATATTAATTAGCCTGCCCATCTCACAGCAGGGA
The DNA here is from genome assembly GCA_948474755.1 of Ctenosaura bakeri. Lineage (NCBI taxonomy): Eukaryota > Metazoa > Chordata > Lepidosauria > Squamata > Iguanidae > Ctenosaura > Ctenosaura bakeri. The sequence continues at coordinate 227,680 of CAOLHI010000757.1, read as the reverse complement.
AACCTTCATTCTGTGGTGATGAGCTACTGCTGTTCAGAGATAGACTTCTCATTCTAGTTACTGAGTGCCCTCATTTCTTCCTTCCCTCCATTTTGTCTTGTGAACAACTCTGTCCTTCCTTGTTACTTTTGCAGAAGATGGCGCTTGTAAATTTGAATGGGGCTGCTGTAAAATTCTGCTGTAGATCTCTGATGGTTGGTTTTGCTTTATGCATCTATATTAGAATTAATGAAGGATTAAGATGGAAAAGTTTACTTTTACATTAAGCACAAATTTAGTGCACATTATGTTAATGCTTGAATTGCTTGTTTGAAGGGTAAATTCTAGACTATATCTTTTGTAAGCATTAGGCACTTCATTACAGTGTTTAAATTTTCAAATGTTAACTTAACTCTCTTTTACTTTTTAAAGGCACATCTTACTCTGGTTATGAGGCTGCAGTATATTCAGCTGCATCATCTTATTACCAGCAGCAGCAGCAGCAGCAGAAACAAGCGGCGGCAGCTGCTGCTGCTGCTGCTGCAACAGCCGCCTGGACAGGGACCACCTTTACAAAAAAGGCACCATTCCAAAACAAACAGTTGAAACCAAAACAACCTCCAAAACCACCCCAGATCCACTATTGTGATGTTTGTAAGATCAGCTGTGCTGGACCACAGGTACTATTATTTTTTCCATGTGAGCTGAATCAGTTTATTAAATGATACAATTTGTAAGCTGCAGCTATTCAACAGTGCTTCCAGGCATTTTAACTTCAGGCTTGTTTCAATTAAAATAGCTTAGTACTAATAATATTTACATTCAAGATGTTGGCCTAGATGTGAATTCCTGGGGTTTGTCCTTTTGTGTTTTAAAATGAAACATCATGACTAATCACCAAATTCTTCTTGCAATTCTTGTTAGTTTCAAAAGCCTTTTGCAAGGTCTTCCAAGAAAGACAAAGCACATGTAATTACTTTTATACACCATTGGATACTGGCTATTGTTCTCTCTGCATGTATTCCTGCCCAAGACTAAATAAATTAATAATTTGGTATATAGCATCTGAAATTGTTCTTTGGAAAATATTTGTAATTATTCTGTTTGTCTAGTTTGAAGATGGTTGGATGTAATAAAATCATATTTAGAAATAGGTAACAGTCTCTTCAATTGACAGAGTAAACTTTAAATAGAATATCTTTTATTTTGTTTAACTGTGAACGTTTGTTTTCCTAATATGGTATTTCATTTTGTTACTGGATTTTCCAAATTATCAAGTGAGACTCTGATCAACTGTAACTACGTGGATCATTAGGAGAAATATATTTTCTGTGTGATGAATATAGCAAATTCTTTACTCTAACAAAATTGAGCAGTTGATAGTTATATTTTCTTTAAATACTTGATTTTTCAACAGCTTGAATAATAGAAGAAATGTGATAATGTGTGTATATATTTGTGGTAATTTAAACAGACTTACAAAGAACATTTGGAGGGACAGAAACACAAGAAGAAAGAAGCAGCCTTGAAAGTTGCACAGAACACTACCAGCAACAGTTCATCTACCCGAGGGACTCAGAACCAGCTGCGCTGTGAGCTCTGTGATGTTTCTTGTACAGGAGCTGATGCTTATGCTGCTCATATTCGTGGAGCCAAGCATCAAAAAGTAAGTCTTTCATCATTGTTTTTAATAGTTCTTGTTAGCCGCATTTACAAAAGGTCTTTGGACTAGACAGCTTAAGAAAAATGGAACGAAAGGATTGTCTCTGATTCAGCATGGAGTGTGTATTCAAGATGTTAACTCATTTAGGTCAGCTTTAAATATTGTGAATGCCCCCATAAATCCCTCTTTATGGCACACAGGATTGTAATACTTGTATGAGAAACCATTAGCACCCACCCCATTAATGTTCACTCTGAATGATTCTGAAGTTTCCTTAAACTGACACTTTAAATAGGATCCTGTATAGATATCCCACATATTTTTGTGTAATTGTTTTGTTAACTGTTTTTATTGTGGTTTCAGGTAGTTAAGCTGCATACAAAACTTGGCAAACCCATCCCTTCAACTGAACCAAACGTTGTGACACAGGCTACATCTGCAGCAACAGCTTCAAAACCAACAGCCGTTTCTTCAAATACTGCAACTAGCAGCAGCACTGTGAATTCTTCCGTTTCATCTTTGGCAGTGAAAATTCTTACTCCATCTGCAAATGTACTACTTAGTACAACATCCAACAACAAAGCTACAATAGTTCCAGCTAACATTGCTGTAAAGAAGATATCTACACCCAAAATTAACTTTGTTGGCAAGTACTGATGTCTTTAATGTGCAGTTGAGCCAATGATGCACATCCTAAAATAGTCATATATAATTGTACTTTATTTAATGCCTCTGTTATGCTTTAGCCAGCCAGTGGAAATTCTGGATTTTTTTTCTGACTTCATTGTTTTAATTTGAAATCATTAAAAGTGAGCAGTTCAATTTGTAGTTCTAGTTGTGGGTTAAATCTAAATGTTTAAAAGGTTTAAATCATTAGACCTTTTGAGATAAATGGGAACTGTTAGTCTTTTTAAGTCCCCTCTAGTGGTCATTTCTAGGTGTAACTAATGTTGGATTTAACAGTGCCTCTCCCCTGCCCCAGAAGTCTTTGCAGACTGCTGGTCCAGTGTTTCTAGTTAAACGTAGAAAATACCTCACATATGATGTATGACAATAATTTGTAAACATCCGCTCTATTCCAGCATTCTTCTAGCTGAAGATAATGGTAATTCTGAGTTTGATGTTGCCATCTAGCAGAACACAGAACTGTTGTTTGAACAGCATGTTTTCAGTAGTGTTCTTAGATACATTGACTAAATGAGGTCTAATCCAACAATGTGCAATATCTCTAAGCCTTGCTTCCAGTTAAATGAGGACAAAATACATAGTATTATGACTGTGGTTTATCATGCTGGATTTTTTAGACTATTAAGCAATCTTGCCTAACCAGCTATTGCAAGAAATCTGTGTAGATATGTGTGTAGAATGTTGTGTGGATGTTCTGAAAATTATTTTTCATTTTTAAAATATTTTATATTAGGTGGCAATAAGCTGCAGACAACAGGAAGCAAAGTGGATGAATTAAAAGCAGTAGAAAATATCAAGACCACTCCTTCTATTGCTACAGTGCAAACGCAGGAAGTTAAACCAGATACCACCACTGAACCTGTAACTCCTACAGCTCTTGCTGCTTTGCAAAGTGATGTCCAGCCAGTGGGTCATGATTATGTAGAGGAGGTATTAATCTCAAAACTTTATTAACTAAATCCAGATTTTTTATTTTTTTTATTTTAAGGTTTTAGTTATTCCTTTATTGGCATCTGTTAAAGAATTTGTAGTAGAGAACCAATAGCACTGTTCCTCATGGCACAGTTTTTGCCTTGAGAAAAACAAAGGAATTTCCAACTCTCTTTTTTTAACAGTTGTGGTTGATTGAGGATATGGAATATTCTTCAACAGACAAATATGTCCATTCAGTGCTTTAACCATGGTTCAATAGGCAGTAGGACATATGAAATGGCAGAACCTATACTGTACAGAATTTTAGAGTGATGTGGTGATAGGCAATGCAGTGCTGACAATGGTTCTGAAATTATGTAAATCCCAGTCTCGTCCTGTTAAATTATTTGAAAATAAAAACACGCATTATAAATTGATCTTGGAAATGTACTGTGTCCAGTATGGAGTGCAATAGTAATATGATCACAATCACCAGTCCCAGCTAGTGAACGCACAGCCTGTTTTGATCTAACTAGAGTTTCCAGACTGTTTTAAAAAGAAACTCCACTTTCAACAAATAGTAATAATCACGGTGACAGTTTACTTAGAGCATCTCCTTCTCAGTAAGGCTGTAGCTAACATATCACCAGCAGCTGGTCTTCTAACCATAGTGGCCACTTGCGTATCTAATAGCATACCCGAATCATTAAGTGCTGCCAGACTGATCATTTAAAGAAAAATACAGTTCATTGCAACACAGACTGAATATACTTGTGTAAACAACCCACCTATCTATAGTACCTCTGTTTTACCAGGAATGAGTTTCAGTTACTTTGTTGTCATCCAGCTAGTTATCATGCCCAAGCACTGGTTCTTGATACTGAAATCTTCACTCTTTGTCTATACCAAATCATGAGATGGCCACTACTACCAATTTTATATAAGACAAACAGAATCTGTGCGTCCAAAAATGATAGCTTCCAGGTTGATGAGTAGTGATCCCTGTAGTATGAACCTGGAACCAGCCCACCAAGAAGAAGTTGGACCACTTCTATGTGATGTCTCCTATACCGAACCTCAGAGAACATATCCAGAAGAGTACTGTAGTCAGATGTACCATATATACTCAATAATAAGTTGAGACTTAACTGGAGGTCCCTGTAAAATCATTCTGACTTTTCGGGAGCTCATGCTGTTTGGAGATGGGTTTGAGGGAGAAGATTGTTGCAAACTCCTCCCAGCTTAAGGCTTGCAGAGGCCAGATGTCTAGCTTGCGGGAGGAGAAAGCTGAGGCTGCCAAAGAGGCAGGAGAACCTGTTCCAAACATTCAAAGGATAATATTTCCCTTTTCTCTCTTCACAAAGATCATTTAGGTTCCCTTTGGTGTCTAAGCAAAGGCAATAAGAAGGAGCTAAGATCATTGATAGAAAATGCTGAAGGGCAATTGAAGTGGATTCAAAAAATCAGCTTCATCAGTGGGTGATTAGAATTTTTTTTTTTAAGTTCTTTAAAGTATCATGTAGATTATATGGGCAGTCTTACATGTGCCTAGATAATTTAGGATTTTACTGGTTTAAATTCGTGTCTTCAATTGAATATTAAAAAGAAATAACCAGGAAGTTAACCACTATATACCATTCAAAACCAACATTGTATGTCCTTGTTATCTTGCTCCAAAAACACTTCCTAATTGCTTTGTTTTGGGGAATAGTTCCAAACTGCCTTCAGGAGTAGGCCCATATAAGTCACACTTGAATATTCTAATCTACCATTTACGAAGGACCTGTGGCTGTAAAGCTAAGGAAGTGTTTCGCTTGTGAAGAGAGTATCTCAGAAGGGTGTGTTAAAGATTGCCTCAGCTATGGTATCCTGAAGGCTGAAATAATTACCTAACCTAACCAAGTGCCGTCTTCAGTAAAAAACTTCAGTTAGATGTGGTTTGAGATGCAGGATTTCCTTGTGTAACATAGTGCTTTAGTTTTTGTGGCACTGGTAAGATTTTTGTCACAGCAGTCATATCAGAGAGAGTTTCTTGTTTTTAGAAGAGTTGTTGAGATGAGTAGCTTTCTTTATTCGCCATGAGAAAAAGAAGAAAGCTTCACCACCAGTAAATCTGGAAAACATGAAACATAACAATTAATTTGAAATGTAACTGCCTTATTAGAATAGCTCCAATGGCTAATGGTCTATTTTCAGGCAGAATTCAAAGTCCTACGTATGACTTGGAAAACCTTAAACAGCTATCTGAATGCCCGTATCTTCCTGTATGAATGTAGCACAAGTATTAATATCTTTAGGGGAAAGCTGTCTCTACCACTCAGTCCAACCACTGTCAAAGGCACATTTGGTTAGATCACAAGAAGGAGTCTTTTTGGTTTCTCAGACTGTGGAATTTCCTCCTCCAGGAGGCTAAGTTGACCCCCTTTCTGCTCTCTTTTCCTGGCATGTAAAGCCCTTTCTATTTAGACAGGCTTTGGCTGCTAAGTGGTTGTGGCAGAAGGGGCTTTTAATGAGGTGTGCTGTGTCTAAAACATTTTTAAACAAAGTTTTAAATGTTTAATACTATTTTAAGTTTAATAGGAATGTTTGTTCAATGATTTCTTAACTTTTTATTATAAGGTTTTTAGCTGTACTCTGTTTTAATTTGACTGATAAGGCACCTTGAGTCCTGTGCCAGTAGAAGGGCAGGATATAAATTGAATAAATAATCAATAAATAAATGATTGATCCAACTTCAATGGCAAACAGTAGCAAAGTTGGGAGTATTTTTCCTGCCTCAGAGGTTTATTTAAACCCATCTGAATTCAGCTATCACAGAATATAGATTTTCTGTTGGCAACTGAAAAATATGCAAAAATTATACACTTTATGATAAAAATATTTTGTGTGGCCCACAGCTTTCCTACTGAATATTAATCAGATTTTGATGTTAGTGCATTATTCATTGAGGTGATACTGAAACTGTCAGATGTTTATTGAATATTCTGTTAAATGATACATTGCATAGCATTACACATTATTCTCAAAGATAGGTTATCCAGCAAGATTTACAGAAATCCTGCATAAAACCGTAGCTGAAGATTCATCTTTATATCTCCTTTACTTTGCCGTATCTACATCAGTACCATTTTGTATTTCTTTAAATTTATGAACACCACTTAAGTTTCACATTGAGAGCTTTCTAGCAAGTACAAGGAGGACTGATATCTTCAAATTGTTCTTGGATCCCTGTATCTAAAGTATAAAGCTGAAGTTAAGGAACACAGAACTATGATTTCTTTGGCTTAGTTTAGTTTTGTTAACTTTGGGATTTGTTTTCTTCAAATGCTTGTTGTTTAATTAAGTTTTAATTAAAAACAACGGTAGTGTTCTCATCCAAGTTTGAGTTGACTGTAACAGTTTAAACCTATTGCAGGTCATTGCTGAAAACTTTCTCCTTCATAAAAACACATTGCAGTATGTGGAACTTCAACCCTTTTGCAGGTGCATTGCCTCTTACAGTCCTTGCTGTAGTTGAAGGATATCAGCTCTGGGCAGGTTTCAGCTGCTTGAGGCAAAGTTATCCAAAGTAGCTTATAAATGCCATTGTGGGTTTTAGTCCAAACCTTTTTAATTGTTGCTGCAAGTGGTGATTTGGTAGCATTATCTTTCCCCACAAATATTGGCAGATGGTCCTCTTAACACGTTCCTTATAAAACTGCCCTTGTAGGTGGAATTCGTTGCAAACCAATTTTTTCTTGCTTTATCTGTGTCAGAGGTAGTGCATACAAAATGATCAACATTTTCAGTAGAAGTAGAAAACGTTTTGTATAATGCTTGATCCTGAGGATACTTTCAATAACATATCTGTTAATTCTGGGTACATAGTCCAAATAGACAAAGTAGTTTTTTTAACATATGCTGCAACTCTTGAAACACTTGTCACATCTTTGCAACCAGGGCAGTGCCCAAGCGTTCTGTAGTCATTGAACAGCTGCTGTTTCATGCACTGCTTAGTACTGAAAGCACCTTATAGTTCAAAATGACAGCCATAGTTCTTTCCCTGGTTGTAAGTACCAGCATGTATGAATCAATCATTTGAATGAGGATGTTGCACAACACAGCAGTACATGTGGAATCATGCTGCTGTCTGCTTCTTCATGAACACATAGTGTGAGTGGTGCCAGATCTAACTGTGTTTGTGTACTTATTATAAAAAGCTGCATATCAGTACTATTCAAAAATTTGAGAGCAGGGTCCAGTGAACAATTCAGCCTTGCAGTAGTCCTCACATAGGAGGCTATGCCATTTTCTGGATATCAAGGCAAATGTAGTTGCTTTTGTTGGCCATTTTGAAAAAGACTACCTTTTTCTTGCCAGAGTAACTCAAGTGTGCTGAAAACCTAGACCTTTCAGCAAAATAAATGGCTGTCTCTGTGTCAGATTGTGTGCCTTTATCACAAAGTTTTGGTTGCTCTGACCAGCTAATATAATTGAATTGCGTTCAATGACAATTTTATTTTGTGTAATCTTTTTTCAAAGGTACGGAATGATGAAGGGAAAGTGATTCGTTTTCATTGTAAACTTTGTGAATGCAGCTTCAATGATCCTAATGCCAAGGAAATGCATCTCAAAGGAAGGCGGCATAGATTACAGTATAAGGTGAGTTAATTTCATGATAGTTGAGCAAATCCACTGGGTTCTTTCTGGGACTGAACTCTAGTCAAAATGCTCTATCTCCTTCACTTACAAAGACTTGCAAATATAACTCCAATACATTCTAAAGTACTGAGAGAAGACCTTTTGGGCCATTCAAAAATGAATCTTCACAGTAAATATCAGTCTCTCATTCTAAACTACTGAGCAATTAATTTGCCTAATATCTGATGACTAGTTAAATAACAGGTAAATCCTGCTGTGTTCCATGGGCTTGTTTCCTAATAAGTGTGTTTAGATTGCCACCTTACTCACATAGTAGGTGCCACAGCACTACCCCCTTGGTGCTAGTGCCATCCAGATACCTATGGGCTACTCTGTTTTTTCTTGAAGAGGGAAATAGGTTTGTGGCAAAAGTTGGTATAAAGAGCACTTGTACCACTGGAAGATGGGGAAGATCAGAGGTTTCCTCCATCTCCACTCCAACCCCACATATAAAAGCAGTTCTAGTTATTTACAAGGACAGAATGATCTGGAAGTCATCCTCTGCCTCCATTTAGCCCAAGCTAATTCAACATTTTCTGTGAGACTCAAATACTGTTCAGAACTAGTTGTTACATATAATGAGGGGGATTTTTTAAGGCTACTGATAATTCTAAGAATAATTTGTAATTTTTTCCCCATAACTACAGTATATTCCCAGTGTTTGAGGTCTTCATTCTCCCTGTTAGGCTTTCAATTTTTCTTCTTCTTGCTCATAATACAGGTTAGATAAAAACAATAATAACATGCCTGTTTGGAGCACCTCATCTTACCTCTATTAACCATGAATGCCATAGCATACTCAGCATATAGAGCTATTCACATATATTGCAAGAATAAACATAAGAGGGAAGAATTGTATTGTTAACTGTTTTCTTCTTATAGTTATGTGTCTTGCATATGCTGCGGTTTTGGTTTCATTTTTCTTTGAATAATTAACTCTCCCACAAGAGTCAGCATGGTGTAGTGGTTTGGGACTAGAAGACTGGGAGACCAGGTCTTGAATCCCTGCTCAGCATGGTATCCCAACAGGTGACCCTGGGCAAGTCAGAGAAGGGCAAGGGCAAACCCCCTCTGAACAAATTCTATCAAGAAAACCCTTAGTGTCGTCATAAGCCAGCAGTGACTTTAAGGCACACAACAATAACAACAACAAAACTGAAAAATAAGTCTTAAAAATAAAACAAAATTCTTAATATCTGAAACAGAAAAAAGTAAATCCAGACTTGCAAGTAGAAGTGAAGCCTAGTATCCGGGCACGGAAAATACAAGAAGAAAAGATGAGAAAGCAGATGCAGAAAGAAGAATACTGGAGAAGGCGTGAGGAAGAGGAACGATGGAGAATGGAAATGAGGTAATATGTCAGGTTAATTCCTCCAGGTTGATCAGGTTGCGTGGATCCTAACAACTGTATGAAATACTGTTTTAAAAGTAGGAAAGTTGAGCCATTCATGCTCAATATATTCCTCAAAAACAGTGGGTTGGTTATCCTTTGGTGTTCTTTCTGGGTTTCAAATGTTTAAGAAGTTAAATTTAAGAAATTTTGCTCAGCTACTGCAGGTCTGACTCCCTGAAGTTCTTTTTTCTGTGATTTCTAAAATGAACCCCACCCGCCCAAAATATTACAAAACAGTACAGACATTATTATATCTCAGACTAAACTATCCCAGTTATGATCTACTTTGCTTTATCCTGACACATGGTAATGCTATCATATTGCAAATTTAGATTTCTTCGTTGAAATTTCTTTTCTAGTGTAAGGGGAACCTTTTAGGCTATTGGAGTGTATTGGACCTTTCCCATTACAAATACATTCCTGTTTATTATTGTCATAGTGAACATAATTCATTTTGCTTTTTAGACAATAGGCACAGCTTATTTTTTATACCTACAAATTGCTTTTTGGGTGCTCTTGCTGAATTCAGTAAGAAAAGTCCCATTTATTTTAATAGATAGTGACCAAAGGTATAGCAGTCTCCTGCATGGTTTTACACAGTTTATGGTTTCTAATAGTAACATTGAGAACAATTAATATATTGAATATGCCGCAGACCAAAATATTTCTTTATCAACCAGAAGCCCCAAAACGTTGTTTTTGTTCATGTGTGCAGACGCTATGAGGAGGACATGTACTGGAGGAGGATGGAAGAGGAACAGCATCATTGGGATGACCGTCGTAGAATACCTGATGGAGGATATCCTCATGGACCTCCAGGCCCTCTTGGACTTCTTGGTGTTAGACCTGGAATGCCACCACAGCCGCAGGGTCCAACTGTGAGTAATCTTGAAGGATCACAAAGTTCTCCTCCCTGATGGAAATAAAATTAGAGGCTAATCACTAGTGTTTGCAGTGAAGCTTTTTTCCTGTCTGGCTTCAGACCTTTGTGCTACCCCAAAACTGACTCCAGAAGATTTTTCTGCTTCCCAGATCCAGTTTTGTTTTTGATTTTTTGTTTTTTTTACAGGGGAGGGGGAGCTGTTCCTCTCCAGTTCCACTAGATCCTTCAATTCTGGCAGTGTGAGGTGTCACTGTGCAAAATGTAGCATCAGTTGAACTACCTCAATTGTATGCTGATATCTTTCCTTATTAAAGAGTATATGCAGGGTACTCTCATGAAACAGCTGTTGCTTCAGTGACACCTGAAAGTCCAAATTTCTATTGCTTTGTGATAAGTAATATTGGTTTGTATGATACATTCCACCCGTAACACAGACAATTTGTTTAACAAAGGATTTTCCTCAGCTGGGAAAAATGGAACTTTTAACTTTTACTTAGAAATGAAAAGGCATCTTATGGAAATGTTTCACCATTTAAACATTCCATCTGAACTGCAACCTTGTTGAGCCAAAAGAAAGAAGTATACAGACTCTGCTTGCTACATTCTTACTCCTCTTTCATTTCTTTTTACATTTGGTGCATAGTCCATTGGCTGTACAAGCACGAAAAGAACACCTAAGTACCATCTACTCAAAACTAGCAGCCGACATTTCAGCTCTTGACTGTTGAGTTAAATTTATTGCGTTCCAATTCTGCACTGAGTATGCTACCATTAGTACTCTTTTTGGTTTTGATGGGCCATCATTACTAATTTGTGATGTGAATGCCACAGCATAGAACTTCTAGATAGACTCTCAACATGTTCCAACCAGAGGAAGATCCAATAAGCCTACATCTGTTCTTATTGTTGAACCTAAAAATAAATTGGGTCGGGGAGTCTCATTCTCAGGGTTCTTCGGTTCCATCAGCCTTCCCATTGGTTCCATTATCCATGCCAGCATGAACATCTTTTCTGTTGCCATCATGGGCTGACCTCAATAACACTTCAGTATTAGCACCTGCTAATTACTTGGTACTTCTGCTATCAGCACCACCCCATTGTCGTTTTGACCCCAGTTTTGTACAAGATGAGATAATGTCTGTCTCCTCACAAGGCTGTTTCCTTCATCCACCTTTGTCACTTAGGTAGCTATCCCCAGATTTTGTGGTTCTCAGAACCTGTGGCTTCTACTGCTTTGCTACCTGTATTCACAAAGGCAAGGATGGGGCTTGATGTGGAGGGAAACATCTTCTATTAGTTTCCCACTCTGTCTCATGAGACTGTTTTGCCTGTCATCTTCTCAACATTGCTGGAGACATCAGTTTACATGCTGAATGTTTGTAGGGCTTTAGCCTTCTCCTTAGGTTTGATGCTTCATGTTTTGAGAAAAGGAACTCGAGTTATTATAGTTATCTTACGGAACTGAGAGAGAAGCCTCAGAAGCCTCCTGAATGTATGTAATGGGGTAGATATGGACCTGCAACCTAAAATGTAAAGCTCTAGAATATTCCTTAACAAGGTTCTCTGCATTTGCAGAATGCATATCTGTAAACATACAGGTGATCATTTGAGCAGCCAGTTACAAAGTAAGCAGCCTATTCTGTTGAATTTGAACCAGACTATGAAAGCTTCCTAAAATGTGGTTTGTATCACTTTATTGACCTGCTAGAGCAGTTCTTAAGTTCTTTGCCTTTAAAAGCTCTGATACTGTGTCTGAACTTGGACATAGTAATCTAAATAAAATAGCAAGGAACAGAAAGAAGTAAAACAGAAAATCATTTTGGGAACATAACTTAATTTGAAAAACTTTAATGTTTTTTGTAGCCTCTGCGTCGGCCAGATTCATCAGATGACCGTTATGTAATGACTAAACATGCAGCTATCTATCCAACTGAAGAGGAACTGCAGGCAGTCCAAAAGATAGTTTCTATCACTGAGCGTGCACTGAAACTTGTGTCTGATAATATGACTGACAATGAAAAAGGCAAGAAGGAAGGAGATGATAAAAAAGAGGGCAATAAAGACAGGTATATTTTGTTGTCATTGTATTTTATCAGTTTTCATGTTTGGAAAGAGTAAGACAGAAGTGCAGCCATGATTTAACCTTTACTTTGTGCCATCCTCTTCAATTCCCTGTTTGTTTAGTGTGAGCTCATCATTGGAGCTCTTGGTTAGTGTGGTCTTCAAAGTCTTTGCATCAAAATTCTGATTTCTTTGATCAGAGTAATTAATCTCTTGATATTTATTAGTGAGATAATTTTCACTAGTCATGTTTTCTCCAGAAACCATCGTCCCTCAATCAACTGTCCTTTGCATAAAATGAAAAGGTATTCCAGTAGCGTAATGTATTCAACATTTCAGGTTGCCTTTTCTTGGCTGGGCCTTGCTAAAGGTGTAGAAAAACTCACCCCTAAGCCCTACCTAATGCCAGAAATTTCTGTTAACTTGCTAAACTTGTCACCACTGCATCTGAATTAACTGGCTCTTTTCTGCAAAACTGTGCTTTTGGCATGAATGTAGAATTTGGTGGGAAGTTTGGGACAGAAAATAGTATTTCATTACATTTCTTTACAATTCTAGTAATAGAATCTGCAGTCATCCAGTTAAGCTGGATGCAGAAGATTCATGGTGATAAAAGGAGTTAATTTCACACACTACATAGTTAAATTATAAAATGCACTACCTTAAGCTGTAGTGATGGCCACCAATAGGAGCAGCTTTAGAGGGAAATTGGACAAAGTTATGGCAGATAAGACTGTTAATGATGAGGAAGACAACTGCCTGCAGAGACAGTTTGCCAGTTGTTTGGGAAGCAAATGCTAGATGATGCTGTGGCTCCTGTTTTTGGGCATGCTTTCAGCTTTTGATTGTCCACTGTGAATTGGAATTAGAATGCTCAGTGAGTTGGACCTTTGATCCGATCCAGTAGGCCTGTTATGTTTTTAATAGTGCTAGATTCTACACTGAGGTGCACATTTAGAACCACACAACACTTAATGACCTGATAATTTTCTTAGAAGGATGATTACAGTTTGAAATACCTGTTTTTCAAAGAGGTATATTTTTTCCACAGAGCTTTGAAAGGAGTGTTACGAGTTGGAGTGTTGGCTAAGGGATTGCTTCTCCGAGGGGACCGAAATGTCAACCTTGTCTTGCTATGTGCTGAGAAACCTACTAAGACGTTGCTGAGTCGCATTGCTGAAAGTCTGCCCAAACAACTTTCTGTATGTATGGCCTTGAACTTTGGTCTGTAGTTTGTAAAGATTAAAACAGGGTTCTACCAAGTAAAGTAAATCCTAATTTACTTTAAAGTATGTGGATAAGGGATGAACTACTTTCTGAATACAAGTGGGGATTTGCAACATAATTATTTCAGCATTTCCTCAGCTTTGTAAAGGAGCGCTCTTAGAGCTACAACCAGCCTGGGAAGGGAGAGATGTAACACTCTTTGGGACAGCATGAGGAAGGTTTTAACCTCAGAATGCTCATTTGCTGAATCCCTCCCTCTCTCATAACGATAAATTTCTAGGGTTTCAAGCAGAGCATTCTTATCATCCAGGGTAGAGATCATTTTTGACACCCCTGAGAGAGGCTGGGAGGAAAATCCACCTGTCATTTGGTGTTCTCTGAAGAATCTTGACTGCTCTGATCTAATTAATACTTTGGAAACATGAAAACTGACCATCAAAGGTCAGTTGTTTGCCATGTGCTGGGCCACTCACACTATGCTGGCTTGTTCTTTTGTCTCCATTTTTAGCAATTAGCTTCTCTGCCTTTCTTGAGTTGGGTCGAAATATCCAAGGGACTAGGGGCAAAGGAATCAGTTCTTTGTGTTTGCTCATGATGCATGTTAATGCCTTCCCTTGACAAACAAAAGAGAGAGTGAGGATGTGGTCGTATTTAACAAGGCATTAGCACCTCCCCTGCCTCACCTCCAAAGTGTGTCAGCTGGAAAGCAGCTTCCTTGAAAGCAATGGGATGGGAAGGATTCCAAAAAACCTGCTGGGATAAAAGAAGAGGGGTAGGGGGTGGACAGCAACCTTCTGGCTTAGGTCTTCAGCCCCATTTAAGTGTTTGTTTCAAAGAGCACATGCACACATACCAAACCACCTTTGACTGCTGGGGGAAAAGGTGGTCCGCTCATTAAAAAGTTCAGACACTTGTGAAGGCAAGGTTTATGCTTGTTTCACCACTAGTTTAGAACCATGGACGTAAAGGCCGATCATATTTACTGAAAAAAGTTTCATATGCCTGGGTCCAGTCTGTCTAGAAAAGGAATACAACAGGCAAAATTGCCCTGCCAGCATGGCCGGTCAGTATAATGGCTGGAAGATGCTGGAGGTTGTAGATGACAGTGAAGTTAATTTTCAGGCACATATGGTTAGGACTGTGGTGTTAGGCTGTATGGCACACTTTCCTAGGAATAAACCATGCTGAATAAAATGAACATCACACCCTATAGAACAGAGTGAAGCTTACTTCCAAGCTGTCAGTGCACACTTGTTCAATATCAGTGTGTGTTTACTCAAGTGAACTTCCCTCTGCATGATTACTCAGAAGTAATTCTCCCTGAGGTCAGTTAGACTTAGTGCTAGGTATGTGTACACAGGAGTATAGGCCTCAACTATCTTGAAATCAAAACAGGTTTAATTAGAGGTGAAATTCTATCAAAAATTGCTATGGGTTCAGATGTTGTCCTATGCAGAGCTGCGTAGAAAGAGTGGGGGGAATCTTGTTAGCATTATTTGGTTATGCTGGCTACAGTCAATGGGAGATGTAGACCAGGAACATCTGGAGGGTCACAATAAACTATCTCAGTTCCAATGAATTGGCCTGGGGATTCAAATTTTAGTCTTCCAGAGTCCTAGTCCAACACACTGGCAATTATGCCATGCTGATATATCACCTTAATTTCACTTGAGTGTCCTTCTAGATAAGCTGCATAGCATTACTCTACAATCTAAATGAGAAGAATCTTGTTGTGAACTATTATTTTATAATAATAATGAGGAGGGGGAGAGGAGGAAGAAATACTGTGTTTCTAGCTTTTGACTAGCAACATGGTGTTCTAAAAATAACAGCTTTAAACTAATTTCATTTTCGTATATGAATTCCCCCCAGTAGGAATTCCCTCGTTCTCTTCCTAAATGTACTGGGGTTTTGCAATGTGTAACTTTCTTGATTACTTAACTAATCTTGGTCTCAATACTGCCTTGGGTCCCACTCAGGGAGAAAGGCAGCATACAAATAGAATGAATGAATGAATGAATGAATGAATAGATACATAAATACATTTGGTGGAGATCTTCCTTCCATATTGCAAGCCCTCTTTTTATTCTGGATTCTAAAGGTCATGGTTTCCTGTGCATATCACCCTGATAGTAAGCACCACTGGGACTGTCTTGATAACTTAAGATGCATAGGATCAAGCTGCACAAGACTACCCATGGGCAATTAGGTTCCTTTTTTAAAAAAACTAACCCTTTAATTACTGAACAGGCCACAGCCCTTAGTAAATTTAAAGAGGTTGCCAAGCTTCTGAAAGATGTTGCTTTCACATTCTAGCTTTCCTTCTAGAATAAGACTTGGAGAATGAAAAAGGAAAGGGTTAAGTCATAGACACTGAGAATTTAACAAAGAAAAGAACAGGAAAAAGGAGTGGAGTTGCTACTTTGCCTGACTGCTCTTTAATTATGGCTGCTTAGACAGCAGCAGTTGTGTGCGTGTGCACATGCGCACATGTGCTTTGTGTGCAGGCTTGCACTGTCCCTCAGTTCTGGCCTCGTGTGTGCATAGCAGCAGGAGCTTGGCAATGTATCTTGGCTGTTGAGGTTGCGGAGCATACACTGTCAGCTGGTGAGCAGAGAAGTCATTCAGGCAGTGCTGTACCTAAAATATTTGACAGGTGCCTGCACCGGGGCAGGCCACACTCACTATTCTACCCTTCCTACACCATTTTCCTCAGTTCTGTCTCACTCTCTGTCTCACACATGCACGCATACACACACATGCTCTATCCAGCTGATAACACTCAACAGTCCATGAATCTTGGAGCAGAACAGTTTTCTTTTCACAGTGTTAGCTTCAGTTCTTTTTTAAATTACTTTTTCTTTATAAATAAATTCTCCATATGACCTCATTTCATTTCCAAACTGCCATGCATATGACTGCCCAGATTCTGAATTAGGGTAATTAATCAGGTTTTCCATGAAAAGTTCTTTCCCTTAACTATTAGGTACCCATATTAGTGCACAAAAAAAATTAATGTTTGAATGAAAAGGAACACTTTTCTGTTATGATATTGCAACTGTCCTTATTGTACTCTACCTGTGTCAGTTATAATTACAATTAAGTTACAATTACACATCATACCAGTTTAATTAACTAAATAATATTTTGTCTAATTTATACCTTGAAAGTATATAGGAAGATAAAATATTCTGCCATAGAATTAAAACAACATCTAAATCAAAGTGCAAAGGCTTTTCTCAGTGTAATACTTGTGGACTGCATCTGAAAGAACTCTGTGAACCTTTGTACATATTTCCATTAGATTGATAATTGATCAAGGTCCTGTCTATGAGCAAACAGTGATCTCAGTTTTACATTTAGGAGTGGTTAGATTGGAATTGGATTGACTTTTAGGAAGCAATAGAAAATTGCAACTGAAGCAACAGAAGACCTGCTTCAGAACTAATTAGATTTAACATAGGAATTGTTGTGATAGGCTATTTATCAAAAAAGGGACAACACTCTACAAAAAGTCCTATGAAACCCAAAACACTGAACACATTTATTGTGAGTTTACATTTTGTGGCGTAGGACCAAACTACACTTTCTATAGGGGATTAGCAATTGGATCTCTTAACACAAGATTCTTCTAAAAGCAGGTGCTGTAGCCCCCAGTTTGGACAGGGGCCCATCTCCATTCTTCATTCCCGTGTCATGGCCTTGATGCACACTGCATCCCTTTGTTTCCCATTCCTTTGTAGCTCATATTAAGAAGGCACAATATTTATATATTTGTATGTTTATCTCTCCAAAACTGTAGCAGTTCATATTGTGTATATGATCTGGATCAGGAAATCCCTTCAGTGCAAAGAGATTAGAGTTAGAATCCCTCCTAAAACCTGAAGCCAAATGGGGAAGACTACTTCTGGAAGAAATAAATAATATCTACTTTGGTGTTTAGAGTCCTAGATACCTAAGTATCAGTGAGGAAGGGAACAAGGTGGCTGAAAACAGAATAGACGACAGTTGTTTTTCAGTCCTGACTAGAGCCTGCAGTAATTCAAGATTCAGTCCCACTTTACTGTGTCTTGCTCCACTTGAAGACAGAGTTCATAAGGTCCCACTGAATTTCCAGCTGCTAAGTGTTAAATCTCCACATATTTAAGAACTGTTGTCTTTTGTTTATGAAACATTTAACAGACACTTTATATTTTCCCTTGTTTAGGTAATAAGTCCTGAGAAATATGACATAAAGTGTGCTGTACAAGAAGCAGCAATCATCTTGAATTCATGTGTGGAACCAAAAATGCAAGTGACTATCACATTGACGTCACCAGTGATTCGAGAAGAGAACATGAGGGATGGAGGTTCGAAATCTGTTAAAAGATGTTCTGTTTCAGTTGACTTGAACATTCCTACTGGTCTAAGGTGGCATAAAGTCCTGGAAGGCAACATGCTGGCATATCATATATACTTAATGGAAATTCAGTCATCGGCTAGTCTTGTATGAGTATATTTTCCCAAAACATTTAGTTCTTATTTTAGACTCATGCATTACAACCAACAACCTCAGATTTCTGGAAAAGATTTGTTTTAAGTATTAAAAAAAACTAGTAAATGTTTTCTGGCAGGTACCTAAGTGGTGATTATAAAGACGTACTCTTCCCTTAAGAGGAAATTGCATCAGGAAATTATATTGTATCTGAAACTGTATCAGTCTTTCTGTCACCTATTTGGCTTCGCTTGACATAATCTATATGCAGTTGATTTTCAAGTTCCAAGTGATTCTGTCCACTTGGAGCAAAATGTGCATTTTTCCCAGTTTTTTGAGGTTGGATTCTGGTCTGGAGCACAACACACACGGCTCCTGGTACTGATCAGAGTGTTTCATTGAACAGTACATGTGCAGTGTGTATTATAGCAAAGAGGTAGCTTGAGGGCAGCTCAAGTAGATGAGCTTTAAAACTCATTCGTATTTATGATCTGTGCAATCCTACTGGTGCCAGCAGTGTTGCTTTAGGATCTCTTTTGTAATACTTTTGAAAGCTACACACGTTTTAAGCCAGCAAGCATGATATTTTAATGTCTGCAATATGTTGGCTCTACTTCTGGGTCAGATAAAATGAACTTTGTTTTCTTTCATGTGTTATGCAAGAAGGCACACCATGATGTTGCTGGGCTAGGATCCTCTGGGCACTGAATATGAGACTTTGTTAAAGTTGTTGATAGCGAGAAGAAAAAGTGTGTGTGTGTGTGTGTGTACATCTACATACAGCCATAGAATGAGTTTTCAGAATTATGCCTTTGTTAGCTAAGCAATTGCTTGAATTTTGTTTACAATTAATTTAGTGTAATTAACTTTGAAGCAAACTTTGTCAAAAAGTATCTGTTTAAAGAAAACAAAGCTTTAAGATCAGGCAAAAGTACATAAGATCTTTTCCTGGGATGTATTGTTCTGTGTGCACTGACTTTTACATAAGGCTTTCAAGTCTTGATATGTAATACATTACTTTTGCTTTGTTGCCAACTATTTTGTGTATTAATATAGCTTCACTAAAGAACAAACTTGGATTTGGTTATTCACAGCTTTTAAAGATTTGGCAGACAAAAAAGAAACATTAATAGAAGATTGCTCATTACTTTAAAAATCAAGCTTAGTGTTTTTCATTGTGGCAAAACAAATTAATTTTATCATCACTGGAGCTTTTGAACTCTGGAAAAATTGGACCTCTCTCTTCAAAAGAAAACAAAGCTCTATTTTTGTCTGACCCAAACTTGATTAGAGTTATGATTCTAAGTTTGATTGACTTGCTAAGTATTACATTGAGGGAAGCAAAGCTTTTATTTCAAATAATTTCCCCAAGACACTGAGCAGTTTAAAGTAAAATGCCAAAATGTTTGCCTATGAAATATGTGGTGTTAAACTGCAGATTTGCAGTTAACAAAGCTTTATAATCGTTTATTCCCAAAATGGTAAAATTGCTCTTAATTTTTAAAAAATGGCTCTTATTACAACTTACAGTGCTCGGTGTCTTAACTTGGTTGATGGAATCT
The DNA here is from genome assembly GCA_948474755.1 of Ctenosaura bakeri. Lineage (NCBI taxonomy): Eukaryota > Metazoa > Chordata > Lepidosauria > Squamata > Iguanidae > Ctenosaura > Ctenosaura bakeri. The sequence continues at coordinate 208,159 of CAOLHI010000757.1, read as the reverse complement.
TAGCTGGCTTTTGGGAATTGAATTTAGGTGGCAAGGAAGGCTTTGCTGGACAAACCCAATTTTACGTAAATGTATTTTCATTTCACGGTGGAATTAAATGATATAATAGTCCTGTGTAATCCTGCTTGCTTACACACTGTGTAACAGTGTTCATAAACTGAAGGGATGGGGAAACAAGAAGGTAAACACAAAACTGTGTTAACTGCGTAGGAATTTTGCCTCACAGTTTTGTGCACTGAACAGTAATTTTTACTGCATTTACTCTCGCTATAATAGTAAAGATGTGCTAACTGGTGCTGTGGAACATATTTCTTCAGCAAAGTGTATCTCTGTATATGTTTTTTATCCTTAGCTTATTAGCCCCGGTCCAAAGCCTTCTAACAGAGACAATTGAATCCTGTCAGGGATTGCTGCCAAGACATCGGAAGGATTTTTGACCAAGGTTTTCTAAAGCTCAGTGTCACACCTGCCATATTTGAACAAAGAGGGGGTTTGGTTGCATAGTCCTAGCATTTACTGTTACTTTTGTGTTTTGTCTTTTTCCTTCTTGTCTTTGTCTCTTTCTTTCTCTAGAATTAAGCAGTGTTCACACTACCTTTGAAATAGTTGACTGAGTAAACCTGAATTTGCACCTGGAATTTAAAGAGCATGGCATACCTGTTGACTCTGTAGTAATGAAATAGTGTGGACACAGCATGTCTCATTGAAGATTAACCCCTTATTTTTAGATTGCAGGGAAAATAATCTGTTCTTTTTATTTTTAAAAAAGCAACAATGGTATAGCTGACAAGCCATTGGGATTTGGTTCATTTATTTAGTAGTAGTTCTAAGGGGTTAATCAACTTGGAGTCTTTAAATTAGATGCAAAAATCCACATATACCTTAGCTTCTTTAATGGATATCCAGCCCAGATGTCTTCCCAGTTTCTATAGCTGCTTTAACATCTGCTGATGGCTTCAAGTTTCAGGGTTGATTCATTACGGATATGATCCATCTACTGAGGTCAATGGCAAACCACTCACTAATTTTAATGGATCTGACTCACATAATGCAATTTACAAATTATACATGAGTCAATTTTGATCATTGCTTCTATAGAAATTAATGTAGTACCATTAATTTTTTAAATAAAATTAAATGATAAAGAATCTGGAGTCATTAAAACTATTGGTTTGCATATATTTTTGGTGTCAGACAGAGAACTTTCCTCCTGTAAGCTTTATTAAATAGAATAAAACCTCCCTATTTTGTTACTGCTGTTAACTTACCTGCATCAGTTATCAAACCTACTGCTGACTTTGGCCTCAGTTGAACCCTTTTTCCTTAAATGTTGTTCACTTGATATATCTATATTCTAATTGTCTTCTTTCATTTGTTTCTAAAACTCTTACTGGTGTGACTCATTTTTCACTTTGCTGTATCGGTATAATCACATAAAAGTCACCAAAAAATTATGTAAATCCCATGGTGAAACATTTTAATAAGATTCATAAATCCCACTCATGAAATATTCATAAAAATGAATTTTCTGTGATAGGTGAACAAGACAGACATAGCAATGGAAAGCTGTGGTACACAGATCAAGTGTAACATGGATTCAGGCTAGTGTATTTTTCTTGACCTGTTACTCTTTACTGATCAAATAACCTTCTAGCCTGATCCATTAATTCCTTGGCTTGTGTTCTTTTCCGAATTGGTGTGTTTCATGAGTCTTCGATTGGCTGTTACTACTGTGTTTCCTTACATTAGAATACATTTTAATGTTCACTTCCATGTACTGAGTAAATCGGACCAAATTTCATGACTTCATTCTTGTGGAATTTATTTATTGTAACAACAAATTTAATTGAGCAGAAAATAAAAACTAACTAGAACTATTCTCTGCTGATGTTCACCAGTTATAGAATCAGACCTAGTTAAAATAAACTGCAAATGTTATACCCACCCCATACTTGATGCAATCACTATAATTCTCAAAATCCTTGTCAGAAAATATTAATTTACCAGATGCAGTTGTTTTTCCTTCTTCCATGCTGCTTTTGCTTCTGTTGTTCATGGTTCTGGATTTTCCTTTATTTCTTCTCTTATTGAGACCATTTCTTCTAGTTTTTTCTTCTATCTGGATGAAATTGGGATGGATATACATAGCATACATATAGATGCAGTGGTAGTCTGGAGAATGAGAAGTATGAAAATATATAGAAATTTACATAGTATTTCACATTCCTTCAGAATTCATAAAACCAACAAATCTGAACTGGTTTTATAAATATATTTTTATCTTACATTATTGTGAGGTACACTAGTACATCATGGGTTTTGAGTGCCCAAGAAGAATTTTGACCCATTAGTAAGGATTCCTATCTAAGATAGCACATGGCCATTTTAAGTTGTTCCAACAAACACAGGGCACAATCCACTGGGAAGTTCTCCTGAACAAGTTTCATTAAAATGAATGGGAGCTGGATTAAAAAAAAAACTATTTATTTTAGTGAGGCTTGCAGAGGAGAACTTCACAATAGATTTTGCTTATAGTTTGTTGTAACTTTTGCTTCATTCAAGTGGATTTTTGTGTTCCTTCTGTCTTGTGTTTTCTGTGCTGGTGCACTGTGTCCAACCATTCTTCCTTAAACTTTTTAATTTTAGGGGAAATTCATTTTTTCCAGAGGAAGTTTTTAAGAGATAAGCATAAAAATAAGATTAAGAGCTAACCTTGTATTATGCTCTTGATTATATTTCATATTGGACTCAATGATTTTATATACATTAAGGGAGATTGTTCAATATTAATTCATGGGAGACAGGGAATACAATATAAATGGCATGTGTGACATGGAAGCTATTTTAAGGAAGTATCTTGCTCACCTGGTCAAACACCCATTCCTCACTGCATTTTGCCAATTCAATCCATTTTAGATGTAACCTCGGGTATGGTGAAAGACCCACCGGACGTCTTGGACAGGCAAAAATGCCTTGACGCTCTGGCTGCTCTACGCCACGCTAAGTGGTTCCAGGTTCGGAACATCATTTTACTTTCTTCTTGTAGCCTTATGAGAGAGAGTAGTTTGACTTGTTCAGTTGGATGTTGAACTATGTGGGGGGAAAAATCAAGGTTGCCCATAGTAAATACATATGTGCACATAAATAAATTAAATAACTAGGGGAAAATTAATTCATCTTGGAAGACCTCTGGAGAAGAACTGCTTTATGCAGTTCTTGCCAATTTGACATCAGTGTTTTTTTTCTGGCCATTGTGATAGCTAAATTAAAAGTTTAACTTTCTTTGGGGGAATCGTATGTTTTTGTATTTGTAATGTGTTCCATAAGGCTGCAGGGTAACTTTGCTTTAAATAACAGAATGCGTGTTTAAAGCTTTGTGTTCTAGTTGTAAGACTTTTACTCTTTATTTCTTTAAGCTCATTAAGTGTAGGGAATGAAAGGTGAGAAACTGTTTGGTATAGTGACTTTGCATTCCAGCAAAGGCACAAGAAAGCAACCAAACAGATTCCCATAGCCTTTCAGTCTCTCTACTTGTTAGCTCTTTACTTTTGTATTTCTATTATAGGAAGATCATTGTACTTGTTGTTAAAAGTAAACCATAGGTCAAAGTGTGCAGGATTTCAAGGGATATTGGTCTTGTATAACCTGTGCACCTTGACTTGTTAAGTTACTAACCTTGGCATAAAATGCTTCTGTAAATGGCAGCTCCTGGAATGTTATCAGGTGGTTTATTTCTTTTCTTTGTCTGAGCTTCCATTGAACAGTGGTGTTTTAGCTTTTCTAAGAGCCCTCTTCTTTGATTGTGCCAGGATTGATTAACTTGATTTTGTATTGCTCTCAAGGCTAGAGCTAATGGTCTGCAGTCCTGTGTCATTATCATACGTATTCTTCGTGATCTCTGTCAGCGAGTTCCCACTTGGTCTGACTTTCCAAGCTGGGTAAGTAGCCATGCGCAGGCTGTTAAAAGTGACATGTCAAATGCAGCCCACCTTACTTCTCTAACTGAACTTCATTTGTCTTCAGAAAGGACCCATAAAATCAAGACAAAGCAACATATTTCTAAACATGTTTTCTCTTTTAAAAAATGTGTGTGTATGTGTGTGAGTGTGTGAGGGAGGGGGTAAGAGAGAGAGCGAGAGAGAGATCTTCCAAGAATTGTGTATTAAATATTCCAGGATGTCACTGCACTTTTGGGAATATGTTACTTAACACATAAGTACCTGTCAGGCTGCGTGATGCTTCATACTGTAAAGCAAATGGGAGTTGAAACTGCTAAGGAAATGACAGTATAAAACAGCATAATTTGTGAAGTTGATTCCAAAAAGACCCTACTGTCTGCATGACACATTTTTTTCTCTTGTCAGTACCCCCACATCTATCCTAAAAAGAAATGTCTAGACTTAAAGAGAATTGATAAGCTATTTTGCCATTCTGCTTTTCATATGCGCAATTGTATGCATCAGGGTATAGTGCAGAATGTGAGGAGCCCCATTCAAGCTTGCACAGAGGTACCCCACGTGTGCCTGAAAATATACAGCCGTTGTTCAGGCACCCATTCACAAAACAACATTCTTTATACCTATCAAGCTGATCCTGAAAATCTTTCCTCTATTTAGAAACACACATACACACACATCCTGAATAAAAGATTCATGGAGTTGCCACCATCAGCATTATATTTAATATAAAACACAGGCTCTTCATTGCATGTTAAAAATAGTATTATTGGAAATTTCATGAATGTTGGCAAGCCTTGGTAGGTGGCCATTTCCTATAATTGCCATTGATCTCATCCCACCCATAAGTTCTCTGGCATGTGTAGAAAATTTAAGAGATCAGAGTGTGAGTTCCTCATTTTACATGTCACATCAGACACACTGAAGTAGCGAGTATTCCTCTGGCTGCTCTGAATGTCTTCAGAACCTAGCATGAAGTGACCAGCCTTTCACTTTCATCCAGTAGGACCCTCCACTCTCTAGAGAATGGAAAGGGCTGGATTTCCTCTTTTGTACTAAGCAATCACGGACGAGTGGCTAATAGAAAAATTGTGGCAAAAGAAATTTCCCCAACTCACTCTGCTTTTCTCTGTGTATCCTCCCTACCCACCAGACCTGCTCTTGATCTGGAGGGACTGTGCGATAGAGTGGTAGTTGGCACTGGGAAGCACATGGGGTGGGGAGGAATGTGGGTAGCTGAAAATAACTGGCCTCCATCCACCAACAACACCTCATGTTCTATGTGGGTCTGAAGACTGTTTATAGCTCTTGAACTCCCCATATGCCTTCTACGCACAAGGGGAAAAGAGAGAGAGAATAGCTGTTCCTGGACAAGACACTGCCCCTGCAACTTGTGCCTCCCACCCACCCCCCAGTGATTTTTACAAAATTGGAGATAGACTACAAGCCATTTTTTTTGTTTTAAGGGCTATTGCAGCACAGAGTGGGTCTTCAGACTGGACAGTTCACTTCTAGTCTTCTGTTGCTTGCTCACCCATGATTTTTAGGTTTAACACATACTATAGCATGAAAGAATACTGGACTCTGTCATAGTCTTCACTAAAGTAAACATGATAGTATGAATGAATACAAGAATTTGAATACTTTCTGTATGATAGGGCCTTTAAAAATTCTTTATTAGTTGAAGCTTCTCTGAAGCATTGAGGTTATTAGACAACCATACCCAAGGCACTATTGTGTGTCACCTATGAGCTCTTGGTAAAATCCTACACTTCATGTTTTAAATGTGTAAAGAGTGGTATATCTTTACTACTTATTATTTTATTTAGGCAATGGAATTACTAGTAGAGAAGGCAATTAGCAGTGCTACTGGACCACAAAGCCCAGGTGATGCCTTAAGAAGAGTGTTTGAGTGTATATCTTCAGGAATTATCCTTAAAGGCAAGTTAAAGTCTTCAGTTATGAAATGAATATTTTTTCATCTAAATGTTCACATAGTTCAAATACTCTTTTGTTGTATTATAAAAATAGTAAAATTATTAATAATTAATTAGTAAAAATGTTACTCTTTTTGTTATAGGAGGTCCTGGACTTCTGGATCCTTGTGAAAAAGATCCTTTTGATACACTTGCATTAATGACAGATCAGCAACGAGAAGATATTACTTCAAGTGCACAGGTGACTAAAAGTTCTGGTTAAAACAACTAAATGTTCTGTATTTCTTACACAGAAATAGTTAAGAGGCACAAGCTTCAGGGGCAAAACTTGAGCTGAAAAGAGAATGTGTAGCTTGTACTGTAATATTTAATGCTCCTTTTGGAGTAAAGGGAACATAGTGTGGAGGGTTTTTTTGTTTTGTTTTTGCCAATTTTATATGTTACTTATTTTATAAATTAATGCTTTTCAACTAAAAAGACCTGGAGTGACTTAATGAAAAGAAAGGTTATAGTAAGTTAATAAGAAATATAATCTAGACTTTTGGAAGTATCATACTAAACATGTTCTTTGATTTGAAATTTATTTATTCATTTATTCTACCTTCTTTGCTACCAGTTTGCACTGAGACTTCTTGCATTCCGTCAAATACACAAAGTTCTAGGCATGGATCCTTTGCCCCAAATGAACCAACGTTTCAATATCCACAACAATCGTAAAAGGAGAAGGGACAGCGATGGAGTTGATGGATTTGAAGCAGAGGGGAAAAAAGACAAGAAGGACTATGATAACTTTTAAACAAAAACTGTGTGTGTATTCAGTGATAACTAGAAAGGAGATAACGGAAGCTCTTTGTCAGATTTCTTTTCTTAATGTCTAAATACATCCCAGAAAGTTAGAAAAATTACTTTTGTGTGGCATTCACACCATTTTTAAAGGATGTGCAGACTAATTATGATGGAAAGAGTTTGCAAATGGAAACGGTGTTCCAATTTTTTTTAACCTGCTCCTTATTGTTTAGATTCTAACACATAACTCTTGTGTTCTGTTATTTTTGTTAACTGGTACACTGTGTACTTAAATTGTACTGTATTTAATACAGAGTTATGTGCTTCAGTTTCTTTGTGTATTTTGCTATTCAATTTAGAATATTAGTTACCTTTGACACTAGCTGTAAGTTGCTTTGTATTAAAATGGTAATATAATCCCTCCTTTGCTTACTATTTTGTAGCAGAACACTTTTTTTGTAAAGTGGAGCTACAAGATTATTTCTCCTAAATGTGAAACATTAACACACTCTTAACCTGCTGTTTAAGTGCTTTCAGTTAAATGTTACTGCCAATTCCATGGCATTTGTCTCTCTAGTGATACAATGGTGTAATTAAGACAGATTTGTGTTATTCTAATCAGGTTTGTTGTTGCGCGATATAAATGCTTACTGTATACGGTATGGACTTGCAGCAGTTTTAGCAATTGCATAATTAATCAAAATTGCATGACTTTGTTTTTAATAGAAGGGCTTTTAAAAAGTATTGTTTTAGGTTTCATGCCTAGATCTTTGCTTGATTTTGACATAGCAAGGCCAAAAAATAACTTTCTGAAATTTTGTGTAAAGTGTAAGCAAGAGGGCATTTTCCCCATTTGGACGGAGTTTGCTAATTGTTTCCAGAGAGCTTTGTCAATATGGTATTAATGCCATTAGCTCATAATTAAAATAATAGTTCACCATATCAGTGCCTGTGAGATAGCTCCTTTTGCTTTTCCTGTACCAAATTATTCAGTGATTTTAATTTAAGTCTAAAACTTGAAGATAGATAACAGTATTTCTGATAAATTGAAGGCTGTAAAAGAAAATCACAGAAAATTATTTGTGGCCATGGTGTATGCTTATGTCTACTTCAACCAATTAAATATTATAGCAGTGGTGTAATTCAAGTCTACATCTGGCTGTTGATCTGTGCTCTGATACACAGGTGTGATTTGTTACAGCACTACAACCGAATACACAAATAAAGACTAAAATCTATCAAACAACTTAATGGTCATTGTATAGTGAGTGTATACATCTCACTTGGGTTGATAACTAGCTTTCAGTGAATCAGTTTAATCCTAAAACTTTTTGACGAATACAAAATTGCAACTTAGATTTCATAAATCAATCTGACCTTCCTTTGCCCAGTTTCTTAAAATTGTAATGCTCTGGCCCTCTTTAAATTTGTTATTGTTGCCAGTCCTTCAGGCTGTACTTATTTTAAAATGATTAAATTCTCAGATTGCAGGAAGGAACCATCCAGGAATGGATTAATCTCCTTTGCCACCAGGCCAGGCAAGGAATCACATGACCTAAATTTAACTTTGTTTTAATGTACAAAAAATCCCTGGCACTGCCACAGTACAGTATTGTCTCCTGTCTCTGCCCAAGTCAGACTGCTTTTGTTCCTCCTAATACTTACTTACTTTCAGTTCTGGTTGCCCTTAGCCATCTTTGCCTGGTTGATTGCTTTCTTAATGTCTTTTACATTCTGCTTGAACAAACAAAGTATTTTCCTATGCTATCACCTGTTGTTTTGCTCTACCCCTTTAGCAGCTGTGAGGAAAAAAACTTCCAACTCTTTGAACAAGGCCCAGAAGTCACTGGTCAGACACATCTGTTGATGATGCGAGAGTGATTTTTACATTCCTCTGGACTTGTTTGGTGCCAAGGTCGCAGATTCTTTCAGTTGCTGTCAATCCAATGCTTGTCTAGTTAGGAATTTCAGTCCCTCATCCCAAATATTACTGATCAAAGCACCTAAATATTTTTATCAATGGGATGTTCCTCAGATGAAGGTGAATTAGTATCCCCCTTGTCTGACTGCTAATGGCAACTCTGTGGGGTTTGCTAGGGAAGCCAACTGTGGCAAATGGAAGGTTTGGAGTTGTGGAGCAGGAGAAAAGCTGTTGCAACTATTTTAAATGGAGTAAACGATGAAAAAAAGGCAACAATGACAGAAAGAGCAGCAAATCCCAATTGCAGGGACTATTAGTTACAATGCTACCTTTTTCCCTAGAAACTCATTGGGGACTGACAGCCAATGTCTTATGGGACAGCACTGGTCCATGGACCACACCTTGAGTAACATTATTAAACTGTGCCCCAGAGCTTTTGGGGCACAGTTTAATACCTTCATCTTCCTAAACAGAAGCCCATGTTTCTATCTTAGCTTAGTACCATTGTGTTAATTAGAAAACCTTAAAGATCCCTTGCTTAGCATACCAGTATGTTATGGCATGTGAGGAAGCCAGCCTTTTAAACCCACACCTTGGGTCCCATTCTGGGAGGAAGATAGCATACAAAGGGATTGAAGGAATTAACATAGAGGACCCTACTGGCTTTGCTTCCCTGCTCTTATTTTTGTGTCTCCTTGTATTACTCACACTCACAGCATCTAAAGCACTATACAGTCTTCACAAGTGGAATAGCTACTAAGATGTATGTGGCTGTTGAATAGAAACCACTGAGATGACGATGACGACGATGATCGTTTGTTTGTTTGTTCATTCATATATTTATATCTTGTCTTTTCCCCAAAACTGTGATACAGCCCCCATCCTTGATTTTTTGTTAGTTTGGGGAATTCCCATTGGGATAAACAAATAGGAAAAAAGTATTCTAATTAGTCACCTTTTTTCCCCCTGCTCTTTGCATTTCATATATAACGTTACACATACATCTCTTTTGTTCTCTAGGGTTCTTACTATTCTTTATATATTCACTTCTGGTAGCTACTCCTGAATATTTTTACTGGTGGATTATTTGCAGTGAATATTGTTGCAGGCAGCAGGAAGAAATCCCTGTTAAATGTTTCACACAATATAATTTTAACTGCTCCAAACTGCAGCTTTTGGCACCTGCAGAAGCTCACTGTCTTCAATAGAACAGGAGGTGTTACTACCTTTCACAAATTTACTTTTTTGTGCTGCACCTTTAACCACTCCCTAGCAGCCGATTTACTAAGTGAAGGTATAAAGCTGATTTCATGGTCCAGGAAGTTTTGATGAGGCTTGTGGCACCATCAGCAGCTGAGGACTTTGAGTAAATTTTGTAGTTTTTTAAAGGCAGGAAAAAAAGCTCTGAGTCACTCACATAAATTATAAAAGCTATCCTCCCATACTCTACCTCCCCTCCGTTCTTCTGGGATTATGTCCTTCTGAAAAGTGAAGCAGAAAAGGGAGAAATCCCCCTGGCTTCCATTTCCAATCAGTGGTCTCATCTGTGTTTTTCTTTACTTTTGTTTTTTCTTCATTTCATCCAGAACAAGTTCTGGGTAATTTTCTAGAGGGGAAGGGGAGGGGAAGAGAAGTTCTGGACATAAATGAAGCCATTTCCACCCTACGCTGTTATAGTGCTATTATTCTACTTTCAACATCCTATGGAATCCTGGGGTTTGCAGTTTAAGGAGGCGCATTTGGAATTCTCAACCAGAGAGCTCTTTGGCTTCAATAAACGACAAACCCCAGAATTCCAGACGATGATGAAAGTGGAATAGTAGTACTATAACAGTGTAGGGCGGAAGTGGCCTGATTTTTGAAAGCAAACAAGATTAGTTTTTCCCCTCCTGTTCACTCAGTCCTTTGGAGAAAGTGGGTTCACACAGTTGTAAAAGAAGAAATCCAAGAGTTATTTCATCTGTTAGCTTCAGTGACACAGTAATGGAACGACAACTTTTAATAAAAATGTGTTAAGGACAGCTCACTTACACAATTCAGTGTATGATACGTTCCTCTTCCCACCTTTGTAACAAATTTCTTGGAGGGTGGGTTGGTATTTAAATAGTTTTCTTTACCAGTGAAGCTGGGTTTTATACAAAAGGGTGTATGTTTGTTCAGAAGTAAATCCTATAATGTTCCAGTGGAAGAAAGTGCATGAGATTGCAAGCCTCCCCCAAAAGTTCTGCAGTTCTGTATGCAGTTCTGGGTTGTTACCATAAAATAGTAAACATGATAAACTGACTATGGCAGACCCCCCCAACATGAGGAGCTTGGCAAGCCTGAGTAAATTCAGGTAATCACAGCTTTCAGATTGGTGGGGAGGGCAACTATGGAGGAAAAAAAACATGAAACCATAGGTTTGTCTGTTAAACAGGCAGTGAGGGCCAGGTAGATATAGAGATCCAGCAGGGTGTAGTGATTGGAATGCTGAACTAGGACTCTGGGGGACCACAGTTAGAATCCCCATTCGGCCATGGAACATTGTCACACCTTCAGAGGAAGGCAACTGCAACCCTCCACTGAGCCCTTTTTGTGAAGAAAACTAATAATTTCACCTTAGGATCACTGTAAGTCAGAACTACTCGAAAGCACACCCAAACAACAAAGAAATGGAAATAGGGACAGAGGCAGATAGGAATGGATTCAATCTGGAGGGGAACAGATAGAGACAGGACCAGTCAGGAATAGAGAAATGATAAGGGCTAAGAATAGGTAAGGACAAGTGAGAAATTTGATGGGAGCTCAGTGTGGGAAAAGTTCAGGGAGGTGTCTTGCTTTAACCTTGATATTACATCATGTGACATACAGAGCCAGCATCTAGCTAAATATTTAACTTGTTATACAATAAATCTTTACTGCTTCTATTTTCTACATTGCTGTCTGGATGATTCCATTTAAGAATTATTAAGGGCTGGTCACACATTACCACATCAAACCAACACATTCACTTGTCCATTATAAAGGTCACCTTGGGTCTCAAGAATCAGACCTACCAAGGAATTTGATGGCTAAAGGGGTCAGGTGAGAGAATAGCCCAAAGGCAGGAACTGTGAGGCCAATGTGGCCTCATGTTGGGGGTCTGCCATAGCCAGTTTATCATTTTTACTACTTTATGGTAACAACCCAGAACTGCATACAGAAAAGCAGATTGTTATTTTTGGGAGAGGTTTGCAATCCCATGTACTTTCTTCCACTGGAACATTATAGGATTTACTTCTGAACAAACATACATCCTTTTGCATAAAACCCAGCTTCACTGGTAAAGAAAACTATTTAAATACCAACCCACCCTCCAAGAAATTTGTTACAGAGGTGGGAAGAGGAACGCATCTTATTAAAATCCCAAACTGCTCTTGTTGGAGCCTTCCAAGAGGGGAAAATTCAGCGCAAGGGCTCTGAAGGTCCATAAGCCACACAAATAACTTTAAGGCCAATACTTCCACTCTCTTGTTCAGAAGCTGAGCACTAGTATTGAAGTTGAGGCATTTGCCCAGTGAGATCCTGATACAGTTTTTTTATAACGTGGGAAGACATCCTTCTGTCTGAGTCTCCCCCAACATAGCAAGGCAGCCTCTGTGGGACCAGCGCAAATCTTGCCTTACCTTCAATTGAACCCATCTCACTATTTAGCAATCTTATTTAAGCCACCCTTCTCTTTCCCATCTTCATAGTTTCTTTTAATTTCTTCCTATTTCCATGCCCCAAAATGTTCAGTTACTGTCCTTTTCCTCTCTCGTGTTTTTCTTTTATTTAAAACCATTGTGTGTTCCTCTGAGCAACTCTGCACATGTCTGTACATTGCAGAGAAGAGCAAGGGAATGCAGCATATTGTCACATTCAAGGTATTTTCCTTCAGTCCAGGACACAAAAGATGGATCAGCAACTCTGACAGGACAGAACCATAAAATCTGGATTCTCAGTCTCCTCCATGTAAAAAGAGGATTCCCCCCCCCGGCAACAGAATGAATTGAGTTATGCTCTCCCATACCCTCAGGTATCTTTGTGGCATTAGGGACATGGAAAACAACAGCACTGAAGACTGCATGTATTCAATGGGAACTGGTCCCATACCACCTATGTTGATAGACATTCCATACATCTAGAGTTCACTTCCTAGATGAAAATGTTGATCATCATCAAAAGGGAGCTAGAGAGGACTAACACAGCAAACAGATGAGTGGAAGTTCCAAATAACGTTATCTGGAAAGGTGGAAATCCTCATAGCATTTAAAACCACTTTCTCTTTCTACCACATAATGCCAGTTTAATATCAGCCCCCAACAAGAGAAGTAGGGAAGCTTCATCATACCCTATCGTCCAGTTCTGGCTCTGCCATGCCAGCTACAGAGACAAGCAAGCTACAGCTGTTGCCCTGTGCCTGCAAGCCAGAAGTGCTAGATAAGTCAGACTAGAAGGGTTAAGCAATCCAAGAAGAGTAAAGCCAGTCCAGGTAATACATGCTCAGTCTTGAAGGTTATCTGAGAAAAAGGAGACATGTAATAGCAATCCCTCAAATAATCTGAAGTCAATCCCTGGAAACAAGTAGTCATGACTTTAACAAACCTGATAAAGGAGGAACACATGGCCTGTAATTGATAGCCAGTCCCATGGATTAGGAATTGAAGAAATCCAAATGCTCATAAGAACTTTCATCAGCTTGGTGAATTGTTGTCTGCAACAAGAACTCCTCTCAGCCACTCGGGGATGTATAGCCACTTGATCTCAACATGGTTTATTGCTCAGTGTTTCCTATTTAAGCCTTTGCAAGAGGCACTGACTCTTTTGGTGCTGCTGTTTTTCTTGTGTTCATGCTACAGGTTACGGGGACATATCCATGGCATCCATCAGTTCTGAATAAGGTGGGGGCCCCTCTTTTGGAGGTCTTATCCACTGCACCTACCCTTAGCTTCTCACATCCTGAAAGGTAGCAGCCATTTCAAGCCAGAGGCTTCTCCAGGACTGACTCCACTTGTGTCAGATTCCACAAAGTGAGGCAAGACAACCACCATCTAGAGCAGTGGTTCTCAACCTTCCTAATGCCGTGACCCCTTAATACAGTTCCTCATGTTGTGGTGACCCCCAACCATAAAATCATTTTCGTTATTTTTATTTGTTTGTTTGTTTGTTTGTTTGTTATTTCCAACATCAAATAGATTGGAAACACTGCCCTAAATCACTGCTCTGGATAGACTTCTAATGCCTAAAAACTGGTAACCCTCCCCCCTTTTTTTAAACACAGAAAGCGTCCATCAATGCCAGAATTAAGGTAGTAGTTCTAGTTCTGAATGTTGGGTTTCCACAGTTCAAAAAGCCAGTCACTCCCAAAGGTAATGCCGAAACAGCCCACATTTTACACAAGGCGCAGGGAGGAAAGGACAGGAAGAGAGGAAAGATGGCATAAGCAGACGTGTTTTGTTTCACTCCCTCCCTTCCTCCCTCCCTTAAAGGGAGTGCAGACGCTGAACATACAAAAAGCGAGGAATGCAAGACAGTCAGGGCGAAGAACACAACACGTGCATGTGGCAAGCGCCAAGGGTCCACGCACAACAAAAGCAAGAGGAGAAAGTCATCCTGGCTATTTCTGCACTAGACTGTTATAGTGCTATTATTCCACTTTCATCATCCTATGGAATCCTGGGGTTTGCAGTTTGAACCCCAGTGCAGGGGTCTCAGAAGCACTGCTCCCATTGGCTGTGAGGCCACCTTCTTTTAAAAGGGGGGCAGGATTGAGGAGCGGCGACCCCTGTGAAATGGTCGTTCGACCCCCAAAGGGGTCCCAACCCCAGGTTGAGAACCACTGATCTAGAGAAAGAGTGGAAAGAGATCAAAATTAAACCAGAGAGAGTGCCATCTTGCCATCCAAGAGATTGTTGCTATTGTGTGCCTTCAAATTGTTTTCAACTTATGGTGACCCCAAGGCAAAGCAATCATGAGGTTTCCTGGGGCTGAGTGTGTGTGACATGTCCAAGGTCACCCAATGAGTTCCCATGGCCAAGTGGGAAATCAAATCTTGGTCTCCAGTGTTATAGTTCAACCTCAAACCACTACACCACTCTGGTTGTAAGAATTAAACAGCTATAAACTCAGCCTCCATTGTAAACAGTACTCTACCATATAAAAAAACTGAGGACACTGGGTATGGATTTCTCTCCCCACCCTTAGATTTTCAGGAGAATGCAAGACTCCTCACTCCTCTCTGATTAAGAGAAGGGGGATTAGCAGGGGAAGAAAGGGCCACCTTGTCACAGGACAATTCCTCTATGAGACTCTTTAATCAGGAGGACTTTCTTATTCAACTTAGTAAGGCTGGGAAAGTATTAATCTTCAGCTGTCCAGATCAGACAGCCAAACCTATAGAGTCTGAACAACCTCAAAAGTCAGAAGCAGTTTTCAGAAAGCCACTGAAAAAATCCCTTGAAGTTTCCTTTCTAAACAACTTAAGAAGCAGACTAAGGAGAAATGGGAAAAGCCTTATTTCTAGTAACACCTCAATTTCAAATAAAATAACAATTTTCCCTGAATTCGGTCCACATTCTGAGCTCCCTAAACCCTATTTGGATCTTTTCAGTTCCTTTCTTCCTAATGGCCCTACCTTATTTTCAACCTGGCCCTATCTCCATCTCAGCCTGGGCCTATCTAACCCTTTTACAGTCAAGCTTCAGGTCTTTATATTTATCCCCTATAGGCCCACCTTCACAGTATTCTGTGAGCTGTGATTAGCTGGCTCTACCCAGGCTTGCTCAGCTTCTTGCTTCACACAAGGCTTCGTTCAGCAGATCACATTCACAAGGAGGAAGTAAATCTAGAGGCAAATACCAGCAGGCACAATGCCAGGGAATCTTGCAGGGCAGAGATACTCCATGACTGGCAGGAAGCTTCATTGCACTCCATGTTGAACGTATGGGTTCTGAACACCATAAAACATGGCTGCCTCGTAGATTCCACAAAAACTTCCTCACAATATTTACATTACCTCCCCAATGGCATGGAGATCACATATGAACACCATGAACCAGCTAGTCACTTAACATCTACTCCACATAGGACCAACAGATGTGTGCCTTCCTCAGAAGAATTTTCATATTCTATATTGTTTATGCTGTGTAAGAAAAATAGCCAGAGAACAATGATACTGGATTTAAAGTGAGTATATCCATGTGACAGGAAAAAGAATTCAACAGGGAAAGAGTTCCAATCCTCCTGAAGGTCTTGTGCCCTGTTGATTTCCTGGCAATGCTATACCTCACCAAGACAGACTTGCACTGATTATCTCAAACACACCCTGGAAATTCCTGTATTTCATCTACCAGAGTCACCATTTCCAATTTGGAACCCTGAAATTTTGACCTGTCCTCCTCCCCCAGAGGGTTTACCAAAAATCACGGTAATGCTAGTGTCACACTTATGCAAATAGCTGGCCAAGTCAGTTTAATATCCTTGGTATGCTTACCAATTTTAATGTTCTTCACCCTGGATAGCATCCCATGGGCCAGGTTCCATGCTAGGGCCTGACAATTAGCCTTTTTCCTCAGCAAAAGAACATTGCCCAGAAATGTTACATTATATTTATCATTCCCTTCCCTGTCCCCCGCAGTAATAAAATCCTCCCTGAAGACTCTTGCAGTCTCTCCTGATAAAGAAGCAGTCCCAGAAAACTCTAAAGATTCAAGTCACCAGTGATGTCAGCCTGAGAGCTTGAGGAGTGATCTGTAGTTCCCTTCTGGGACAGAGAAGGCTATTATTATTACTGGTGGTTGGAATCTTTTTAGGGACTTATGCCCTTATAAGCAGACTAATGTTCAATACCATATTGCTCAATGCCATATTTTCTGCAAGGGGCTGCTTTTACAAAACTAATTGGGGCAGCTGGCAAAGTGTGCTACACCTGTGGTCTCATGTACAATGTGACCAATGCATGTCAGGCCACCAGCTTGAGCCTGATAGGACACTCTTGTTGTTATCTTGTCATGCATTTTCACAACTGGATCCCATCCCAGTAAAAAGGTGGGGTATACATCCAATAAATAAAGAAACAAGTTCACTAGCAGGGTTTCGTAGTGCCTCTGCTATGAGTATATATAAAGATATGCAATATAGATCATGATAATGGATTCCGTCATCCCTGTCATCATTATCTTCTTCTTCATCGTTGTCGTCATCATCTTACCTTTCCCTCAGTTTGGGACTTAAGGTGCCTTATAACAGATTAAAAAACAGTTTAAAAATCACAAAACACAAAAATCAAAAACTGATTAAACTATCAAACATTAAAACTGATTGAAAACAAAAAAAATTAAAGGGGAAAAAAAGGCACAACAACAAAAACTAGAAAGACCTGCACATCCTTTAGGTAAGGTGGGGCATGTACAATCAGTCTTCAAAGGCCTATCAAAACAAAAGGGTCTTCACCCGTTTGCAGAAAGAGAGTAGGGAGGGCATTGGTGTGGCTTCTGTAGGAAAGGAGTTCCAAAGCCACTGAGAAGGCCCTCTCCCATGTCCCACCAGCCGTACCTGCGAGGGTGAGAGAAGGGCCTCACTGGAAGCTCTCAAGAGATGGGCAGATTTGTAAGGGAGAATACAGTCCTTCAGATAACCTTGACTTGAGCCATATTCTGATATATTAACTATAGAATATTTCAGACACTGAGGTAGTGATGAAACCTTTGGCAAATCAAGCAACAATTAAGTATTTTAAGTTTGTGTGTGTGTGTGTGTGTGTAGGTACCTTCAATTTGCCTGTCATCTTCAAAATTTTCCCAAATTCTAGGAGATTTAGCATATGTTTTATTCACTTTGATCTTTATATTGGTGACAAAATTTCTCTCTATTTAACCAAAACCTGAGCTATTTTGGTAATCTAACTACAGGAAGCTGTTTCATTTGCTTTACTAGGTAGCTTAATAAATAATCTACTTTCAGACAAAGAGGCCATTTTCTACGAGGCAAAGGCTAGACTCCTAAGAAAACTATTGCAGTCCTATTATGCCGTGAGTGGGTGATAAAGAAAACAAGAAGCATTATTGCTCAAATTTGTCAGGCAACCACATTCAAAGCTATGACTTTTTGGAAGAGAAAAGGCATTCTGTACAAAATTAAACACAT
This sequence comes from Ctenosaura bakeri, assembly GCA_948474755.1. NCBI lineage: Eukaryota > Metazoa > Chordata > Lepidosauria > Squamata > Iguanidae > Ctenosaura > Ctenosaura bakeri. The sequence goes on along the minus strand of CAOLHI010000757.1, from coordinate 190,415 downwards.
GGTTTCATACATTCTAGGGCTCAGTCCTAATAACCTAAAATGCAGATTAGGCCTTATAATTGTGCTGCTACTGCTACTTTGGGCAAAGAGGAGCAGAGAAGTCTTCTGCCACAAAACTCATGCTATATTCTTGTTCTTTAAAATAGACTGGAATTAATTATGAAGACTATGCGTGGCATAGTGGTTTGACTGTTGGCCATTTCCGCACTAGAGCGTTATAGCGCTATGATTCCACTTTCAACATCTTATGGAATCCTGGGGTTTGCAGTTTTGGGAGGGGCCAAGTGGCCCCTCCCAAAACTGCAAACCCCAGGATCCCATAGGATGTTGAAAGTGGAATCATAGCGCTATAATGCTGTAGTGTGGAAATGGCCATTATGACTCTGGAGACTAGGGTTCATATCCCCACTTGGCCATTGGGTCTTAGCCAAGTCACATTCTCTCACCCTCAGAAGAACACAAGGACAAGCCCCCTCTGAAGAAATCTGGTCAAGAAACCCCTGTGATAAGTTTGCCTTAGAGTCGCCATAAGTCTGGAATTACTTCAAGGCACACAATGACTACATAATTCATTATGCATTACTAAAAAATATTACATAAAGTCAGTCCTTCATATTTATGGGTCTGACTTTCAAATTTCTCCGACCCCTGCCTCCTTTAACTCAAGCCTTTCTTTTCTAGGGGATTCTTCCCTCTTCAGCAGTTCTGACCAGGCTATACTGCTCTTTAAAAACCTGTTTCTTGTCCTTCTCCTCCATCAGCCGCTGTCTGGCCAGCTAAGGACTCCTTGCGGCCTGATTTCTCAGCACCACAAACACTTTCCCAATGCCCCTGCCGCCTAAGGAATGAGACTGCCAACCCACCTCCTTTCCTGACTTAGTTTGGACCCTGGGACTGGGAGCCTGTTCCCTTCACCATGCTTTGCCCCCCTTCCCATAGACACACACACACACAGAGACACATTTTGATATTTGCCATTTTCCCACTTTTGCAACTGTCCTGCACCTCTAACCCTAGAGCAGTGGTTCTCAACCTTCCTAATGCCGCGACCCCTTAATACAGTTCCTCATGTTGTGGTGACCCCCAACCATAAAATCATTTCCGTTATTATTTATTTATTTATTTGTTTATTATTTAATTAGTTGGTTATTTCAAACATCAAATAGATTGGAAACACTGCCCTAAATCACTGCTCTGGATAGACTTCTAATGCCTAAAAACTGGTAACCCTCCCCCCATTTTTAAGCACAGAAAGCGTCCATCAATGCCAGAATTAAGGCAGTAGTTCTAGTTCTGAATGTTGGGTTTCCACAGTTCAAAAAGCCAGTCACTCCCAAAGGCAATGCCAAAACAGCCCACATTTTACATGAGACGCAGAGAGGAAAGGACAGGGAGAGAGGAAGGATGGTGGTGGCATAAGCAGACGCGTTTTGTTTCCCCCCCACTTCCCTTAAAGGGAGTGCGGACGCTGAACATACAAAAAGTGAGGAATGCAAGACAGTCAGGGCAAAGAACACAACACGTGTGTGTGGCAAGCGCCAAGGGTCCACGCACAACAAAAGCGAGAGGAGAAAGTCATCTTGGCTATTTCTGCACTAGACTGTTCTAGCGCTATTATTCCACTTTCACCATCCTATGGAATCCTGGGGTTTGCAGTTTGAACTGGAACTGGAATGTGGAAATGGCCAAAGTCCACAGGACGGATCAGAGCAGCACTTTCGGGTCAAAAAAACAAACAAACAACCAACCAAGGAGCCTCGGGGGCTCTTGCTACACAAACCGAAGCCCTTGGCTGACGCCCCCTGCTCCTTTCCCGATTGAGTTCTTGGTCTCGGAGGGACCGATCTCCCCCGTCAGATGGCAGATCCGCCACAAGAAAGTTTCCCCCTTTGCCTGCTGGACCAAAGGTGACAGCCACACCCACAACTCCCATGGAGTGGTGTGCCCAGAATGAATGGGCGACCAGGCGATCACCGCTGCTGCAGCCCTGTCACTTTGGGAAGCAAGCGGAGCCCAGCTGCTCGCTCGCCCCAGCAAGCAACTCTGTTCGCCGGCATGAATGAGCGTGAGGCAAAGAGGGTAAGGGGACGGAGTCTTACCTCCCAGACGTCCCACCGCAGCGCCATAAACCCTGAATGGGAAGCCCTCTGTGTGTGTGTGTGTGTGTATGTGTGGTGTGGGCGTGAGCGTCCAAGCAGCGCCCAGCTGTTCACTCGCCCCGGCAAGCAACTCTGACTCTGCAAGCCGGCATGAAGGGGAAAGGGAACACTGAAGGGGAAGCCCTCCGTGTGTGTGTGTGTGTGTGTGTGTGGTGCAGGCCTGAGCATCCAAGCAACGCCTGGCTGCGCCCGGCTGCACGCCTCCTCTCCCCTCCCGCCAGCGTGGGGTCTTCTCTCCTCACCTCCGCCTTAACGCTCCGGCTCCAGCTCTCTCCTCTCGGTGTCCTCACCTCCTCCTTAACATTCAGACTCCTGCTCTCTCCTCCCGCTCTCCGCACCTCCAGCTCCACCTCCGGCTCCTCCAGTGCTTTCCCACCAGGCAGGGAAAGACGGGGAAACGTCCAGCATGCCTCCTCTCCCTTCCTCCCAGCGCAGGGGTCTCAGAAGCACTGCTCCCATTGGCTGTGAGGCCACCTTCTTTTAAAAGGGGGGGCAGGATTGAGGAGCGGCGACCCCTGTGAAATGGTCGTGCGACCCCCAAAGGGGTCCTGACCCCCAGGTTGAGAACCACTTCCCTAGAGGATGTGGAGAGCTAATTGTATGTAGCAGCTTTTCTGTCTCACTCATGGTCTATGTATTCTTAAAACCGTTGGTTGAGCGGGCTGAAATTTGGTATACAAACAGTCCAGAGCAAACCAGACTATTAGGAAAGAACGCTATTATAGCATTTATCAGGTTCTTGAACATAAGGGTATTATGCATACTACAATGCAATTAAGCATAATTAAGCAATTCTACACTAGCAGGAGGGTGAGATTGGATTGAGTCCTCCTAATTACTAAAAACCTCTGAAAGGTAGCCATTTGTACAATTCTCTCTTGAAAAGGGTAACAGTCAGGGACATCAAACATACTCCAGATACCCTCCACCTGTCCCAATTTGGCAGCTAGGGTCCTGATTGATCTTGAAGTGAAATTTCATCTGTCCTCCTGCTTGTTCAGCTGCTTCTAAAATGACCCAGTTTCTGTCTCCACCTCCCATTTCCCCCTTTTGACCTCAGCTAACCTCAATTACTGCAAATTGACTGCAAAGTGGGAAAGTAGTTTGCAGGCAGTTAATACAGTAGAGGGAAGGAGGGGGCAGATTCTTGCCCTTCCCAGTAGGTTGTGGGGCAGAGGTTGTAACCTCTGCAGCTTCTCCCACCTTGTACGTTTTTCCTCATTAATAATTTTTGCCATCTTGACTTACTGTGATGTTGCTTGTCCACACCTGTCCCAGGTTTCCCCTGTGAAATGTTAGAAAGTATGAACTCATCAAGGAGGATGTAGGTCTTCTTATTATTCATTTATTTTTGTTAAGCTAGTCTACCCCTTTTATATATAATCTGTTTGTAGACAGATATGTTTCCAGGCACAAAGCTAATTTTAGAAAATAAAGACTGTCTGGGAAGAAATCCAATCATGCCAGGTGGCTCACTATGTTATTAATAACAAAAATATTAAGATAATGAAGAAATAGCTAATGAAATAGGGTTCTATAGATGGAAATCTCCCAAGTATAGTTAGCGCTAGGGCTGGGCCAACTGAATCCTCGAATCCTGGGTAAGGATTTGAGATTCCCGAATCGGAATCCCTGTGCCAAAATAGGCAAACCAAATCTTTCAAATCCACCAACCAAATAGATTGTTGGAGACCGGGATGCCTGAAAACCTGGAAGGCCGGACATGCAAGGGAAGATAGCAAGTAGGTGAGTTTTTCCCTTGGAGTAATAATAGCCTTTGCTAACAATTTCAGAAATTACAGCTGGGGTTGTATTGTAAGATATTTAAATTGAACGTTTAATATTTAAGTTCAGTACTTGACTAGAAGCTATAGATTTGAGATTTCAAGGACAGCTGAAAAATTCCTTTGCAGAGCTCCCTTGCAAACCTTTTTCAGACACAATTCTGGGGTTTGGAGTTTTACAAGTTTTACAGCCTTCTCTGACAAAGTGTGCTGGTGCATCATCAAACTACAAACCCCAGGATGCCAGAAGGAGCTATGCAGAGAAAAAGCCAGTTTTGACCTGGATTATCTCTGTACTGTAGTATGTGGCCCTGTTTACACAGGCAGGAAAATGTGGAATTAATCCACATTTTCCTGCCCGTGTAGAAAGGGCCTTTGTGTCATTTTCAATCTGGGCAGATCCTGAGGCAAAACTAGGACAATTGTCTTGGCCAGATTTCTTCAGAGGGAGGTTTGCCTTTGCCTAGGCTTTTGTTAAGGCTGAGAGAGTGTGTCTTGCCCAAGATTATCCTTCTTTCCCTTGCTTTTTAAACTCTTTTTTAAAAAAGGATTTACAAGATTGGAGATTCGTGAGATTCATGGATTTCCAGAATCTTCCAGAGATTTGGATCCAGAAAATTCTGGATTCGTCCCATCCCTAGTTAGCACCCGAGCCACGGTGGAAGATGGCTGGGAAAACAGACATTTAGAAAAAGAAACTTCAAATATGATGACAGGTCCATAACAGAGGGAAGAAGCTGCAGAACAGATGCCAAAAAGAAGTTCCACAGAAATATTAATATAATGAATTGCAGATCAGGCAGAGTTTGTTGATAAATGAAGCCGTTCTCTCTGAGAAGTGGTCATCCCAAACTGAGGCCTGGCTGAAATTACAAGCCAACAGTCTAAAGAAAAAAAAAACTAAAATATTGGTGGTTTGGGGCTGCCTGTTAGAAATATGTTGATATTTCACCTGTGTCCTTCCTTTACCTCAGAGTCAAGTAGGGCTGTGGAAGTGATGGGATGGCTGAGGGCCAATAAGCCTATAGGGGCATTTGCTGCTGGCCTGCGTGTCTTGAAGGAACCTGTCAACTTAAGGCGATCCCATGGATTTCATATTGGCCATTTCCACACTAGACTGTTATAACGCTATTATTCCTCTTTCAACCTCCTATGGAACCCTGGGCTTTGCAATTTAGGGAGGGGCCTTTAGAATTCTCAGCCAGAGACCTCTTTGGCCTCAGTCAACCATGGCCCTTTCCGCACAACACTCTTATAGCGTGATTATTCCACTTTCAACCTCCTAGGGAATCCTGAGGTTTGCAGCTTCGGGAGAGGCCAGCCGGCCCCTCCCGAAGCTGCAAACCCCAGGATTCCCTAGGAGGTTGAAAGTGGAATAATCACGCTATAAGAGTGTCATGCGGAAAGGGCCCATAAGTCCCAGAAATCCACAGGATGTTGAAAGCGGAATCGCAGCGCCGTAACAGCCTAGTGCGGAAATGGCCATTGTTTCCTAAGGCGAGTGTAGTTTTCCCACTCCTTCTCCTCAAGCACAGCCCACAGCGCCTGATATTCGTGGGCGGCCTCCTACCGAAGCCCCAGCCCGGGCTGGATTTGGTGCCTTCAGGGAATTTGCCGCGCATTTATTTTATTTTAACTGTTAAGTTCGCGTGAAATGAACAGACTGGAAGCCAGAAAGCCTTTCATGGCTCACATCCGTGTTATAAGGGAGCGGAATCATTGCCGGTTCCAGTACTAAAAACTGGCAATTTTCCAAGTTCTCTGAGGAAACTTGGGATCGCTTCACTATTAAATTGATAAACCAGTCAGTCAGCCGCCCGGCTTCATGATTGGACAATAAAACTGTCGATCTGAGTTCGGGACTCGACGCTGTGGTAGGCCTCTCGAGCTGCTCCCGCCCTCTGCCTCCAGGCCAATAATACGAGGGACCAAACCACTCCTGTCCATTCCCTGGAAAGAGCGGCGTTGCCGGAGGGGACGGATGTTTTGATTGACCGCCCTTTGGCCCAATGAGGGCGTCGATGGCGAGGAGGCGTCCCTGCAGAAATAGCCGGGCGGGGAGGGCGGAATGGCGAGTCTCGTGTCATATCCGAGGCGAGGAAGAGGCCGGCGGGTGTTGCTGCTGCGATGGGAGGGATTAACTACGTGAGACGGAGCCAGGCGGCGTTGGGAGAGGAGGAGGAGGAGGAGGCGGGCGACGCGGAGTCCTCCTGGGAGGAGCTGCCGACGCCGCCGACGCCGTCCTCGCCGAGGCAGCCGCCCGCCGGCACCGGCAGGACCCGGGGCAGCGCCGCCGGGCGGTTGTGTGAGAGAGAGATGCTCGGCGCGGCGGGTGGCGCGGGGGCCAAGCCGGCCAAGCCCTCCTTCGTCTCCTACATCAGCCCCGAGGTGGGACCTCTGAGGGGAAGGACGGGGCGGCAGCCGGGAGGGAGGCGGCTGGTGTCTGTGAGGAGAAAAGGAGGGAGGGAGGCGGGGAGGAAATGGGGCAGGAGGGCGCGGCAAGCAGGGGAAGGAAGGCGAGGGGTGGGAGCGGTCTCGCCTCACGAAGGTTTCGTTCCTTTGCCCTGTGCTTCTTGTTTGTATTCTCGGTAGAAGACCCGTAACGGAATCCTATATTAGCCGTTACAACTTATGCTGTAAAGAAACCTGGTTGTCACAGGACTGCTCGGCGTCATTCTTGTGGCGACAGACTCGTGGAGTTCACACGCCGGCTGTGTGTGTGTCTTAAGGCCGCTTATGGCGACCTCGTGGATCTCGTAGGGTTTCCTTCTTCGGCAAGGAGCACTCGGGTTGGGCTTTGCCAGTTCCTTCCTCTGAAATATAGCCGACAGCACCTGGGGCCTTTAGGGCCACTTCCGCACTAGCCTGTTCTAGCGCGATGATTCCACTTTCCACCTCCTCTGGAATCCTGGGGTTTGCAGTTTCGGGAGGGGCCGGTAGGCCCCTCCCGAAACTGCAAACCCCAGGATTCCAGAGGAGGTGGAAAGTGGAATCATCGCGCTAGAACAGGCTAGTGCGGAAATGGCCTAGGATGTTCAAGTCCTAACACACCCACCACCCCTTGGGAAATCGTGCCTTTCCAGTTTCTGTCGGTGAACACTTTTTTTGAAAGGTGGGATATAAAATGTGTCAAGTAACTGACCATTAAAACCATGGTTGATTGATTGAAGTTGTTACAATTTCTTATCAGGGCTCTTTTATGTGGTTTTGTTAGTTGCCCACCCCCAGTAAGTGTCTTTCCTACACTGGATGCAAATTTTGTTCAACTTTTAAAAAAAAATAATCCTATGAGGATAGACTTAGAGAGCTGGGTATGTTTAGTCTGCAGAAGAGAAGGTTAAGAGGGGACAGGATAGCCATGTTTAAATATTTGAAGGGATGCCATGTAGAGGAAGGAGAGGGCTTGTTTTCTGCTGCTTCTGAGATCAGGACAAGGAGCAATGGATTCAAGCTGCAGGAAAGGAGATTCCACCTGAACCTCAGGAAGAACTTCCTGACGGTCAGGACTGTCCGGCAGTGGAATCTGCTGCCTGGGAGTGTAGTGGAGTCTCCTTCCTTGGAGGTTTTTAAGCAGAGGCTGGATGGCCATCTGTCGGGAGTGCTTTGAGGGTATTCCTGCATGGCAGGGGGTTGGACTGGATGGCCCTTGGGGTCTCTTCCAACTCTACATTTCTATGATTCTGGCTTTCAGTGAAGCAAGGATATTGAGCCAGAATAAATTCTTTCAGTTGTAAATTGCCAGTTTTAGAAATATATGTACCGTCAAATCATTTCTGGCTTATGGTGAACTTATCACAGGGTTTTCTTAGCAAGATTTATGCAAAGGGTTTTGTCTTTTGTCTTCCTCTGATACTGAGGGAGTGTGACTTCCCAAGGTGGTTTTCTATGGCTGAGCAGGAATTCGAATCCTGGTCTCCAGAGTTGTAGTTCAGTGCTCAAACCACTATACCATAATGGTTCCCTTTAGAAATGTATTTCCCACCCACCCCGCTTTTGCTGTAGGGGTGGAAAGCATGGGGCAGTAACCAAATGGGCTAAAGTGTAATCATATAGCATTATTACTTTATTTATTTTCGTGGTGCTTAACAGTATGCAGGATTGCAAATCCCTGCCTTGAGGCACTCACACTGCAAATCCTGATATATGGGCTGTAACAAGAGAAAGAGGATTCAGAGTTAATGAGGTGAAGAGTTGTTTGTGATAGCATTGTCAAAATCACTACTAACAAACCCATTATTTGGATTCAGTTAACTGAAAGAAGATAATAAAACTAGACGAAAGTAAATCTGTAAAAATAAACAATGGTTTTGCATAGTATTGTGCTGGTTTGTCTCCTCTAATCCACCCAAAGAGCACCTGTTTATTTAGCAGCAAAAATGAAGTCTTTTAAAGTTATTTCAGACCATGCAAACTTGTGCCTTGAGAGAGACATGAGACTCCTTGTAGTTACACTCAGTACTAAAACTGCTGCATAGAATGAAGGATTATAAAAATTCATTGCAGATTAATGAATTCCCCCTCCCCCCTGGCTGTAGTATATTTAACTATTAACTAAAGACCCGTGGAACATAATCGCATGCATGTCTAATTGAAGCAGAACTCTGATGATTTCATTGGGACTTGCTGTGTCCCTAGAGTTATGACAGTACTTATTATCCTAATTTCTCTGCTGAGGTGGAGAAAGGCTGTATTCTTTCTATACTTTATTAAGATGTTGGTAATCTTGACTTCGTTAGGATGAAAATTATATACTAGAACCATGTAATGCTGTAAAGCAGTGGTTCCCAAATGTTGGTCCTTCAGGTGTTCTAGACTTCAGCTCCCAGAATTCCTGACTGTTGGCCAAGTTGCCTGGAACTTCTGGAAGCTGAAACCCAAAAGCCTGGAGGATCAGAGTTTGGGAACCACTACTACAGAGCTTTCCAAACTTTTCATGTTAGTGTCACACTTTTTCAGCATGCATCATTTCGCGACAGAGTAATTCAGTTTTACTAGCAAACTGGAGGTACCCAGAGGCATATCTAGGACAGGGAAAGACAGCCCCCCCCCAGTCCTTGCCTGCTGCTATTGTTCCTGCCAGGGAAAGGCCCCAGCAAGAGCAATGGCAGCAGACTAGGCTCGGGTGGCAAGGGGTCTTTCTCGGCCAGGGAGGTGACACACCAACACACTACAGGCGACACAGTAATGTATCATGACACATCATTTGGAAAGCCCTGCACTACTGTAACCTGCAAATTCATGTTTAAAATAACAGTATGCTCTGTGTTCCCAGAATGCTGCCAAAGCGTGTGAAGAGACCACTTAATTTTGTGAAGGGATATGAGTCGAGTTTGCAAAGGATGGTCAGCTATTTGCTGCTTAGGCAACTTTCTTGCCCCCTGTCCAGTTACATATCTGTGAGAGGAGTAGAACAAATTGGCTTAATAGGGAAAGGAGAAAAAAAAGCTCTCAGCATATGTTCAGTACTTTATTTTTATTACACTGTTTTTTCCAAGATAGACTCTAGTGGTCAATAAACATCAGTAATACAAAATGCCCCACAATAGATGTTACAATACTAATAGAATGCCTCTTGCTGTGACAGGTGGGATCTATGTGGGGTGGACATTCAAGCAATAGCATACTTTGTTATTAAGAATGATACCTTCAGTCACTGGTGAGGTATTGCTTTCACTGCCATTTAGTTCTCAACTGCATTACTAAATAAAAGATACCTCTTTATACAGGATGAGTGGGAATTGTGCAGCCTTCCAAAAGTTGTTGGGCAGACACTCGCACTATCCGTTATCACTGGGTGTGCTGGCTGGGGTTCATAGGAGTTGCATGTCTAACACCTCTGATATAGAACATAAGACACTGCACCATTGATTGGAGTTAATTTGCTAGCTGCTCCTCTTGTGTCTGCACCAGACATACCTCTGAAGATAGAAAGTTCTTCCCTGCAGAGCTCAAAGCCCAGTCAAGTTAGCAGTCAAATAGCATGGATCCAAATCTTACAGGGTTTTTATAGGTCATAACAAACCATTTGAATTGTGCCTGGAAATGGATCGGTAGCTGGTGGAACTGTTGCAACCCAATAACCAGCCCCAGTATATACTGCGACCACAACATTTTGGAAGAGCTGCAATTTTCAAACATTCCTCAGAATCAGTCCCATGTAGAGCATGTTGCAGGACAAGTATACTTCAGTTAATAAAGTAGGTGTGTTCCTGAGCGTTACCGGTATTTCTTTAACAGAAAATTTGGTATCAGAGGCAGAAATAACATGATAAGAATAGGAGTATGTTTCTACACCACAAGGAAAAAGAGTAGTTCGACATCTTTTGGCAGAGTTTTTATACAAACTAACAATATGGATGGGTGGAAATGAAACAAGCAAGTTGAGTAATCCTTGTAGAAGTAAACAAAAACATTTTGAACAATTTAGAGACCACTGGAATGTGCCTTCCAAGTGTATCCAAGCATGATTGTTAAAATTTCACTGGCCATCACTTTTGACAAGCCTCCACATGCTCAGTAAGGGATTCTGGAGGCAGCTGCTGTTCACTTTGCCTTTTGAGGGCAGGTACACACCACAACAGTAGGACTGGCTAGAGCAGAATCCCATTCTTCTTAGCTTATGCATTGCATTGTTAACTGCAAACTGACACTGAGGCCATTTCTGCACTATGCTGTTACAGCACCATTATTCCACTTTCAACATCCTACGGACTCCTGGGGTTTGCAGTTGAGGGAGGAACATTTAGAATTCTCAGTCAGAGAGCTCTACAAACAGGATCCACAATATCCACACAGGATAATGAAAGTTGAATAATAGCGCTATAACAATGTAGGACGGAAATGGCCAAAGCCTGTGTTTCTCCTGTCTTCCTTTTCTATTCTACCAAGTTCAGTGTTCCTTTAAAAAAAACTTATAGCTAGACAGAGGACAAGGAGAAAGAGTGAAGGCATAAGAACACTGTGAAAAAAGGAGCCTCTTTGTTAGAGACTTTGTTACCTGAGCTATGCCTGTAATCCAAATGGGATGTAAGTAATGCATGTGTCTCCAGGAACAGGTGCAGGTCATGTGCCAGCTTTAATTGTGCAAATATTCTCCTGTCTGCATCCTGGACCTGCTGATCTAGATTCAGTATTCAACCCAAATGTACACCCAAACTGTGAACCTGCCTCTTCAATGGGAATGTAACCTAAACAAACACTGTTTTGTTTCTTTAAGGCAGCTCCCAATTCTCCTCGAGCCCCCAGCTCCCAAGCTTGTGTTACCCGGATTTCTGGGGTCCCATGAGGGACCCCTCAATGTGCTGCAAATAATGGGGAATGGGAATTAGCAAGAGCACAAGCTAAGCAATACAAGAGGCAGGGCAACCTAGTGAGATCTTGGACCCAATGTTTATGGGGTCAAGCTGAGTCAATAATCAAGCAGAAGTAAATAATAATTGTTTTCCTTTATTTTGAAATACAGTCAATACGTATGTATGCAATCACTCACACAGGCCTAATGAAAGAAAGGTAGGAGTTGGACAGAGGGTTTTGAGAGGGATTTTTCAGGGGAAATACTACACCTGATCCTGAAGCCTGGGTAGTCAGAAGAAAAGTAAGTTGAAGCGGAGTTTCTCAGCACGTGGAAGCTGAGGGGCAGGCTTGGTGAACGGAGTAGCAGCAAGGCTGGATGGAAGCCAGGAGCGATCTGAAGAAGCGCTCAAAATCAGGGGGTCTTATAGGGGAAAATGTGCCTGTAGGCTAGTCCGTTCCCAGGGAAAACAATGGGTTTCGGGCTGGAGACAAAGCCTCCGAAAGGTCAGTACTTTGCATGATTGAATTATGACAGCGCTGTCAATAGCGCAGACAGTATGCAAGCGCAGAGTGCTTGACAGTTGGATATTCGGCTCGTCAAGCTGCCTGGTTGGGGCAGGGAGTCTTTTGTAAGCTGCGTGCATACATAATGTAATCTTAAAGTGTACTTGCCTGGAGGTCTCCTGAAGCTGCAGTCCGACAATTACTGGCCTGCCTGGATTAGTTTTGTATTGTTCGGCTATTTTCGGCCGTGCTTGTATGCGTGCTTGTCCGGGGGCCTCGCAAGCGTGTGGAAAGGAACGGTTTGTGATGGCCAAATTCTTGGTATCAAATGATATCTAATATACCACAGACTCGGACTAGAAACTACAGTAACACTTGTTTCTGATTTTTAAGATGGTAAAAATGTCTGCAGTGCTGTTATGCCTTAAGAACATCATGATCTTCACATCTAAATTGCTCCAAATTGTTAAAAAAAAAGTGAAAACTTATTACTTGCAGATCACATTTTTAGCTGAAAATGAAGAAGCCTGTCCTTATGTCGGGATGAAGTTTGCCCCCATCCCACTGCAGTTTCCCGCTTTGGCCTAAGATAGAGGATAGTTGGTCAAAGTAGTTTCTAGCAAGTGAGCTGTAAGGTGGAAGGTCCACAAACCTAGAATACCCTTCAACTAGTAGCCAGCTTCTGTGTTTGTAAGGGCTTTACAGTTGTACAATATGTGCTTATATGAGATCCATTAAGCGCAGCTAATGCAAAAAGATGTAAGATTATATGGAATCTTTTCTCCAAGCAAGTGAAGTACAGTAGTAGACAAATTCATTGCAAGATTAAAATTTTGGTAGGAATATCTGGTGTTAATTGATTTGACTAGCTGCAGTAGATTTTGTTTCTTTCCATATGGTGCTGAGAGGAACCATATGTAGAGTTGGACAGTATTCATGGAAACCTCACTGAATCTTTTCATGAATATTTTATTGAGTACATGCAAAACTGGTCTGTCACATTACTGTTTGACATAGGTGGAAAAGTCAAAACAATGTTTGGCTTGTTGAAGAGTACTTTGCAAACAAATAGAAGAAGATACTTGAACTTGCACTTCAAACCAGCTCCATACCAGTTATACTTGTTTTTTAGTTTCATTCTGCTTTGGTATTACCTGAAGGACATTTAAGAAATGATGTAGACATTATGAATTATAGTTTGAAGTAAACATGCATTGTCTTAATTTTCAGCATTAATGTAGTTTTGTGGGTACATGCACACTTTTATTTAAAGTTATGTGTTAATTGGCAGTGAAATAAAGAATTTAGCAGGACAGATTTAGTTGGTGTAGTCTGTTATCTAGTGTAATGGTTTTACTTGTCACAGGACTTCCACAAACTTTACTGTAAAGATAAGGTGATGTGAAAGTTACCCCAGGTATTCAGCTTTGTATGTACTACAGGAGGCCATGAGGCTAAAGTTTTATTAATTAAATGGGAACAAGGTAGTGTTTGGGGATTATCCCAGCAATGGCAACATTTCCAAACAGCTATTGCTTGGAACATCTTTATGTTAATCTCTTCCTGAGCTTCCTAGAATTCTGGAGTACTGCCAGTAATATGCTGGTTTCATAGACCTAAATCCAGTGGCTTGTTCCAACAAATCTTACTGAATTAATGGAACTTATATAAGGGATTGATTTGCTGTTCAGCAACTGATTTAATAGGTATGATCAAATTGGAGTTTAGACCAGTAACTTTGGGACTACTTCCAGGATTAGCCGGTTCCACACTTCTGTACTACATCTGTTTCTGCTAAGTTTCAAACCTTGTTAGAAGATTAGACAGAGAAAGCGACCTGCTCAAGATCACTCAGTGAATTTCATGGCTGAACAGTGATGTAAACCCTGGTTCCCTGTCCAGTGTGGTGAATTTTTGTGTTGTGGGCTTCGTGCAGCTTTCCAAAACAAACTTGAGTTACTACAATCACTTACTTGTTCTTAATCTCACTGGAAGTTACAGTTTTCAGTGACTAAAATTCTCTTCAGGCTTAATGTCTCATTGCCCATTTAGGAGGAACTCCTTATACTGTTGTTGTTAATGTAAACTTGTTTCTGTTTGCCAAAAGGTTGGATGACTGCTCATAGTGAAAATGTGTATGTGTTGAAATGTGTGCTAAAGTGGCTATTAAATCATTTGCCATTTTAGTTGAAAAACATGTAGTGGCATTAAGTGCTAGATGGCAAATATTAGGCCATCAAGATGTTTGTTTACAGTTTTCATCAGCTCTAGCAGAGGTAGTCCATGGTGGAAGTTACAGTCAAGCACCGTCTAGAAGACTGCACATTCTCCATTTGTGCTTTAGAGAATTGCATTTTTCTTCAGTGTAAATACTGTTGTGGTTAATCTGTCACTTATTTTTCCACAATACACAAACTCACTGGTATGCAAAATTTAGTGTTCACTGCCCCTGTATTTGACTGACTTCCTGTTGGTTCACATCTTTACAGTTGTTGAGTTTTTTTGTGTAAACGTAAAAAAAAGTAAAGCAAGACCAATGACATTGGTTATTACTGAGTCCAGTGCGTATTGACCTTAATTATGTAAGCTACCAGTGCAGATTCTCGATAATACACATCTCATCTCTGCAGGTGCAGATCTGTCCAAATTATATGAACAATGACTTGGTTTATCCATATCTTCTGTGGGTAAGGCAACCTTGAAGAGTGAAGCTACTTTTATTGACAGGAACTTACTAGCTTGAGTTAATAATGTTGAGATGGAGCTGACCTGTAGATGATGTGAATATGCAGCAGACTTTTATTTTGTTTTTTTTTCTTGGATTGTGCCATTTAAACTTCAGATGAAGCAGTTTGTTTGCCTGCATCAACTCCTAAAACTGAAAAATAAGTATGCCAGAGGTGAAGGTTTAGCTTAGAATTCTAGATCTTGTTGTTTTGTGGGCAGTGAATACTTTTTAATATGGGACCATCCCTTTTCATTTGTCTTCTGAATGATGTATCAACCTTGATCGGATTAGAGATTTTGATGCTCTGATGACATCAGTAGCCTGTGTTTTTGCCCTTTGATCTTCAACTTTTCAGCAACATGAGATGAATAGTGTGCATTAATTTACATTTGTTTACTTTGAACTGTGTTTTCTATTTTAATGCCCATATCTCTTTGATGCTGTTTGTCATCCTTTTTTGTCCTATTAACTCCAAATAAGTTGATGCAAGGAACATGCCCTTCTTCCTCAGAATGTTGCTGCTGTTCCTGAAGCAGTTGTCACTTTAGGGAGTGGCATGCAGTGTAGTGATTTGAGCATTAGACTAGGACTCTGGAGACCAGAGTTCAAATCCCCACCATGGAAAAACCCCCAGGTGACTTTGGGCAAGTAATATACCCTTAACTTTAGAGGAAGGCAAAGACAAACCGCCCTTTGAACAAATCTTGGCAAGAAAAACCCTGTGATAGGTTTGCCTTAGGATCACTGTAAGTCAGAAACAACGTGAAGGCACACCATCCACCAACCCCTCTTGTCACTCAGCTGCCTTAACATCTGGTGAACAGTCTGATTCTTGAAGGGCCAGGATCTCACTGAACACACATGCAGTTTCTGTCCAGCATGTAGTTCATTGAGCATGGAGCATTCAGGTCACTACACTGGACAGTTCTTCCACCACTGCTGGCTTTCTGCCTTCATATCTGTTAACTATTGGCGTGTTTACCTATATGTATTATCAGAAGATTGCCCTGGATCCTCACTTTCTTGCTAAATGTGCATGAGCACTTAACACATGCATGGGCTTCTCACCTTGATGCTTTGATACTGGGTTCTTTGTGCCTATAGATCTGAATTCCTTAACAAGTATTTCTTAACCCTAAAGCCCTGCCTAGTTTTGCCTCACTGATGCTGTCACAAATTAGATTAGAAGGCATTGTTTTAAAAAAGGGGGAGGGCTTGAGCACTGGGCTTTTCTAGATACTAGTGAGTAGAAATGAAGGTCATTTGCACAGTTTGAGGTATCTAGATTTTACCAGGGGAAAGGGTAATGGGCAGGAGACTAAAACAGCTAAAGCCTTCCAAGTAATGTAAGTCACTATAATCTTGGCTCAGTCAAATTTATACTCCCGTCTGTGAAAATGGGATTTAAAATGAACTAAAATTTGAACTCTTAAATTTGTCTAAGGTTTATACTACAACATTACTAGAACTGCTCTTGAAACTTAAAACTAAGCTTATCCTCAGCAAACATTTCTCCATAGTGAGAAAATAGCTGTCAACTAACAAGAATGACTTTATATCCCGGCAGATAAGGCGTTCTAGGTAATTGCAGAAATCAGGAGACATCTGCTTAATAACAATTGTCCTGCATTTTTTAGTTAGTGTGCATCCTTGTTTAATGCAATATAGATGCCCATGGTCTGAGTGGCCATGGGATTTGTTGAAAATTTTGGAATAATGAGGGGTTAAACAAAAGGAAATATTCCGAATAATATCACAATATTCAGTAGAACACAGAATTCTAACCACTGCTGTAATAGCTGCAAGATGTCAGAGTATGTGGAAAGTATGATTCATTTTTAAAGGTTATAGCATTATACTTTCTTGTCTTGCCATATCCTGTTTGTTTAGGACCAGCAGTTCTCAAGAAGAACCAATCTGCTGTTTGTTTTCTTGTCTTGGATAATAGAATATTTCTATGTATCTTATGTCTGCTAATTTTGCAGTGATTTCAAGTTTTCCAAAGCAGTAGGCTGCTTTTAATGTTTGTTCATTTGTAGTATCTGGGAACTAAACAAGGAAGATTGCTTTCATCTGCAGGAAGAGGATAATTGTCCATCTCAGAAATAAAGGTTTTATTTCTACCTCAAGTGAAATCCTGGGAAAAGGTCACATCATAATGAACTATTACTGCTACTACTGTAGGAGCTCTTCTGGATCATGTTAACTGTCTGTGTAATCCAGGATTCTGTTTCCCACAGGACCTAGCCAGATACTTCTAGGAAGAACACAAATAGAACAATACGTCAGTAGCTCTCTCCTTGTTTTTTACACTCTTATCCATGTTACTCATGTTGAAGCAGTGTCTTAATTAATTTGAGCTGGTATGACTTTTAAAGCTAAATAAAATCTGTTACATTTATTGTGGTACTGAATCTTGCGGTCTCACTACATCCATTAAGTATTACTGGAGTTAATGTGTCTTTCTGCAAGGAAGTAAGACTGCTGCAGAAATGTTGTTGATAGTGAATTCTTTCTTCATGATCAGAGCAGAAGTATATTTCCAGTACAAAGCCATGAGAAATTAAATATTATTATTTAATACTCTGTAATAATACTCTGTAATAATACAGAGTATTATTAAATACTCTGTAACAGTGTTGACATGCAGTTTCTCAGATGAACAGGAAAATAGCATACATCACTCTGAACCCTCCATGGTGGTGGGACTGTGTGCTCCTGTGAGGTAAGAGGCTATGTTGATGGTAGCAGTGCTGCTGGCGGGTCTCCCATTTCAGACAGGCTTTTGCTTAGGAGCCAAATTAAATGTGATGAACAGCTACTGGACAACAGTTGTAGTGGGTGATGACACTGGTGGAAGATCTCTCAAAGACAACTGATAGCTAATACTCCATTGCACAGAAGGACGCAGAGTAAACTTCTGACTTCAGGGAAAACCTATCAATATAACCAAGTTTATGCTCCAACTATGGATAGAGGCAGAGGAAGAAGTTGAAAGAACCTTTGCTGGAGTACAGGAGGAAACTGACCACACACCAGAACAGGACTTCCTGTTAGTTATAGGTGATTGGAATGTAAAAAATAGGAAACAGAGCAGAATCAAAGAGTGTAGGAGAATCTGGCGCAAGATCAAGAAATATGAAGCAGGAGAGCAACTGATTGAATTTTATGAGACCAACAATTTGTTCATTGCAAACACATTATTCAGTCCAAAAAGCAACTTTATACATGGACATCACCTGAAAAGAAATGAAAGGATGATAGGTTCAGTCAAGGAAGAACCATTTGAAGAAGAACCTACAATTTTAGAAAGTGAAGTAGAAACTGCATTCAGGGCACTTGGGAGAAATATATCACCAGGAACCAGTACAGCTGCTTCAGTCTTCAGAGGCAAAATCTATACTACTTCTAACTAAAATCTGCCAACAAATATGGAGAACAAAAGAATGGCCCACAGAATGGAAATGCTCAATATACATTCCAGTCCACAAGAAAGGAGACACCAGGGATTGCAGTAAACACTGGACCATTGCATTAATCTCGCAAGTAAGCAAAGTGATGATCAGCATTCTACAACAGTGGTTCTCAATCTTTGGTCATCCAGGTGTTTCACATTTCACCTCTCAGAAGCCTTAGCCATCTTGGCTAACAAGAATTTTGGGAGCTGAAGTCCAAAATACCTGGAGGACCAAAGGTTGGGAACCATTGCTCTACAACATAGGTTTACTATGCATGGAGCAAGAAGTACCACATATCCAAGCTGGGTTCAGGAAATGAAGAGGCCCTAGAGATCATATTGCAAACCTACATTGGATAATGAAGCACACCAAGGGATTTCAGAAGAAAATCATCCTGTGCTTTATAGACTATAGCAAAGCTTTTGGTTGTGTAGATCAAGAAAAACTGTGGATGGGTCCTAAAGAAATGAGTATGCCACAACATTTGTTCTGATGTGTAACCTATATGCTGGACAGGAAGCTACTGTGACAACAGAATATGGAGAAATGGAATGGTTTTATCACCCTGTTTGTCTAACGTGTACACTGAACATATATGTAAAGTGGGATTAGACTTGGAGGAGGGGAGGAGGAAGGTGTACTCCAATGAAAATTGGAGTAAGGAACATTAGCAATTTAAGATACACAGATGACACTATACTACTAGCAGAAAATAGCAAAGACCTGAAACAATTACTGAGGAAAGTACAAAGGCAAGTTTACAGTTGAACATTAAGAAAATAAAAATAATCACCAAAGATTATTTGTATAGCCTTGAAATAAATGATGAAGACACTGAAATAGTTCAAAATTTTCCATAGTTCAGCTCAGTCATTAATTGGAATAGAGACTACATCCCCATATTGCTATATACTCCACAACATCCTTCCCATGGATATCACCTTTGCTTTAATAACTTCTGGTTCTTCTTCGTGGTCTCTGTGCCTTCATACACTAGGAGCTTTAGCGCCTGCGCGGTAGCGTTCGGAAACTTCTAGAGCTTGTTCGCTTGGCGGGAACCCCTCCCCCACGCCGGTACTGCGCATGCTCCTCCCGCCGAGCAACGGTCTCTCCTCAGTTCTTTCTCGTCCGCCGCCGCGTACGGAAGGTTCTTTAGTTTGTTCCTCTCACGTCGTGCTTGGCTTGCTTTTTTTTCACGGTTTTACGGACTTCGGACTGTCTTTGGCCTTAAGATCGCCGATGCGGAGCCGGAGGATGACGATCCAGCCTTCTCCGTTTTCGAGGAGAAGCGACCTTCCACGGCCCCGCTGCCTCTCCTGCCCCGGGTATCCAGACTGGTGAAGGCCGCCTGGGATAGACCGGCCTCGGCTCAGCCGATACCGCAGCGGTTAGAACACCTCTACAGGGTGCAGAAGGATAACGCCGGTTATCTATTTAATCACCCTGCACCGAACTCTGTGGTCGTCGAGTCCGCGCAGACGAAAGGCTCCGGCAGGCAACACACCACCCCGCCGGACAAAGAGGGCAGGAAGTTGGACGCCTACGCAAGGAGGTTCTATTCGGCTGCCTCCTTGCAGATCAGGCTGTCCAACACTCAGGCTTGCCTCGCGGCATACCTGAAGAAGGTGCTCGATCGCCTGCAACCAGCGATGGAAGCGGTACCGGAGGACATCCGCCAAGCCTCCTCCGTGATCTTCAATGAGGCTATCTCCATCGCTCGGCACCAGATGGCCTCCTCCCGGCATGCAGTGGAGATCGCCTCCCGGGTCATGGCGGGATCCGTCGGCCTCCGCCGCCATGCTTGGCTTCGACCGGCCGACATCCAGGAGGACACCAGAAGGAGGATTGAAGATCTCCCCTTCGACGGTGAAGGCCTATTCAATTCGTCCACAGACGAAGCTTTGGACAATCTCGTCAAGGCGAGACTGACCGCAAAAAAGATCGGGCTGCAGCCGGCCACGCAGACCCGCAGGGCCTCCACCTTCCGACCATCCTGGCGACGATCTTCCACCTCGTCGTTCCAGCGTTCGGCCCAGTCTGGACAGTCGAGACCGTCCTCCGGCTCATCGGCCAGACGCACGATTAGGCGGCGCCCGCCTTCGTCGAAGAAGTCCTCCTCCGAGACAAAGTCTCGGTTTTGACGTGCCTGGCAGGACCCGCCAATACCCACTCTTCAGCCTACCATCAGCGCTCGGAGACCGACCGACTCTCGCTCGACACCTAGCGGAGTGGCAGTATGTCACTACGGACTCTTGGGTGCTTTCCATCGTCCGTCTTGGCTACGCCATCGAGTTTCTCGATATTCCTCCTCGCGGCGTTTATTACTCCACGCCGTCGAGTCCGGCCCTCCTGGAAGAGATCCAATCCCTCCTCCAGAAAGGGGCGATCGAGCGGCTCCCGCAAGAGGCCAAGACCACCGGCTTCTTCTCCAGGTACTTCACGGTACCGAAAGCCGACGGTACCCTCCGGCCGATCCTAGACCTCAGAGGGGTGAACTACTACATCCGCCCCAAAAGGTTCAAGATGGTCACGATACCGTCGATCCTACCCTTCCTACATCGAGGGGACTGGTTCGCCTCCATCGATCTCCGAGACGCATACTTCCATATCGCCATTCGCCCGCAGCACAGACGGTACCTCCGCTTCGCAGTCGACGACACCTGTTACCAGTACAAGGTGCTGCCGTTCGGACTCTCGACTGCCCCAAGGGTCTTCACCAAGTGCATGGCCCCGGTGGTATCCTACCTGCGGACGAAGGGCGCTTCCGTCTTCCCCTACCTCGACGATTGGCTGTTGGTGGCGTCCTGCAAACAGAGACTTTACCACGACGTCCACATGACGTTGTCACTCCTGACCCGCCTTGGTCTACGAGTGAATCCGAAGAAGTCCCACCTCGAGCCGGCGAGGATCTTGGACTTCATCGGGGCGACGCTTGACTCGACCTCCGCCAGGGCGTACCTACCAGAGTCTCGAGCACAAACTTTGATCCGGGCCGCCGCTCACGCTCGTACGGCCCCGACGTTATCTGCGAGAAGCGTCCAGCAGCTCTTGGGCTACATGGCTGCGACGACCGCTGTGACATATCTCGCCAGGCTGAGAGCAAGACCTCTTCAACACTGGTTCGTCCGCATATTCGACCCCCTGCGAGACGAACAGACACTCCGACTGCAGCTGCCGGGAGACGTCCGCTCATCCCTCCGATGGTGGCAGTCGCGACGCAATCTCATGTCGGGGATGCCTTTCCAACAGCCGACACCGAAGGTGACGGTAACGACCGACGCCTCCCTGTATGGATGGGGTGCCCACTGCGGCGATCTCAGAGTCCGCGACAGATGGACCGACGACGAGACCGCTCTCCATATCAACGCGCTGGAGCTGCTTGCCGTCTGGAAAGCCCTACGGGCGTTCCGCCATGCCGTGGCGGGGCGCACGGTCCTGATTCTGACGGACAACACCACCGCTGTCTGCTACATCAACAGACAAGGTGGGACTCATTCCACGACCCTGCTCGACATCGCGCTCGGCCTGTGGGAATGGTGCATTCGCCTGCACACGCATCCCGTGGCGGTTCACCTGGCCGGGCAGGAGAACACCACGGCAGACGCCCTCAGCAGGGACACCTCATCCCATCACGAATGGTCTCTCTCCGGAGAGGCGTTCAGACTGATTCGGGACCGCTGGGGCGAACCATCGATCGACCTCTTCGCGACCAGGGAAAACGCGAAGTGTCGCCGATTCTGTTCCAGAGCGGGCCACGATCGTGCCTCCATCGGGGACGCTTTCCAGTTTCCGTGGACCGGGGAACTCCTCTACGCGTTCCCGCCGTTCCCGCTGCTCGGCCGGACGATATCGAAGATCCTCGCCGACCGAGCCGACGCGATCCTGGTAGCCCCGTACTGGCCGAGGCAACATTGGTTCGCACCCCTGCTACAAGCCGCGCGAGACGACCTGCTCCGGTTGCCACCGACACCGGACCTGCTCTCCCACTCCGGCGGCCGAGTCCTCCATCCGGACCTGCCACGCCTGGCCCTCCATGCCTGGAGGATATCGCATTAGACGATCCCGTGCTCGGTACCGTCCTCGTCGCGGCCAGGAAGGAATCCACCCGTCGCAACTATCAATACAAGTGGCGACGCTTCCTGACCTTCGCTAACGAGAGGAGTGAGCCGGTATCGCCCGCGGGGCTCTCGACCGTCCTGCACTTCCTCCTGCACCTCCGGCAACAGGGCCTGGCGTTTCCATCCCTGAAGGTGTATCTCTCCGCAATCGTGGCATACCAACCGCCACGATCTGCTGCCTCGGCCTTCTTCAGGAACGATACCGTTAAGCGGTTCCTGAAAGGACTTCATCATCTCTACCCGCCGGTATCGCCGCCGCTACCGCCGTGGTCCCTCTCGCTGGTGCTCTCGCAGCTGACGAAGCCGCCCTTCGAGCCGATGGCGACCTCGGATGACAGGCTCCTGACAATGAAAACTGCCTTCCTGGTAGCGGTGACCTCAGCGAGGCGAGCGGGTGAGATCACAGCTCTTCGTTCCGATGAGCCCTTCACGGTCTTCCACAGGGACAAGGTGGTCCTGAGACCTGACATCTCGTTCCTGCCAAAGGTGGTGTCCAGTTTCCATCTCAACCAGGATATCATCCTGCCTGCCTTCTTCCCGAACCCGACGACACCGTTGGAGCGGTCCCTCCACTCCCTGGACGTGCGTCGGGCATTGGCTTTCTACAAGGACAGGACTGCTTCCTTCCGACAGACGCCGCATCTCTTTGTTTGCTATGGGCGACGTCGGAGGGGCCTAAAAGTGTCCACCCAGCGCTTCTCCAAGTGGGTGGTGAGGACTATTGAACTGGCGTATGAGCTCGCGAGGAAGCCTCCGCCAGTCCTGCTTCGAGCCCACTCCACCAGAGCTGTGGCTACTTCTGCGGCCCTCCTGCGAGGAGTTGACCTGCATGAACTCTGCCGTGTGGCGACCTGGTCCCAACCATCGACCTTCGTGCGCCACTACAGGCTCGACTGCCGGTCGCGCAGAGATGCCCGGTTTGGACGTGAGGTGTTGGCTTCCGTGCTGTAGGACCTGACCCGCCGTCCGACCGGTAAGCTACACAGTCTCCTAGTGTATGAAGGCACAGAGACCACGAAGAAGAAGAACAGGTTGCTTACCTGTAACTGTGGTTCTTCGAGTGGTCATCTGTGCCATCATCACACCCGCCCTTCCTCCCCTCTTTCTCAGGTCCCTGTAGGTTCTACGGCGGACGACAGAACTGAGGAGAGACCGTTGCTCGGCGGGAGGAGCATGGCAGTACCGGCGTGGGGGAGGGGTTCCCGCCAAGCGAACAAGCTCTAGAAGTTTCCGAACGCT
Organism: Ctenosaura bakeri; assembly: GCA_948474755.1. Taxonomy (NCBI): domain Eukaryota; kingdom Metazoa; phylum Chordata; class Lepidosauria; order Squamata; family Iguanidae; genus Ctenosaura; species Ctenosaura bakeri. The sequence goes on along the minus strand of CAOLHI010000757.1, from coordinate 167,132 downwards.
ACCGCGCAGGCGCTAAAGCTCCTAGTGTATGATGGCACAGATGACCACTCGAAGAACCACAGTTACAGGTAAGCAACCTGTTCTTACTGTGTTTTAGCAACTTTACAGCATTCCAGCTTCCATCTATATAAGACCAACACCTAATAAATGAAGCGCTGCTCCAGTTTGGGTCTATTAAGTTGGTGAATTCAACTTTACAACTCAATGTTTATGTTCTTGTTCCAACTAAAAAGGAACACAAGATACTAACTGCTTAGAGAAATTACTCAATGGATTCAACACTACTGCTACTCATTATCAAGAAAGCTGCTGTTATTGCCAGATTCAAGCATCAAAAGACATGGTAAAAATCAGCAATACAGTCACATAACTGCTTGTTTCTAAAGCATGTGCTGTACTGTATCTCATTCATGCTTTACTCCCTGTCTGGTAAAGTAAGGATTTTTTTCATGATTGATCACTCAGTTTTCTCTCATTCTCGTAAGTCAGATACTCTACATTCTCTTCTACAATCTGTTCTGGCCAGGAGGAGAATACTATGTTGCATGTTCATATTTGCTATGTAACCCAAAGATAATTTTAGAAGTGTTGAGAAAAGCTCTCCTTACAACAGAAGTTAGTTTTAAAAGTTGTATTACCAATTAGAATGAAATTGGAGACGCTTATGTGCGTAACACAGGAATACATATGCAACCAATAACGTAATCACATTGAATAATAACTCTCAAATTACAATTTGAGCTATAAATTGTGGAAGAACATCTCTCTAACATGCTGTCTCATAGGTTATCTTTAACATACATCCTAACTTTTAGTTATATTTCAACAAGATTACATTTTAGATAAAGCAAAAGAAACACAGAATATGGCCATCAGAAACTCATTCTATGCTGAAAGTGAGGTCTAAAGCAAACCTACTACTATTACTAACAATTTATCTGGATCACAAAGTTTCATGATATGCTTTGTTAACTGCTATCAGGTTAACTTCAAATATAGTGACCCTAGGAATGAGAGACCTCCCAGTCACCCTATTATCTACCGGTGATGTAGGCTCAAATCAATTGACTCGGACTCAAATCAGATTTAAGTCACTACAGTGACTCGACTTGGCAAAAATTACACACTGACTCGACTCAGTTTGAGACTTGCATATTTTTAGTGACCGACTTGCTACCCTTAGTTCAGTAACATAACACATTCACTCAGAAGCCTTACAGCTTACTGGTCACATGATAATCTTGTCTCAAACACAAAGTGTGGACACATTTCTAGAGGGAATAGCAAATGGGTAAGGCAATGGGCTCAGTAGCCTGTTCCCTCTACATATAGGAGGAGCTTTCTAATACTTTTCCTAAGAGCAGAAAGCAAGAGTCATGTCCAGAGTGCAGGGCACATGTCTCAGAGAGGAACAGAAAATGTGTTGGGTAATAGGCTTGAGGAGGAAGGATCCTTCCTTCTAAAGCTCCTGAAGCTTCAGTAATGGTGAACAAGAAGGATCATGAACACCAAGCTGTTTAAACCTCTGCCATCACTTCTCACTGATAGGGCCTCTCTATAATCTTGAACAAAGAGTCTTTCCTACCACTGAAACATGATACATAAACTGGAGATGCTAGGAATTGAATTTGTGTATGATGGGGTTTTATTAGGTGGCAAGGAGCACTTTTAAAAATGGTCCTCTAGTTCTGTCAACTCCACCATCAAAAGTAGTACTTAGTGACTAATTATGGGTATGACCTCTAATTCTATGACACAGTTAGTGCAGCTCCTGCATCACATTGACGGATAATATTGCTCTATCACAGAGCTTTCCAAACTTTTCATGTTGATGACACACTTTTTAGGCATGCATCATTTCATTTCACAGTAATTTCAGATTTACTAGCAAACCAGAGGTTAAACTAACCCCTTATAAAAGATACAGACATGTGCATAAATTGTAATAACAAAATGTATGGGGGGATAACATATCTCATGAAAACCTTTCATATATTTTTAATTTTTTATGATTTATATATGATTTATAAATAACGTATATTTTCAAGATTGTAGGGGACACACCTACAGACTTTAGGTGACACACTTAACGTGTTGGGGCACACAATTTGGAAAGCCCTGCTCTATCATAAGACTGCTAAACAGCTTCTCAGTGTTCAGTGTGGTGATTGGTAGTTTTACTAGGCTATTCGTTAGAGATGGATGAAAAAATGCATATGGTTTCTCTAAAAATACATGACACTGTTTACTCTCTGTCATGTATATTTGCAGAAAAATATTAATAGACTGCCTAATCATTAGGCTGTGATCTCAAACTATTGTATAATTTTAATAAATAAAGTGAGTGTTTTGCATATCAACTTAGAATTACTAAAGTAATTTATGTCTTTAAAGTGTTGTTGTTGTTTGGGTTGCAGTCTTTCCTTCACATCTGGACTCAATCATTTTTTTTGCCTGTTTTCTAGGAAGTGTATGTAGGGGTTCCTATAGGAAAGGAAGTAGATCCTCACTTGTTACCAGGTAATGTTGAATAAATGATGCTTTAAAATAATACCAAGTGGTTATTATTGCAGTTGCTGTTTTTTATGTAACACACTTAAGCTAGATGACATGGGTTCTAAAATAAAAGACAAGCTTCAGAGTTTGTCCAGCTGAGGTTTTCCCCTCTTCAGTCAGTGTAACAAGAAAGGCTACCCAGATTTGGGAAACAGACAGCCTTGGTATGGAAGGGGCAAGTATTTTCATTCAAACATTTTCAATGCTGTAAAGAGTAGGGGTGCAATATAATATTCGTTAATGCTCAAACCTGGCTAATGTACCACCTCCTTGATGGGATAACCTGCCTGTCTCCCATCTGCATATTTTGGAAGTATAGAGACCCCTTTGAACTCCTTTGGCTGTAGCTACACTGCTGAGCCAGCTTTGAGGATTACACTATGAACCTGGAGACGAAGGTTTGATTTCCCCACTCAGCCATGGAAATACACTGGGTGACCGTGGGTGTATCATAACACTCTCAGCCCCAGAAAACCCCATAATAGGTTTGTCTTAGGATTGGCTAAGTCAGAAACAACTTGAAGGCACACAACAGCAACAAACCTGATGAGAACAATTTTCAATTTGTTAAAATGTGAAGTTGGTATCATATGCAGTGTTTAAAACTGTGTCTCAAGGGTAAAAGGATCTGGCAGTCAGCTGGTAACAGTGTTTGTTCTAAAGGAATACAATAAACACAATCATTGGAATGTAGTGGGAAGCCTTACTATTTATTTAAAGCAGTATTCGGAATCACACAGTGAGGAATGTTAGAATTTTCAGTCCAACAACACCCGGAGGTCCACATGATTTCTGCCCTTGATTTAAGCATTTGTTAATAACTTCCTTTTCCTTTCTGTCTCCTGAAGCCATGTGCAGCAGGAAATAAGGAAATTTCTCAAAAACAATTCCAAAATCCAATTCAAAACTATGTTTATAAACCAAAATCCTGATGCGAGTATAACATTTTAACTGCAAGACTAGGTTTCAGGGACTTGTTAAGATTTAATATAATAAAAGGCATGGGGAATTTTCCAGTTCAGAGCAATGATAGTGTTTGGTTAATTTGAATGCCTTGTATATGTAGTCTTTTATATCCTAAATTTGCAGCTAAGTGCAGTTTCAGAAGCTTTGAATAGGAGAACATGAATGTCTCATGCTAAGAAGCATGTTCATTTCTACCAGGTGAGCTAGTGCTTTGTGAAGCAAGCATGGTTTGGAAGTGTGTACAAGATGATGGATCTAATCGTGGCACTTATGGAAAACTTATTTGCACAAACTTCAAGATTTCATTCCTTGGTCAAGAATCTGCTTTGGAGGACGTAAGAAATCAAAGTTAACCTTTGCCCAACTTGTGAGCAAATCCTCTTTTTATAGCAGGGTATGCTGCTGTGGTTAGGTGAAACTTGTAAAAGGGATGTGTCAAAATAAAAATACTCGTGGTTTCCAGTAGGTGGTATTGGATTTGGCCCAGGGAAATCTCACCTGCTCTCATCTAAGCCATGATGATATTAGCCAGTAATCTGAGAGGGGAAGATCATTTGATAAATCATCAACTTAAGGGGAAGCAAAACAAAACATCAAAGGAAAATGCAATGGCAGAATTGAGCTAGAAAAATCTGGGTTCCTAGCAATTTGAAATTGTTTTTTCCCTTCTTTGTGGGAAATGTGACAGCATAGGTTCATGGCATAGTTACAAATGTACTTTAAAAATACGTTGGAAACATGAAGTGAATTAAGGCTAGAATTCTGTGGATGCATACCCCTATCTAACCCCGTGAATGTATTAAGATTTCTAAGTTAATGTATATAGGCCTAAATCCAGTTGCTATTTATGACTAAAGTGGACTAATTGAACTAATAAAAGCTAAGAAAAATTGCAAACATTAATTAAATTGCTGGCTGTAATTAAAATGGATAATTGAAATAGTCAAAACTAAGAACAGTAAAAAACATATTTGTTCAATATACTTTTAAAATATAGAGTAAATAAAAAGAACTGGTAAGTGTCTTGTTACAGCAACTTTAAGGCATTTTTCCTCTTTCAGGAACCACAGTTTAAGAATAAAATCATTGAGGAAAATGACATCACTCTGCAGTGTGTGGACCAACTTTATGGAGGTAGGCTGGTGCACTTATAATTGCACAGATTTTACAAACTACAGTTTTAAGTGCTACCAAGTTAACTGGTGTCAGAAGTACAGTGCCAAGATGTTCTAGCTTTTCACTGCCTAAGAGGATTCCTAGCTTTCAGTACTGTTGATAATTCCTCGTGGAGTGTCTCAGTGGTGTACATGTAGCAGGCGCTGTATTACTGTGGTTTTGCTGTGCCTTCAGAGTCACAATCTGAGTTGCACAGCAAGATTTTGATTTGGTTCCCATGGCAGTTAATGTGAAATTCTGTTCTGTGCCTTATGCAATTTAGCCTCCATATGACACCACAAGGGAGGCAAGTGATCTTGAGATTTGGAGCTGGGATGATCACTCAGTGAGTGACAACCAGCTCTTTCTCTTCATTCTATCTGAATTATGAAAGTGTTGGAAGCAGTTCTGAATAAGTAGTTCTGATAAGCAGTTCCATGGAGGGATTTGTGATAGTTTTCAGTATTCCTTTTGTTATGAAACATGTATTCCATCTCTCCAGTAGTTCCTGAGGTTTCTTTTTAAGATCATTAGATCTGTCTATTCCTCATATCAAGATGATGGTATTATTCATTCCACCTCTAATTATAGCCACTCTAACTGTGATCTGAATTAATGTATACCTAACTGGTATAACTGGTATACTGTTAATGTTACCTGACTTGCTATCTGAAATTTTAAGTTAATATGTTTTTTTCTTGCAGTTTATGATGACAGAAAAAAACCTATATATGGCCAACTGAGAAAATACCCAGAGACAGTAATAATTTACTGCAAAGATTTTAGAGTGTTTCGCTTCTGTTTGAGGTACACCAAGGAGGAAGAAGTTAAAAGGGTAATTGTAACTTTTTTTTAATTTACACTCTTCGGAGGGGGGAAAGAACTTTGAGGTGTCTCTATCGCATAACTTTCAGGAATATGATGACTAAGGTTCCTGTTCCCAATAATGGGAAGAATGATGGGATAGAGCCCTTGAAGTTGTTGTTGTTGTTCACCATCAGATCAGTTTTGACTTACAAGAATCCTAGAAATAACAAACTGCTAAAGATTCTGGATTATTAACAGCCCTGGTCAGGTTTTGTAAATTTTCATTTGAGTAGAGCCATCAATAAGAGTGAGAGGAATTCTTAATATTTTCACCCTAAAGCCAGTTTTAATTTCCTTAGCTGAACTCAAATAGGTAGTAACCTAGCCGAGCAATAAAACAAGCAATAGATAAGATTTGCAAGGGAGAAACCAGTCTTTTCCACTTGTTCATGAATACTTCCATGTCAAATCTTCTTCACTCTATAGCTCCCTTGTCTCTGAAAATTATTTGCTGATCATATTTTCCTGTTCTGTCCTTAAAGCACCCTTTCTAATGCAATACCTCAAGATGTTTGGGGCTACAACTCCTATCAGCTGATCTTTCAGGGTGGCTGTGGTTGATAGGAGTTCTAGTTCAGCAAACCTGCAGGGTGCCAGTTCATAGAAGGCTGCCTGAGATGCTCCAAAAGGAATTCCTTTTGGAAGAAATATTCTTACATAAAACTGAGCAAAAAAAGGTCACAGTTTCGTTACAATTTTAGATTAAACTCAACTGTGCTAGAGAGATTCATTCTGAATATACACAACCTTCACATGTATGAATTTGTGTTCCCATGAGGCATTGCATCCCTGTATATAAAATGGCAGCAACAAGCATGCGCACATTGCTGCCATTAGATATTATGGGACCTGAGCATTTATGTTTTTTGTGCAGGGATTCCTGGAGCAGGATCTCCTCGTATATGGAGGGGCCACTGTACATTGAAGTCTCTATGCTTTGTAGCTCATGGAAGTTGTTGTTCTACTAAAATTCAAGATTGATCTATGAAGAATATGCTCAGTGAAGCTTTATATTAACTTGGATTATTAAAATGAATTTTTTTTCTTTTTACTCTTTTGGAGTTTGCAGGGAGTCAGTTTGCTTAAGAGTCTCAATGGGGGTATACTTACTATTAAGCCAGCAGTGAATGCAACCATGAATGACTGGGGTCTGCTCTTAAGATTTCTCCGTGTCTTGCAGGGCAGGATTGACTTACAGTTTTTCCTACAGTTTTATATTCTTCCAGCACTGTTTTCATCATACTCTTTGGATGGATATGTGGATAAAATATTTCATCAGCTTTTCCTCACTGAGCACTAGTTTTCCCACCTCTAATTACATTACTTCTAAACATAATTGCACTATATACAGTACTGTTACCCAAGGAATCTAGGTGGGTGTTTAAGTTACATTGATTTTGGAGAGTAGAATGTGTGGCTTCTTGTGAGACTAGATGTTCAGCTCTTTTGCTAATTATTGTTCTGGTTTATGGATGTGTTGATTTATTCTCTCCTTAGATTGTCAGTGGTATAGTTCATCAAACACAGACTGCAAAACTGTTCAAGCGTTTGTTTCTATTCTCTTATGCATCAGCTGCACCAAATGATACAGGTGAGTATATTCAATTATCTGTTGTAATAGCTATTCTGCTAACAAGCAAACTTAGTATTTCCTATTTCAATAAGCTATGTAAACTTGTACAGAAAACTGTAATGTCAAAACTTCAACAAAGGGAGCTTTTATCTTGAAATACTTGAACATACGTATTATCTTGTGAAGCAGTAAGGGTGATTTAATCATGAGCCATTGGGTAGTCATGTGATTAAATGGCCACCTCCATAGAATTGAGATGTGAGCTTCACTGGGCACTTGTACAAGTCTCCAGCATTTTGGTAGAGGAAAAGTTTTGTAAGTAGATGGATTAAGCAAATAGTTTTGTTGCACCAATGCATTGCATTGGTTTTGACTACACCAAGATCCCTTCTCTTATAAATAACATGCTGAAAACAGGAAGTGATTGTATTGAAACTAATTACATTAATTATAATGCTGGAGAAGTTGTTGAATATAACATTATAGACCGTGGTACAAAGGAGGAGTACATGTATACTTGATTTTTCTTGGCAATTTCCTTCTTAGAATGCTTTGTGTGTGAATACCCTAAGCCTGTCCTTCAGATTGTTCCAAGTTCAAGTTCAAAAAGAAGCAAGAGAGTGAAACAATCAATAACTTGCTAAACTTTATCAAAAATTTGGATGCATTGGCTTCTCTTTGGGTTATGGCCGTAATTTGAAGCAATGACTTTGTATTTAAAAAAAATTAGAATTCTAATTCCTACTATTAGGTATTAAAATGCAATTCAGCCATTCCAGCCCTTCAGGTAGGCTCTCTAGTGAATTTCTCCTGCTAATGTAATCCCAAATATGCCCTTGCCAAGTTTTTAGCCAAAATAGAAAATCCCCTTCAAGATTTCATAATTCCTACAAATAACAACTTCGTGTTTGAACAGAAGTCAAGAATGGAACAGTGATGTTCGAGTCTATTAAGGACTGGCGTCAAGAATTGGAACGAACCAAAGGGAACTTGAAATTCAAAGTAGTGAGCACCAATGAAAGCTACGAAGTCTCAAAAAAGTATGAGTATATTCTTTATCTACTTACATAGCTTATACTTTTCCTAGAATGCTGTTATCCAAATTGCTTTCCATTATGATGTCCTCGAAGGCTGTGAGCAAATTAATCTGAGTAGAAATCTTTGGAACTTGACTGTTTCAAAGTGCTTTTATTGATGACAATAGGTAATGGCTGACTGTTTGAATACAAGCCTTCAAGAATGTGACGTTTCTAGAGCTATTTTCCTTCTATCAATGCATAGTGCTTTCCATATATCCATTTTATTGTGAATGTATTGCAGTGGCAGGACTTGTGGAATAATTATTGGAAGTGGACTAACTTCGATTTGCAATCATAAAATGTTCTGAATTCAAAAAATAAAGAAATTAATGTTGCTGAGATGCTGGTAAAGCTTTATGAAGCTAATTTAACAGGCTGGTACATGGTTTAGAGGCTTAGTATTTATTGCCTTCAGAACCAAGTCTTTTCTTGTTGAATACTTAGCTTTTCTACTCAATCTATTAAAACTATTCCTGGAAAGGAAGAATTGTAGACCAGTTACTATGCAATAATTGCCAATTTTTGCCCAGCTTTGTTGGCTAAACTAAAAACTTCAGTAGCCATTCCTCTCATTTGGCTTCTCCAGGAGTAAGGTGAGCAGCAAGGGGTTTATACTGGTGTGGACTTTGTACATCTGTAGTTCCAAATGCCTAAACCAGCATAGTTCATCATTGTCCTTGAGGTAAAGAATGCCAGCTTGAGCACCTTGCCTGAAACATCCATCAGCAACTCTCATGTTGTCATTTCTAGGTGGTGGCATTCAAATTCCCAGCCTTCTGCATAAAAAGGTCAGGCTTGATGGAAGAGATGCTGTCCATTTAGTCTTGCATCTCTGAGGTCCACCATATAACTCAGAAACAGTCTATTTTGCACAAAAATCTCATTTTCTCTGTAAGAACAGTCCATTTTGAGCACTGAAAAAGTTTCCAAATGCAAACAGGTCTCATGGTGTTTTAACTGTTTTGTTGATGGAGGGCCTTTGTTTCAAGACATTGTTTCTCAATGAGTGTGAGAATTTGTGAGTTTCTCTGGATGAAACATTTGCAAGGAATATTATATAAATATGAACAGAGTTGTGTCTTTATTCTTACCAGTTAATCTATTCATAAATCTCTTCTGTTCCATTCATCAGTTGTCAAATAATGTAAATACACATTTCAGTATTCTGTTTAATATGATCATATCTATTTTTATAATAATAGTCTCCTAATTTGTAAAGTGCAAATAAGACCGGCTTACTTAAATATGGACTGGACAAATTGTCCAGCTTTTTTAGTGCTGGTGCCACCTCATTTGACTTGGCGGGCACTTTTGGAAAACCCTAATAGAAAGAATTGACTGCAGAGATAACAGCAGTGGAACTCTTGTGGAGAAAATACAGATTTCTATGGGAGAAAGTAGCTCAGATTCTTGATTCTGATTGCTGGTGAATATCTAATTCTGTGGTGCCCATCATAATGTGTGTCTTCCCTCAATAATGCCTGTACCACTCATATTTTATGGTGTCTCACTCTAGAGGTGAAGCACTTCCATGCAGAATTCCTTAATCTGCAAACCCTGTGCTCTTTGACTTCTACATGGTTGCCACTTCACTGGTGAAAAACACATCTTTGTTTAAGCAAATTACGTGCAGCACTTCTCTCCCTGTACTCTCATCTGTACTCCTAATGTGAACGTGGAAATTGGAAGTTGAACTGATGGATACATCTATTTAAAAAAAATCCTATGAACAGCATCATAAGTGCATATTGCTGCTCACTTAAGCCATCCCAGGTATACTGGAATGTAGATTATATGAATACTTGAAGAAGGAAGTCTGCTATCTCCTTTCATTCCATTGTCATTTCTTTAGCCCCCCATGCATAGAGAGTTTCTGAAGAAATCCATACATCTCTCAGTATGGAAACTCTCCATTTGATTCAGAATATGAGCATACTTTTGTTAGCAAAGCCATTGACGAAGAAACTGATTTTTATAAAATCTTTTTTACATTCAACCAGCTGTGCTTTTCCTGCTAGCTTTCTGTTTATCAGTAGGGTGGGTTTCTTTTGGCAGCAGCAGCATTTGGAGGGTGGCGAAGGAGGTCTGAAAATCACAAGTTTAAATCACAAGTTTTGGTGTTGTATTGTAGCAGTGTATCTGCAATAAACACTGCAGTAAAGCTCAAGCGGGGACAGAATGGGATTATTCTCTAGCCCAGTGGTCTGTGGGTCCCCAGATGTTCAAAAACTTCAGCTCCCAGAAGCCCTGAGCATTGACCATAGTGGCTGGGGCTTCTGGGAGCTGAAGTCCAAACACATCTGGGGACTCACAGGTTGAGAACCACTGCTCTAGCCAATTCTGCTGTATGTGGCCATCTACAACAAGCAAGATGAACAGCAGCTGCCTCCAGAATTCCTTACTGAGCATACATGAACAACAAAATAGGGAAAAAAGGGGGAAAGAAAGAAAAACTTCTCTGACCATTTTCCCTAGCCTGTTAAAGAAGCATAGATCTGTAAGTTTGGCATCAAAAATGGAATCATTAAAAAGTGGAAAGTGGTGAAGGAAGTCATCCCTTTATGCATTTTGGAAGAAACTCATTTTTTTTCCTAGAAGGTTCAAAATGTTTTGTTAAAGAACTAATGTCCAGTAGCATATATATCTGCTTCATTAACTGGTGCATACCTACACTGATTTTCCAACTTTCTGGGTTGTATGGAGAATCTCAGTGCGTTAGAAACAGCTCTGATCTTCAGAAATTCACCCTCCATGTGAGAAGTGGGACAAAAGTGCAGAAGGATGAAGTGATACTGACTCTCCTCTTGTGTCTTTATTTTCTACATTCTGAAACTCCTAAATAGGGTGTGAAAGTTACTCTAACTTACTAAATTAACCTTCTTTAGATTACCTCCATACTTTGTTGTTCCCATGGCTGTCTCTGAAGAGAACATTTTACAGCATAAAGGAAGAGGAATTCCAGTAAGTATATTTCTAGACAGGACTTCATAGACTTTTAATCAGCATTATTGTAGTTAGTTTAAAGCTTGTTCTGAAACAGCTGAGAAATCTGAATTGTGTGTGTGTGTAAAATATTAAAAATAGTATTTTAAAAATAGTATATATTAAACTTTTTGCATCTTTCTGCATCCTATTAGATTTTATCCTGCTCCCACAACTATAAATATGCTTTATACCTGAGGTTTTAATACCAGTCTGTACTGCAGAGCATTCCAAACTTTTCATGTTCCTGACACACTTTTTAGACATGTCATTTCACAACACAGTAATTCAGTTTTACTAGCAAACCAGAGGTTAAACTGATTTACTTACTAATACAGACCATTTAGCACTTGATTCTTGAGCAGTTTCCTCTTCAGCTGCTACATTTTGTTCATTGCAAATGTCATCCTTACCAACTTTTTGTTTCTTAATCAGAAACTTACCCACTAAGGGTAATTCAACCGTCGTATAAGTAACTAAATAAGAAAATAACAGCATTTCACTCTCTCAGTGATAAACTGAGAGAACAGTTTCTCATGGTACACACCTGCAGAGCTCTCGTGCCTTTTCTCATTCACTTCAACTCTTTCCAACTGATCAGGCATGTGCAGCACACAGAGGCCTATCTAGGGTGGGGAAGGCAGCCCCCTCCTACCCGCTTCTGATCGCTGCCATCATTCTTGTTGGGAAAAGGCCCCAATGGCAGGGAGAAAGGCAGCTCCCCACCCCACCTTGGTCCTTGCCTGCTGCCATCATTCTTCCCAGGGAAAGGCCCCAAGGAGAGTGACGACAGCGGGCCAGGCTCAAGTGTGGGGGTCTTTCTCGGCTGAGAAGGTAACACACCAACGTGCTACAGGCAACACACTAATGTGATGCGACACACCTTTTGGAAAGCCCTACTGTACTGCCTCTGAAGTGGGTTTATATCGATGAAAGCTCATCTAATATATAAAAGTCAAAGTTTGTCTATTTGTCTGTGTCAGACAAAGACCTCGTATGATTGGCTGTGTCAGGTGAAGATCTCATATGATTGGCTGCCTAAGAAGATACTGTGGATCCTGGGGTTTACAGTTTAGGGAGGGGCCTTTAGAATTCTCATCCAGAGAGCTCTTGGGCCTCAGTCAACTGTGTCTGTCTTGAATAGGCTGGTTGCTATGGATATGAGGCTTAGCAGCAAGGAGGAGGGCAGTATATTCTCTCAGGACCCCAACCTGTGTATGTTAATAACTCTGAATACAGATTGGATTGGGGAATATGGGCAAATTACAGGTACTGGACAAGACAGTTTGGGGAATTAGAAACATAGGATCTCAAATCTTTCTAACAAGTATGATCTTGAGAAAATGAAATCCTGGGCAACACTGGATATATACACTAGTACTAAAATAAACTTAGTCTTAAAGGCACTGCCACATTATTTTCCCCCTCCCACTTCCTTTTTATATTAATAACATGCAATTAAAGAGTCGAGGCTAAGATAGGAGAAAGAACTGAATGTTGGAACCTATCTCAATATTTTTTTGTCTCATCTTCTTCAAACACAGAGTAGGTATTAGAATCTAGAAAATAGAATCTCCCTATATTCTTCTTTGTGGTCTCTGTGTCTTTGCGCATGCGCAGTAATGTTTCGGAAAGTTCCAGAGCTGAGCAGCTTGGCGGGAACCCCTCCCCCATCTGGTATTGAGCATGCTCAGTTCTGCCAAGCTAACGGTCTCTCCTCAGTTTTTTTTCGTCTGCCGACCTGTTAGCAGCTTGAAAGGCTTCCTTGCTGAGCAGTTTTCTGTTTCTTGGGTTTTCTTCTTTCAACTCATTTTTGGTTTCCTTTACAACAAATACTGTAGGAACTCTTCCCCTTCTTATGTCGTCTTTGTTTAAGCTTTGCATGTCTTGCAGCCGCAAGATTTCCCTTTCGGACGTCCACCCCGAGTGCTTGTTCTGCCTCAGGAAGGGCCATAATGTTCAGGCCTGTTCCATCTGTAAGGATTTTACCTCCCAGACTCTGAAGAATAGAGCTTCTCACTTAAACTCCTACTGTTGGGAGCAAGCTCTTCGCCTCAAGGAGCAGGCGGCTTCGAATACCGCCCTTTTCTGGTGACACCGCGCCCTTCGCGAAGCCCTTCGTTATCAAAGCTCTCTACAACGGCTTTCTTGTTGGCCGCGAAATCACTGGTAATGACTGGGTCCTCAGTACTGACCACTTTGATACGAATACCGACATTGACCTCACCGGCCTTACCACCGGTATCTTCTTTACCAAGGATTCTGAAGCTCTCCAAGATGTCTACTGTCTCGTCCTCCACCAGAGACACTTCCTCTAGCTCACAGCAGGCTCCGATTCAACAGCCTCGCAAGGTGCCTACCTTGGCGGAACATAAGCCAGCTTCATCGCACCATTTTTCCATCTCTTCTAAGAAGGAGGAGGAGGAGAAGGAGCAGGAGGAGGAGGAGAAGCATTGCTCTCTTTCTCCCGCTGCCCGTCCGTCATCTACTCGACCATCTTCTTTGGGCCCTTTACCTACACCTCTCCCAACGCAGCCTGCTTCATCTACTGTGGAGGAGGATGAGGCTCCTATCTTTTTGCTTGTGCAGGATTCTACCCGGCTCCTGGTACTGTCTGTTGCTGTTGCTGTTGACTTAACATCCAACTTGGACTGTCGGCCTTTGCCACTAGCCTCTTTCCCTCTTACGTCGGGCCAGCCCAGAGATGGATGCTCTCAGATTCCACTTCCTCCAGCTCTCCCTTCTGGCTGTCCTGAGACAGACCGTCCACTTGTCTTGGACATTCCTTGGGTTACTTCCTGAGACCAGCCTTGAGTTAATGTGGCCCGCTCTCCGGGACATGGTGAACAGGGTAAATTTCTGTGTTGTCGCGACTGTGGCTACCGGGTGGCTCATGAGCCTTCGTTGGCGAGAGTTCATTCGCCCTTTTCGTCAGCCTCCTATATCGCTCAGTACGGCCATGAACACCATTGGAGGGAGCAGCCCGGCTCTTACCACTTGTACTCACCTGCCTATCATGACCGGTACCATCTTGATGTCTGACGTTGGTCTCTGTATCGGCCTCGACGTTTGCACTCCCTGTCATGATCTCATCTGGGGTCTCGGTACCGATGCTCAAGATCCCGTTTCGCTCCCAGTTGACCCACTACTGGTGTTCACCATCTTGATCTCGCTGCCAGTCCCATGACTGATCGCCTCAACATCGAGCTGTTTTGCCGTCTCCTTGGGTGACGGTGACGGTGTCCCGGTCTCCACTGGATACTCACCCTGTGTTCACTCTGCTAATGACTCTGTTGGTCCCGTTATTGACGCAGTCCATCATTGCACTGATCCTGGCTGTTCTATCCATTTCATCGACACCGACCTCGGTACCAGTACAAATTCCAACTTCGGTAATGACTCTGGCTGTTTTACCAATCTCCACCCCCGCTCCACCGGCAATCCTTCCTGGACCGGGAGCCACTCGACTTCGTCATTCTCGATCTCCTCAGTCATCGTCTCCTCCTTCCAGTACTTGTGATTCCGACGGTGATTCGTCAGACTCCACGCCTCAATCTCATACCTCCCCACCTCTAGCCTTTGGAGATCCGAATCCTGATTCAGTTCCTGAGGATGTCAAGCAGTTTTCTGATATCTTGGTCAGAATGGCCAACGCCTTAGGCCTTAACATTTCTCGTGGCCTATCGACGTAACATTTGGGATAGGTTTTTCCTCTTGCTTTCCCACCTGCCAGACGACCTCAGAACGATGGCCGTTCAATTTTATAATGAGTCTGTGGCTCTCTCTGATCAACAAATCTTGTCCTCCCGACATGCTGTGGAGGGTGCAGTGCGGGTGATAGTGGGTGTAATGACTTGACTGAGGATAGCAGAAAAAGGATTGAGGACCTGCCCTTTGACGGCCAAGGACTCTTCCGTGTTACTACAGATGATGCTATGGACCACCTTATGAAAGCTCGACTGAGAGCAAAAAAGATGGGCCTTCACCCAACAACTCAGCCTAGAAGACCATCATCATCCCGTTCTTCGTGGAGGTGCCCCTCCTATTCCTATAGGTCACGCTCCCCTCATCGCACATCTCATCAATCCTCTCTACTGATTTCATTCCGCCGCTTCTTCAGGTGACACCAGCCATCATCCAAGAAGTCGTCTTTGACCACCAAGTCACGTTTTTTACTCCTTTTGCAGGTCGCCACCTCTGCCTCTCTTTCACTTGCCCAACCACCTGTCCAAAACCCCAGGACTGGCTCGACACTTCACCACCTGGCACAACATCACTTCGGACTCCTGGGTTCTGACCATCGTCCATCTTGGCTATGCCATTGAGTTTCAAAATACTCCTCCTCTCAGTATCTTCGATGCCACCCTTGCCAGTCCAGGACTTCTCGAGGAGGTCAAGATCATCCTCCTCAAAGGGACCATAGAGCAGCTGCTGTCCTCAGCCAAATCCACCAGCTTTCCCCCAGTATTTCATGGTACCCAAATCGGACAGCACTCTCCGACCCGTCCTAGACCTCAGGGGGGTGAATTCCTTCATCTCCTCCCAGAAATTCAAGATGATCACCCTGTCCTCCATCCTCCCTTTCCTGAGACGCTGGGACTGGTTAGCATCCATTGACCTACAAGATACCTATTTCCACATTGGTATTCGCCCCCAGCACAGGAGGTGTCTCCGGTTTGTGGTCGATGGTGTCTGTTACCAGTACAAGGTCCTGCCATTCGGTCTGTCCATTGCTCCCAGGGTCTTTATCAAGTGCCTAGCTCCTGTGGTGTCTTACTTCCGCATGAACTGTGTTATGGTGTACCCCTATCTGGACGATTGGTTACTGGTGGCGCCCTGCAAAAAAAAGTTATATGAGGACATTCACCTTGCCCTCTCCCATCTTTCCGATCTCAGCCTCAGGGCGAATCCCAAGAAGTCCCACTTGGAACCTTCACGCACCCTGGATTTCATCGGGGCCACTCTGGACTCCACTTGCGCCAGGGCCTTCCTGCTGCTGAAGCACACTCAGACTCTGTGCCAGGCCGCTGCCGCCGTTCTGTGCAGTCCATCCGTTTCTGCCCGCAAGATCGAACAGATCCTCAGCTACATGGCAGCCACAACAGCAGTCACATACTCATCTCGCCTTCAGGCTCGCCCTCTGCAACACTGGTTTCTCTGACACTTCAACCCTCTCTTCGATGATCAGTGTCGGGTTCTGTGGGTACCTCGTCCAGTCCGGGACTCCCTCTGCTGGTGGCTGTCCCCACGCCATCTCTTGTTGGAAATGCCGTTTGCCGAGCCCCGTCCAACACTTACCATTACAACCAATGCATCCCTCCTCGGTTGAGGAGCCCACTGCAGGCGATCTCGCAGTCCAGGGCCACTGGGCCAGCGTGGAGATGCGTCTCCATATCAACGCATTGGAGCTCCTGGCAATCCTCAAAGCTCTTCGGGCTTTTCGGAACCTCATTGTCGGACAAACTGTTCAGATTCTATCAGACAACACCAAAACTGTGTGCTATGTGAACCGACAAGGAGGCCCACTCCTCCGCCTTGCTTCATCTGTCTCTACACATATGGGATTGGTGCATTCCACTGTGAATGCATCCCATTGCGGTTCACTTAGCAGGATGGGACAACATGACAGTGGACACACTGAACAGGGACACAGCATGCCACCATGAGTGGTCCCTCTCCGACACCACTTTCTGGCGGATAGTGTCCCACTGGGGCACTCCAACCGTCAATCTCTTTGCGACCAACCAGAACAGGAAATGTCCCCATTATTGCTGAAGAGCTGGCCTGGGCCCTGACTCTCTTGGGGACACGTTCCAGTTTCCTTAGAGTGGGGAGTTTCTTTACATCTTTCCATCGTTTTCTCTCTTGGGCTGAGTGGTGGCCAAGATTGCAGCAGACAGGGCAGATGCCATCCTCGTCGCCCCTTATTGGCCGAGGCAACATTGGTTCGGTCCCCTCCTCGCCATTGCCTGGGGTCGCAAGAATGGACTTCAGAGCGTGCCAGACCTCCTCACTCACTCGGATGGCCCCGTGCTTCATCCAGACCTCCCTCTCCTCCACCTGCACACTTGGAAGATAATATTCCAGATTATCCCGCTATCCAAGCTGTCCTCACAGCCGTGAGGAAGGAATCCACTCACAGGTTCTACAACTGCAAGTGGCAGAAGTTCGTGACCTTTGCGAACACCCAAAATGAAGTATCTTCTCCGACTTCCCTGTCAGTGGTGCTTCACTTCCTCTTGACTCTGCGGGAGCAAGGCTTAGCTTTTTCCTCTCCTAAGGTTTATCTGTCTGCAATCGTAGCTTATCAGCCACGGGGTTCTCCTTCTTCGGCTCTTTTCAGGAACACTCAAAGGTCCTCAAGCAGGAACACTCAAGCAGTTCCTCAAAGGTCTCCAACACCTCTACCCTCCTGTCTGTCCACCACTGCCTCCGTGGTCGCTGTCGCTTGTCCTTTCCCAGCTTATCTGCCATCCTTTTGAACCAATGGCTACATCTGATGACTGTCTCTTACCATGAAGACGACGTTCTTGGTCGCTGTCACTTCAGCCAGATGGGCAGGGGAACTGACCACGCTACATTCCGATGAACCCTTCCTGGTGTTTCATCAGGACAAAGTAGTCCTGTGTCCAGACCTGTCTTTTCTTCCTAAAGTCATCTCTGATTTCCATCTGAACCAGGATTTGATTCTACCTACCTTCTATCCTGATCCTGCTTCGCCTCTCAAGCGCTCCCTTCACTCGCTCGATGTACGTTGTGTCCTAGCCTTTTACCTGCAGCGGACGTCGACCTTTCGCCAGACTCCCCACCTTTTTGTCTGCTACGGTGGGCACCCGAAAGGTCACAAGGTATCCACTGCAACCACCGCTGGTTCCGCTTTGAGCCCATTCCACTAGTGCAATGTCCTCTTCAGCAGCCCCTCTCAGGGGAGTTGACCTACAGGAACTTTGTCATGTGACTATGTGGTTGCAGCCTTCGACCTTTGTCTGCCACTACTGCCTTGACCGTAGGGGCCGGCGTGATGCTCGCTTTGGTCGTGCAGTGCTGTCTTCTATCGTCTAGGGCCTGACCCGCCGTCCAATAGTAAGCTACTCGTCTCCCATTGTGTGAGGCACATAGACCACGAAGAAGAAGAACAGGTTGCTTACCAGTAACTGTGGTTCTTCAAGGGATCATCTGTGCCCTCACACACACACACACACACACACCCGTCCAGCCTCCCCTCTTTCAGGTCCTTGCTTTGGTGGACTTCGAAACTGAGGAGAGACTGTTAGCTTGGCGAGACTGAACATGCTCAGTACTGGATGGGGGAGGGGTTCCAACCAAGCTGCTCGGCTCTGGAACTTTCCGAAATGTTACTGCGCATGTGCGAAGATTCCCATCATGTGATGGTACAGATGACCACTCAAAGAACCACAGTTACAGGTAAGCAACCTTTTCTTCAGTGAGTATATTTAAGTAACTTTCCATGATCTTAAGGGTTGTATATGGGCTTCAGATTTGCATACTCCCTTTTCACTTCCTGGTTTATGCAAACTGCAACGTTCTCAAACTCAAATGAGACCTGCTTTTCAGTTCTGACTTACAATGTAGCTATAGATTCCTGTTCAGGTGTTCTCATGTGCAGAGTTAATATATGATGAAGAGGAGCAGGAATGCTTCTATTAGTAATACCTTGATTGTCCTTCATGAGTTGTAGGGATAATGTCTGTGCAGGGAACTTCTATGGATAAAGAGGGTTCTTCACTATAGATGTTTACCTCCAGCTCATGGCAACAGAGACAATATGGAAGATGACTGGCATGCTGATTCTACGTGGAAGTCGTAACACCTGAATAGGGCTTATGACTTGCAGAAACCAGGAAATGGCGGGGGAAGGACCGTACCATATACAGTATCAGATGGTTAAAAATATCATTTGAAATTACTGATGTCTAGAAGCTACTGTAGTTTTGTATTCTGTGTTTTGAAGGTCTGAACTTTATGTATGCTAATTGGTTGTAGCCTTTTAATTTGTTTTAACTTGTTGATTTAACATGTGAATGTTTTTAAACTATTTAATTTGTATACCATTCTGAGATGCCATAATAAAAGAGGAGATACAAATATTTCAGTAATAAATTAGTAAAGTAGCAATCTGGCATTTATTGTTAGAATTTTTCTGCTGTTACTCTTAATGAATTGGATGTTCCTTCTAATATAATGGACTATTGACTTTAACAATATGTTGCAGATTTGGTGTTGGTCTTGCCATAATGGCGCTGCCCTCCTCAAGATGTCAGCTCTTCCCAGAGAACAAGATGATAACATATTACAGATGTACAAAGTCTTCTTGGAAGGGTTAGTAGCAGGTCTAACACTTGGAAAATGCTGGGTGTGACTCTCCTTAACAACTTTTATTTCAGTAAAGTTCTGTATGTGTGCTGACCTAAAGTTTCTGTTCACAGTGCTGTGAGTTAAATTTTGCTTCTTAATGGCAGTTAGTTTATGCCAAACAAGAGGACAAGGCAGAATGGATGCCTTCCAGTATTCTTTATATTCTACAGTGCAGATGAGACAAAAAGTCATGGTCTAATTGTGTACCATCTTGAATCAGAATGGTGGGATTCCCAAACAGCATGTCTAAATTCAAAGAGTTGTTTCAACATCCAGAGCCTATATTTTACTTGATCTTCAGAATCAGTTTTGTAAGTTTTTTTGTTGTATAAATAGTGGAATTCACTATTTTAGCTGCAGCCCATTTTGAAAATAATAATACAATCTGACAGAAGATACTAAAGCATAGAAGGTTCAAGTATATGTAGCACAGGACTTGATATCTAGATTCCAGAGTCACAAAAGTCTATTTTTCTCCTCAGCTATAGCAAAGAATTTTAATGGATCTGAATACTGATGTTCAGTCTTATACTTAGAGCTTCAAAAGTTAGTTTTGAAAATTTGATAGTTTTAAACATCAGAAACTGGAAACTTTATTCATTTCAACCAGCACTAATTCTTGAAATCATATGATTGATTTGCATTTTGTATCCTTCTCTATTATGGCATCTGCCAGGGAGAATGAAGGTGAATGCTCAGACTCAAGCAAAATCATCTATATAACATTAAGTAGTGGTTTACTCTTGTATCCAAAGGGTCATGGATTGATATGTAAACAGATGAATTGCAAGCTTATTTTTTAAAATTTTGAAATGATCCCTTTTAAGCCTTCCAAATTAAAAGTTGTATTTTCTGTCCCTTCAGGATGTATAAGACAGTTGATAAACCTCCTTTTGAAGCCTTGAAAATTGAGGACCTTCCAAGCAGTCTTCCATCTCTGCCAGAGATCCAAGTTGCATATACCAGATTTAAGCAGCTGTTTCTAATAGGTAAGTAAAAATGTTACTAAGAGAGCCACAGAAGAGTACCCAAAGTGGGAATGGCACATGTTTATCCACATACCAGTGCTGTCAGTATACTCACTGATATTTGGAATTTGTAACTGAACTGCTAAATGAAAAAAAATAAAAAGCCACATTTAACCCAGTGCTCATATACTGTTAATTATTATGTACTCGTCTGTGTATATGTGACTCTGTTCTAGTTCAGTCCTGTTTAGTGTTCAGCTTTCAGGTTTTAGTTCCTTACTTCATGTTCTTGCATCTGTTACTTATTTTTTTTCGACTGTGATATTGTTTACGTTCCTGATTTACTACTCTACTTTATACTTTGTTCAAGAAAAATATTGACATATGCCACAAGCATTGTTGTTATCTCTGAAATGTTCTGTTTTATCTATAGAGCATTGGCTGCTAATACTTAAATAGGTAAATGTGTTTTTTCCCTCTTCAGATAACAGTGCAGACTTCTGGGATACTGATGTAAAGTGGTTTTCATTGCTTGAGAGTACAAATTGGCTAGAAATCGTAAGGTTGGTTAAGTCTTTATTTCTTAAACTTAAGCTGTAGGTACGTCTGTGAAGGCTTATGCTACAATAAATGGCCAATCTTTTGGAAGCCACAGAACTTTATTTAAACAATTGTCTCCAGAGATTTTAATGTCACCTCTGCCTATAGACAGCTATATAGAAGCTTGATATAATATCATGACTTCACTGATCTCACAAATTAGCTAAGACTTTATGCTTGAGGTAATTGCATTGAAAGTTTTATTCTTCCTTTTTCTAGGAGGTTCCTGAGAAAAGCAGTAGAGGTTGTTGAATCATTAGAAGCACAGAACACCAATGTTCTCTTTATAGGTAAGTCAAAGGTTACATCTTTTTTTTCTGGTGTGCTTTCCATCTAGCTAGTTCTATGCAGCTGAAATAAAATGTGATTCTTAACTCTATATAATAAGAGGGAGTAAATTGTCATGATTATGTTTTTTAATTTGCAGAATTTTATGATAGCTACACTGTTATATATTTTTTCCTGGGACATTCTCAACGCTGTTCCCAGGCTCTAGAACTTCCTTTCCAAGGGAAGCTAAACTGACTTCATCCCTGTTGTCCCATCAGAGAGCAAAGACTGGTTCTAGCAGACTGTCAGCAACTAATTGTCTGTTTTATGAAGAAAGCTTTAATAAATTTATGTTGTACTGCTTTTATTTTACTTTTTTTTTGGGCTAAATTTTTAGTTGAGCACTGTTTTAATATTGTAGTTAGTTGAATTTTAACAATATTTTTTGTGTACTTCTATTTGTACTTGTTTTTATTTATGCCTATTTTAGTCTTATAACACACTTTGAGTCCCAGTTCTGGAGAAAAGATGGGCTACAAACAAAATAAATAGATAATGACTAATTGTGGCCAAACTGTTTCCATCTGGCTAAAGTTGTAACTGGCATATTACTAAAGCTGAGAAAAGATGCCTTGAGCCCCACTGGAGTCTCTTAACTATAGTGCTGGGTCAATGAGCATACCCAGACTACTGGCCAGGTTCTTTAAGAGAAGTCTGGCACCATTCTTAAACAGATTGAGCAATATGCATTGGGAGTGGGGGAGGGCTGAACCACAAACAGGTAAAACTTCCATCTTGTCTGGAATATCTATTCACTGCTCCATGGCTATGCTCATGCACTGCTTCACAGCAGTTGCAGCTGTGCCTGATCCAGGGAAGCCATTTCGGTGCTCAACTGGTGTCTGATATTGGTGATGAACTGAACCTCATTCCAGACAAGATGAAGGTGCTCCTCGTCAGTCAGACGGCAGATCAGGAAACAGATTCTGCCTGTGCTGGATGGGGTTACACTCCTAGTAACTCAAGTTTGTATCTTGGATATACTCCTGGACTTAGCCTTGAGCCTGGACAGTCAGGTTTCAGTGGAGACCAAGAATGCTTTTACGCAGTTAAAAGTAGTGTTCCACTTATGCTTGTTCCTGGAGAAGTCAGATTTGGCTTCAGTGACACATGTCTTGATTAGAATGTCTGGATTACTGTAACATACTATCTGGGACTGCTTTTGGAAGATATTCAGAAACTTCTGCATGTCCAAAATGCTTTGATTAGAGAGCTGACCAAGGCTTATTTCAGCCACAAGGAGTACATAACTCCCTTGCAGAAACAGCTTCACTGGCTGCTTGATTGTTTCTGGGCACATTTCATTTTCTGGGCATATTTCATACTGCTGGTAATCCTATATGGCTTAGATCCAGCCTCTCTGAAAGACAGCATCTCCTTGTGTAAGCCTGCCTGAATTTTGGGATCCTCAGGGATAGGCTTTTGCTCCATTGCACCACTTTCATTGGTGAGGACGTGACAGTTTTCTTGCTGGCTGCCTCCAGGCTGTGGAAATATCTCCCATGCAAGACTAAGCTGGCCCCCTCCCAACTCTCTTTCCACCCACTTTTTATTTGAATAATTGGATACGTGACAGGGTCTTCTAGGGATGGCGTGGAAGAGTAATCCACTATGATTGGTTTAATCCCCACATGCCAACCGGAAAAAGCAGGAGTCCACATTCTTTTTCAGTTGAGGCATTTAGGATCTCTCCCTTCCCTGGCAGTTTTTTTCTATCCTGCCAGACTAAGAGGCCAGGTTTTGTTCTTTCTTTGACAAATTAGAGAGTTAGATCAGTTTATTAGCTGAAATGGATAAACAGCCTAGAGAGGAAAGAGTAATACTGAAGGGAAATGGAGAACTCCTGAATCGAAGAAAAATTTACCCTCTTAGATGTCTGCCAACCCACAAGTCTCTGAAGGGGAGAAAAAGGAGAAAGTAAAAAGCTTGTCCACACAGATGTCCACCAACATGTGAGGCTCTGAGATGGAGAGAAAGGAGGAATTAAAGAGTTTTGCTATCCTCTAGCGAAAGTGATATGGAGGAACTGAGAGCCCTGTTTGGGGGTAAGGATGGGGATAAGGCAAAGGTAGGGGCCACATTGTCACAAAAGTCAAAAAAAGAAGGGAAAAAGGGATCCCATTTCAAAGTTCAGTCATATAGTGGCCTCTAAGTTGGAGAAAAGTGCTGTGGTGGCTGTTAAATCTCCAAGGATTGCTTCAGAGTTCCATCTTGAATCTTAGGATTTAAAGGAGATGGGAGGGGCTGCGTTGGAATGTAGCTCTGCAGTTTGGGCATACTCAGTACCTCCTCAGGATTCAAAGGTGATAGGAAGGGCTGTATTAGAATATAGCTCCACAGCGCAAGCATGCTCACTACAATTCCCTCATCGACATCATTTGAGACAGGTTATGGAAGCACAGAGAGTGCAGGGAGAAATGGAAATAAGAAATCGAGGATTAACAAGAAATATTGGTATAAAAGTCAAAAAGAAGGTGGCCTGGGACTTCCAAATTTAAAATGGTATTATTATGCAAATCAATTGAGATATATCATAGATGGAGTTTCAGGAAACGGCGATTTAGATTGGTTAGAGACAGAAGATAAGAATATTGAGATGAAATTAGAGAATATATTTTTTAGGAATTTTTCAAAGAAAGAAATGGAAAAAATAGAAAATCCTTTTATAAAAAATATAATAGAAATATGGAAGAAAAATAAAAGAAAATTGATACCGAATATATCAATATTAACTCCGATAGTAATGATGGAAAAATTTCCAATAAATTTAAGAGAAATAATAGAGAAAGAAATAAAAAAACAAAAAATATATAGATTAAAAGATTGGATGAAAATAATGATAAATAAAGAAAGAATGAAAGAGAGATTGCAGGAAACTAAGATATCTTGGTTAAATTATATACAACTAGAGCAATGGACAAAGAGTATGAAAAGATATGTTAAGGATTTTAAAGAATATACTAAATTTGAACAAATTATTATTCAAAGAGAAAATATGCAAGAAAATGAAATACTAAAAGGTACAGCAAGTGAAATATATAAAATATTAGCAAAAGAACAAGAAGAGGATTATCTTAGAAAAATATGGGAGGAAGAGACAGTACAAACTATAGATATACAAGAATGGAGAAAAATTTGGGAACAACGTCATTTAAAAAAATTATCAATAAGAATAAAAGAGAATTATTATAAAATAGTTTGGAAATGGTACTTGACTCCAGTGAAATTAAATCAAATAGATGAGAAATGTTCAAGATTGTGTTGGAGAGGATGTCAAGAAATTGGTACATATATGCATATGTGGTGGAATTGCAACAAGATAAAGGAATTTTGGCAAAAGGTTTTTAAAGAGATAAAAGAGATTATTGGATTAGAAATACCAGTATGTCCAAATATAGCGTTGTTGTCCATATATAATAAGGTAGAGTGTACTCAGGCAAAGAAAGAATTAATAACAAATTTGTTAACTGCAGCGAGATTAATAATAGCAAAAAAATGGAAGACAAATGAAAAATTTCAAATAGAAGAATGGTATAAAGAAGTGTGGAAAATTGTAATTAATGATAAACTAACATGTAGAATTAGGTTTATGAAAGGTTTGGTAAAAACAAATGATTTTGAAGAAATTTGGAAAATATTTTTAGAAAAAGTTCTGAAAAGAGATGGTAATGCTACCCTGTTAAAAGAAGAATGGCAATTTTGGAAAGTGGATTAAATAAAAAGTTGGCTCTGGGGGGTTGGTTTTTTTTTATTATTATTATTACTTTTATCTTTTATTTTGTATTTTTATATTGTTTATTATCTGTGTGTGTTAAACTTGTGATTTATAGGTGTAATTTGATATGTGATGTTCAATGTTTAAAAGGGGAAAAAAAAGTTAAAAGGTAATTGGTTTTAGAGAGAGGTTATTATTAGAGATATTAAGTAATAAGTTTATAATTAATAATAGTAAGAGATTAAATGGGAGTGAAAAATATTGAATTAAGAGTGAAAGTATAATAATAAAAATGAATATAATGAAAATAAGAATTGAAGATACGTAACAAAAATGTATAAGTTGTATGAATGGAACAAGCTGAACAAGTTTATGATTTTAGGGGAAGGGAAAAACAATAATATAAGTTTGCATTCTTTAAAAGAAGGAAAAAAATTTTTTTGTTTTGTTTTGTTTGTTTGTTTGTTTTTTAATTCACTATTATGTATAACACATGGTGTTTTATTTTTCGTTTGTTTTTGTGTTATAGTTTAATAAAATTAAAATAAATAAATAAATAAAAAAAAGAAGTCCATACCAAAAAAAAAAAAAAAGAGAGAGTGCAGGGAGACAGGAGACCGGTGACATTTGTTCCCCAGTTACAAATATGACACTAGAATTTATGCAGTATTTACAAAATATGTTTAAAGATGTGCCAAGTGTATCCCAAAAAAAATAAAGAGAAACAAAGGCAGGCGTCTGGAAGAGATAGTGACCATATGAAAATATGGAAAGCTAACAAAGCAGTAAATATAGGCATGAATGTTTCAGAGCTGAGTTTAAAATCAGCTAATTCTAATGTGTTGCATTCCATGATTAGACAAGATATATCAGATGAATTGAGTTTAGAATTTGTTGGAATAATCGCTTTAATGAATTTGAAAATTTAGATGCAATTAATTTTAATCTAATAGTAAATCCAATGAATTATCAAAATAATATTAAGGCAATTAATTTAAATAGAGTGAATTTAATAGCCATGTCAAATTTATTAGCTGGAAAGGAGAATGAGAGTCAGATCAACAAATGGCGGTGGATAAAAGTCCAAAGTGAGAATGTTAGTGAGAATAAGCAAAACAGTAGTTCAGTGAGGAAAAGAAAATTGGATACATATGCAGACTCCAAGGAGGAAGTAAGAGGACAGAACAATAAAATACATAAAAAGGACTGAGCGTGGAGCATTAGAAAGAGTTAATTGAGGAGGAGTGGCAAGAGAAAATATTGGATGTAGAAATGGAAGAAAATAATGTTTGTTCTGGAGAAGAGGAAAATAGAAATGGATGCTAATAGATTGTTTCAGGTTAATTCTTGTAGGAGATTTTTGAAGAGAGTATTGCTGACTTTGGGGTTAGAGACAGGTGAAGAGAAGTCTAAGGAAGAAAAGGAAAAGGAAAATAAAGTAGCATCAGTAATAAAGAGATGAGAGTCTCAAGGGGTTGAGATGTCAATGCTAATATATTAACAGCATTAATCCAAGCAGAATGGAGGCTTCCGTGAATATCAGAAGGCCATTGGGCTATACAAAGAAAAGTTATTGTTTTGGAAAGGAGTTAGAATTTCCTAAAATCCCATTGGTGGATAGCCCAGTAGCAGCTCTTAAGGGCACTGATTCCCCAGGAGTGAGACACTACGCTAAAGGAGGTGGATGGGAGAAGAGCTACTTCTACATTGAAGAAGGTCCATGAGGACTCAGCTTTAGCTGTAAGAGCTTCTAGGGCTGGTACATGAGCAGCAGTGTTATGGATGCGGGAGATAGCAGATAGTGAGAACGTACAGTCACACTCTTTAATTCAGGTTAACCAGAGCGAAGAAGGTGTTGGAATATATAGCCATTGCCATCAGTGGCAAGGAGGTCCTTGTGGTTACACCATTGGGGCACAGATTGGAAGTCAAGGAACAATTTGGCCTTTGTCCCTATTGTTTGGGAATCAGCCGTTGGATAAGGTCTTAGTGGAGAGCAAGGAGAAAAGCCAGATAATGTCCACTCTGCTGAAGAGGAAAGTTGAAAGAGAGCCATTTCAAGATGGATATTACTCCTTTCAAGATGGGAGAGGAAATAGTAGGCAAAATAAGTTCAGGTATATGGACAACAGTAGTTTAGATGAAAAGGACAGTTTAACAGATCAGGAACGTTTAATAGGCAAGGATAAGGAAGAAGCGATGGATCTATTTGAGGAGAGGTAGGTATTGACAAAAGGACAACATCCATGGGTAGAATACTTCTGCTTTTCAGGATCTTATGGCCTCAGGTAACAACAGATCAATAGATGATCCAAGTAATAATGTGAGGTTACAAATTTTTGTTTGACAGGATGCCGAGTAATAGATCTGTCTCCTCACTGGTGGTGGAGGATGTAGAGAAGTAGAGGATAGTGTTGAGGGAAGTAGATCATTTACTGGGAATAAGAATAGAGGAAGTTCTAGAGGATTAGTGGTTCTCTGGGGTTTACTCTATTTTCTTCACTGTGCTCAGAACAATGCAATCTGTTCTCTTATCCTGAACTTTTATTGTTCTTTTGAACTGTCCAGCACTTTTATTGTTCTTGTCATGTTTTTAATTATTTTGTATTAAGTTAAACTACTGGTTTAATATGGTAGCTTATTGATTTTTACCTTTTTTTGTCATTAGGCCTTTTTAGATATACCTCTGATTAATGATGTTGGCTGCCTTGTATCCCATGTCAGGGAAAAGAGGGAGGCCAGGGAGAGAGAAGAGAACAAATGAAAAGTTTACAAGAGGTCCAAGAGAGTTCTTAGGGCCACTCTCTTTTGTCTTCCTCTCAACAAAAATTGTCTCACAAGATGACCAGGACAGTTTCCGTTCTAAAGTCAAGCTTGAAATCTTATTGATACGGATCTAGATAATCTACTTCATCAAAGAGTTAACTGGAATTCCTTGGCTACCACTTTCTTTACCACCTTGCCCAGGAAACAACTGTTAACTTCTGTCTTATTATTAGGATTTAAATGGATTAGGGCTATATTTCTTCAAGAAAAGTTAATTTATTGCTGTTTTTAAAGAAGCCAGAACCATTTTTTCTGTCAATACATAGAACTGTGCTATAAATTTTACTGGTTCTTAGTAAGTCTATTTTTTAATTATGTAGACATATAATGCAGGATTCTGAGAACTACCTAAGCTGTGTCAAAGAGACTGCTTACACAAATCCAGTGAGATTTTTGGCATTAACATGCCTCTGAGTTTTAGAAGCAGTTTACCATGTGTAACTAGTTACACAATTCTCTAGATTCAGGTCAAAATACATTGTCAACTCCATGTACTCTTATTTTTTTCTTCCACTGAGAAGCCCACCTGCAGAATCTTTAAAAGAAAAAAGAAAAGAAAAAAAGCTGGTACTGCGGCTTTGGCAGGTTGACAGCAGTGCTCCTTTTGTTGCTTGATCTACTTCTACAAAGGCTGCGCTATTTGGAAGAGTGTTCTTCTCTGTCTCAGTGTCCTCACGTTCCATCTGCTCTCCCTTCCTTTAAAAGACTTTGTGCTCAGAATATGTGTAGGGTGAACTGTAAATGCCATGGTTGTTACTGATTCATTTGGGACCATCTCTATAGGAGGAGACTAGACCCCCTTTATGATATTTGTCTTAGATAGCCAGATTCAATAGCTTTGACAGAAATGGGCTAAACCTCCATCTCTTTGTGGTGATCAGGTCCATATGTCATTGTTTTAAATGGTGCATGGTTGTGGCACATTAAATAGCTTTCTTATATTTTGAAGTGTGATCCTAAGTTCAAAGAGATCTTCTGGTTTGTTACTTTGACTAACCCCAGTGCAATGCTGGTTTCATTCTTCTATCTCATCTCCTTGTTTTCCTTTCAGTGAAGACCCTGTCTTCTGCTGTTCTATTTTTCTCCACCTGTGAGTAATACTGTTGGGTAGTCTACATATTGTTAGATTAGACAGGTTGACATTGAGCGTTATTATTGCTGTTCAGTAACTGTGTCACTCAGCAGGATCAGAACTGGTGATTTAAAAGATTTTGCCCTTGGATAAAACATTAGGTGATCCTTTTTAGAACCTCCATATTTAGCTTCTTCATATAGTTGTGTTCTTATGACATGCTATGCTGGATCATACAGGTTCTTTCACTTTGCGCTTATAGTTGTCTGTGATGTTAGTGCACTACACGGTCCTCTTGTCTGCCTTGACTGCTGTGAAATCCTGCTTCTGTGCACACTGCTTTTGAAACGTATTCTCTTGCTATTACATACCTATCATAATAGAGAAAAACTGAATTTAAAAAAAAATTGTCAAAAGTGTACAAATTATTCAAAATGCTGTATATTTCTGGGAAAATAATGATCTGATCACTGCTACAAGGTCTCATTTCAGTTTTTAGACTATGCTAGTATTAATTTCTTTCAGTTTGTGGAAAGATCTCTTAACATATATGTCTGGAGTCCAGTAAACTCTTTCATGGGTGCTAAAGTGACCAGCAGTTTATTGTGTGCATTCAACATTTGTCTTAGAAAGAGATTGTTTATCTGTAACAGTGTGTTTGCTTAGTTGTAATACCTTTAAATGTCCTTAGACTCTTGAGTCTCAAATGAAATTTGTCTCCTTATATCTAGAGGAGAATGCTTCTGACCTGTGTTGCGTGATTTCCTGTCTGGTTCAAGTTATGATGGATTCATATTGCCGGACAAAGCTGGGATTTCAGAGTCTCATTCAGAAGGAATGGATCGTGGGAGGACATGGTTTCTTGGACCGGTGTAATCATTTACGGCAAAGTGATAAAGAAGAGGTATAGATTATGTCTTGGCAAACAGAAATTCTGCATGTGTTTTGAGACAGAACAGAAATAGAGTATGCAAGGGAGAGGGAGTTGTAACCCACACTGAAAACCTTACTTTGAGCCATTTGGCTTTAAACAAATGTTGGCCTGCTCTTTAATTAGCCAACACTGTGTGCAGTATTCAAAATTCTGAAGATGCAAAGCTAAAAAAGTTCCTAGTATTTGGAATTCTGTATAAACTATTTTATGTAGGAGAATATAATTCTCCATGTGTTTGTTGCACCCAAGACAACCCAGTGAGGGATACTTAGTGGGTCTTCTGAGAAGAATCTTTATATCTGCTCAGGTGCATTGAGAGAAGTCTATGAACCCTCAGGTGCTCTAGGTTGAAGCTTTTCAGGACTTTTAAGATAAGAATTAGCACTTGAATTTGTGCTTAAAGGAGGTAATTAGAGTGCCCCCTTTTCAACACTGGTACAGTGTTCCATACAATTCCACTTGGCAATCTGACCATTTTACTTTGTATCTGAGAAGGTTTCCCCTTAGAGTAAAAAAAAAATCTTTCTTTCTGTAATTGTATTTAAGGTGGTGTATAAAGCAAAATAAGCACCATTAAATTAAAATAAATCAAAATAAGTAAAATTAAATCAAAACACAAGCATAGTAATAGCAATATCATAGCTTCCTGATATGTGCTTAAAATGGAGGCTTTGAGTAAAATGACTGCTTGAATTAAATGATTCTAAGAGTCTAGTTAAAAATTGGTACAGTATAAGACGAACCTCACTTTGGAGTCACTTTCATAAACCATATCTATTTTGACTGACCAGTATGGGGAAGACTTAGAAACCAACCACAGATTTGAATAAGTGTGGTTTGATGAATGTAACACACAACAACAAAAAAGAATTTAGTAAAGTTTATCTCAGTATTTCCAGGTTTTCTTAGTCTTATTTTTTTTTCCTCCCAGGCACCTATCTTCTTGCTCTTCTTGGATTGTGTATGGCAGTTGGTTCAACAGTACCCACCAGCATTTGAATTTACAGAGACGTATCTAACTGTTCTGTCAGATAGCTTGTACATACCCATATTTAGCACCTTCTTCTTTAATTCTCAACATCAGAGGGACACTACCTTGGTAAGACAGAACAATTAGGGATGTGCTACATTATCCAAGACCATGGTTACAGTTGAATTTTGGTTTTGTAAAGATGGTACTGAGTGCCAGTATCAGTAAAAAAAGTATCTTTGCAGCTTTTGATTTTGCAACATAATTATGTTATGTACAACCATGTGGGACAAAGTTCTGCAGTATTCTGAATTCTTAACTCTTTTTGTTCAAAATCTCTTCAGCTGGGTTCTGGCTTAGAATATCCTTCACTAAACATTCACCACATGCAAGTTTGTGCTTTCTTTGCAGTCTTAAAGGTTACAAATTTGCTCTTAAAATTTTAGCAAAATGCAGGCGTTGATAGTAGATCCTGCCTGGGTAGAACCATATGCATAGGCTTTAGCATGGTGGAAAACTACCTCCTGCTGAGATTTCCACTCAGTTTTGTTAAGCACTGAACAGATTGTTCCCACTGTTCCTCGAATGCCTTAATGAGATGTGAGAAGCCAGAAAATATGACTTTGGAAGATGGTTGTGAATAGATTGCTTCAGAGTTTTGTGCATGTTAGTTAAACATGACATATATATTAGATGGAACGTCAGTCAAGAAATATTGGAGAATAATATTATATATGGTGACGATGGCCTGCATTGAGTACGCACGACTTTGGAAAAATGAAACTATACCTACTATTGAACAGTGATGGACAATGTTTATGGAAAATAGAAATGCGGACATTCTTACACAGAGACTAAAAGGGAAATCAGATGAAGACATTAATAAAGAGTGGAAGATTGTTACGGATTTGGGTTGGGTGTAGACAGAAGGCAATACATAATTCATGATTATCAACTACTATACAGGGTAATAATCATTGAAATATCATGTAACAAGTAGAGAAATATAGCAGGAACTAACGAATTATTGATTACTAACATTTTATTGCGATATGTGGTATAATAAATAGAGGAAATATTAATAATTGTAATCAAGAAAGGAAAGGAAGAAGAAATAATATTGTATGTAAACATTGCAGAAATAATTGTTTATTTGTTGAAACTTTAATAAAATTATAAAAAAAAAGTTTTGTGCATGTTAGTGGTGAAGTTTCAAGGCTCTTGATGATTCAGGGAGGCCATCCTTAGGGAAACCTGCACTTCAGGTTTGTGGGTATTCCAGTATCACTGCTGAAGCTTTAAAAACAGCAGTGGATATTCTCTGTGGCTGTCATGTAAGGATGTGATTAGCTCATTAAACTTTTAGTCTTTAAGTTATCTTAAATTGTTTGAAATTTCTAAAGTTATTTTATTTTATCCCATGATGTAGGGTGGGATATAGAAATAAAATCGGTTTTGTGTGAGTCTAATAAACTTGCGAGATATTACTGCATTTTAACATACTGTGTCCTTTCTATGTACTGCTGGAATGTTTTCTCTGATAGAGTGAGCACCCACAATATATACTGCATTGCCAATGTAGTATTGAGAGATACAGAACCAGTATATCAGTTTGTACTCTATTTGTTGGTTTGTTTGTTTTAACATCTAAAGCCATGTAGTTCAAAGGGCTTATTAGGTGGCTTGAAATTCTGCAATAAAACTTGCATACCATAAAGTTCTAGTATGAGGTGTTGTATTTGGATCAGTCTTATTACTGGACTCTAATTCTACCCTGTTTCTTTCTAATAGTATGGAGGAAGCCTGGATACACAAGGGAGGAAACTTCATTATCTTTCAGTTTGGGAATGGTCTATACAATTTGAACCTGAAGCACAGGCTTTGCTGAATAACCCTCTGTATGCAGAGAAGCCAAAACTAGATAAAAATCAGAGGAAAACCACACGCCTCAAGGTAAGGCATTCAACTTGTAAAGGCAGAAAAATGTTTTGCAATAGAGCTGGAGAGCTTAATATCCTAGGGTCATATGCAGCCAGCCTCATCCTGATGTCATGTGACTTTTGGCCTACTTTCAGAAGCACTTTGCTGGTGTTCACTGAAGTGAAATGAAGTAGGTGATGAAGGGGAGAAAAAAAGAGGCAATGAGAAATGCAAAGAAAAGGAGTTTGGTGATGTGTGGTTCAACTGTTTGCCAGCTTGGCTACAGCTCTGCCTGTCACTGACACATAGGCACTGAGAGATTACTCCTCAGGGAAGGCAGCCTTGACACACAAAGAGGTGGCTCACCTCTGTTTTTACATGTTTATGTACAACGTTGGAATCTGGAGCAGACATGGTGGGTGACAGATTAAATGCAACCCCCTTTCGCATAGACTGGAATTTGTGGATTTAAGCAGCCATCAAATGCCAAGATCAAAAGCAGTATTTAAAGCTTGCAATATTTTTGCTTAGACGTCCAACAAACTAAGTACTTTACACAGTTGTGTACATATAGGCATGCCAAGCATCAAGTCCTAATACCAAGATTGGCCCTACTGCTACAAGTAAGGCATTATTCTTGAGAAAGTAAATGGATGTCATGTCTTACCATACATTTTTAATGAAGAGTATTTAATTTGCTTGATTGCAAATTTAGTAGCTTTATATAATTAACTCATGACAAAGTAAACTAGTAGTAATATCCAGTTCTTGAATTCTATAATGTTCCTTCCCAGTATCCTGGATTAATTTTAAATACATAATACATCAAAACAGTTTAACAAGAGCATAACCAGCCTCTAGGGAGTGTGTTCTCAGTTTATATCCTGCTACATGAGAACTAGTTCCTAAGGATTTTGCGTTCTTAGACATGTAGCCCTACATATGCTGGTGATAACGAGTTTCTCAAGAAACTAATGTGATGGAGAGAGAGTTCTTAAACTGACCTGTATCTTTTTCTCTAAAGCAGACTACCTGGCTACTAAATTTTCAACTGTTTTGTTGTTGTGTGCCTTAAAGCCATTTCTGCTTGTATACATTTGTGTTTTAAGTTTATTTTAGAAATACAAGGTAACAGTGATGTTAAAATGATGTACATCATTAACATCCATTTAAATTCTGCAAATGCTTAGTTACATAGATTAAACTAGATATTTTACTACTTATGAAGAAATACAAACACTGTAGATATGGCTGATATAGTTAAATAATAAAGTTTTTCATTGGTTAAAAACTGCATAATATCCTTTTTGTATAATAATTACATCATGTCTACCAAAAATGACATGGCTCCAACAAAACAAGAGGTGGGATTTGTATGGCGTGCGAGATGTTGAACTGTGACTCCCAGTAGCTTTAGCCAATATACTCATGGATGAGGAATATTGTCAATTGCAGTCTAGTAATATCCTGATTACCACATGATTCCTTCTCTGCATAAAAGCTGGGTGATGTTTGAGGCCCTCTTTGGTTTGTATTATTGCTGTCAAGTTCTTGGCAGTCTCCTTGTTATGGTATGTTATGTTATGATTTGAGTCATTTTACAGCAGATTATGTAGTCTGGAAAATAAGCTAGAACTGTGTTCAGACAGTTTCATTCATCCTATAAGTTTCTCAAACTATTTCCTTCATTCTCCTTATAGCATCAGCGGCAGCTTTCTTTGCCATTGACACCAACTAAGCCTCCTCCAAAAAGAGGATTTTTTAAAGAAGAAACTGATCAGCTAATTAAAAACATTCTGGGCAAAAGAATCAGCAAGTTGATAACTTCTTCTGATGAACTTCAACCTAACTGCAGAGAGTTCTATGAGAGTTGGCATGGAAAACCGATTGATCTCCATGGACTACTGCTGCCACGCCTAGAAGGGCCAGAAATAAAAGTGTGGGCACAGAGGTATTTACGTTGGATACCTGAAGCCCAGCTCCCTGGTGGTGGCACAGTTGCCACTGCAACAAAAATCTTGGATGTAATGGAAGAGGTGCAGGGCTTGCAGAAGAAAGTGGATGAAAAACACAGTGAAATCTCAGATGAAGATCCAGAAACATCTCCCTTCCAGAGAAATCCTGCTCGCTTGTCATCCTTATTTCCATTTGCTTTGCTTCAAAGACATTCTCTCAAACCAGTTTTACCTACCAGCTCATGGAAAGACTTGGAAAGTGAGGAAGACCTGGCCAGGCAAGATGATGAATATATTGATTTAGGTGATGTTTGATGGGATTCTATTTCTCTGAATTATAGAAATGAAAATACTGGCACACTTATCTTAAATGCCAATATTTCCTGAGAGGAGCTCTATACCTTTTGGCTATATTTTGGCAGAAACTGACTAGTGAAGCTTTTAACATAGGAAGATCTTCCCTCATTTGAGAAAAATAATACATTTTCCAAATAAGTTTGATCGTATTTTTAAATCTACCTTTCTGTAAGCATTGAGAAAGATGAGCATGTAGCTGTGTTCCATATGGGCCAGTAAAATAGTGGACTGGATCCATTCTCTCCCATTTGCCCTCTGCCTCTTCCCAAAAGCTGTTCACTCCTCTCTGGAAGTAGCATAGGAGGTGGTGCAGCGGGCCAATGGGGGAATTGTTGGAAGATGCTCCACCTTTCTATGGTAGGAGCCTCTGTTGGGTTTTGGTCCAAAAATTCAGAATTCTTCTGTAATCTTTGGGAACAAATGAGATGTTAGGGCTGTCACAGAAGATATAAGAGCTTCTTTCTTACCTAAGCATAAGAGGGTTGTTTGGGAAATATCCACTGTAATTGGAAAATGGCCTAGAGTTGGATATAGAATGTCTTATTAGTTGCATCATAAAATGCACAGAGTTGCACTGCTAAGAACAGATACTATTTTTTAAAACAGACTTAAACTTTGAAAGTTTATTTCCTAG
The DNA here is from genome assembly GCA_948474755.1 of Ctenosaura bakeri. Taxonomy (NCBI): domain Eukaryota; kingdom Metazoa; phylum Chordata; class Lepidosauria; order Squamata; family Iguanidae; genus Ctenosaura; species Ctenosaura bakeri. Next base: position 131,297 of record CAOLHI010000757.1, on the reverse strand, counting down.
CCTTTTAAACTTAAGTTGGAAAGGCACTAGGTATTTTATCTTTATCATGTATTCTGCTTTATCCGATTACCTATTCTCTGCATTACAGTACATGGTAGAATCTTAATGAAGCCATTTTGAGCAGTCCTACTATTTATAATTTAAATTCACAGTCTCATCCTCACTAGTCTGTCTGTCTCCATCATGTTGATTCTGCAGGCTTGGTTTGTAAAATTCTAGTCATTTCATGCCCAAGAGCTGGAAGGGATGGAACTTAGAGATGCCAGTAAGCCATAGTATTTTTCCAGATTGTATAGTTTGCTGATGCTGATATTCTTCACTAATGCCAGTAGCTTGCACTGAGCCTCAAGACCTTCTGTTAGGAAGGGCAGGTAAAAATGTATATATAGCTATGAAACTGGATTTGTCATCCAGTACTACTGCTTTTTATAAATGTGGCATTAAAGCTAGCTATGAATGTAAGACGTTTGTGTGTTGGAATTGCGTTTCTGGATATTGTCTAAACAATTACCTCAGTTATAAAAGCCATATGGAAATCTTGTCTGCCTGTGCAAAATGGATAATTTTACACTGAAAATAGATTTTGAGATATCAAGAGGATAGTGAATTAACATACTTAAAGCCAAGAAGTTGCCCACATGATAGAACTGACAGAGAAACCTTTCTTTTTTTGGAGGGCTGGAGCTTAGTGTGATAATATCTTAAGTTGTTATTGAACTGCACTAAGCACAGTTCTTAAACATTGCCTTGAAGCTGGCTATCCTTTTTTAAAAATTGTATTGGCAACTCAGATTAGTCTCCCAACACAAATATTTCTGCAGGAGTAGGTAACAACTTAGTGTAGACAAATGCCAAATAGAAGCCTCCAAAGTCCTTGTTGCCTTATTACTGTGAGCTTTTTGAGCTCCCAGTATTTTCCAAACACAATAGGTCTACCTGTATATGATGTTCTGAAAGCTAATGTTGCACACTTGTTTCTCTTCAAAGGTTTTTAGCGTTTATATTACAGTTCCTTGCAGTTATTACATTTCATAACTGCTTGGACTATGATCTGAATTCACTTTAAAACACTAACATTGAAAATGCTTAATTTTCTTCAGTTGGTTTCTTTGAAAGCCAAGTGGTTTGTAAATATATTGATCATCGAAATGTATTTATAGATAAGCTCAAAGTACTGTGTTTCTACAGAAAACTATTAAATGGATATGTGGAGGGATTTTTACAGTAGATTATGGAACTGCTTCTGTCTAACAAGAATAGACATGGCATTAAGATGATCAGAATGCAGCACTGTTCAAATGGAAACATATTTATCTTCCTATATTTGTTTTTCAGTTTTGCGTTATACCTCTCAGTTTTTACACTGAATACAAGCTTAACTTTAACCGTACTTGAGGAAAATATCTTCCTGTTAACTCTTAACAGACTATTTGGACAATTGTATTTGTTAATAAAATGTACTTTTACTTTTTCTAACTTGAAAAATGGTCTTTGCATCAGTTTTTGAAAGATGTCTGTTCTGTACTGGCTCTTGTGGTATTTGAAGGAGCAACAGAGTAGGAGCCTGTGAAGCTGTCTTCTACAGAACTTTAACCCAGTGCTATCTGGTGTGGCTGGCAGTGGCTTTTTGAAATCTCTCCAGACTATCTTAACACAAGTGCTAGAGACTGGACTTCAGACCCTTGTGTATTGCAAGATACTGAAGAATGGTACACTGCTATCTGGGATGGTCATCTTCCACCAAGCACACATGTAACAGTGAGGGACGAAGGGGTCACCTGCCTAGGCACCCAGATCAGCTGAATCAACCCTGGCAATCAATGGGGTGATGGATGTCACAGCCAGATCACCCTCACATCCCAAATACATACTCTACCAATCTGCTGTGGCCTTTTGAACAACACAGAGATAGCAATATCTCAGCAAATACTACCAGTATGACCATTTTCCCAGAACCTATCCATTTTTAGAAATTAGGACATTTTCAATTTACCTGTGTTAGGCTGGTGTATGCTGCAATATAATCCAGTGTTTAAAGCAGAGGTGGGTGAGTTTTATGGTCCAAGGACAATTTTGCCTCCCTTTGTGCTCCCTGCTCCAGCACTGTGATTGAAATTTGGTGGCAGAATTAAAGCAGACATTTTGCTTGTTTTAATCTGAGTTTCCCTGCTTTGCAACCCAGATTTGGTGGGAAAACACTAGCTTTAGTGTGGCATTGGCCTGATGAAAATGGGAGGACATACTCTAGTCCTGGTTCTTGTTGTTGTTGTGTTGCTTTCCTGTTAGAAGGACAAAGGATTACCTGTTTGGGCAGGAGGGGAAGGAATTTCAACAATCCCATTGGAGCTGCCCTGACCCAGACTGAGAAGGGAGAGCGAGAGAACAATATTATTCCTGTGAAACTATTGTGAAGTTTGATTTAATTACCACAGCCCTTACATACAGTATTAGGGGACCAATTATGAGTGAAATGTTTGTGCAGAAAAGAAAAAGTATGCTGATCTTTTTGTAGAGGGTTTCTCACTGATGGTGAGGAAAAAAGGGTGAGTATTCTGTGTCTCTCTCTTAACAACAAAGAAGACTGGTTTATAAACCAGTCCTTATGCAGAACTATGTTAATTGAAAGGAAACTCTCTTCTTGGTAAAACATATGTTAGACTTATGTAGGTTACCTGAGGGTCTTCAACTGAAACAGATGAAAGTCTTTAACGTCCGTGACTAATGGCCAGCAAACTTGGCACTGAAGTGATTGCTGGTCTAGTCCTTAATCTTAAAAGCTGGCAAAAATTCTATGGTAAAATGTGTTTTTACAATGGTGTTGAGTGAAATGAATGGGCAAAAAAGTATGATTATCAAAAGCTGTTTGTGACCCAAAGAAATAGATTCAAAGTGGCATTCCAAGTCAGTCTGGGGTAGTCTGGGACCAGATTGAGAGCACTCACTGGTTGTAACGTAAGACATCTACCCATCAAATAATTTGCATGTTATCCACTAGAACAGAATAACCCCACTAATAGCACACTTACTACAATTACAGGTTTTAAAATAAAGAGAAAAGTAACTGCAAACTTCCTACAACCCCCTTCCACACACATGTATTCAGACAACAGACAGCTCCGTATATTGAGGCCATGCTTATAAAGTGAATGAAACACAGTAGATGGAGGTTTTGCCTCTTGCCTCCACCAGAGCAGGGTAGGAGAAAACCTATTGCCTTGAAAATGGTCAAAAAAGGGGAGGGGGAGAGAGAGAAGTCAACATTGGAGAAAAAAATGATCAGAAATTAAAGGAGTGGATGGGATCAAATGATAGAAATGATGTCTATGACACTTACTAATTTTTAAAGAATACTTTTTAAAGAAAAAGCAAACCTGATTTTTTTTTCAGTTTTGAAACTTCCATAATGTGGTCTCAGTTCAACCCCTTTTAAAATGTATGCTTGGTACAATTTCAAAGATTGTTTTGATAGTTATTAGGAGAACTTGAGAACAACCAAAATGATTTTGTTTTTCGTTATTGTTTAGATATGTACACAACATTCTGTCGTATTGTTCGGATAGAATCATTTCAACGGATTGCTTAGCATTCTAGGCTTTTTAGCAAGATTATTATAATGTTGAAGTTATTCCTTGTTAAATATTTTTGGGTTCCATTAAAGTGTCATACTATTTTGAACTATTATGTTGAACAATATGACAAAGCATTAAGAACCCATTTAGGAATTCATAGTTTTACTGCAGCAGTTAAAAGGCTGGTGCATTCAGATTCTGCGGAGTATGTTGTTGCTGTGTGTGTGTGTGTCTACACACACCTTCAAGTTGCCTGTCGACTTAGAGCAACCCCATGAATTCCATAGGGTTTCCTTTGCCAGGGAATACTCCAAGGTAGTTTGCCAGTTCCTTCCTCTGAAATATAGCCAGCAGCACCTAGTATTGCTTGGTGTTCTCTCATCCAAGTACTAATCAGGGCTGACCCTGCTTAGATTCCAAGATCTGATGGATCTGGTCCCTGCAGAGTATTCAGGTCCCTATGAGAGCTTAAAGGCAGCTAAAATTTAACATATAAACAGACTTCAACACTGTGAAACATAATCCAATTTTGCAATATCCCAAATGCTCTTTGTCCTTTCTCATTATAAGTACTGTGTACCCTTGACTTGGAAAGAAATTCTGTTTGGAAGAACATAATGCAAATTATTTCTTGCCTTGGAGATTGATATGAAAGGGCAGGGATAGTTGAAGATATTTTGCTGCCTGAGAAGAAACAGCAAACAGACCCTGAAATCAAAGTATCCCAGACCAGCCAAGTAAATCCTACAAGTTCATTTCCCCAGTGAAAATACAATTAGCATATTAAACACAACATCCAAAATGCACAGCACAGCAGTAAATTGTATGAGGCCAATTAAAAGGTGCAACATGTATTATGCTAGATTTTGAAGCTCACTGGTTTCTTCATCAGGCAAGGATGTTAAAGTTCACACAGGGGAAGAAGAGTGAATATGTCACAATGAAAGCCCTGTGTCTTGTTTAAGATGTTTGCTTCACTTGATGTTCCTAAGATGGAGGATACTGATGCAGACAGAGGCCACACCTCTTCTTGGCCGTGAGGGGACTGAGGACAAAAAGCCATAAAAGCCAGGTAATAGAAGTTTTGTTCTGTTAACAGCAATGAAAAAACTGCCTTTGAGACCCAAGTCATCTCTGTTCTGTGCAAGGCTACAAAACCATTTTATAGGCAAGAAACTATGAGTCTCTGAAGAAGGCTCTGTACTGTCACATCTGAAGATAAGTTTTAGTGCTGTTATAGGGAAAACTTGCCAATGACAGCCAAAATCAGAGTGTTTTATTTTTGTTAGAGATATAAACCTTGGAGAGCAAGTCTCAGTACTTTTGTTCTCTCTAGTTAGGATTCCCCTGCTGTTGCTAAATTCAGTGTCTTCAAATCCAGAAAACATCTTCAGGCGAAGCCATGTCAGCCAGGTAGTAAAATAAAACAAAATCATTACTAAAAAATTGTTGCCCTTTCATGACACTCCAAATCTATTGCCTAAGGCGTCTCTCTCTCATCCTGGCTAATGAGGAGAAGAGAAAGAGACTAGGAGTTAAATCTGTCAGAGGTGATACAGTGGAATAAATCTTCTAAGTTACATAATATAAATTTTAATAAGTTTCATTACTAAAACTATACATCAACACATATAGCATAGATGAAACCTGGAGGTGCAGGTACTTAACCCTCATTCTTTTGCACTTATTTGTTCCTGTGCTTCCTGGTTTCTGTCCTGTTCTATGTATATTTGAGAGCAGTAGTTCCACTTGTCTTGTACAGAGAGATGCAGAACCTACTTCCACGCCATATCTATTCCCCTGTGGAGTGAGCAAAAGGAGTTCCTCTCTAAATGCAGCAGAGACGTGAAGGTGGTAGGAGGTACAAGCTAGTCATGCTGCTTCTTGCTTTCTTACAGTTTGTGGGCAGGTTGGGGTGGAGAGTACTGGAAGACTTGTAGACTCTTGATGACAGTAGTTCTACAGAGAACAGACTTCATTTGAGGGACAGCAAGTTCTTTCTTTGCTTGGCCATAGTGCCTGTACAGTCAGCATTCGCTAAATTCTCACGCCCATCCTCTTTTTGGCTTGTAGCCACATCCTGTTGGGTCCTATCACTCCGGGTACATTGGAAGGCACACAGCCAGTCTAAAATTAGCTCCCTTGGATCTTGAAAACTATATCTGCTAAGGCAAAAAGAATGATAAACGAACCCTCAGGTACTACTGAATGGCAGCCAAAGGTGCTTTTTTGTAGAGTCACAACAGTTATAAGCCTTGGAAGAAAAAGCTTTCCTTTGAGTCTTGAAAGGAAAGCAGATTTATTATCACTACAGGGTTTTTGGTTTTTTGCCGCATGCCTAAAGCTTGGAAAAGGTACTAGTTTAAATTACAACTTCCAGAAGGCCCCGACCAGTGTAGCCACTGGCTATGCCTATTACTGTGTCATGGAAAAAGATGATAAAAATGTATGGATTTGGAGGCTGTGACACTAGTAGGCCAATTGCAACTGCCTGATGGGAGTATCACGACATTGTTTGGCTGGGCTGCAGAAGAGTCCTTATGAAGCTGTTACTTGTATAATGTTTAAAAAACTCCAGTTCTTTTCTTTCTGCTACATCTTGTACGCAGTTAGCAGCCTTCTATCGCTTATTGAATTGTCTCATGCTTTGGTCTCAGTTTTGGAAATTGACTTATGAACATTGACGGCCTTTTTCAAGAGGTGTGAATCATGCAGTGTCAAAATTCCCAACTGCAACGGACATTCCAGCTGCTTATTGTGCCTCAGGGAGACTCATAACATTTCCTCCTGTGCCCGTTGTCAGGCCTTTACGCCTCAGATGAAAAGGAACAAGGAGACCAAACTCCAATCCCCCCTGTGGGAAAAAGCCCTCCAGGTACCAGCATCAATTTCCATGTCCTCAGCCATTCCTTAACCTTAGCAAATAAGAACAGCAACAATTTGTTTCATATATTGTCCAGCTTTGTACTCATTGCTCTCTCAGCCTCATTGTTCTTCATCTGTAAAACAAATATTAGTTGTTTGCTTTTTGGCTTGGCTGCTGTACAGCAAATGCTAGCTGCTTTTAGAGCTTTGTAATTTGATGGAGAGTTCTACTGGTATGTTCCAGATCTCCAAGTATGCTGATCCAGGCCTCCGGTGAAGGGGGGGTCTGACTTCACCTTCAAAGCCAAGGTTTTGCATCCCTTTTAGGCTAAAGGTGGGGATTGCCACATCTGCAAAATGATCTCCTTTACAAGAAATAAGGGTGGGTCAGGAGTTAAGCATGTGACATCTTATGGATTGGCCTCAGCTGCCTAATCTATACAGCTAGAACTGTTCAATCTAGTCTAGGAACACAGAACAGCCTGTGTGGTGGACACCTGTATTCCTTCAACATCTAGTTGCCACTCACCTGTCTACCTTGCAACTGTTCATTCCTCAGACACTGTGGAGCATCAGCAGTGGTGCAGGTGGGCACCTGTAGTTGGCACCAGCCTCAGCTGTTCAAACAGTTATGGCCTTTTCTCATCAGGAATACCATGGCTACAGTAGTCCATGCACTGTTAACTTCCTCATTAGAGTACTGCAATGTGCTTTACCAGGGTCTGCTCTTGAAGATGACTTGGAAACTGCAGCTTGTGTAAAGTGTACTAGCTAGATTATTGACCATAACATCTGAGAAGTTGTAAAGCAGTGCAAAAGAGTTGTACTGGATTCTGGTATAATTATGGACTGAATTAAAAGTATTGGTGATGACAGAACCCTAAATGGCTTGGGACCTTGGTACTGAACGGAGAATCTCTCCCTATATGCACTTGCTCAAAGACTGCAGCCGTTTTTTGTGCCCACCTGTGGGGGCCATATACCGTGAGAGAGGGCTTTCTCTGCTGTGGGGTCCAGTTAGGGAATACCCTCCCCTTAGAGACCTGATTGTTGCCAGTACTGGTGTTAAATATGGCTTTTTACTAAAGTCTTGTGTCCCTAAATCATTTAATTCAGATCTGCACATACCATGTTTTTAAATTTCAAACCTTAAACTGTTTAAACTGGTTTTAAACTTAAATGTTTTAACTTTTCAATTGATTTAATATAATTTTGGTCTGTTTAATTTTTTTTAACTGTCTTTAAACCTTTTTACTTTGATTAAACATAAGAGATTGCATGCTATGCCATGGAAAATGAATATTTTAACAAATAAAATAATAAAATAAATGAGCAGAATGGCATGTGTATTGTGCTTGCTGGAGGGTGTAGCCTGGACTGGCTGCTCACTTGGTCAGGGGTCTTTTCTCACTGATGTGTTGCAAGAAGGTGGCTACGTGAGACAGGCTAGATTAGGAGCAAGAGGTTATCAGTGCTGCTGAGACACCACACCTCAAGAGGATGAGAACAACTTGCAGGCAATTCATTTGGGAAGGGACTTCTGCCACTTAACACCAGTAGCCAAATGAAGCCGTTTTACTCTTTGTGATGAGTCCAGGCCATGATTTCCACTACTGGTTTTATTTCCAACTGTTACTGCCTGGGATGTTTTGAGACTGGACAGAAAAAAGCTGCTTTGGTTGTTTTGGGCACAAGGGAACTGGACATGATGAGGAGCTAATGTGCCATAGTAGTTAGAATACTCATTGGGAGATCTAGGTTCTACTACCTATGCACCCGTGCAACTCACTCGTTGACCTTTGTAACTTCCTTTCAGTCTGGCTTTCCTCACAGGATTATTATTAGAATGGAGAGAGGAGGAGAGTCGTGTAAACCAGCTTGAGTTCATTGGACATTGACCAGAGTATTGGTGTAACTGATAAATTATATCCTTTCCAGGAATATGCTCATTTACTCAACAGTTGGAAATACAAATTATGCAATGCTTTTCTCCTAAATACAGGAACAATGCATGGTACAAACTCTGAAGAAGTGATGAGGTAAGAGATCTAGCATAGTTCTCCCAACACTCCATTTGACGTAGCCCTGGAGTAGTGTACACAAGACCAAAGTACTTTGAACATCAACCACAAGCACACTAAGCCATTTAAAGCAAGCCTACAGTTGTATCTCAGCATTAGCCTCCACCTGCAACATGGGGAATAAGAGTGTAACTTAAAAGAACCAGATCCCATCTGATCTTGGAAGCTAAGTAGGGTCAACCATGGATGGTATGTGGATGGGAGACCAACAAATACCAGGTACTGTAAGCTATATTTCAGAGGAGGGAACTGGCAAAGCCATCTGTTGAGTATTCCTTGCCTAAGAAAACCCTATGAAATTCGTGGGGTCACCATATGTTGACAGGTGACTTGAAGGCACACATCTTGTAAGTGGATTGTAAGAATTACTGAAGTATGGCATGTAATGTGTTTGAAATGTGTTTCTATAAAATGCTAGATACATATTAAGTGCTTTGCTGTCGACATCTTAAAGTGGAGGTATATTGTCTAGAAAGGTTAGCAAAGCATCTTCCAGTGTTTTGTGCATCAAGCGTTATTATATTCTCCTGTTCCTGTGACTCTAATTGTGCACTTTTCCTTGGAATCATGCTAATGCATATAAATTAATACACAATTGCACCTTCTTTTGACTGTCACTATGCCGAAGCCAATTAAATAAATGTATGACACAAATCGAAATGCATTTATTCTGTATAAAACTGCCTCTTCAACATCACTATCTTCTGGTTAGACAAAAAAAAAATAAGTTTCTAATCACTCTATTTGTAAGCTTATGGTGTTGCAAAGATATTGTGGTGGTTGTACCCTTAGCCCTTAAGAATCTTAAAATCAACTCTTTATGCATTTTAATGGATTATACACTGACAGCACCAAATACTGTATTTTGACACAATATTCATGTTTGAAATTTTAATTATATTTCTGTTACAAGTTTAAGGGACAGTCCCACCTATGCAGATATGAAAGTCAGCTTGCCACATGCATATATTCAGAAGGGTTTTTCAGCCACGTACTGAAAATATAAGGCATAAAAATGTGCATTTAGGTGACCCACATGCATATAAAACAAAGTGGCCATCATTTGTACCTAACAATTTATGTGAAAGCCACTGTGCAGTTTCTGTGTAGTTTCTGTGTGAGTGGCTAATATTAAGCGGTAACACCACTCCCTATAGCAGTCCTTTAGGCCCTTAAATATTTTTCATCTCATCTCCCAAAACTTCCAATAAAAAGAACAGTAAGTGATTATATGAGTCGTACTCAACATCTGGAAGTCCCAAGATTTCATAACTCTGCCCTATAGCAAAACTGTTGGGCCTCAGAATTTGAACTTTCTCTGTCATGAAGTAGCAGCATATTTTCTGTGGCATATACAGAAATGTGTTGAGTTTTCTTTCCTCATCCACTTTAGTCTCTAGGCATTTGAGATTGGATGGTAGAGAGGAGCACTTTCTATAATTTAAGCAATGTGCACCAATGAAGTGTTCTATGAGGTCATAATATGGTGAAATGATATCACAGTATATAAACTCCATGTCACTTTCTGTGTTTGAGATCCAAAACAGAAAAGGAGAAATTTGTGTTGTTCAGTTGCAGCTATACTGAATGAGGAATTGCTGCAACGCACACAAAAGCTTAGCAAAGGGATGCTTTTAACTCTCTCCACTCAAAGACCACTTCATATTGCATGAAGATCAAAATAATGCCAACTAATTAAAATCATATTTCCCTACCTGATTTCAAAGAAAAACAGTTTTCTGGAGGCCTTTAAGTAGCACATATCAAAAGAGGATTTAGCATATTAAAGGATATGCCTCAGTGTAAGCTAGAAGGGACGAGTCCTAGACTGAATAGATTACTGTGCTGCCAGTAGACTTGTTCAGAACAAACATATTAATTTGAGAACATTCTTTTATCCTTTGTATTCCTGTTCTTAACCCATGGTGCTTGTGTGTACATGCCTCTGTGTAATGCAGTGCTTATATGTAATTTCCCACCAGTGTTTATTTGTGATAAGAAATTTGGTCTGAATTATTTATGTTGGCCAAATTGTTGAGAATGGCTACCTGCATGTTGAGTTTATGTGCTGTTACCTCCCAACAGGTCAGTTGGAGAGAATCTTGAAGGTAAACATCCTAAAGCTAGTAAAATTCAAAACCAGAAACCCAGCAACAATATCTCAACTGTACCATTTTAGGAATGTGGTAAAAATTGAAAAGGTGCAGAAGGTTAACAATTAAACAAGATACTAGAAAGGCAAGTCAATGTACACTACAATGATGGGCATTTAGCCACATGTTCTCCCTTGGAATTACTCTTTGACAGTTCTGAGAATAAGTTTTTTTTCTTTTTGGGAAACAATATATATTCTGCCACCAAGTTAATTACATGTTTTGAGATTATTAATAAGCAGCAGTAAAACATACATACTATGAGCAGGTTGCATGTATATTTATCACAGCAAAATTTTCAGAGTAGAAAACTATGCAGAAAAATTCAATTCAGCATAGGATAGCAAGCACTACCTCTTATCCTACTAACATGTGGTGGCTTGGCCAGAAATAAGTGGCTGGTGTAGAGGTGGTCATATCACCTATTCAGAATGCTTCACTTGAAGCTAAATTCAGATTTACTAAATTGAATATCCCAAACATATCATGAATGGAGTATAAAACTACAGAGGTCAGTCATGGAGGCTATTCTACTAATTTCATGCATGTAGGCTATTAATGTTGATCCTCTGAGGATTAGAGGTGACACAAAGCTACTCAGGAACAAGAGGAAGGTGTCAGTTCAGGGAAAGCTCAAGGTTTATAGATATATGAGCTTAAGCTTAAACAAAAATGTTATGCTGTCCCTCCCTCCTGAAAACAGCTCAGTGAATACATTCAGTAGCCAATGTGTGCTGAGTGTCTCATGAGGGGCATGGCTGATTGGCAGCAGAAATGGGCCAAGTTACTTTCTGGACATCTTCCAAAATTTCCTCTGAAGCAGATCTTGGATTAGGAAATCAAGGTGCAGCAACACATGACCCATTTCCACACTAGACTGTTACAGCACTATTATTCCACTTTCAACATCCTGTGGAATCCTGGGGTTTGCAGTTTCGGGAGGGGCTGCATGACCCCTCCCGAAACTGCAAACCCCAGTATTCCATAGGATATTGAAAGTGGAATAATAGCGCTATAACAGTCTAGTATGGAAATGGCCCTGGTGTTGGTTGGAGCCCTGAAAATTAATCATGTACCAGAACAGCCAGGTCAACATTTTATTATTTATAAATATGCAGTGTGATTATATCCCAGATGCCTATAAGGCATATATGACAAAACATGCATATAGTGGAAAGATATCTGTCTTACTATGGCTGGACTTTTCTTGGGGCACTATGCTAGCTATTGCTCAAGTTGCATTTTCTCAGGGGTTGTGTCAATGTTGTTCCTAGCACTGCCAGTTCTCTCACACTCCTCACTTTTGATTTGGTCGTGAGGAGCTAAAAAATTTGTGCAACAGGTGAACACAAGGCTGTGTTGCTCACTGATCAACCAGATGGACAATTGTGGGATTCAGCATAACTATGCCGACATATGCTGTGCTGAAAAAGAATTAGTTGCCTGACCCACTTATACTGTATACATTTAACAGTTCAGATCTATCTATGCCTACTCAGGAATAAGTCACACTGTGTTCAGTGGCACTTATTAGCAGCCTTACAACAAACTCCTTGCATGACTTAAAAGTAAGTATGTGCTCAATGGGATTACTCCCCTGTGTGTACAGGGTTTACCTTTGTGACGGGCAACAGAGAAATTAGCATAGAATAAATAAATATAGATCCAGTCCTATATATACTTTCCTTGGAGTACCCACCATTGAAAAAACAGGACTGAGTAGTCATGTATGGCAGTGCTTCTTAAACTTTTATTTACCAGGGACCCTCTGTAAACATAATTTCTTGGCAGGGATCTCCTAGACTTAACTTAAAATTTAAATATTTACTTGTAGATTTAAATATTCAAATATATATTTAAATATTCAAATATTTGTTTAAAGTTGCTAATCAGTTGCCTACCCTTATCCCTCATTCTTCCAGTAGACAATGCAATGGTCTGTGGAATAGCATGCCGAGAGCCTTCAAGTGCCAGGAGGGTAGAATAAACTGGAATTTCCTAAAAGAAGGTTATGAATGGGAGGCAGGCCTAAAGAATGTTTTCTTTCACCCTTTACCCCAAAACAGAGTCTGGAAAGTAAGGGTCTTGGTGCAGCTTTGGGGGAAGGTGCAAAAGAAATGCTGTTTCCCTCTGAAGGAGCACTGAGAGAATAGAGAAGGATAGGTAAGTGCTTATAAAACAAGCACCTCTGTACTGTCTCAATGCTCCATCGGCAAAATGGCGTTTCATTACTTTCCCCAAAGCAGTGTCTGAAAAATAAGGGCCTCAGTGCTACTTTGGGGGAAAGAATGAAAGAAATGCCATTTCCTTCTGAAGAAGCACCAAGAGAAAGAATATATACAAGAGGGACCTACCTTCTTGCTAGACTCTCAGTGCTTCTTTGGGAAAATTATGTTCTTCTTCGTGGTCTCTGTGCCTTCATACACTAGGAGCTTTAGCGCCTGCGCGGTAGCGTTCGGAAACTTCTAGAGCTTGTTCGCTTGGCGGGAACCCCTCCCCCACGCCGGTACTGCGCATGCTCCTCCCGCCGAGCAACGGTCTCTCCTCAGTTCTTTTCGTCCGCCGCCGCGTACGGAAGGTTCTTTAGTTTGTTCCTCTCACGTCGTGCTTGGCTTGCTGTTTTTTCACGGTTTTACGGACTTTCGGACTGTCTTTGACCTCTCTTTCGGACTCCCCCTTCGGTTTTCGTCTTTTTGGATTTCGGAGTTTGGCGTTTCTTCGTCTTATGTCCGCGCTCTTTAAGAAGTGCGTGTCCTGCGGCCGCAAGGTTGCCCTCAACGACGGCCATAAGGAGTGTCTCTTCTGTTTGGGCGAGTCCCACAACATCCGGACTTGCCCAATTTGCAGGGATTTTACTCCCCAAACTCTTCGCAACCGCTCCGCGAGACTCAAATCTTATTGTTGGGAACAGTCTCTGCGGGCGATAGACGAGACCTCCACTTCCAAGATGGCCGACAAGAAGACGACCACGCCATCGACGGTATCGGCGGCTGCCGTTCCGTCCACCTCGTCGGTATCGGGCTCGGTACCGGCGAAACGCCGATCTCGGCGTTACCGAGGATCCCGAAGCTGTCGGCGGCTGCCAAGTCAGCGAAAGGATCCTCGACGGCGAGGAAGGCTGAGGCTCCCCTTACAGAGACGCCTGCAAAAAAGCGCCCTGCTCCGGACGGAGGCAAGGGCAAGGAGAAGGAGAAGAAGAAGAAGAAGAAGGAAGAAGCGCTCCCGGGGACGCTCAACCTCCTACTCCTCCTCCTACTCAGCAGCCTTCCAAAGGGCGAGGCGAGTCCGTCGACCTCTCGGAGGATGAGATCGAGGACGTTCCCCAACAGCGCCCGGACTCGCCTGTGGCAGACCCTCCAACCCTGGTGGAGGAGCGCCACCGCCCTCTTAGCCGTCGCAGGTCGGCCGACCTGCAGCAGAGAGAGCCCTCTGCTTCTCCGGAGCGGCGTTCGACCTCCTTCAGGTCCCGGTCCCGCTCTTCCGAGCGTCCGGTGGCCTCGCCGCCTCCGAGGGAGACAAGAGAGGAACAACCTCGCTCGTCTGCCTCCAGATACACCTCGGCGTCCTACGTGGCCAGGTACGCGAGGGAATCTGAATGGAGAGAGCGCCCGGCCTCCTATCGGTCGCATTCGCCATCGTACCGGGATCGGTACCATCGTGGCCCGAGTCGCTGGGAGACCTTCCGGAGGTCCCGGTCACCTCGTCGACAGCGCGAATCGCGCTCGCCTAGAGGGGACGAGGCTCGGTACCGTCGACGCCGAAGCCGATCTCCGTCGGACCGCCGCTCCTTCAGCCGCTCTCCCTCTCCTCGATATCATAGGGCGAGGGAGCCTTCACCACGGTATCGGGCGATATCGCCACCTCCTAGGGTCACGGCAACGGCGACGCGCCCTACGGAGTCGGTGGTGACTGAGCGGGCTACGACTACGTCAGCCTGCCAGACTACCCCGGTCACCACCAAGAGGGTGAAGTCAGTGGTCAGCCATCCCAAGCGGGACGCTGCTGCTACCACCGCCCCGGCTGCGGAGAAGCCTAGGAAGGCAACACCTGCGGCGACTACGAAGGAGCCGGAAAGCGAGCGGCGAGAGGACTCACCGAGCTCGGAGTCGTACGACTCGAGTGCGGAGTCTGAGGTGTCTGAGGCGGCCTCCCAGGAGTCCTCCGTTGGGATTCGGGGACCCGATCCCAGATTCTGCTCCAGAGGACGTCCACCAGTTCTCTGCGATGCTGCTCCGCATGGCCACTACCCTCGGCCTTAAGATCGCCGATGCGGAGCCGGAGGATGACGATCCAGCCTTCTCCGTTTTCGAGGAGAAGCGACCTTCCACGGCCCCGCTGCCTCTCCTGCCCCGGGTATCCAGACTGGTGAAGGCCGCCTGGGATAGACCGGCCTCGGCTCAGCCGATACCGCAGCGGTTAGAACACCTCTACAGGGTGCAGAAGGATAACGCCGGTTATCTATTTAATCACCCTGCACCGAACTCTGTGGTCGTCGAGTCCGCGCAGACGAAGGGCTCCGGCAGGCAACACACCACCCCGCCGGACAAAGAGGGCAGGAAGTTGGACGCCTACGCAAGGAGGTTCTATTCAGCTGCCTCCTTGCAGATCAGGCTGTCCAACACTCAGGCTTGCCTCGCGGCATACCTGAAGAAAGTGCTCGATCGCCTGCAACCGGCGATGGAAGCGGTACCGGAGGACATCCGCCAAGCCTCCTCCGTGATCTTCAATGAGGCTATCTCCATCGCTCGGCACCAGATGGCCTCCTCCCGGCACGCAGTGGAGATCGCCTCCCGGGTCATGGCGGGATCCGTCGGCCTCCGCCGCCATGCTTGGCTGCGACCAGCCGACATCCAGGAGGACACCAGAAGGAGGATTGAAGATCTCCCCTTCGACGGTGAAGGCCTATTCAATTCGTCCACAGACGAAGCTTTGGACAATCTCGTCAAGGCGAGACTGACCGCAAAAAAGATCGGGCTGCAGCCGGCCACGCAGGTCCGCAGGGCCTCCACCTTCCGCCCATCCTGGCGACGATCTTCCACCTCGTCGTTCCAGCGTTCGGCCCAGTCTGGACAGTCGAGACCGTCCTCCGGCTCATCGGCCAGACGCACGATTAGGCGGCGCCCGGCTTCGTCGAAGAAGTCCTCCTCCGAGACAAAGTCTCGGTTTTGACGTGCCTGGCAGGACCCACCAATACCCACTCTTCAGCCTACCATCAGCGCTCGGAGACCGACCGACTCTCGCTCGACACCTAGCGGAGTGGCAGTATGTCACTACGGACTCTTGGGTGCTTTCCATCGTCCGTCTTGGCTACGCCATCGAGTTTCTCAATCCTCCTCGCGGCGTTTACTACTCCACGCCGTCGAGTCCGGCCCTCCTGGAAGAGATCCAATCCCTCCTCCAGAAAGGGGCGATCGAGCGGCTCCCGCAAGAGGCCAAGACCACCGGCTTCTTCTCCAGGTACTTCACGATCCGAAAGCCGACGGTACCCTCCGGCCGATCCTAGACCTCAGAGGGGTGAACTACTACATCCGCCCCAAAAGGTTCAAGATGGTCACAATACCGTCGATCCTACCCTTCCTACATCGAGGGGACTGGTTCGCCTCCATCGATCTCCGAGACGCATACTTCCATATCGCCATTCGCCCGCAGCACAGACGGTACCTCCGCTTCGCAGTCGACGACACCTGTTACCAGTACAAGGTGCTGCCGTTCGGACTCTCGACTGCCCCAAGGGTCTTCACCAAGTGCATGGCCCCGGTGGTATCCTACCTGCGGACGAAGGGCGCTTCCGTCTTCCCCTACCTCGACGATTGGCTGTTGGTGGCGTCCTGCAAACAGAGACTTTACCACGACGTCCACATGACGTTGTCACTCCTGACCCGCCTTGGTCTACGAGTGAATCCGAAGAAGTCCCACCTCGAGCCGGCGAGGATCTTGGACTTCATCGGGGCGACGCTCGACTCGACCTCCGCCAGGGCGTACCTACCAGAGTCTCGAGCACGAACCTTGATCCGGGCCGCCGCTCACGCTGACGGCCCCGACGTTTTTGCGAGAAGCGTCCAGCAGCTCTTGGGCACATGGCTGCGACACCGCGGCAATCTCGCCAGGCTGAGAGCAAACCCTTCAACATGGTTCGTCCGCATATTCGCCCCCCTGCGAGACGAAAAAGACACTCCACTGCAGCTGCCGGGAGACTCCCTATCCCTCCGATGGTGGCAGTCGCGATGATTATGTCAGGGATGCCTTTCCAAAAGCCGACACCGAAAGGGGACGGAACGACCGACGTCCCCGTATGGATGGGGTGCCCACTGCGGCGATCTCAGAGTCCGCGACAGATGGACCGACGAGAACCGTCTCCATATCAACGCGCTGGAGCTGCTCGCCGTTGGAAAGCCCTACGGGCGTTCCGCCATGCCGTGGCGGGGCGCACGGTCCTATTTGACGGACAACACCACCGCCGTCTGTACATCAACAGACAAGGTGGGACTCATTCCACGACCCTGCTCCATCGCGCTCGACCTGTGGGAATGGTGCATTCGCCTGCACACGATCCCGGGGGGTTACCTGGCCGGGCAGGAGAACACCACGGCAGACACCCTCAGCAGGGACACCTCATCCCATCACGAAGGCCTTTTCCGGAGAGGCGTTCAGACTGATTCGGGACCGCTGGGGCGAACCATCGATCGACCTCTTCGCGACCAGGGAAAACGCGAAGTGTCGCCGATTCTGTTCCAGAGCGGGCCACGATCGTGCCTCCATCGGGGACGCTTTCCAGTTTCCGTGGACCGGGGAACTCCTCTACGCGTTCCCGCGTTCCCGCTGCTCGGCCGGACGATATCGAAGATCCTCGCCGACCGAGCCGACGCGATCCTGGTAGCCCCGTACTGGCCGAGGCAACATTGGTTCGCACCCCTGCTACAAGCCGCGCGAGCGACCTGCTCCGGTTGCCACCGACACCGGACCTGCTCTCCCACTCCGGCGGCCGAGTCCTCCATCCGGACCTGCCACGCCTGGCCCTCCATGCCTGGAGGATATCGCACTAGACGATCCCGTGCTCGGTACCGTCCTCGTCGCGGCCAGGAAGGAATCCACCCGTCGCAACTATCAATACAAGTGGCGACGCTTCCTGACCTTCGCTAACGAGAGGAGTGAGCCGGTATCGCCCGCGGGGCTCTCGACCGTCCTGCACTTCCTCCTGCACCTCCGGCAACAAGGCCTGGCGTTTCCATCCCTGAAGGTGTATCCTCCGCGATCGTGGCATACCAACCGCCACGATCTGCTGCCTCGGCCTTCTTCAGGAACGATACCGTTAAGCGGTTCCTGAAAGGACTTCATCATCTCTACCCGCCGGTATCGCCGCCGCTGACCGCCGTGGTCCCTCGCTGGTGCTCTCGCAGCTGACGAAGCCGCCCTTCGAGCCAATGGCGACCTCGGATGACAGGCTCCTGACAATGAAAACTGCCTTCCTGGTAGCGGTGACCTCAGCGAGGCGAGCGGGTGAGATCACAGCTCTTCGTTCCGATGAGCCCTTCACGGTCTTCCACAGGGACAAGGTGGTCCTGAGACCTGACATCTCGTTCCTGCCAAAGGTGGTGTCCAGTTTCCATCTCAACCAGGACATCATCCTGCCTGCCTTCTTCCCGAACCCGACGAGACCGTTGGAGCGGCCCTCACTCACTGGACGTGCGTCCGGCATTGGCCTTCTACAAGGACAGGACTGCTTCCTTCCGACAGACGCCGCATCTCTTTGTTTGCTATGGGCGACGTCGGAAGGGCCTAAAGTGTCCACCCAGCGCTTCTCCAAGTGGGTGGTGAGGACTATTGAACTGGCGTATGAGCTCGCGAGGAAGCCTCCGCCAGTCCTGCTTCGAGCCCACTCCACCAGAGCTGTGGCTACTTCTGCGGCCCTCCTGCGAGGAGTTGACCTGCATGAACTCTGCCGTGTGGCGACCTGGTCCCAACCATCGACCTTCGTGCGCCACTACAGGCTCGACTGCCGGTCGCGCAGAGATGCCCGGTTTGGACGTGAGGTGTTGGCTTCCGTGCTGTAGGACCTGACCCGCCGTCCGACCGGTAAGCTACACAGTCTCCTAGTGTATGAAGGCACAGAGACCACGAAGAAGAAGAACAGGTTGCTTACCTGTAACTGTGGTTCTTCGAGTGGTCATCTGTGCCATCATACACACCCGCCCTTCCTCCCCTCTTTCTCAGGTCCTGTGGTGTCTCCACGGCGGACGACAGAACTGAGGAGAGACCGTTGCTCAGCGGGAGGAGCATGCGCAGTACCGGCGTGGGGGAGGGGTTCCCGCCAAGCGAACAAGCTCTAGAAGTTTCCGAACGCTACCGCGCAGGCGCTAAAGCTCCTAGTGTATGATGGCACAGATGACCACTCGAAGAACCACAGTTACAGGTAAGCAACCTGTTCTTTTCTTTCACACTTTAGGGGAAAGAGCACTGCTTTGTTTCCAAGGCCATTTCTGCAATAGACTGTTATAGTGCTATTATTCCACTTTCAACACCCTATGGAATCCTGGGGTTTGCAGTTTAGGGAGGGGCCTCAAATGTTTGGAAGCAAAGCTTCACTGTGCTGCTTGGCCCTGGGCTCAAGCAGCCTTGCGACACTCACTGCACAAAGTCTGCACTGGGCATCTTCCCTCGTCTTTTGGGCTCTCCTCTTGCCTTTCTGCCTTCTGGGCTCTCTGGCACACCGGTGCCTCCAGCACAGGAAGATACCCACCAGTGCATCATTGCCATCACCGTCATTGTCACTACAGCCTTCGAGGAATCTGGGACATGCTGCATCAACTGGCCCCAATGTTACTGCGGTCTAGGCCTACCCGGAGATAGCACTCGATATCACTTTGATATCAAACAATTCGGCTTTCCTCTGCCACCCCGCTCCACGTGTTTGTGAGGTCACCAGATTGTTAGGGTGAGAGCAATCTGAGCTGCTACTTCATTTTCCACTTAATTTGGCCTGGTATTCCTAAATGTAGATTGAGCCTCCGACACACCATAAGGGCAGGAGACCCACACAATTGGCCGGATGTCCGGCCCCAGTGCATTGTGTCTAGTTTTCATATGTTAACAAAGTATTTGCATACGTAAGCCCCACCATCCTGACCAATCACCGGGAGAGTCAGCGTCCGCTCTGGCAACGAGCAAGCGTAACACTCGCTTGTCTCTGGATTTGGATAATTCTCTCCCTTTTGCACCAGTTTGGGGAGCCCCCACTGTCAGGCAGAGGGCAGAACAATAAGACCAGAGTCTATCCTAGTCCAACTGAGCGAGTGTGCACCACCGCCTTTGCAGAATGTACTCCTGCAACTTGTGGCAACAAAATACAAAGGATTGCATTAACAACTCTCATATTACATCATGATATTTGTTGCAGGCCCAATCCACCACAAATGGTACACATTGCCCAGAGGGCCCTCCTCTACTGAGGTGAGTCAGACCAACCTACACCTTACAGTGACCAAGGTCTGAGGCAGTCACCCCTGCACCCTCCGTGTTAGCGACTTTGCTTGGCATCTTGTTAAATACCAACTGAGGCTCCCATCATCCCTGGATAATTGGATTTCAGAATTTGAACCCAATTCCCATTAGGCCTTGAGCCAGAAATTTGCATTAATAATTTACATTGGCTACTAACAATGTCAGTCTTATACCAATAAGCTACAGGTCGACAGCTCCAGAGAACCAGGTCGATCCCCGGACCAGACCATCACCCCTGAGTACCGTGGGGTGTGTGTGTGAAAGCCGTGTCACCACCGCTCCAGTCAGGAGCCAGGCCTGAGGAGACAATCGGAATCCTCTGATGCCACTGTGGGACCCCAGAAGGAGTGATCCAGCCACTCCTCAGCACATTTAAAGAACTGTTTGCCGAACTCTTTGGCTTCAAGAACTTTTGCATTTGTCTTTTGGACTATTCCTCTTGCCGACACTTTTGCAAGCCGCATCCTACACAGAGCTGGCGTTGCCTGGCTAGCCTGTCTGCAAACCTGAACATGTTGCTACTTTTGCCACTTTGCTTTTGGACTTTGCTGCTGCCATGCCTCATTGGAAGGCACTCCTGCTCCTGGACTCCAACGAATTCTTGCATTTTGCTATTTGCTACCAGTATCCACCTACAAAACTGGTCTCTATTGACGGGACATTTTCAGATATTGCTCTTGCTCTTGCCTTGGTTACTATTGATGTCAATATTGCTTTGTTTGATTGCCATCAATATTGCTTCCACTGCCATGACTTTGAAATTGATGTTTGTCTGTGCGAATGTGGTTGGGTTTAGAATGTGCTTCTTACTAGACAGGAATGTTGCAAAAAGCCTTATGCTCATAGGAGTGATACGACCCCGGAGTCTGTAGACCTCCATTCAGCGTCAAATTTGTTTTAAAATGTTTAATTGGAAAATGTCCAATATTGTCCCAATATCGTCCATTTTCGGGGGGATTGTTACTGCGGTCTAGGCCTACCCGGAGATAGCACTCAATATCACTTTGATATCAAACAATTCGGCTTTCCTCTGCCACCCCGCTCCATGTGTTTGTGAGGCCACCGGACAAGCATGCAAACAGGCACGGCCGATAATTGCTGGACATTCCGTCCTCCACCCAGGCAGGCCAGATACAGCCGGTTCGTTGCTTCAAGGACCTCTCCAGCAAACAACTGATTGCATATGCGCGATACTAACAAAGGCTCCCTGCCCTGAGCAGGCAACTTGACAAAGCTGTACTAAGCGCTCACATTTGCATACTGGCTACGCTATTGTTAATTCGGCTCTGATTCAATCATGCTAAATTCTGACCTTTCCAAAGCTTTGTCCCGCGCCTAAAGCCCACTGTTCTCACCGAGTAAGGCATGGCCTGCAGTCACAATTCATCCTATAAAAACCCTTGATTCCAAGACCATCCTCAGATCGCTCGGACCACTCTAAAGTTCCATCCCGCCTTGCTGCCGCTTTGCTTGGCGAGCTCCCCTCAGCCAATCACGCTGAGTTTCTTCATTGCACCCCAACTTTGCTCTCAAGGTCCAGGACTATGAGACAGGTGTCGTATCACCCATTTCCCTCTGAAAATCCCTATCTCTAAGTCAATCTCTGATTCCTTAGTTATCTGTGTAACTGTGGTGTCTTTAATATTTGTCTGTATTTAATAAACATCACTTTTATTATTCTAACCCATCTGGCTGCTTGACTGACCTGACCCCCGTAGATGCTGGGTTGCAAGATCCTGCTAAGTTACCCTGCCTCTTGCTAGCTTTAGTGAGTGCTCCAGCTAATTTTCCCCAAAGGTGCGTTGTGGTTTGGTCATTTAGGTGTCCCTCCCGGGACCCACAGAAATCAGGGTAACAACCAGTCGGGACATTTTTTAGTCCCTTAAATCTAGGATCTTCCCTATTATCTGGGATGAATGACAACTCCATGTGGACCTCCTGGGAGGGGTCCACAGACCCCAGGTTAAGAACCACCATATATTAAATTGTGCTGTTATGCCTTCCTGTTGTTCAACAGTCACTTAATTCTGTAGTTGTCTGTTGCTGTGTGTCTTCAAACCATTTCTGACTTATGGTGACCCTAAGGTGAACCTATCATGGAGTTTTCTGGGGCTGAGAGTGTGTGATGCAAGAAGGTCATCAAGCAGGTTTCCATGGCCAAGCGGGGAATCAAACCCCGGTCTCCAGGGTTGTAGTGCAATGCTCAAACTATTGCATCACGCTGGCGCTCACTGTATCCTCCTGAATATATACCCAGATGCTCCCCTCCATGGGCGCATATATATGTTTATGTACAGAATTACTGCACCCTATTAAAAACTATCACATACTTCTATATATCTTTAAGTATACACTAATAAAGCACACGTAAGTGTTACCAATTCATTCAAAAAAAGTTTCCCCAGTAGTTTAGAAAATTAAGAAATAAGACAGGCTAACATTCTACAAGGAACATGAAAGAATTTCATAAGAAGGAAGGTAAAGGGAAAACTTGGGTATTACTTCTTGTTACAAAGTTCTTATAAAAACAGATGGCATGAGAACATGAGATGCAAAAAGAAAAGGACAGAGAGGAAGAAAAAAGCAAATTGGCCCACTCATTGTTAGCTACAAAGGTCTTACAACAAGTTGGAAGGGAACTAGTTCAAAGAAATTAGAAGCAAATAGATGATGGATCTCAGCAGATGGAGTGTCAACTAACTTCTCTGCTTTCTGTGCTGCAGCCAGAGGGATGCCATGTAGAGGAAGGAGAGGGCTTGTTTTCTGCTGCTCCAGAGACCAGGACAAGGAGCAATGGATTCAAGCTGCAGGAAAGGAGATTTCACCTGAACCTCAGGAAGAACTTCCTGACAGTCAGGGCTGTCCGGCAGTGGAATATGCTGCCTCGGAGTGTAGTGGAGTCTCCTTCCTTGGAGGTTTTTAAGCAGAGGCTGGATGGCCATCTGTCGGGAGTGCTTTGAGGGTGTTCCTGCATGGCAGGGGGTTGGACTGGATGGCCCCTGTGGTCTCTTCCAACTCTACATTTCTATGATTCTATAAGGGTCCTGAGGAGGGGTAAATACTCCTTAAGCCAGCTTTGCAGCAAAAATGATGGGATGGCCTAAAGTTACTGTTTTAGACTGTAGTGCCGTAGAATCCCACAGCCAGTACAGATTAAGCAATTCTGGGTGTTATAATCCAAAGGAGTAAATTTCGTAAATTTCGGATCTGACTCTCTTTCTTTTTGCCTGACTGGTTTGATTTCAATTACATAGTTGATTAAATGTATATATTTTCCCCCAAGATGGTTTACTCTAAAAGTAGTAACAACAAAACAAAAAGGTTGTTATTTCCAGACCAAGAGTGTAGGCACACTGCGCAATTATAGCAATTTGAGGCCACTGAACTGCCATAGCTCCATCTTATGGAATCGTGGGATGCGTAGCCTGGTGAGGTACTTAGAATACTCTAGTCCACTCCCCTGAGCTGCAACGCTAGAGACAGAGTACTAAGAACCTTACCAGACTACAAATCTCAGCATCCTATAGGGTGGAACCATAGCATTTAAAGTGGTATTAAAGTGCTATAACTGTGTAATGTGGATACACCCTGGGCCACGGTGAAGACAAGACCTCGTTGAAAGAAATAATCAATTCCCAGTAAATCTCAGGCCTTTTCCACATTACACTGGTACAGTGCTATTAATCCACTTTCAACATCCACTGGAATTCTGAGATTTGTAGTTTAGGGAGCGGAATGTTAGAATTCTCACCCAGAGCTCTTTCGCCTCAGTAAACTACAACCCCCAGAATTCCACAGGAGGTTGACAGTGGAATAATAGCACTACACCAGTGTTGTGACGAAATGGCCTTGGCGAAGAACGACCAAGCCTGGGTCCAACCCGCTGTGGAAGAGACTGGCACACACGTACAAAAGTTTTTAGTCTGAATTCTGTTGACACAAAACACACAAGCGCTTCTCCTCAGGAAGGAAGCTCCCAGGCCGCCTCAGCTTCGCCAGCCTCGCTAAACGTCCCTCCTCCGAGCTATCGACTGACTGACTGACTTTTTCTCCCCTCCTTCCTCTTCCCGGAGCCTCCAAGGCCTTCCTCCTCCTCCTCCTCCTCCCGCCTGCTTCTGCCACATCCTCCGCCGCCGCCGCCGCTGCTGGCGTCAGCCGAGCGAGCCTGTGCCGCCATATTGAAGGAGAAACCGCCGCCGGTGCCGCAGGGGGAGCCGGCCTGGCCTGTTTCTCCCCCCTTCCCCGCTTTCCCTTCCCGTCCCCCCCTCAACGCCCGCGGGCCGCCTGGCTCTCCCAGCTTCCCCGACGCGGAGAAGAGAGAAGGCGAGGGATTGGAGGGGTCCCCGCCCGCCCAGCCCACAGGACCCCGGCCGGGGTCCCCGGCTGCCATCGTCGTCGTCGTCGTCGTCGCCTAGTCGGCCTCCCCCTCCGCCGCCATGACTTCGCTGACCCAGCGCAACTCGGGCCTGGTGCAGCGCCGCACCGAAGCCTCTCGAAGCGCCGACAAAGAGCGCGCGGCCGGGGGCGGCGGCGGCGGCGGCGGCGGCCCGGAGGAAGAAGGTCGGCGGGACGAGCAGGGCGACGACGAGAAGGGCGACTCCAAGGAAACGCGCCTCACGCTCATGGAGGAGGTGCTGCTGCTGGGCCTCAAGGACCGAGAGGTGCGGCGGCGGCGGCGGCGTCCGAAGAAGCGGGGAGGGGAGGTTGGGAAACGGGGGGGACCGGGCCTGGAGGCTTGTGTGGGGGCCGAGCCTGAGCGAGTGGCCGGGATGTGGGGAAACGCACGACATGCTCAGGTTCGGGGTTCGCTTCTTTATCTGGAGGAGACCGGAGGGCGGGCGGGCGGGCAAGTGAGGGCTCGGTATGTGGAGGGCCCTGAGACTGCCATGGGGCGTCTGTAGCCATTTCCGCACTAGACTGTTATAGCGCTATTATTCCGCTTTCGACATCCTATGGAGTCTCGGGGCTCCTTCCTAAACTGCATATCCATAGGATGTTGAAAGTGGAATAATAGCGCTATAACAGTCTAGTGCGGAAGTGGCGTCTGTGTGAGTGGACGGGTTTTGAGACCGCTGTCGGGGGGGGGGAGAAAGTACTGTAATCCGTTTGAGGAGGCCAAAGAGCAAGGCTGGAGGATGGGGCGGGAATGCGTTGAGAGGCGCCTGCGAAGGAAGGCCCGTGAGGGGAAAGATAGGAAGTGGAATTGGGAGTCCTTTTCTATAGGTCTCTTCAGTGACCAAGGAACTCCGGGAAAAGAATCGTGATAATAATACAAGTGTTGCTACCCAATTCTTCGTGCCCTTTGGCCGCCAAACTGCGCTTCCTCTCCTGCTGATTACGGTCTTAATGATAAAACCACAGGATGAGATTGGAGAACTGTTGGTCTAGTGCAGGTTAGAAATACAGCGCTAAGAAATAATAATCATAAATCCTTACCAATAAATCAGATGTTTGAAAACAGGAGGAAGAATAAACAGAGCATCCTAACCTCAACTTTGGGATGAGAAAGATGCAGCCTAATAATAGGATCTGAAAGTAGCCAGGATTTCCCCTCTGCAAGGTCTGTCCTTGCATGTATAAGTTAAGAGATAGGTTTGAGCATTCCTTCTAAATGTTAAGATGTTTATCTTAAAACTGGTAAGAATGTGAAAAGAACCCTGTTGGATCAGACTGTCTCTTTAGTCTAACATTCTGTTTGCCCAGTGGCTGCCAGTTGCCCATAGAAAGCTTTCAAGCAAGTGCCTGGCATGTTTCTTTTTCCAGCGACTGATAAATAGAGGCACCTTGCCTCAGATGCTAGAGGCAGTGCATAGCTATCCTGATTCATGGCCCTGCAGCCATCCCGTATCTTGTGACAGTGAATTCCACAGTTTTAGTATGTGTTGTGTGAAAAAGTACTTTCTTTTAACTATCCTGAATCTCTGGCTATTCAGTTTCATTGAGAGATCTGGATTCTAGTATGAGACTGAAGGAAAAGCTCTTTTTCTTCTTGCTTCACACCACATATAATTTTATACGCCCCTTATTTAACTATTTTCTAAGCTAAGGAATCCCAAATATTATAATCTTTCCTCATAGCACAATTGCAGTCATCCCTCAGTCATTTTGGTTGCCCTTTTCTTAAGGTTTCTGAGCTCTATGACATAGTTTATAGGTGCATTTATAAAAACTCTGTGCAGTATTCCATATGGGTTTGGACTATAGTATGGTATCGTCAGTTTTACTTTAAATTCTTTTTCTAATTATGCCCAACATGGAATTTTTCTCTTTTATAGCACTTGCACAGTGGCTCAGTTTTTTTTTATTGAGCTAGCTACCATGAGCCCCTTCCTGGTCAGACACTGCCAACTCAGATCTCATCGATATATATATGTGAAATTGCGGTTTTTTGCTCTGATATGTCACTTTATGCTTGTTTACATTGAATATAATTTGCCATTTACTTCCCATTCTCCTGGTTTGGAGAGGTCCCTTTGGCAGTCTGTTTTTGTTCTTCCTATTCTAAATAATGGCAGGTCGTTACTATCCCCTTCACTGCTCATCTCTACTCCAGATTGTTTATAAATATTCTTAAAACTCTCCAGTTAATGAGAAATCCATTAAGCTGAGAATGGATGTAAAGGGGGTTTAGAGAACATGTTTTTTATTTGTAGAAAATTGGGAGAACAGGTTAGAGGTAATGTTTTTTGGCCTTTGAGAGAATTAGACAGGAGAAGAGAAACGGCAAGGTTACATGAGTTTTTCATTAGATAATGGTTTAGTCTAGTGCTTCCTGGGAACAGGGATCCGTGTGGGTGTATTTTTGTAAGCTGGCAGCCAATTATGCATTGTGTAAATGCCAGTTTAAGTTATGATCTGTTACAGTGTGCTAGCATAGTTGATACGTTACTTTCTAAATTCTTATATAAATACAGAAATGTCATGTTCCAGCTCTTGTTTGCTTGCGCAGCAATTGTAGTACTGAGACCATTGCAATCTTCTGTAAATTTGAGATAATACTGCAGTTGCCATTTATGTCTCCTGTCCCCATTTATTCCCCCAGTGTCATATTTGATCCTTGGTTATGGGGTAGAAAATGGCAGTTCTGTTTGTGCTGCCTCAGTGTTACTGGAATACCCAACATAAAAAGTTCTAAACTAAGTGAAAGAAGCACTGGATGTGTCTAGTGGTGGACTGGGAGGAATGTTGCCTTTGGGCTACCAGCCTCATCTGACTGGGTGAATTACAGTTGAGGCTCAGCCAGTTAGCACCTACCTTAAGTGTAATTATTTGTGTTTACTCCAGTGCTACTCAGACAGGTAGTCCAACCCATTGGCTGCCAATCTGTGGCAGGTTTTCAGAGAAGAAAGAAACATCTGGCATTTAGGGTGTGTGTGTGTGTATACACATATGTGGTTCCTTGCACATTAGAAAGAAATGTTGATCCTCAACATTGTGCTGTTTGAGAAACACTGCTATAGTCAGTAGAGCATGGCTGAATTCTCCCCCACTCCTCCTGTCCTGTGTCCCCTCTGCTGTGCTGTGTTCATCCTGACCTTCTGCAGACTCTTCCTCCTTTTCTTTCATCAGTTGGCCACCTAGGACTTCTTCTACTTTCTTCTGCCAGTCTGCTAGTAGATAGATCAGTTTGATTGCTGTTGAGGCAGGGGGAAGGTAGGGCTTGCTGCTCATATACTTATGTGGTAACTGAAGGCACAAGGTGACCATTATTCTGCCTAGGCCTACTCTCAAGTGCTACTTCAAGTGAGCCAAGTGGTCATACCATTTGAGGCCTTTAATTCTGTGTATTTAGAGCACCAACAGCACCTTCTCAGCCTCCACCCAAATGAGCAAGCAGTCAGTGCAACTCCCCTTAGAAAAACTTGCCTGAGTAGGGCCTGTAGCTTGACCACTTTCTTGTTTGTGGAAGTTAACTAAGTGCATTTGTACTTCTTTCCCACTGGCTCTAAGCTGTGACACTTGGGAAGAAAAAAACTGTTAAAACTTCATTTGCAATAAATGCATACTTTGGATTAAAATACTATACATAAGCTTAAGAAATGTGGGGTTTCTTCCCAGAAGAAGTAGGATTTATGGATTGTGTTCGTAAATTTTAAAAGATTCTTCAAATAAATCTGCAGAAGGGAATTGATTGGTTCAAGACATCCTGTTACATAGACTGAGTGCTATCTCAAGCAAGATACCAAGTTTAGGATATTTAGGTAGTGAAAGTATCTATGAACTGTCAATAGCAGGGAAGAAATCTTTCAAAGCCATACAGATTGGCAAAGTAAGGGGGGGTCTAGATGATACTTAAAACTGGCTGAGAAGGAGGGCATTTAATAAAACAGATGTGTAAAAATTATAACTGTGTGGAGCAAGGATAATCTGCTCGCCTTGTGGTAGTTGGCTTCAATTATGTGTTAACATGGGCATGTTTAAGATGTCTGGAGTCTACTTGTCTGTTTTGGAAATTTTTTTAACAGCATTTTGGAATTTTAAAGGGTGGTTGGGGGTAGTTTCTCAGCACCTCCCTAGTTTGTTTTAAGATGCCTGGAAGCTTTATTTCAAAACCAGAGAAAAGTCCCTGCTGCTACAACAATTCTAGAAGACAACAATGTTGCAAAATTTTCCTAATAGCACCTAGAGGATGCAGGCCGTCTTTTTAAACTCAACTTTTATGATCTGGGGACCTCATGCAGCCTGTGTTCTGTCCACTCCAGCTTAAATCAAGTGGAACATGTTCAGATGCGCAGGCATCTTTTTTTTTGTGGGGGGCGGCGGATACAGTCTTCTAACCTTGAGAGTTGCCTCCTACTTAAAGCTTGGCCATCATGATTTTCATGATTCCTGTAAAATCAGAATTTGTCTAAAGGGATTTCTGCAGTAGTTTCTATGAATTTATAATGTGAAAAAAAATAATATGCTACATGTGTCAGTAGGGTTTTTAGATTGGTTCTGTGATATCTGAACTAAAAAAGTTTTACTTTAGTGAAGGGATGGGAAACATGTGGCCCTACAGATGTTTCCAGGTGGTAGCTGCCATGATCCCTTGCCATTGGTTCTGCTGGCTTGAGCTGATGCAAGTTGCAATCAACAACGTCTGCACAGCTGTCGATTTCCTACCATGGCTTTAGTGTTTGGTGACACACTATCAGACTTCTGTTCTCCTCCTCCCACCAGTTCCATGTTTTGATTTCAGATGAGTTGAGTGAACAGTTGGTGGAGCTTGGTTTGCCTTCAGGCCAGGGACTGAAACCACAGTCAGAACTGTGTTTCTGTCTCTGATATAGAGGTCTCTCAATTTGTCCAGTTTGATGGCCCAACAAACCAGGTTTGTGTCAAACTATAGTGGAGAGGAGGAAGAAAAGTATAAGCTCAAGGAATATACAGTTACATCATGATTGGTGATGTGCCTCCTGGACTGTGTCGTTGTAAGCTTCTCTGGCAAGGGAACTTGTATGTTGTAAACTTCATGCATTTTGGTTTTCAAAATAAGCAATAATTATTGAACTCGAGCCCTCAAAGTACTGTTTGTTCTAACATGTACTATAGTTGTTAGTCCTGTGTGAGCTCTTTCATATACTAGAAAAGTTTTTGTCTTTTTTTTTTGTTGAACAATTGTTTTTCTTATAATTCATTCTTATTTACTAGCATAATATTTTGACAGAGAAAATACACCAGTTCAGAACAGTTTGCTTAAGGCACCCATTTCCAGAGGGGCAACTGTGTTAATCTGTTGCTACAAAAATAATAGAGTCTGTCTTACTATGGCATAAATCTTCATGGATTACAGTCCACTTTATTAAATAATGAAGCTTAAATCCATGAAAGCGTATTTAAGGTGCCACATGACTGCTACAAAACAACCATCCCAGCTTGATCATATACATTTTAGCATTTTGTTGATGCTACTGAACAATTACCATTAAATACTACTATAATTTTTTGCCCAGTGGTTGTATTGAACTGTCACTTTTTAAGTCTGAAATCTTGGCTTAATAAAGCACAGTGTGAATAAGCGGTCTGCTGTACACACACCCTCCATGTTAGCAACACATTGGGAAGGGATGACTTTGTGAGATGTTTATACCCACAGAATGAACCTGGAGTGACCATACTGGTTGTACTAGCATACAGCTTGTTTGTATTTTGGCTTATTATGCTGGGATATTTAGCAAAACAATAATGCAAATATGATCACTAGCATTTGGATCATCTGAACAGTACAAGGCCTAATACATGTGGCCTGATTAGGGAGTGCAACATACTTTATCACCAAACATTCAGTTCATCTTTCTGGCAAGAGTGATCAGTTCCTCTCCTTGACAAAGAAAAAGGAGGAGTGGGAAGAGGGAGAAGGTGTGAGAGAAAAGAAGAAAAATGTGAATCATAGACTATAACAGAGAATTAAAGAGCATAGTTTAAATATTTAAGAGTAGTGTTTAAAAGATGTAGTTGGTGAATTCTTAGCTGTCACTTGGACATGTAAATACAGTGAGCTTTATTGATTCCCTTCAATTAGGCAGAGTTCATAAAATAAATATGACAAAAATGAGCAGATAATCAAAACTTCAGAAAAATACTGGCTATATAACTTCTCTAATGGATATCAAATTATGGTTTTAGTGTGAAAGTGTTATAAACAAAGAATATTAGATGTTAAGAGTGTAGCAAACATATTTATGAAATGGATAGCAAAAGCAAAAAATAAATTTCAAGAAGAAAAATATTTGTCCTTCCCATTGAAATGTGAATATTGTATTGCTTTTATTCATCTGTGGTTTGAGCAGATGGACACAGTGATGCAGCATTGAAGATTCCAGGGCATCCTATTATCAAATAGACTCTGTATATGTGGTGCAGCTGAAGTGAAAAATCTAGCCCACTACTTTCTGGAATACTGATTGTGTTCCAATCCTAGACACATATGGGAAATGAGGGAATTGAGGACAAACTGAATTTTCTTCTGTAAGGTTCTAAGTTACTGACACAGAAAATAACCCTTTTTGCGATTAAAAAAAGCCAGTTTAAGGAAAAAGCAAAGGAAAAAAAGTTTGATGAAAGTAGTGATTTAGTAGGTTTCCTCTCATTTCTTTCAAATTTATTACACCTCATATGTATTTGGTATTTTTTATTGTCTGTTTCTTGATATGTATGTTGACTTATTCAATAAACTTTACTTACATAATAAATCTTAGTGCAGATAGTAACACGGTTCACATATGTTGATAGTAGTACTTCTAAAGATATCCCGTAACAGGATTAGGCTTATACTGGACAAAACTGAGTGGGCATCTAGTAGGATGACCTGTTCCAAGCACTTGAATGTCAAACAACTGAAATTTATCCACTAAAGTTGAGCAGGAAGAGGTACTGCTATAGGCCATATCTTTTATAGACTCTAAGTTGGAACAGATCCCAGTGATTTTATCTGCAAGGGACATGAAAAACAGTTCCTCTTCATCATTGAGGATTCTAAAATTTATATAGATTAGGACTGTTTTAAAGTATACTTTTTGTTGCTTGAACAAGTATTGTAAGAGTGTGTGTAGACACTGTTGTGAGAGAAGAGATGGCTTAGTGGAGATTATTGCCTTGCAGTGGTAATTCAGCTTGTTTCTAAACCATGTTAGTTCAGATTCAGTGTGACTTTCTTCATTTCAGTCTTCCTCCTTGCTGCTTGCAATTTCCTAATAAACAGAGAGAAGTTTGAATTTTGGTTAGTTGGAGAAGGCACTTAGCAATTGTAGTGTAAAGTGTCTTGACTTAAGCCTTCTATTTAAGACTCTAGCAGGTCTTTGATAGGATAATTGCCAGAATTAGCTGAATACTCTTGACATGGGCCATCTGGAAACCATCTGGATCCGTTAGCCTCTGGGGCTGGACCATCCTGATATCTTGTACTGTGATCATTAAAGTAGACTGTATATCCAACTTTAACCATCTGGTGGTTGATATATGACAAATGAGTAGTCAAAGATTCTCACTGGTGTATAGTGTCATTTTAACCCCATTTTGTTGTTACTTGTCATCATGTTGGCTTTGATTTGTGATGACCCTGTGAATGAGAGACCTTAGCTCTAGAGATCAAGAGTCCTACCAAACAACAAATTCACCAGATAGCCTTCTACATAGCTTTGATGCACATTCAGATAGACCCTTTGTTGCCGTGGCAGCTGTGAAATTTTGAGGCACATTTGTTAAGGCAACTTTGCTCTGGAAATTGAAGATACCTAGGATATCCATTTTGATACTTCATGATATATTCAAACCACATCAGGTCAGTCAGAGAGATTGATAGATAGCATATGGTCAGTTAATCAAAAGAACCTGTCCTTCATACTAAATCTAGGTATGTATGTTAAACTGTAACTTGGACTGGGCTCCTAATAAGAGGAGGGATGTCTGTCTGGACACTAGTTACCCTGTTTCAGTTGTCTACCCACTTATCCCTAAATTGTTCCTGTACAGAGTGCCCAACTGTGAAATAGTGGGTCCCTTCCCTTTCAAGCCAGATATTCCTAATACACGGCAGACCAGCCTTTTCATATGTGAGTGGAACATTAATTACTTTTAAATATTTTGAACAGACCTAGTTCATGTCTGATCTGAAATGAGAAACAAACAAACAATCTATGGAAAGCTGACTGAGCTTCCCAGGAGCACGTAGATGGTTTAAAAAAAAAAACCTAGAAAAACAAGAAGCCTGAAAACTCTATACCTTTTCCCCCTATTACTTCCTCTGCTATATACAATTAATGTTGGATGTTATTCATTTTCCATCATTGCTAGCTCCATTAATATTAATTCTGCTGAGCATGTCAGCACTCTGAACAACCATCAGCAGTACCCTATCAACAGACAACTGTTTCTGTTGGGTTGAAAAGTCTTATTTTATGTGGTCTGTTAAGAGAAAGTGACAGAGTGAGGAAAAGGATGGCTAATAGAAGGTCCAAACCAATTAAAGAAAGTGCAATTGAATCAAATGGGTTTTAGTTGATTAATCTGTCCTGCTACAACATATGCACAACATAGTGCATATGTTGTAGCAGGATTCACAACGGAATAGAAATTACCTCCTTTTTTGGAAGAAGGAGCAACTCTTTGAAAATAGTATTTGCTACATATATTTAAAATACCTGTTAAAAATTTTTTCCTGGTTAATTAAGAAATTTTTCTAGTCAATTTAATCAATTAAAACCTTTCTTTAATGGATAAATGCTGCTAGGGTAAAACAAAACAAGCAAAGTAAAAAGAGAAAACAAGTACCTTAAGAAAATGTTTCTCTCATTTGTAGCCTTGGTTTATTATCCAACTTTTGTGTGTGTGTATGTGTATATGTGCCTTCAAGTCACCTTTCTACTTATGGTAACGCAATGAATTTGGTGTAGCCCAGAATTGCTTTGGCTTTTTTTGGCTGCCACACTACACTGTTGATTCTTATTTAGCTTGTAGTCTAGTAAGACACTTACACCCTTTTCACATGTACTGCTTTCAAGCCAGGTGTCACCTGTGCTGTATTTATGCATTTAATTTTTCCTGCCTACTTTAGTAATCTCTCCACATTCTCTAGGGTTAAGGACACAGGGCCCCCGTGAAAGTGAAAAAAATGTGAATAACTCTAGGCCCTCCCAAACCATTGACACACAAATAGAATGATCACCAAATTCAACCCACTGTGGATTCCTTTGAGGCCTCAGCTTTTGTTCACAAGGCACAAGTGGGCAGTTGGTGGGGCTTACTGCCACCTCCACTGCTACCCCACACCATTTTTAATAGGGACTTAGAAGCATCATTTTCAGTTTCTCAATCTCACAAGACTTGCACTCCTTATTAAAAATGGCATAGTGAGGCGGCAGAGGCGACAACAAATAATCCGTGAATAATCAAATCCGCAGAAGTGAAACCCGCAAATGTGGAGGGCTGACTGTATATCCCTGTTGAAGTTTATTTTGTTAGTCTTGTCTCAGCTGTCCAGTCTGTCAGAGTGATTTTGAATTCTCATCCTGTCCTCTGAGCTGTTAGCTACCTCTCCCCTTAATTTGGTGTCATCTGCAAATTTGATATGCATGTCTTCTATTCCATCATACAAGTCATTTATAAAGATACTAAACAGCACTGGGACAGAACCCTGAGATGACTGGTTTGTCACTTCTCTCTAGGATGAGAGCATAGCAAGAACAATAATAGTTTGCAGAATGAAGTATTATTACATATAATGGATTTGGGTCATATGCCTATGGATGTCTTTCCCCCATTGAGTGAAACGAAACTGTAAAGGAACTGCATTATTTATTTTACTAGTATATATAGTGGCCCCTCCACTTTCATGAGGGTTCAGGGTGCAGAACCATTGTGAAAGTAGAAAAACTGTGAATAACTGTGCCCTGTTATCCTCCACTCATTTCCTCCCAAGGGCTCCCTGCTCCCATTCCCTTGCCTTTTATCCTGGCACACGAGCCTTCACTCTCTGTGCCAGAGGCAAAGGCAAGAAAATGGGAAGGGGAACACCAAAGAGGAGAAGAAAGGTGCATGCATGCCTTCCTCCCCTCCATTCCCTTGCCTTTTGTCTCAGTGTGCATTCTCAGCATGGGGCAAGGCAAGGGAGTGGGAGGGGGAGCGCTGGAGGGGATGTGCCTTTTTCCCGGACACACTTGCCTGCCTTCTCCACGCCTGCCAAAATTCAAGAGAATGGGAGGAGAATGATAGGAAGGATTATTCATCTTGCAAGTAATGAATGTTAATGAATGTTAAACCTGCAAATATGGAGAGAGGACTGTAAACCTTTGTGTGTGGATTCCAGGGTCAAGTATGCTTAAATAATATTTTTAAAAAGAGTCTGAAATTGTTTTGGAAAAGAAAATAGCATTTTGTTAGAGTAGACAAAATAATGTCTGAAAGATAGTAGGGGGAGTATTGCTTTTTAGTGTTCGGATATTTTCCACAAATAAAGAATTTGCAGGGGTTACACAGTCTTAAGAAGGTTATAGCTGAATAGTTTCTCAGTATGATTATTGTTGACTCTTCTAAGAGCAGTAATTGCCCTTGAAGGTACAAGAGCATGTAGACTTCTTTATGCTTCTGATATATTAAAACAGAGGTGAGAATGATACAACCTTCCAGATGTTGCATGTCTGGAGCATAGCCAATGTGGACTAGAGTATAGCTTTTAAAAGCTCAAATAGTAGCATCTTTGTGTCCTGTTGCACACTGTAGCAAAAAATTAATTTGCAAAGATTACACCATATGTTCCCGAGAAGCTGCATAATTTCTGCAAACAAACCTTTTAAGTATTGCACCTAGAAAACAAATTATGTGTTTTATGTGTTATATTTCATTTTTAAAAAGTGTTTCCCTATAGCCTTCCTGAATGCTCAAAGCACTTAAAAGATACTATCAGTAATCCTTTCAAACAACCCTATGAAACAGGCCAGTGCTGTTATACTTGTATATACTTATTTGTCCTTTCTAATTAAAAAGTTAAGATTGGGGTTCTTACTGGGGATACTGAGGCAACAAAAGTGCAGCTTGCCTGAACTTTGGCCTTCTCACTCACAGTTCAGTCTCCTGATCTGTTTCCTAAATTTTCTGTGTATTCAGTTTTTAGAGACATTGAAATGCCTGTGAACTATTGTAAGTAATACCTTGATTCTTCAAGTGCAAGATAGGTGTACTAGGGATTAAAAACCCCTTTACTCCCTAGCTGAGCATACTTTCCTGGGTTTTGGAGGAAGAGGGAGAGGGGAAGCTGATAGCCTCTTCATCTGAAAGATTGGTAGAAATATAGGTGAAGAGTGTTGTCTCTTCTGCACTGCCTACTTTCCAGGTAATTATTGTAGATGTCTTGCTTAAGAACTTGTCTTTTTGATATTATTTTTGTCTGAGGATGTTCACCAAAGAAAAATCTTCTACAGTACTTTCAGTATGAATTATATTCTGTATAAATTATGTTCTGTAAGATTGTGATAAAGAAAAAAATGTCACGAGGGATGAATGATACAAGTGTTGTGGCTAAAATGATGGCATAAAGACAATTTTTGCAAAGTTGTCTTTTGATTAGAAAACTAAACTGAAGAGAGATTGAGGAATCCTTAGTAAAGTGAAAGTAGATCTGCACTGATTTAACAAGAGCCAGTTCACAACTATCCCACTTTGCTCTAAAGGGGATTTTTTTTTATTAAATAATAGTGTTGAGGGGGGTGAAATTCTTTTGCAAGGGAGAAAATTTTCAGTCATTCTGTTCCCATAAGATCCTGTTCTGATCTCTGAAAATGTCTATTTCTGTTGTGTATCACTCGGTGCGTGCACTGAAGTGGACCATGATGTTTATAGAAAAACACACTCTTACAGTGTGAATCGTTCATTTCTCTAGCAGTTCATTTTGAGAGAGAGCATTTTTAAATACCTCTACCAAGAAGGGATTAAAACAGTCTAGTTAAATATAAAGTCAAAGTGTGGCTTTGCTTTTACAGTTTGGCTTTTTTAAAAAAAGAATTATAAATGGTTTATTTCATAGCAGACCAAAAGTTTAAATTTTTGATAGCATGTTTTTTTTTAATTTTGTGGAACTTTGTGGAAGCTGCCTTGGGTCTCACTTGGGGAGAAAAGGTGACATGTGCATTCAATAAAGAAATAAATATATTGGTGAGTTTTTTTAAGGGGTTGATAAGGGAGGAATGGATAAAAAGTATAATTCTACTTATTTCTGATTAGAATTGGGTCTATGTGAATTTAATCGCAGTTGTTCAATAAATGTAGGGACAGGCTGTGGAAAAAATTTGAGGACTCCACAGTTGACAAAAGCTTGTTAATGCTTATTTATGGCCTATATATATGGCCTTTGGATAAGATGCAATTGTGCAGGGCACATTTCTAACTCAGTACCTACTTTTAAAGGAGTTAAGCAGGGCTGTATTCTAGCACCTACCCTATTTAACCTTTACATCAATTAATTGATTAAAAGGTTAATGGGCTCCAGCTTTTATACCCTAAATTGGCCAGTCGGCCCATAATCAATTCTTCTGTCTGTGGATGGTGTAGTGCTCCTATCTTATGTGGTGATAAGACTATGGAGACCCTTAAGAGGGCTTGGCAACTACTGTAATAATGAATCCTTAGCCATAAATTAAAATAAAGCAAAGGTGATTTTTTTTACCAGAAAGAAGATCATTTGTAAATGGTAGGTAAATGAGACTCCTTCTGAACTGGTTACAAACTGTAGGTATCTTTGTGAACTTTTTCATTCTTTTTGTTCATTAAAATTGTAGAAGAAAACAGCAGCAGAGAATGCCCAGAGGAGTATGTCAGGTTTGCCTAATTTTTTTTTTTAACTAAAGGAGGGGGGGGTAACATGTTCTTTCTGTTGCCCAAGTATTTGTAGATAGGGTTATAGTCCAGTTGTTGTATGGTTCACAATTGTGTGCCTACAATAATTTTCACTGTTTTGAAGTGTTGCACACTGAGTTTCTTAGTATTTGTTGTCCCTTGTTGTGTTCCCAGTGCAGCCTTGTGTCTTGAAGTAGGCCTGATCTCTATTGAGGCCTGTGCTGGGACTCTTAAAATAAGTTATTGGCTAAAACTCATTTTTTTCCTATTGGGTTGGCTTCTCCAAGGCTAACTGATAGTTTCCAATCTGCATGGAAACAGTTGTTAAATAAGAAATTTCTAACATACAGATTTACTCCTAATAGCACATGGCTGTAGTGATGCTAAATTTGCCACGAGACAATGAATAAAGGACAAAGACTTCCAAAATCATTTGAGCCTGGTCACAAAATACCCATTTTTGGAATTACTATGAAATCTTTTGGCTACCTAATTACCTGACAAATTTAATAATTCCTAAGTATTGGAAAGCTTTTACATTAGCATGATTTAACATGCTAATTTCTGCTGAATTGGAGGGAAAATACAAGAGAATCCTACATCATGAGCATATTTGATCAAATGAGGTGGAAGAAACTCTTAGTCTTCCTATACTGCCTTTTTTTTTTTTTTTTTTGGAAACCAAGGGAGATGTCTTGCTTTAATTACACTTATTCTGCAGGATGTTCCTAGTAGGACAAAAGAATTCTGTGTTTCCCTTCTGCTTACTGATTGGAACACACAGATTATGGATAAGGTCACTAGGATTTGTGCAGCTACTCTTGTGACTCGTAGACAGATTATAAATGAGCAGTAGATAATGACAATAAAGATCTCCTTTAGAAGTATTCAGGTAGTCATGTTAGACACTTGGGGCTGGGCATCATGTACAAACTTTGGGCTTAGGTAGAATGTTAGGACTTACTCTTTGTTTTTTTACTACTACTGTTACTACTATTACTATTATTAAATATAAATTTTCTGTGTTTGTTGTATTTTGAGTTAACTTGTCTTATGTACCTTATGGTAAAAGTTGTTTTCTTCTTTTATTCTGGTCTATGACCATAAAAAAATTATTGATTGATTGATAAATTAACAAAATATTTTGGCACAAACAAAGTTGGGAGCGTTTTTGGTGGAATCGCTTTTTCTTTACAGTCAAGGTGAAACATGAAAATGATAGTACAATTTAATACTAATTTTAAGCATGCAAATTTTATGTGAGGAAACTGATACTGAGAACAGAAGAAGTGATAGAATTGGATTTTGACTTGGCTGGATTCTCAGTGAGGCTTATCAGTGATACAGTGAAAAATGAAAAAATGATTTTCACTGAAATCCTCATTGAAAGTGAATTCAAATGAGTGCAGTGAACTCCCACAAAAATATATATAAGATTGTAGCCTTAGTGTATTATCTTAGATTTTCTGTGATAATTTAACATATGGTATAAATATCTCAAAACCATTTTTCCAAGAGAGAAAAATACTTGAACTGAAATATTTTGTGTGAGAAGAAATTATTGAAGTACATTTAATGTAGTTTCATTGCTATATTCAAACATATTATGAGTTCAGCATGTATTTTTATTAGAATGCTTATAACATTAAGACCTAATATTTTAACAGAAAAAAACGAAGACACTGGCAGTGCTAAAAGCATTGTAAATTAGATTTAGTGAGCTTCCTAGATATAGTCATTTTGAAAAAAAGATTAATTAAATTTATTTATTAATTCTACAAAATAATGCCTTCTTAGAAATTAAAACATCTCCATGGGAGAAAAGCAGTGGACGGTGTTTTGCCCTGCATTGCTAGAGCAATATATAGTCCACTGTGAATTTAATATAGGAGCTGGAGAGTGAGGAGTGTTCTTGGTAGAAGAGGAAGCCAAGCAACAGAGACAGCTTGTAACTGTGACTAGAGTTCAAGAAACAAGTGTCTTGCTTCTGAAGATAAGCTCTGAAATTTTGATTGGCAAGACTATGGTAAGGGGGAAAATGGGCTATCCTGGAAAGTGGGAAAGATTACTAGGAGCAGAAGTTTGGAAAGAGATGACTAACACCATTAAAGGAAGAAGGAAACTGTGCTAGTGTTTTCCTACAAATTACTTTGTAATGTGTTAAAAAGACCACAGTATAAATTGATGTCTTAATTTACTCTTGAAGAGTAATTTTGTACCTAACTCATGGGCAGTAAAATTGTCTTTTAAAGGTAAACACTGTGAAAATTAATGTAATGATACAAACAGCTAATTCTGTAATTTGAAATTTATCCATTGGAGTGTTCCTATATTGATAGTAAACCTCTGCATTCTCTTGGATAGGTGGTTTAATCTTTTGTTTTTTAAACGGGGTTCTTACACAAGTAAATAGTTCGAGTTCATGTTACAGTCTGTATTATAAATTCACCTGGGGCAGAGGAATGAATCAACAGATTAAATGTAGGCTTGATCTGTTTTTTGCCATAGTGCGTCAAGAATTGTATTTTAAAGGGCATGTGTGTCTTTTTTCATTACTTTAAACTTTTTCTAGAAGTTATAAGCTTGGCTTTCCGCAAGAATTTAGGGGTAGAAGGTAACTTTATCTGACAGTCTCTCCTGTCCCCCATACTAATCAGGTGTGACTGAGAAATTTCCTCTTTACTGTTGAAGTGTTTATCATTATAATGATATCTGTTTTACTTAAAACATGTGTTTCACTTTGTTTTAAACTTCAGCATAGAGATTATCTTAATTTAATTTAAAGTCAGTCATTATGCAAGTTCTCATTGAGGAGGTTGTAATTATGCATCTAGGTAGAATACTTAGTACATTGTTGACATTAGAAATTATGGTGTGCTAGCTGTCTTTGGATGTTACTAATCCGAGAAAGGCTCTTTGTGCCCCTTCTTTTGTGAATTAAAAATGTCCTCAAGCTTGTAAGAATGAATTTATGAGTAACAAATAGATGCACCTTTTAACTGCATTCATTTGTGAGGACTTTCTTTGTGCAACACATCAGTCATTTCAGTTGTTGGTAATATGCACAATGACAAGTTTACAACAGCACTGGTATTGTCAGCCAGGGTTGTCATTTTAAGATTCCGTGGAAGACTGAGAGAAAGTAGTATATGTGAAATAGAGGGGGGAGTGCAGTCCTAGGCAACATGTAGCTCCCCAAGATGATTTTTGCGGCTTTTAACTCCATCAGACTCCCAGAAACATGCTTTTTCTGCCCTTCCACAAAGGTGAACTGCTTCTTTTCAAAGTCCCCAGGTTCTCCCAGCACTGTTTAGGACTAAAACAAAAGCCAGCTTCCTCCAACCATTTTTAAAAACAGAAAGGTACTTCTTGGTATTTCTGTTCTGTTTTTGATTTTTTGACCGTCTCTGCAGCCTCCAGTAAGTTTTGTGGCAGAAAATTGGCCCTCGGATGCATTGTACTTGCAGAATTCTGTCTTAAAGCTACCTAGTAAGTTCCCAGACAAGGTCTGAATTGAAAATTTGCCTGTTTATGCGTGGCTGCTATAGTGAGTGCAGTGAAGGCTTGACTTGTTTATTCCTCATTTGATGAATAATCTTTGATTAATTAATAATTTTTGCTTTTAATTCCATGTTTTAAATGGGTTTAATTCTTTAGACAGTTTAACAGTTTTATTCACCAGTTTTTGTGTGTTTTACCTGTTTATTTTGTAAACAGTCTTGAATTCTAGTTTGGGGGGAATATATATTGTCATATATAGAATAATTACATATTTCAGTAACTTTTTGTATGTTTTTAAATGTATTTGTTTTCATTTGTAATTGTTTTGATTGCTATAGGTTGCCTCAAGTCCCATTTCTGGAGAAAAGACAATAAAATAGTTCTTAGGCATGCATTTTCATTTGTGTGCTCACTAGAAAATCAAGCTTTGAGAAAGTGGAATGGTCCAGCTGATGAAAACACTGCTGTGATCAAATAATGTGTTTACTTTGAGCACTGTGGTAGAAAATCTTAATCGCTTTTGTGTAGTTAGCTATACTTCTTGTTTCTTATGATGTTGGACTCAACATTCTGCTTGTAACTGGTCCCATTTATGCAGCACAACATCTCAGAATATTTGGTACATATAGCATTGTTGACTGCAGTTTCTCTCTCTTTCCGTCTCTGTTGATGGCTCGGTATTTTTGAGGAGCTGCAGACCACCAATACAGACTTTGATTTACACCCTTTTGCTGAAATGAATAGTATATTTAACAGGTGAAAAGTCAAAAGCATGTATAATTTTCTGTATTAATGAGGAGGCTTATTCTTGTGTGTATGTACAGTAGTTCTCTTTATCGCATAATGGTATAAAAAAAGTTGGTACCCAGTAACATTGCAAATAATTTCAGCTTTCATTGCTTGTGTATTAACTTGAGGTAATGATGAAACTGATCTAGGCAAAATAACAGGTTCTTACTGTATGAACTAGCTTGTCCTTTAAAATTTACAGCAGGACAGTAGTCTACAGGTCATATGCAGTCCCCATGCTGTTTGTAAATCACTAGAACTGCCAATTATCCCCTCCCAATTTCATATTTTTCTCTCTTTTTTTTTACATTTTTGTTAAAATGGGGGAGAGAGATAATTTGCCAGCTTTGAAGCCTCCCCCCCAAGCCGCTTGAGTCCCAGGAGAGTCATTTTCTTCCAACCAAGAGATAAGTCCCAGGTTAGGATAAGGTCTTAAAATGGCCTAGAAATGAGTCCCAAAAATGTGGTGCAATTGATTGAGCATTGGGGAGTATTTTAGAATTAATTAATTAATTAATTTGGAGGGGTGTGGCCTTCCAAATCTGCAAGAAGGCAGTCCTGGACATGCCTGACAGAACACAAGTGAACTTCCACATTGATGTGCATAGTCATGCATTGTAAGTTTCCTCTAGAGAGGCAAATGTAGATAACTGTTGGGTTGTTCTGTGTTTTGACCCTACCATATGTAGCTCCTTCCTCTAGTGGAAGCATCCCATAGAAGAGTTCTAGTCTTGGCACTGTAATTCCAAGCCAGAAATTTGATTTTAAGTTTCTTCTTCATGGTCTCTCTGACTCACACAATTGGGTATTTCGTACCTGTGTGATACACCAAATCGTGTGAGTTCACAGATGACCACTCGAAGAACCACAGTTACAGGTAAGCAACCTGTTCTTCTAAAACTTCATTAAACTTGAACACTGTGCAAGGAAAAAAAACCTAAAAAATTCTTTGTGGAGGTTTTTACAATTGATTTCTCAGTTCTAGTTCTCTTGGAAGACAAGAAGTCTTTTTCAACTGTGTTCCTCAAGGGAATGATCCTGCAGAGTTAAACAGGTAGCAAACAAGAATATAACCTTGGAAAATTATAACAAAATGCATATGATCCAAGGACTTGTTTATATTGTTCGTACAAACGAGCAGTTCATGAGAAAGAAAAGACAGAGGTGTTGCCTTGTTAGATGAAACAGTAAGACAGAGTTATTTAAAACCTGACTAAACAGGAATGGACAAGATTGTGGGTGCCTTTTGTGTGGCTGCCTCCCTAGTTGGCTCTTCCTGCCATCATTGGAAGCCCGTGTCCATGGTCATTAGTCTCTAAACTGCAAAGAATAGACAAAAGTTGGATTAGTCTCTAAATTTCATCTGAATTGGAATTCCTGGCTTTTGCTCTCTTAACAACCAGAATTAACACCCAAGAAAAACTATCCCATTTTATGAAAGAGTCAAAACATCTTTAACATGCGTTGTGTGTTAAGCAGTTCTTTTTTTATTTTGATGGTCACACACAGGATATACAGTCTTAAAACATTTTGTGAAAATTGTTTGGGGAAAGGAAATGGGGCGGTTGAAATTACCTTGGGCAGCATTTTGGGAACAGTGCTATACAGGTTTTGATTCAGCTTAGGGGTAAGCATTGTATTTCAAATTTCATTCAACCAGGATATTTCCAGCACAGAACTTTTGATAGTGCATACACAGTACTTTGCAAAGCCTGGTGAGCAAGGAATAACATGTATTCCAAAGTGGTGGGTTTGGGGGTGAGGTAGGGGTTGGTTAATTCTGTTTTGTTTATTTTACCAGATTCTTTTCTCCTCTATCTATCCAAACCATGGACTTTATCAAAGGAAAACTCTGAAACAAATATATTTTGCCCACCCCCACATCTTGTAGATGTTCTAGTTAGAACTAAATTTATCTCTGAAGTCTTAAGAAGTAGGGTTTTTATATATTTGAAATAAAAAAATTGAAAGATCTGGAGTAAATTGTAAGGTCATGAAGATTCACAAGAAAGCTGTTTACACTATCGTTTGGAAACCATCAAAAAAGTTTATTTAATGGGATCAGTTTAAATATTGATACTTACACTTAAATACTCTTCACTATTTGGTTTGTTCTTCGATGCCATAGCTAATTTGGGTCATGTGAGGGCTTTTAATGCCCAGTGTCAGAAGGCACCAGTTACTGGATAACATAAGCAGGAGGCTAGTGTTTAACTCATGTCTTGCTTGTGGCTTTCCAGTAGGCATCTTGATGGTCACTGTGTGAACACGACACAGGACTAGGTAGATAGTTGAGCTGATCCTGCATGGCTCATCTTCTCATTTTTATGTGTATATTTACTTAAAATTTATTGGCACATATATTTTGCTCACCAGGGTTATACATCGTTTTGGAATGATTGCATTTCCTCTGGGCTCCGTGGATGCATGTTAATTGAATTGGCACTGAGAGGACGTCTTCAGCTGGAGGCATTTGGAATGAGACGCAAAAGTCTGCTAACTAGAAAGGTAAGAAGCTGAGAGTAGAGGTGTGTGTGTGTAGCTCTGTCGCTCTGTCCAGTACACTTTTTCAGATGTTAATTTGGAAATGTGGTACCCCTGTGTAGACTGTATATCTATATTAGCATTTGTAAAGAGATGAATAGAATGATAGTGTGAATAAATTAAGTTCCTTAAGCCACATACCTAACATTGAACATGTGGGCAGTGTTGTAAAAGATTAGTGCTTTCGGTGTTTGTTAATCCAAAGCCTGGCTGACGAGTGATTCTGTCTGTGTTTTGCTCTGGGTTGATTTTGTTGGCATTATGTCAAGGTAACTTTTTTCCTGAGAAGTTCTTGTAGGGGAAAATGCTTCATTTTCTACTCTAAATTGGTTTGCATGGGCAGTTTTCCCTTGTCAATATTATCTTTTACTCACTTATTTAAGAAGCAAGTTTGAAAAGTTTCCATATTGCCTCTCTGTTCAGAATTGAGTCTTTGTGTAAGCAGTTATTACTTATGTACAGCTAGTTACATTTAGTCATGAATAGCTTGAAATGGATCTCCTACCGTCTTCACAAAGCTTCCAATTTTTTTTTGATTTGTTAGAAATGTAAAAACATTTCCTGAAATACCCAGGCTAGAACTGCTTGCATTAGAATATTTTAGTTAGGTATTTTTAAGATAAATCTGAAAGATGTGATATTTAGAAAATAAAGTACACAG
Source organism: Ctenosaura bakeri (assembly GCA_948474755.1). Taxonomy (NCBI): domain Eukaryota; kingdom Metazoa; phylum Chordata; class Lepidosauria; order Squamata; family Iguanidae; genus Ctenosaura; species Ctenosaura bakeri. The sequence goes on along the minus strand of CAOLHI010000757.1, from coordinate 86,329 downwards.
AGTAAGCAAGATGCTTTGTAGTATCTTTTATATTTTCAAATAAGGGTCAAATTAAGTAGAATTTCAGTTTTACTAAATTAAGTAGAGTGCAGGGATGGTGGGAAGCAGTGTCCACCATGTTTTGGTTTTTGGGGCATAATTTTTGTGCACATAGCCATGCATACACTCAGAATTTACAGTCATTATCCAGATTTTTAAAGGTTTATCATTCCATGGGTTGAGTATACACTGACTATTTCACACCTTGTGTAAACACTGTATCTGATTGGTTGACAGCACAAGAACAGGCACCCTGTGGTAAGATGTGATCCTGTTGTTTCACTGAGTACGCACTCTGTCTGGGCAGTGGTTTGTCTGAGCCTTCTTCCTCCCTTCATCTAGAGATACTCGGTTCTTTCAGTACTAGCTCAAAGGTGAAAATGTTTCCACAATTCTGCTATTAGGCCATCAATTGAAATAACCAAAAAAGTTTAGCAGTAGTGTGTAGTCTAGAAAAAGAGTAGGTACACTTTTAGAATTCATTCTTTTATCTTGCCTTTTTTTTTTTTTTTAACTTAAGAGGAGGGCCTTCATCAAGTAGAATCAGAGACAAAATTTCAGCTTGGAGGGAATAGCTTGGAGGGTCAGAATGTGCAGTCAGCAAACAAAGCTCTTTTTGTAAGTAGTTAAACTATTCCATGTGATTAAAAGTCCTTTGCTACAGGCTAGTCAACAAATACCAGCTGCTGTAGACTGTATTTCAGAGGAAGGAACTGAGACAACAATCTCTTGAATATTCCTTGCCCAAGAAAGCCCTGTGAAATTCATGGGGTGACTGTATGTCAGCAGGTGACTTTACATGAGCTAGTGCCATCTAAGAAATACCAGCCAGGAAGGGTGACTGCTTTAAATTGTGTACATCACTATTTGCATACAGTGCTTGAGCTCAGAGCTTTCAGACTTACATCTACTCAGGATGTATTAACTGATGGAAGATTGATTTATAGCACCAGCACAAAATCCTCCCTGGAACTGCTGCTCTCTGGACAAAAAGTTTCCCAGAGGCAAGCATAACATAGCAGAGTTTCAAAACAGCAACAAGCGTGCCAGCAGCATAAAACTACACCATCAGCACTGACCCCTCTACCCACTGGTTAGTAAACTCATGGACACAGAGTTTGTCATCCAAAATACCTAGAGGCTTTAATCTTCAAAGTTGCAGTATATACATCTGTACACAGGATACACAGAGCCACAGGCAGAGATTCAGCATCAGAGTTTCAGGAGCAGAGTGACAGGATGCAGAGAGTTAGCAAACTTGCATGCCCCTCGGCCATGATTTCACTATCATGACTCAGCCCTTTATTCCATGGTCTCTTAGGGAATGAGTCATACTTTGCCCAGTCATTCCCCAGGTGCCCCATGACATGCTCATCAAATGTATTTTCAACTGGGGCAAATGTCACCACATTTTTAATCCAACATTAACTCGTGCGCATACAATATGAATGTATTTTTAATAGAAATGTACTTTTAATAGAGAAGGGCAGCAAGAGATCTAAATGCAAAAAGATCATTGTCTTACATCTTGGATAGAATCACCTTCATATTGGAATTTCATTTACTTTTCATTCAGTGTGGATGTTGAAAGAATCATCCAAATAAGCATTAAAATACTGAAAGAGGTCACTGGGAATGAAGAAAATTGTATATTATGGTTTTTAACAGATCCAGTCCAATTGCAATCATGCCCCATCAGTGGAAAAGTTCTTCCATCTACAGAAAATTGTTCACCTAGCACAAGAGTGGGAATCAGTCAATCCTCCAGGTTTTGTTGGATTGCAGCTCCCAGCATTCCTCACCATTGATTGCTGGCTAGAGTGTACCCAGTGACATCTGGAGGACCATATGATTCTTACCCTTAGTCCAGTAGAAGTATTCCACTTTGGGAAGGAAAAGACAACTTTCATCATTTCTTCTCTCATGCTGCAATAACTTGTTCCCTCCAATCATCTCCAGAACTGTTCCATATCCCCTTGGCCAAAGTCATCCTGTTCTGTTGGCAGAAGTGATGCTTATGTCTAGGTCACTGAATTTAGGTTGATGCTGACTAGTGAATCTTTTAATATGCTGTGGCAAAGTGTGTGTTACCAGAGTGTGATGGTTAAGCCCAGTCTACTAAAGTAGAACTGGCAAGATGCTGTATGTGATATGTACCAACAAACCAGAAATATGTTTCAGATTCAATAAAACGTTTATATCAGTATACATTTAATGTTAGCATGCTTGTGATTATAAAATTTAGTCCAGCTTTTATCCTTCATGTTCCTACTTTTCTACATTCATCTTCTGGTTAAGATTAGAGAATATTTAAAGTATAACATTTCCTGAATCTGAAGGATTTTTTAGACGTTTTTTAGACAGTCTTCATTGAGGCCTTCCAGCCAAACACTGATTTTATTGAAGCTCCAAGCAGTGGAATCACACATCAAATGAGACAGTAATGCAAGACACCTGCAGATTTTACAGAATCTGGAAAAAAAGAAAGCAGTGATAATTCTCTCTTTACTTATTACTTGCCACATGAACTAGAATAATGATTTGCACTGGACATTCTATAGAATTTAACAGGCACACTGGAGATGCAATCAAAACTTATCACTAATTGTGAAATTCAGTGATATAAATGGGTGTTACAATACACTTTTTATTCCTGTGATAATTTTGTGAGTTCTTGTTGCTGGCCTCCAAATCTAGCAGGGAGGGGCCAGTTCACCCTCCACAACCTGAGCACCATACCACTGAATTTCAATGGCACATGACACAATTGAGTTGGGCTGCGAAAGTGTGAAAAATCCTTTAAAACAAACATTTTCTTTTTTGTGTTTTGCTACTGAAATTTGGTGGTGCAATTTTCAGGAGAGTTAGGGGGCTTAAAAACAGAATTGGAGGTCATATGTTGCCAGTTCTCATTCTAGTGACTTCAGTTTGTCTTTCTTGCACTAAATCTCAAATCAATATTTCTGCTTCTTCTTTAATCATCCCCCTTTTCATTGGTATTTGACAATTCCTCCTCTATGTCTTGCTGATATCTTGTATCAAACAGAGAAAGCTGGAAGGCTCACCCCACCCCACCCCAGTCCTTGTATCACTACTGCAGATGCTGCTGTCTCCCTTCTAGCAAAGAGCAGTGGCATTTGTCATTGAAACAGAGGGAAGGGGTCATTCTTTCCACAGACAATCAATTACCAGTTTCTGTTACTTCTGTGGGCACTCCTGTAAAAAGCTATGTATTCGCTCCTTTTGTGTCTAGCACTAACAGCTACCTCCTGCCATTTGCTCCTCTCTCTGCTAATAGTTATTATTGCTTACTTTTCCTCCTCTTTTATTTCTATAGATCCATTCAGAATACATCTGCGGGAATCAAGTCCTTTTTTTTCCCTTTTGCTTGTCTTGCCATTCTTCTCCTTGTGGCTCTGCATTGATATGCTTTCTTTTCTGTAGCTATTTCAAAGTTCTGGTGTTTACACTGGAAGATATTCTGTCTCTTCATATTTGTTCTGGGTCTTGTTTGGAATTAATGTGACTTATTGGCTCCGTTGAGAGCCACTGTGATGTAGTGGTTTGGGTTTTGGGCTAGGACTCTGGAGACCAGAGTTCAAACCCTCACTTTGCTATGTCTTGATTGGGAGTGCTGGCTCACAGTGCGAATAGAGAAAATATATCATTAATTCACAGTAATGTGTGTTACAAAAAAATTTGTTGCCTGTCTGAGTAAATAAACAAAGATGCTAATATGATACAGGAAGTGGTTTGGGATATTTCTTTCCTAACTTGCATGAATGAGGTAAGGTACATTACCCCTTTGTCTTATTTGTTGTGTGTTTTAATTGTGTTGAGAGCTGAGAGACATTTCATAGTGTTAACGTTGAATTGTGTTGAAGATATTGCATCTTATTTGTGAAAATTTGTGACACGGTCTAAAAAGAGGAAATATTTCAGCATGGAGCCTTGAGATTAAAAGTAGCATCATAGATACACTTTTAATATCCTTGAATTATAAAAGTCAAAAGCAAAATTTGAGGTGCTGGAATAAATTCCTGCAATTTTCAACAGGTAATCTGCAAATCAGATGCTCCTACAGGAGATGTTCTACTTGATGAAGCTCTGAAGCACATTAAAGAGACACAGCCCCCGGAAACAGTGCAGAACTGGATAGAACTGCTTAGTGGTAAGAGAACGCTATAGAAAATTAATATCTATCAGTGCTTAACAATGATCTGTCATGCATTGCTAGTTTTTAAAGAGCAATTTTTCTATCTTAGGGCATGTTATATTCTTACTTGTGTAATATCATTCTTCCAAATGATGTGCAGTGACTTTGGCTACTCTGAAGGTTAAATTTAAACACTACTGTTCATTCAGTTTGGGAGTGGCTGTGGGGATATGAAGTGAGGGTTGGTGACAGAATTTCCATTCAAATTCTGAGATGTTGTGGAATTCAACAACATGTATATTTATATATCTCACTTATGAGAACCAGTATGAGTTTTTGACTAGGTCTCTGGGAGACCAGAGTTTGAATTGCTGTTCAGCACAGAAACTGACTGGGTGACCACGGGCAAATCACTCTCTCTACCTAAGGGGAAAGCAATGGCAGATCTCCTCTGAATAAATCTTGCCAAGACTATGATAAAATTACCACAAGTCAGAGTTGAGTTGAAGTCAGATAGTGTTATATAAGAACAGTAGCTGGGTTTATAAATGTTTGAGTATTCAAACATTCACATCATCTGTTGTTATTTTCCAAAAGGCAAGAAGAAGATACATAATTGGTAGATACCTAAGAGCATTAAGTGTGCTCATGGGGAAAGCCAATATCTGAAACAATTCCATATTGGACTGCAACACTAACTCTCAGCTTTGTCTTATCTGGATACAGCAAGAACCACCAGGATGAAGATGTCTAAACTTTTTTCACAAAGGAAAAAGTAGATTGTTTTACAGAGGAGAAACTGGATAGAAGTCTTATGATGTCACATATTTTTAAAGTGCACATAGTGTCACTGAAATAAGATGTGTTTCCTGTTTCATAAAGACCAGGACTGGCTGGATTTCCACATCACTTGCGAGATAGCTCTTGTTTGTTTTATTTTGTTTTTGCTGTTAAAAGATGTGTTCTATTCTGCAGTTCTGTTCTATATGAAATATTAAAAATTTGTAATTTCTGGAGTGGAAAGAGACAGTTGACTAGCAGAATGCATGGGCACCATGTTTAGACTCAAAAGTGAAGAAAATTCTGGTCATTTCAATTACACTGTGAAATCAGAATGCACAGGTCAGATGACCATGGAAAGCTGCTCTTTTGAATTCCTGCACTCTTATCACAATGCATATATATCCTCCCCTTTAGATTTCTGTGCTCTGGGTTTTGCTTCCTTCACCTTATTTAAATACCTTACAGCACGATGTTTTAGTAGAAATTAAGCAACTCTGTCATTCAGACTTAGAGTAAGGGAACCTGTGGCCCTCCAGATGACCGTGGACTGCAGTTACCACCCTCCTGATCGTTGCCCATGTTGGCTGGAACTAATGGGGATTGAACTTCAACAACATCAGGAAGACCACAGGTTGCCTACCTCTAGCTTCAGAAATTAGTGTAGGAGTGCATCATTATCATTCAATGACATCTCTGTATTCTTTCCTTGTTGCCTTTGTAGGGTGTGATTTATAGGATATAGGTAAGAGGATGAAAATGAGACAAACATGAACTTCTGTGATAGCGGGATGTGTTCATTGTCTCCAGGAACTTAAATTCTGTTCTTTCCATTTACTTCTCAAACTTTTAGCAGGGCAGCCAGTGTTGCATTGTAGTTTGAAGCATTATCTAAATGCTGAAAATCTCTGATTGAAAGTCAGTACAGTCATAAATATGCAGCATTTTGTCTTCCCAGATGTAAAGTAAGGATAAAATTGAGGGCAAAATGGGGTTGTGATAATAACTAAGAATGGTTTTGAGGTGCTTTGAATATTTAGAGTAAAGTTATATTAAAAGTTCTGAAAATACTCTTATTTATAACATTTTCTTACATGTATATAAAAAGTGCCATGTGAAAATTGCTCTTCTCTGAGTTACTTTTTGTCTTCTGTGCTAACAGCAACATTTGGGGCATTCTCTAGCTGAGTAACTTTCTCAAGTGACTTGCTGAGGATTTTTTTCGTTATCATCTCTGGCATTCATTCCTTATCTTTATCATCTTCAGTATTTCATTTGTTGTGTATATAGTCTCTATATATCCTTTTGCAAGAGATGGATCTCTTATAGATTCCAAATAACCCAGTCTGACAAGTGTTTATTATGCATTGGAGTGACACAGGGTCTATTTCTGTTGAAACCATAGTTTTTATAACAGAATTTCAAGATTTTGGATCTCTTCTTGGAAAAACTTCCTCCAAATTGTTCATAAGGTAGCAAAGAATCAGCCTTTTCACATGGTGTTATTTCTCTGAATATAAAACTACCATCTTTATCAAAAGAAATGGAACATTAATCCCATGAAATTTTGACACTGATTGTCTCTGTCTTCTGCTTCCCATACTTGCCTCCTCAATACTGACCACTTCAGTGCCAAAAATCTTGATATTGACTGTCACCTTGGCCCTAGTGTCTTTGGATCATATATGCTGCAAGCGTCAAGTTATACAGGATCATTCTGAATGTGAATATGCACTCTCATCTCCCTGTATTCTGGGTAAGTCACTGTCTATTCCCAAGGGAAAGGGTAAGCAGTTAGCATCAAGATGCCTACAAGTACATGAAATTAGCAAAGAGTCTCCCAGACAGAAAGAACAGATATAAGGAAAGAAACTTCCCAGGGCTAATCAGGACCATGATGCATGATCAGTGTACTCTTCCACAACAACCTGAGATCTCTTGAAAACATAGTTTCCAAGATGCCAGGTCAGATAATATCACCTCAGTACCAATAGTACCTACTGAAAATTTAGTCCCTTGTGGCATGTCAGTTTTCAACCTCTGGCATCATTGTGATGTATAAAAAAATACGATACATTACCATTTACAGCAATGTATCCCCCCAACCCCCCCACTTCCATCCAATTACCTTTCTCCCCAGTTGATGTCCGTACATTTTGTCCAGCTTTAGTAACAAAGAGAATTTTCTTCTCAGTTAGATACAATTAAACAATCACAACAGATTTTATCCCTTACATTATAATATATAATATCCCTTACATTCTCTATTTATCTTTTAACCAAGTTATTACATCTTTCCTCTCCCTCTCAAAATTTCTGAATTGATTTATTTTTTAAGGCATTTGCCAGTCTTTCATTTTGAATCATATCTAAAACTCTTATTTTCTGTTCTTCAAGGTATATAGTTTTGGTAGATTTCCAATAATGAGCATATGTTATTCGAGCTGCTGTCACCATATATAGTACTGGAATTTTGTGTCTTCTAATTTCAGTCTTTGAACCTAAAATATTTAACAAATACATTTCAGGAGAAATCTCAAATTTACATTTAAAAATCTTTTGTATCGTGTCATGGAGTTCTTTCCAAAATTTCTTTGCTTTTTTTACATGACCACATATGGTAAAACGTTCCTTTTTTTCTTCTTCACACTTCCAACAAATACCATCATCTTTTTTTGTTATTCTTTGTAACTTTTCTGGAGTCATGTACCATCTCTGTAACATTTTATAATAGTTTTCTCTAAGATTCAAATTTGGAGTAAAATTTATGTCTCTTTTCCAAGTCTTTATCCATTCATCCAGTTCTGTTAAATGTCCAATATTTTGAGCCCATTTTATCATTGTCTCCTTTACTACTTCCTGTTCCATATCCCTTTGAAGTAACAATTTATAAAATTTGGATACAATTTTTTATGCTCACCGAGTAACAATAAGTCCAGTTCATTTTCCTTTCTTTCAAGCCCAAAAAGTTTTTGGTCCATTTTAAATCTTTCTTTTAACTGTCTTTGAGGCAACCAGTTTAACTCATGTCCTCCTTCCTTTAATTCTTCAAATGTCCTCATTTTTTAGTTATCTTGGTCCCATACAATTAAGTCTTTATAAGACAACATCTTCCCCTCCTTTGTTTCAGAAATATTAAAAGTTTCTTGTGGCCAGGTCCAGGTTGGAAGTTGTGTATAAAACTTTTGTATCACTATTTGCCAAACTCTTAAGTAGAGTTTTCCTTATACAATGTTTATTAAAGTCCTTATTAACTGTAATCTTGTTATAACATAAATAAGCATGCCAGCCAGATCTATTTCCGATCGCTTCCAAATCTGTCAATAATGATTGATCTGAAGAAATCCAGTCTTTAATCCACTCTAAACAACAAGCATATAATATATTCTTAAAGATAGTAGATCAAGTCCTCTTCTTTCCTAAGGATCTTGAAGTGTCTTGAGTCTAATTCTTGGTGTTTTTTTCCTGCCCATACAAATTTTGAAATTTCCTTTTCCCATTCTTTAAAAAAATTTTTCATTTCCAATTATTGGTAAATGTTGAAATAGGAATGTCAATTTAGGAAGTAGAGACATCAATTTAGGAAGTAAAGACATTTTAAAAGCATTTATCCTTCCCAACAGGGGTAAGTTTAACTTAGTCCATTTTAACATATCATTTTTAATCTCTCACCATACTTTCTGGTAATTATTATTAAATAGTTCTTGATTTTTCTTCATAATAAATATTCTCAAATTTTTTTTACAGTTTTAAATCCAGATATATCTTTTATATTTTTTTGTTCTTTTCTTGTCGTATTCATTGTCAACATCTCTGTCTTTTCTTTGTTTTATAACCAGCAACTTGTCCATAATCTTTTAAGACTTTAATCAGTTCTTGAACAGAGTCTTGAGGTTCCTCCAAGAAGAAGACTACGTCGTCTGCGAAGGCTCTTAATTTCAATTCTTGCTTCTTTATTCTCAGGCCTTTAATCCTTTGATCTTCTTTAATCTTTTTTAACAACACCTCCAAAACTGTGATAAATAATAAGGGTGAGAGTGGGCATCCCTGCCGGACACCTTTAGTTATTAAGGAATTCTTAGAAGGATCCTCATTTATCATCAGTCTAACTGATTGATCTTGATAGATCATTTCCACCCATTGGCAAAAATCTTCTCCAAAGTTTGACTCTTCCAATGTTTTATGCAAGAATCTCCATGAAACCTTTTCCGCTTCCAAAGAAATAATAACTATCCTCTTCCCAGGATTTTTATCATAATATTCTATCACATCAAGAATAGTTCTCACATTCTTTTTCATATGCCTACCAGGCAGAAAACCAGTCTGTTCTTCCTAAATTTTCTCTTGTAATATTTTTTTCAATCTTTTTGCAAATATTGCTGCAAAGATTTTATAATTTGTATTCAGTAGAGATATCGGGTGATAATTTTGTACCTCTTTTCTGTCTCATCCTTCCTTTGGAATCAAAACGATATTTGATTCCCCCCATGTATTGGGTTTCTCTTGCCTCTTTATTTCATTTTGCAATCTTTTATAATATAATGCTGTAAAACCATCTGGGCCAGCCACTTTATCCACTTTCAAATCTCCAATAGTCTCTTCAACTTCTTTTACCAATATATTTGATGGAATTCAACAATCATTGTGATGTATAGGTTAGCTTCATGTTCAGAGAACAAGCTTAACAGGTTTCAGAAGCTTTATTCAGGAACATCAGAGAAACAGCTGCACACCTTGGCAATTGTCAAGACTAAAGAACTACTGGATTTGTAGTACCTTATAAGCAGTAACATTACAAGCATCCTATTTGACAGCTAATTAAAACAACTGTTTTTGCCAAGCTCAGTCTACCTGCCGCCTGCCTAACTTTGGGGCTGCCTCTGTTCAGCCTTATCAGAGGTTCATTACAATAAAATTATCTTGCTCATAGCACACTGTTCTCCCAGTCACAGCACAGTTTTCTCATTTGATCCCATCACCCCCTTTATAACATAATAGAATTGATTTTCAAGCACCAAAGTAGGGATAGGAGGAATCCAGAATTTTCCAAATCTGGATCCGAATCCCTGAAAGGTTCTGGGAATCCACAACTCTCACGAATCTTGAATCTTTCCAATCCTTTTTTTAAAAAAAGGTTTAAAAAGCAAGGGAAAGAAGGATAATCTTGGGCAAAGCACACTCTTTCAGCCTTAGCAAAAGCAACTTCCCTCTGGAGAAATCTGTTCAGGACAATTGTCATAGTTTTGCCTCAGGATCTCCCCAGATTGAAAATGACATGAAGGCCCTTTGTACACAGGCAGGAAAATGTGGATTTTGTAGTTTGGTGATGCACCAGCATACTTCGACAGAGAAGGCTGTGACACCTTGCAAAACTAGAAACCCCAGAATTGTATTTGAAAGAGCTTTGCAAGGGAGCTATGCAAAGGAATCTTTCAACTGTCCTTGAAATCTCAAGCCTGTACCTTCCAGTCAAGTGCTGAACTGAAATATTAAATGTTCAATTTAAATATCTCAGAGTACAACTCTAGATGTAATTTCTGCAATTGTTAGCAAAGGCCATTATTACTCCAAGGGAAAAGCTCACCAACTTGCCATCTCCCTTTGTATATCTGGTCTCCCAGATTTTCAGACATCCTAATCTCCTAGGTATTCAGGTGTCCCAGTCTCTCAGGTTTTTTGGCGTCCCAGTCTCCAACAAACTATTTGGTTGGTGGATTCGAAAGATTTGGTTTGCCTGTTTTGGTACCGGGATTCGGATTTGCGAATCTTGAATCCTTGCCCAGGATTTGAGGATTTGGTTGGCCCATCAAAGCATTACATGCCATCACAAAACCTTACATGGCATTATGTGACATCATTATGGCATCATTACATGGGAGGGAGAGCAAGGCCAACCTGACAATCAGTACCAAAGAAGTTGGGAGCCTATAGTTTTGATGCTTTTGTTCTCCATCATACTGGGACCTAAGATCTCAGAGCCTACAGTTTCCAGGTAGTTGTTCTCCGTGTCATCAGTGTTCAGGTCTCAACACTGCTCCCTGTTTTCTCAAAGATCAAAAGAATGTCACAGACCTCTTTCAGTCTGAGGTGCACGGGATGATGAGACAAGAGACCAGTGAAGCTTGTTATGCAAGAGATTGTCCATCCAAAGTTATGGGAGGGGCTGTTGACTCAAGACATGTTTGGCTTTGCTCTGAAGATGTAACTAATAACCCTAGAGTTCATACTTCACAGAAAATGCTAAAGCTGGAGACTTACTCTGTGTAAAATTCACACATTTTTCCCCCACAAAAAAACAGCATTTTCTGTGCAGAAATTGCTCCTTCCTACCCAGTCCCTATCTCCAGTGCCATTTCAGTATCAGATGATGGGATGATAATTGGGTTTTAAACATCCTGAAGAAAGGAGACATGATTAAATTCAATACTCTCATCCTGTTTGAATAGCTAGTCTATGTTACTGTGTCATGTACTATGAGAAGAAATTGTTATGCTTTCAAGGAAGGATGTTGCCTTAAAATCACTTTACTTTTCCCTACAAGCATACCAGTTTCTTCACCAGGTGCTTCACTGTCCTGGAGAGAGATGGCAGTCTTCAGCAGCAGGGGAGTCAGTCACTACATCAGAATGAATCAAGTTTCTCATGGTGAAACTAAATTCCATTTTTGCTTCTTCAGTTAGGAGATTCTTTCATGGCAACCATCTGAAACAGAGGGCTAGTCAGCAATAAACCTGGAAAACAGTTGTAGTGATGACTGAGCTGAATCATTTCATGACTTTCAACAGAAATATAAGGTACTGCAGTTAGGCAGGAAAAATTAAATGAAGGATGAGTGACACCTAGCTTTTAACTGATAACCCTACACATGTGGCAGTACGTGTGAAGAGTTAAAGATGAGTCAGTGGTGTGATGCAGTAGCCAAAAAAGTTACTAAAATTCTAGGCTGCATTGACAGGAGTATACTTTCTAGATCAAAGGAAGTAATAGTACCACTCTGTTCAGCTTTGATTAGACTTTGCCTAGAATACTTTGTTCAGTTCTGGGCATAACAGTTCATGATGGAGTCTGACAAACTGGCAGATATTCAGAGGAGGGTGATCAGGATGGTAAAAGGTCTGCAGAACAAGCCCTGCAAAGAACAACTTATGGATCTGAGTATGTTTAGCTTGGGGAGGAGAAGATTTGAGAAGTGATATGAGAGCTGAGAGCCATATTTAAGTACCTGAAGGAATGTCCTGTAAAAGTGGAGAGAACTTCTTTTCTGCCGCTCCAGAGAATGGAAAACCAATGGATTCAAATTACAAGGAAAGTGATTCCACATCAGAAAGAATGTTTTGACTGTAAGAGCAGTTTTGACAGTGGAAGAGATCTGGGAGGCTAGTGGACTCTTCTTGCGAGGACTTTAAATTTTAGAATTTCTTGTAGTTTGGATGTTTGGTCACAAGGTGTCACTGTGCTACTGAAGAAAGTTAACACTGATACAAAATGTTCCAGACAAATGTTCACTGTATTTTTGCAGGAGCAAAGTTTTTCCCCCCACAACTGCTCATTTTAGGATTGTTTTTAAGGGTGTAAATCTGTGTGGCAAGACTGTGACTTTCCTTACATATTTGTAGGGGATTGATAAATATGGTTTTATTAACAAGACAATAGTTCATATCTTTCTCCACTAACATTTATTACAAGATTTATTCAATATGTTGGGTGGATATTATTAATAGCAGTTGTTGATTCTTTCCTTCTAGAAGGTTACCACATTTTGGTCTTCTCATAGCTGCTTATACAGAGCCAGTGTGGTGTGTAGTGATTTGAGTGTTGGACTAGGACTCTAGAAGATCAGGATTTAAATCACTGTTCAACCACGGAAATCTACTGGGTAGCCTTGAGCAAGGCACACAGTCTCAGCCTAAGAGGAAGGCAATAGCAAACTTCCTCTGAAGAAATCCTGTTTTTTTTTACCCAAGGGTCACCATAAATCAGAGTTGACTTGAAGGTATGTAACAATGTAACTGTTTATATAGGAAACCAGCATAGGAAGCTGTGTAGACACCTTTGCTTTATGTTGGAAGAGGGGCTGGATTTCTCATACTAGTGAAATTATATTTAAAAATTGCATTCAGCTCTGCCTTTTGGATATTTTGATGTTCACTTGGAAAGAGGTTCAGAGGAAAGACTGCTCATTACACAAATAAGCCAGCATGGAACTCCTCAAGTGAAGTATTAGTGGTAAGCTGCCCTGTTTAGAGCATCTTTTGTGCAGTGGGTCATAAAATGACATCTTTCTTCTATACCACAGGTGACAATCAATGCTACAACCCTACCTGATATTGCTATATTAATGCATGTTATTTGACCTCATTTTCCCTTTGTAATTATCAAAGTACCAGTAAAACATTCAGGAGACTTTTTTGTTGTTTCCTTTTTTTTCAGGTGAGACGTGGAATCCGTTAAAATTGCACTACCAGTTAAGAAATGTACGTGAACGATTAGCCAAAAACCTAGTGGAAAAAGGTGTTTTGACGACAGAGAAACAGAACTTTCTCCTCTTTGACATGACCACGCACCCTCTCACCAACAACAACATTAAGCAGCGCCTCATCAAGAAAGTTCAAGAAGCTGTTCTTGACAGATGGGTGAATGACCCTCACCGCATGGACAAACGCTTGCTGGCTCTCATTTATTTAGCCCACGCATCTGATGTCCTTGAGAACGCTTTTGCCCCCCTTTTGGATGAGCAGTATGACCTAGCTACAAAGAGGGTGCGGCAGCTTTTGGATTTAGATCCTGAAGTTGAATGTATGAAGGCCAATACAAATGAGGTCCTGTGGGCTGTAGTAGCAGCCTTCACAAAATAACTGCAATTAAATTGCTCAAGTGTTCTTTTTCTCATTTCATGTAAATCAGTTTATCCTCTATTGATGATCCATGTTCTTGTCATCTGTACCTCTTCTCCTCCTATGATGAAAATCTGCTCTTGTTCATGGGAATGGTAGGTGTGTGTTCTGTTTTTTGTGTGTGTGTGTATCTGCTACAGGATTCGGCTGGTATAAGAGTGCTTCCTGTTCTTAAACATGCTCAACTGTGGCATGCTGTTTCTTATCAGATTTAAGTTACTGTATCTGCATTTCTATTGCACTTCCCTTTCTTCCACTGGAATAGTTTCATGCAGAAAGCATCTCCTTGGAGACAAGCAGCACCTGGTTTCTAGTTGATTCAGCTGTGTGATCTGCCTCAGCAGTGTGTGGCAGTGCATCTTGGGCCCAGCTCATGAATACATCTTGAAATCATCAAAGTTAGCTTTGTAGAAGTTTCAAAGAACAGTTTAACAGGCTCTGTTAAATCACCAGGAGTTTGGAGCAGAATGCTGCTGAAATGGGGCAGAGACTAGCACAGTAGCAGTACCTGGTAGACTGTGCTCTTTCTTTCTAGATACTGGTTTGGACATTCTCAAACAATTAAAAAAAAAAAGGAATATCTCCAGATTGGTTCATTGCCATTGCTTGCATTGTGCTGGTTGTGTAAATCTTTGTTGTTTACTTGTTTTCATCTTTTAAATAACTCTGATTCTGAGGTCCAGTTGTTTCACAAAGTTGTTTCCGGAGGCATACATTCCAGTGTATTTGTATATAGTAAGAATTCTGTAATTAGCTTACAAATGTCTCACTAATTTTAGTAAATTTCCAAATTTGAACTAATTGTACACCCGACAGTCCACTATTTGCTTTTAGCCACTGTCTCTTAGTGGTAAAACTGGCCTCCTATAAAGTGTGTGTGCGTGCGCATGTGTGTATGTGTGTGTATGAGACTGAGAGAGAGAGAGATCCCTCTATCCAGTGTCTCCGGAGTTTGTGCCGTTCAGGTACAATCTGCCTATGCATTGCCTTTATTAAATCTGTTGTATGATGAGACTGTTGTATCATTGTTCTTTTTTTTTTCCTTTGAAAGAGTACAGTTCTTGTACCAGTACAATTCTTGGGTGCAATTTTCAATTTTTGTATGCAAGCTATTATTGTGTCTCATGTCATTAATCTGCTTAACACTTCAGAAAACAACAGCAGTTGTCCATCTTCGCAGGTGTTGCATGTAAATTGTTGCCAGGTGATTACTACAGTTCAGCCAATTAAGACTTCTGTAGTAGGAAGCTCTACTATGTTTTAATTTTTATATACAATTATGCTGATTAGCACATTATTGTAAAATATATAAACCAGCTTTTTAAAGATTATTACCTATTTTACCATTGCTTGTTCTGGCTTCATTCACAGTGTAAATATTATGTATTGAACAAATTAAAGACTGACTTTTTTTTCTCTTTTTGTTTTCAAATAACAGAACACACTGATAGTGGGGCAGGAGTCTAGAAATGTTTGGTTAACATTGAAAGCAGAAAATACTAAATGACATATATAACTGTAGTTGAAAGTTAAAGGGATACCCAATCTGTATACTAGCTTTTTACCTACAGTAAATAAACTATGATCTTGAAAGTGCCTGAAACAGAGCAAGCATGTACTTTTGTACTTTGTGTTCCTCATTCTGAAGACCACCATGATACAACAGCAGAGCAAATTCTGGTCCATATACTTGAGGATTGATTCTCATAAGTGGGATAACATAACCATGTAAGTAGTATGATATTTGCATCCATTGGGAACAGTCTCTTCTTAGTGGTTTAAATTGGTGGAGGAAATTAAAGAAACGTTTGCTGTTTGACCTGACATTTCGAGCTTTCTCTGATTTTACAGTATGAAGAAGAAATTATAAGTGGGTGGTGGAATTCAGGGACTGGAATTTTATCAATTGGAACAGAGGGTGAGTTCTCTTGCTTTCATAGATACTGGAGCATAAGACGTTTGATGGACCATTCTTTTGTAAAAAATGGATGAGATTCACCTCTCATAAGGGAATGGTTAAGTCAGTCCTATCTTGGAATTTTTCAGTCTTTATCTTGCATATTAAATTTATGAGGTGTTCTGGGGTGGTGTGCATTTTGGAATACTCTAACAAAGGGATGGGGGGTATGTGGATCTCCCAGGTGTTTTTGGACTGCACCTTACATGGTCACTCACTTTTTGGTTATGCTGGTTGTAGCTGATGAGATTTGTGGTCCCACTACATGCAAAGGACCAAATTTTCTGACATGTTGGATTCTTGATGTAAAAGGATGTATGTGTGTATTTGTTATTGATTCAGCTTTGTCTGGTTCTAAATATACAGTGTTGTTTGGCCATTTATTTTGAGTATTTATACCCCACTCTTCAGCCGAGACTCCATGAGCGGCTTACAAATTGTTAATTTGACAGTTTCTTGCCCTCAAGTTACGTGAACACCCACATAAAGAAAAGGGAACGGGCAGTGGTTATGTCCATCGGGCTCTGGCTCCCGTCTCCCTCTGAAGGCCATTCATCTGCTGCTGAGGCTTAGGCATGATGGAGCAATGCCTTCCTGTTCTTCTTTGCCCCAGAGACTACAGCAGTGGCAGCTGGGATGGATTTTGAGCTATCATTCTTGATTTAGGAAGACCCACTTAGGATGAAACATTGTTTCAGACAGAACACCAAACCATGGAAACTAACCATGCTAACTAATTTTTTAATTAGTATTTCTATTTTATGTGATTTCCCTCTTCCCTACCTTTCCTATAAAATCTCCAGATGTTGCCACAAGAGTAGATCATTTGTTGGGATGCAAAGCTAAGCCATAGGTTTTCCAACATGTAGTTTTAGATCCTGTTTAGAAACTATTCATACACTATAGTTTGGTGGATAACGTTGATTTAGATGTAGTGACAAAATTTTGCATTATGTGTGAAGAACCATCTTAAAGGTATGTGAACTGCTATGCTAAAGGAATGCTATCATGGAGTGGAAAATATGTTTCATAAGAAGAGTTGCCCACTATGATATCTGGAAGCTCTTCTGGCTTTTTCTGCTTTTGAACATTTAGCATACATTGTGTTCATGTTTTGATGCTTCTCTTTACAACCACGTCAGGAATAAATGTGATGCTTCGTTAAAATTGCACATGTCTGAGAAAACTACTGGATTTTTTGTCAAGAGACTGAATTCTAGCATTCAAAATGTTGTGGCTGCCATGTAGTAACCAGTTCTGTGTCCCAGTAACATAACTGAAGCATATATTCAGAAAACTTTTCACATAGGAATGCAAGCTAGCAAATAGATATGGAAGTCTTTTCTTCTAGCAGTTTTTGATTGTAATCAGGACTAGGGAGAGAAGTTTAGAAATGTGTGACAGTAAATACCCTAAAAGCACCAGATACTGTTTTACCTGAGAAGCTAAGCAGGGTCAGCCCTGATTAGTATTTTGATGGGAGACTGTCAATGAATACCAGGTTCTGTAGGCTGTACTTCAGAGGAATGAACTGGAGAAACAGCCTCTGAGTCTTCCTTGCCTGAGAAAACCCTATAGAATTTATGAGAGTTGCCATAAGTTGACAGGCAACTTAAAGGCACTCATAAGGTTGACAGCTGCTACCTTTGTTCTGCTTGGCATTTTTCACTGAACTGTTTTCCAAGTCCAGCAATGCTGCCAACCCCCTCATAACTCTTTTTTTTCCTCAGCAGAACTTTGTGAGGCAGGCACTTGGAGATCTCAGAAAGATGTGCAAAGGTGTGATGGCAAGGAAAAGTTCTGGCAGTAGGTGTTGACAATATTATCTTTATCAAGACTGCCTGTAAAGTTGTTTCCCACAGAGTCTTGCAAAATGTCAGGCACCAGAACGTCCTGGCCTTTGTCACAGCTGCTCAAATAAACATTACTTTTTGCATTCATCACATTCCTATTGGTGAAGTAGGTTTAAATACAGCTGGGTAGTTTGCGCATGTGTGTTCATGGAATGGATCACTGTTGGAGGAGTTACACCCTGCAGTGTTTTTCCCAATGTCTTTAAGGTTTTTTAAAAAGCCCTGCTGCTTGATAAATAACTGTGAAAGAGCAGATTAAAACTAAAATGAACTTTATACTTACCCAGCCTATCCCTTGCCTCTCAGCAAAGTGGTTCTGCATACTAACATCCCCTCTAGTTTATGCCAGAAGCAGAGTAGGTACATCACAAAACATGCTTGCCTAGCACTTCTGTATCACCCTGCCAGTGCTATAGCAAGAAGGCACTAGCTCAGCAGTTATGAGGATTATAACCAGATAATTCTTGTGAAGTCTCTGAACACTCAAAATTGTTATACAGATTTTGAGTATTGCTGTTCCTCAGCTATTGGCCAGAGTACGTTAGTAATTCTCTTGCAGCACACCAATATACCTCATGTAGTTACTTAAAGGATGTGCGAGTCCAATATTTGCACCCACTGAGGTGTCTGCTTTTTTGTGTCTCTGTGTGATTTGCTGCTTTGGCCATGACTTTCCAGTCTGCTTCTGGTGCGCATGGTTGAAATCCCATCAGGTGTGATTTTGGATTGGCCGAAGGATTGAGGTCTGTTGAAGAGGACCTGCTATGTTATGGTGCCCTGGTGGACACCAGTAAAAAACAGTGGCTAGCAACAAGTTAAAAACATGGATTGAGGTCCTGCATCATGAGGCGCAATATATAAATATGATAACAGAGTTACATCACTGACACAATACACAGTCATGTTACAGAATTGTGAGGATGCATAGTGGGATACCACACAAGCTGTCCTATTGTGCAGTTGTGGCCCCCAGTGCACAATAGGGCCCTGTGAAAGGTGGGAATACTTTTCTAGACAGGCACAGGGTACCCATGACTTTCCACTGCCTCCATTTTAGATTACCAGTGCCTTGTGGCTCTTTTGCCCTCCCACCTTTGCACTGTCATTGCACAAGGACAGCCTGTCCTGCAAAGTGCCATACTGTTGCATATCATGATCATAGCACAGTGGTCGTGATGATTGCTCCACTTGTGCAATGGTCCCAACAGCACAGCTGCAAGAATGCTCCTCTCCTGAGAATACAACTGTTGCGCAATGCCATAATTCTAAATTGTGCAATTGTTTGTTTGTGATGCTGTAAATTCCCACTAGGATGCCAGCTGTGACTTTATAATGCAGCCTTTGGGACTGAACCTGCACATGTGCATGATTTTAAATTGTCTTAAACTGTTTTAACTGGTTTTAAATGGTCTTATTTTAACTTGTCTAGTTCTTCAATATCCTTTTAAATGCATATTTGAATACTTCCGTGCTGGGAGAAGGATGGGAAACAAATAAGTATATTTACATTATTCATGCTGTTTTAGACTGTTTAAATTGATTTCATTGTTTACAACCCTAAGATCCTTGGATATAGGGTGGGATGTAAATATTTTAATCGTCGTCGTCATCATCATCATACATACCCAGGAGCATGTACTTTGGACTGTCTTCTTTAGAGGATGCAAAACAATATCAGCCCATGCAAAGTAAATGCAACAGGCTCCTCTAAAGATGGGTAGTTCTTGCTGTTAACACACATTAGATAAAATAAATAATAAAATATCCCTCCAGTTTTAATTAAGAAAAAGTGGGGCACCTCTGTCAGCTCTAAGAAATGTTCCACCAAGCAGGTTTTTTTAACCAGTCAGATCCTCAAATAAAAGGTGAACAGGGGAATTTTGATGAATGGGTCAAGACTGCCTGCAAGCATTTAAGTGTATGTAAGTGTGGCCCAGCTTTAATAATTATTTGAAGTGCTGTATTCTCTTTTATGGCCATCCATTCACAAAGTGGCATATGCAACATAGAAGATACATTGTTTAAGAAATACCAGTAGTTCACATTAATACAAGTTACCAAAGAATTAAATTACTTCAGAACTGCCAGTCTAAACAAAGTGATGGTGTGGAGGGTGGGGAAGATAACCTAATGCAAACCGGAAGGTGTGAGATTTCAAGTTCTTTCTGAAAATAAATTAATTTGAAAGAAAATCCACACTTAGGGCATCTACAGTGAAGGTGTTAATTGTTGTGCCAGTCATCAATCTTCTTGGTGAATACACAGGAAAGACCCTCCTAAAATCATTTGTAATACATGAGTAATGTCATAATGTTGAAAGCTATCTTTCAACAATAATTTCATAATAATAATAATAATAATTTCATAATGTTGAAAATTATCTGGTCTAGGGCTCTAAACAGTAACTATTTTGAGTCTCTAAAGGAGAATATCAGTATTTTAAATACAGTCTGGAAACACATTGGTAGCCAGAGCAATTGATATAAAATCAGTAACATATTTTGACATTCAGGCCTCTTTTAATATTTGGGCAGCTGCATTTTTTTCACCAGTTGAGGATTACAAACCACCTTCAGAATAAGCAGCACGTGCAATTTAGAGGCGACTAGTGCATGGGTATCTAAAGCTATGTCCAACCACTCCAAGTAAGGCACACTTACCTGATTAAAAGTACTTCTAGCCTCTGATACCAGCATTCCTTCCCCAAGCAATGATGAGCACTTTTAAGCTATGACCTGGTCCTTCAGTAAGTATGAAGAACAAGCCCCTAAATGGATGGACAAAACACAAATGTACTAATGGAAAAATGAACCCTGCCTATATTGAGTAGATTGTCACTTATCAAAATGTTTGTTCTCCCAAAATTTGTTATCTTGTTCAAAATGCTTCCTTTATCCCCTGAACTGAAAGAACATAGAATGTGGAAGAAATAAATCAATACTTTAATAGGCAGACAGGAGAAATTAAGATTTATCAATTCTGTGTGTTTCAATGTCCATGAAAGGAGGCTTGGCTATTCCTAACCTTGTTCTTTGTTTTTAACGTTTGTCGATTAAAACATGTAGTTCCTGTCATCATGTCGGAGGATATCCAACATTGAACCCATTTAGAATTAGGCTTAGAATCTAGACAAAATACTATCATTAAATAAACACTCTCAATAAAACAGCCTTAAGGAAAATACAGTATCCCTTTTTAAAAGAAACTTTTAGTGATTTGGCAGTGTTTGACAAGATGTTTAACAGATCATTATCTCTGTAACCATTTCCCATCCATCCTTTATTTTTCCATAACTTCATACCAGTACAGTGCAAGACTTTTGGGGAACCCAGCCTTTGGACGATCAATAATCTGATTTATGATGGTGTGCCTCTGAATGCTATTGATACCTAAAACAAATGCAGAGACTTGAAAAACTCTTGGTTACAACTACTCCAAATAAATTCATTTGCAAATGTATGGGTTATGCACAGTGGATCCCCCCAAACTGTTTACTCAGTTCAAAAACATTTGTATTCAATATGGCAGTATGACTGGCAGGTGGCTTCTTTATGTTATAAAATTGTAGTAGATGTAAATTTTGGCAACCTGGTTTTGACATATAAGCACTATATGGCTCAAGTCCAAGTCATTTAAAGGACTGTATTGTCCCTTACAAACATGCTTGTGTTTTGAGATCTGCTGAGATCTCTGTCCAATCACTGTCAGAGGTACATCTGGTGGGAACAGGGGAGAGGGCCTTCTCAGTATCTGCTCCCAGGCTCTGGAACTCCCTTCGCAGAAACGTTAGACTGGCACCCTCTTGACACTCTTTCCATAAATAGGTGAAGACTTTTCTCTTTCAACAGGCCTTTGGGGACTGATTATTTAGGCAGGACAGGTGTGCTCGTCTTTCAATCTGTTTTTTTTTTTTTTTTTGTGCTGTTGTGGTTTTTTGTGGTTCATGTTTTTAACTGGTTTTAATTTTTTGATAAATTAATCACTTTTTCACATTTGTATTTTTGTGAATTTTTAACTATTTTATCTGTTCTAAGCCTCCTTGAGTCAAGAATTGAGAAAAAGGTAGGAAAAAATAACAATAATAATAATTATCATCAATATGGTGCAAAGGTTGTTTAGAAGGCAGATTTTTGGGATCCTAGTCACAGAAGGGCCATAGTTTAAAATCTGGTCTCCAAAGAAATTAATGACCTAACTAAACAACATAAAGAGTAAGTAAGTCAAAAAATTTGGAGATATATAATTAATAAAATGGCAGAACTTGAGAATCTAGACATGGATAAAATGCAAAGAGCAATGCTTTATTTAAAACACTGCTATTATGAATATGGCAATAAAAACACATGTTTGCTAGCAAATGTATTTTTAAAAGATCAAATAGGTCTATGATTAATGTAATTTAAAACAATAAAAATGAATGAATTTTTTCCTCTATAGCAATCAACAGTGAATTTAATCAGTTTTATTCTAATCTGTTGTTGTGTTCCTTCAAGTCATTTCCAACTTATGGTGACCACAAGGTGAGCTTATGACAGCACTTTCTTGGCAAGATTTGTTCAGGGGATTGCCTTTGCCTTCCTCTGAGGCTAAGAGAATGTGACTTGCCCATGATCACATCTAGGCTTTCATACCTGAGTAGAGATTCCAAACCTTGCTCTCTAGAGCTATAGTCCAGTGCTCAAACCACTAGCTAGGTGTCTAGTTTATGCTCTAATCTAAACGAATCAGAAATTACCTCTGAAATTAATTTAGCCCTTATCCTTGTTAATTAGAGGAGGAGGAACACCCAAAAAGCTGAAAAACTTCCGAAAGCAAGGAGGTGCTCCAACTCAGATTCTAGCCTTAAATCAAAATGGTCTTACACCCAGGTGCCAAATTACAGATTGAATCTGAACAACTCTTAACACCATCCACCTCACCATTAAAAAAAAAGCCCTAAAGCAACAATTGCACTTTTGTCCCTTGATGTGCTTAAGGCCTGTTACTACACTGAATGAAGATACATGTTGAAGCTAGTACAAAAGCTAAATTTTGGAGATAAATTTGAATCTATGTGCAGGATCAAAAGCTGAAACATGTGCTCACAATATACAAAATATAAACTAAACAGGGTTGTCCCTTACCCCTTCTCTGATTTAACATTGCAATTGAACTGTTAGCATATATGATCCACTCCAATGGAAATATTAAAGGAATAAAATTTAAAAAGTCACATTATAAATTTATTCACTGATGTCGTTCTGTTATTTTTAAAGCAGCCATACAAATTCATATTAGAAGTGCAAAACATACCAGACCAATTTCAAGAACATACTGGATTTAAATAAGCTTTTCTACATCCAATCCAGTATATATAAACATTCCACATGATGTTCAATATGGCCTCCGAAAGCTCTTAAATACATATTTCAAACACCTAGGTGTTTTCATAATAACTTAATAAATTAATTTATAGAAATATACAGAAATTAATACAGTAAAATGGATGAAATTTAAACTCAAGCAGTGGTCAGACTCTCAATTGTCTATGATAGGCAGAATATCTGTGCTTAAAATAATAATCTTGCCCAAATTTTTATATTTATTTTGAAATATTCCATTATCCCCAAATGTAACCAAAAATTACAAATGGCAAAAAGCATTGGAGACTTTTATAACTAATGGTAGAAGATATTTGAGGTTTCCTAAACAAGTGTAATTGGTGGTGATAAGTACAATTTTGTGGTGATAACACAAATGTGAAAACCAAGGACCTTTTCTGAATGCTCATAGCAGCTGCAGGATTGTGCAGAATTGGAGACTATTATCTGCACTGTCTTTTCAGCAATGATTATCAAGAGTTTGGAATCTAGCCTTATGCAAAACAAAACAAAAAAATCCTGACATAAAATGAGACAGCAGGCAAGGAAGAATGAAGATGATGACTTTATTAAAGTATGATATTCATTTATCATAACCAGCATGATGTAGTGATTTGAGTGGTGGACTAGGACTATGGAGACCAGCGTTCCAATCCTCACTCAGCCCATGGGTGACCTTGGGCATTCACACGTTCCCAGCCTCAGAGGCAAAGGCAAACCCCCTCTGAAAAAGTCTTGCCAAGAAAACCCTGTGGCATGGTTGTTAAGTCAGAAATGACTTGAAGGCACCAATCAACAACAGCATTCATCTACTATATAAAAGTCAAAGTTTGTGAGTGATCTTGTTTGTATGTCTGCATCAGGCAGTTGAAGGCCTCGTATGATTGGCTGTGTGAAGCGAGAAGACCTCATATGATTGGCTGGCTGTGAAGATTCTTTGGAATCTTGGGGTTGTCAGTTCAGGGAGGGGCCTTCAGAATTCTCAGCCAGAGATCTCTGAATAGGCCAGTTGCTATGGAGACAAGGCCTAGCAGCAAGTCCCCTCATGAACCCAACCTCTGTATGTTAACAACTCTGAATACAAACTGGATTGGGGAATATGGGCAAAAGTTACTAGTAGTGAACAAAACGGTTTGGGGAATTAGAGACACAGAATCTTATTTCAACCACGTCTAGTTCCTAAGGTAAGATAAAGTAATTCCTAAGGTATTTCTAACAAGCGTTACCCATGAGAAAATAAAATCCTGGGCAACGCCAGGTAAATACACTAGTTCATTATATTTGCCAACGAAGAATCTTCTGAATAGAGCCCTCCTGGCAGTCTGAAAAAATTCTGGAATAGTTCCTTTTGGCAGGACACTGCCACTGAGCCCACATGGAACATCTCTTCCCCTTTTGTTGGACTAGACATGAACGACAAAATAGTTGTAATTTCAAATCTTACAGCTTGCTTATTCATTAAATGTTTATTATGATTTGTATTTTTATGTGCGTGTGTGTTTCTGTGTGTGTACGAGAGCCACCATGGGGTAGTGATTTGAGTGCTGGACTAGGACACTGGGAGAACAGGGTTCAAATCATCATTTGACCATGGAAACCCCCTGGGTAGCCTTGGGCAACTCTCAGCCTCAGAGGAAGGCAAGGATGAGTCCCTGCTGAACAAATCTTCCCAAGAAAACCTCATCATGGGTTCGTCTTATGATCTCCATAAATTGGAAAAGACCTGAAGGCAGGCAACAACAACAGTACAAACTCACACACACAAACATAGAACTATGTAATATTTAACAAAATGGGGGGGGGAAACCCTTTAAAAAAATCTAGTCCTCAACCACTTTTTGCAACATCTCCCCTAGCAACCTGGAACACGCCACGAAAACCAGCACAAAAATGCCAGTGGACTTCAGAGAAGCAAGAATTATAACATATATATCTCACTAGTACTGGAAGGACTGTGACAAAAGGGACATTCTAAATCACCTTTGGCTTGGTTGCCCTAAAATTAACAAAATTTGGAAAGAGATCATACAATTAATAGCACCTATAACTAACCAAAATGTTAAAATGGAGTAATGGTATTACTCCTGTTCTCCTTATGAATAATGTAAAATTAAACCAAAAGGAGTTAATCTCTTTTTTTGCTTCTGGCTGCATTGATGAAAATTTACCAGCATTGGAAGACATTGAACAATTTATCAGCACACAGCTGGCTGGATAGGATTTGGAGTATTGCACTGGCAAGGAAATAAACCCATGACCTAAAGCAAGCTAAAGGACTAGAGATGGAAAACAAATTTGCACACCTGTGGTACAGTTTTATTGTATATGCCAACAGAGAGGCTTTCTCATATGGCCTTCCATCTTTCTTCATGACTTTGTGAAAAAATCCTTTTTGACTGATAGCATTTCAGTAATTTGTTATTTAGAGATATTGTTTACATGAGTCTGATTGTTCTTGTTTCAATTAGTGAGATTTGATTTTGGGGTTGAAGAGTTGTTATTTGCTTATTAGTCTAATTCTGTAAGGTAAGAACAAAGAAATGAATACAATAAAGCTTGAAATCTCAAAGAAAAGAAAAAATGTATGCAAAAATATGTTTCAGATCTCTGTCCAAACTGTCCGTGTTCTAACAAACAGCACTTTCCTCTTTCCTGGGTTGCATTTCAGAATATTAGAGACAAAGAAGCTGTAAATTATGGATGATGTCTCCATGTGGCCTAATATAGATGTTAAAGATCATAGGGAGATAAGAGGGAACGTTAAAGCACCTGAAAAGCCATGAAATGGAATCAAAATGCCTCCCTGTACTACTTTCTGGGATGGACTATCCAAATAGGACTGGAAACAGTATAGCACCATCTCTTGTAAACCCAATTCAAACAGTCAATGCAGGTGGATTATGTGATATTATCAAGTCTGGTTATTGAGAGGACTAATAAGCCTCTAGTGAATGTTATCTGCTGTGGTGGCCAAGGCTATTTCTGTCGTAGAACTACACCAGGATCTATTTTAAAATATCTCAAAACCAATTTCTTCCCAAAGCACCTACAGTTAAGAAGCTACTGCTTTTCCCAGTGTCTTATTCACAAAAATAAAGTTTTAAGGCCAGGCTGAATGATAACTGTTTAGGTTCAGGGGGCTTATCGTGGGGCCTAGGATTGCTTCCTTTAGTAAGCATGGGACAATTCTTTTCTTAAGAGCAACAGAGGTGCCACTCTCTCTCAAGTAGCATTCATTGTCTCTGACAAAGTTCCCCACGACATTCTTGCAAAGAAGCTAGTTAAATGTGGGCTGGACAGGGCTACTTGTTAGTTGGATTTGTAATTGGTTGACTGATCGAACCCAAAGGGTGATCACAAATGGCTACTTTTCATCCTGGAGGAAAGTGACTAGTGGGGTGCCACAGGGTTCTGTCCTGGGCCCAGTGCTGTTCAATATTTTTATCAACGACTTGGATGAAGGAATAGAGGGTATGCTCATCAAATTTGCAGATGATACCAAACTGGGAGGGGTTGCTAATACACCAGAGGACAGGATCAAAATTCAAAATGACCTGAATAGGTTGGAGAGCTGGGCCAAGGCTAACAAAATGAAATTCAACAGAGAGAAGTGTAAGGTCCTACACTTAGGTAGAAAAAATGGAATCCACAAATATAGGATGGGGGACACATGGCTGGATAGCAGTACGTGTGAAAGGGATCTAGGAGTCTTCATAGACCACAAGCTGAACATGAGTCAGCAGTGTGATGCGGCAGCCAAGAAAGCCAATGCAATTCTCGGCTGCATCAATAGGAGTATGGTGTCTAGATCGAGGGAGGTACTGGTACCACTCTACTCTGCCTTGGTTAGACCCCATCTTGAATACTGTGTCCACTTCTGGGCACCCCAATTCAAGAAGGATATTGACAAGCTGGAGCAAGTTCAAAGGAGGGCGACCAAAATGGTGAGATGCCTGGAAGCCATGCCCTATGAGACTTAGAGAGCTGGGTATGTTTAGTCTGCAGAAGAGAAGGTTAAGAGGGGACATGATAGCCATGGTTAAATATTTGAAGGGATGCCACGTAGAGGAAGGAGAGGGCTTGTTTTCTGCTGCTCCAGAGACCAGGACAAGGAGCAATGGATTCAAGCTACAGGAAAGGAGATTCCACCTGAACCTCAGGAAGAACTTCCTGACAGTCAGGGCTGTCAGGCAGTGGAATCTGCTGCCTCGGAGTGTAGTGGAGTCTCCTTCCTTGGAGGTTTTTAAGCAGAGGCTGGATGGCCATCTGTCGGGAGTGCTTTGAGGGTGTTCCTGCATGGCAGGGGGTTGGACTGGATGGCCTGTGTGGTCTCTTCCAATTCTACATTTCTATGATTCTATGATTCTAAGTTTTAAATTCTCACACTCACCCTTCAGCAAGGATCCAGAGGATTTCTCTCAAACTTGTAAGTTGCTCCCTTCCTCAACTTTTGTCGGTTGAACATATCAACTAAAACAGTAGCCCCCAACATGTCGCTGACTTCCACGATCCCTTTCACCTCCAAACTTTTTAAGATGAAAAACTTATATACTTTACTTTGAGTGTCTTCAGAGGAGGACACCAAAATGCTGGATTTTTGTCATTTTTGTTTTCTTTCCATGTAATTTGAAAACCTATGTTTGGTTGTCACCCCCTTATCAATAAGATAAAAACTTATAGTATTGATATAGTGCTCTCTTTGTGTATTCAATGTGTAACCATGTAGTAATGTTAAGAAAAAGTCCAAATTACCGTAATCAGGAGTACCTTAATTCATCAAAAATTTTAAATTATGAATGAGCAGCCAAGTTTTATTTCATTTGCAACAGTATGATATTCAGTCAATTGATGGTTAGGGCCATGAATGGCTACTAGTTCTAAAGTTCTAAAGGCAACCGATCATATCCAGCATTGCCTTGTTGTGTCACTTGCTGGACAGCACAAGTGGAGAATGTGCTATTGCATCTGCTTACGGGCTTTGCATGTACAAGTTGTTGGCTATGCTGTGAACCACATGCTGGACTAGATAGGCTTTTTGTCTGGTTCAGTATGGCCAGGTTGCTGGGAGCTGATCACAGATTCAAAAACTAATCCACTGTTTAGGTGGCTTTTACCAATTGCAATCTCTGTTTATCATTTCTATGAATGACCTAATTCATGGATATCTCGTAACTGTCACTGAATTAAAAAAAAAAAACAGCAACTGTTGTCTCTTACATTAAGCCTCATATTCTGCCAAAACTGGATTTTGGATATCATTTTGCATGTAAGTTTGTAGCATTAGAGGTTTAATGCCCGATTAACATTCACCCCCCCTTCCTTAGACACCTGCTCACTGAATAGATTAAGGCTTGGAAACCCACTATAATGTAGGTCACTGAATAACAGATTACACACATTTTTTTTTCCTCACGAGGCAAGAATTAACCTAGGGGTCTGTAGATGAAATAATGCCCTGTTTCGTGAAAGAGGTGATCTGAAAAGCATGTATTCTTGCTGTTACCTTAAGCTTATTGTGTGTGTGTGTGTGCACGCATGCGCACACATGCGCATTTTCAAGTCGCTTATTGACTTACAGTGGCCTCATGAATTACCGAGGGTTTTCTTAGGCAAGGAATACTCAGAAGGTGTTTTGCCAGATCCTTCCTCTGAAATATAGGTCACAGCACTTACATGGATCAAAATGGTAAGGATGAAATACACATCCTCGCTATATCAATCTTGGAGAATTTGGCCATTTCCACACTACACTGTTATAGTACTGTTATTCCACTTTTAACATCCTGTGGAATTCTGGGATATGCAGTTCAGGGAGGAGCATTTAGAATTCTCAGCCAGAGAGCTCTTTGGCCTCAGAAAACTACAAGCCCCAGAATTCCACAGGAGGTTAAAAGTGGACTAAGAGTGTAGTGTGGAAATGGCCCTTGTAGCAGTGGCTTTTACAGTCAATCAAATTGCTGGTCTTTCTAGCCTTAGCTTTAAATTGATGGAGGACAAAGTGATCAATGGCGACAGGTCATGATGACCATATGTTACTTCCTGTATCAGAGGTAGTATGCTTTTTAATATGCATTATTGGTGTGTGTGTGTGTGTGTGTTATTCGGCTCATGTCCTGCCTGTAGGCCTCCCGTAGGTAGCTAGTTGGTTTCTGCAGGAAGAGGATATTGGACAAGATAGCTTTATGGTTTGATCTACTATGGTTTTACATTTCCCACTCTTGGTGACTGTATTAGCCAGTCTTATATACTCATGCAGCCTAAATATCCTAATGGTACCAGATCCCATCTAATCTTGAAAACTAAGCAGAGTCATCTCTGGTTAGTACTTGGATGGGAGACCCCCAATGAATACCAGGTGCTGTAAGGTATATTTCTGAGGAAGGAACTAGCAAAGCCACTTCTGAATACACTTGGCCCTCCATATCCAGGTATTCTGTATCCACACATTCAACCAACCATGGCTAGAAAATATTTAAAAAACAAACCCAAAAGCAAGTTGTTCACCATGTTATATAAGGGATGCCACTATTATATATAATGGGATTTGAGCATCCGTGGATTTTAGTATCCATGGGAGATCTGGAACCAAACTCCAGTAGATCACTGAGATCCCACTATATTCCTTGCTTAAGAAAATCCTATGAAATTCATGGGGTCAACAAATAACTTGAAGGCATGTGAACACACACATGTTCACATACTCATAGCATCCACTTTGAATGTGAATCCTTATGTAGCCAAAATAGCGTTACCTGTGTACATTAGGGAAGTATCATCAGGCTTGAGATGATTCTACCAGCCTTCCTCTGCCTAGTGCCTTACAAGTGTGTTGGCCTATAATCATCCTGTCAGCATGGCCAGTTGTTGTGTTCATTGGGGACTGCAGATATTTTAATCTGACACATCTGGAGGGTGCCAGGTGGGAGAATGCTGAAGACAGCAATAAAAGCATCTTTGAGAAAAAACTCCCAAACACTCAGAATGACCGAAGAGGAGTGAACATATTGAGTGCACCTACAATACAGACTATGTACTGAGTGGCAACAGAATGAAGTATGCTGAGGGGACAATACAGCTAGTTGGGTGGAGTTCTGAACAAGAGCTTTCAACTCAGCAACATTTCACTACAGATTTCACTTGTAATAATAGGCATTTGTATGGTGCTTTCCAATGTTAAATGAATTTCATATAGAGTACTGTAATAATTCCTAAAAAGACCTGTTAGGTCGGTGATACTGCCCTCATAAGACTCCATGCGTCTCATGAAATGGACTGTAATCCTTTGACAGCTTGTGCCATAGTTAAGTTTCTCATCTTTTAAAGTACCAGAAGACTCAGATGTTTTCTTACATTCGCATTTCATTGTTCTCTTTAAAGACGATGGCTGAAATTCTGTTCACTAGTCCCAAATAGAGTATGTCCATTCAGTCAATTATTGAGTGGTGTGTCGACACATAAGTAAATCCAAGTAAGTTAGTAGCCCTGCTCAGGATTAACAGTAGGATTTAGGCTGTTGTTTTTAATTCTGTGATCTCCACTGATAAAACTCTTTTGCTAGAGAGCAGCCTCCAGCTAATTTATGGGAATAAACGATATTGCAAACAAGGCAGACATGAGGATAAGACAGCATGTCCTTCCTGTTGTACTTAGTAACTTTCTGCTTCATTTATTCCAATATTTGTTTAGCCGATTTTCTGTCCCAAAGTTAACTCAATAGAGTAATAGAAATTGTACCAATAAAGTGAGTCAGTGTGGTATAGTAGTTTGAGCGTTGGACAGTGACCCTGGAAGCCAGGCCCCTTGGCCATGCAAACTCCCCCTCGGTGACCTCGGGTGAGACACACACTCTCAGCCTCAGAAGAAGGCAAGGGCAACTCCCTTCTGAACGAATATTGCTACGAAAACCTCTTGGTAAGGTTGCTTTAGGGTCACTGTAAGTCAGAAACTACTTGAAGGTACACAACAACTCCAGAAACGCTAAAACAGTCACATAAAACAAATTTAAATATGTTGGCAACAGTTAAGCCTTAACCATACAGGCCATTGTTTAATCTGCCCGAAGGAAAAAACTTCCAAAAATATGTAAGATGTATCATGTGAAAGGCAACAAATGGATTTTAGGTAAATTTTGCATGAGATTGAACTCCACAGTATGGATGCCACCAGAAAGAAAGCCTGCTCTTTTTCCTTACCGACCAAGCAAAGTGTAGCCCACAAAGAATGACTTTTGCTGATCTAAATACACAGGGAGAAAAATACCAGAAAGAGCTCTCCATACTGTGAGACTGTAGGCTGCTTGTAGTCAGCAGCAAAAGAATGGGTATAACTATAGACGGTCTGGATTTATTCTGAATCATGTTTGGTATTTAGCAAAGGCAATCCATGTTCTGAGATATCAGTTTGTACCTAAGGGGGGGGGAGAACAAGTTTCAAGTCCTCCTGGGAGTGGAAAAAACTTGAAAACCTTTGGCAGTTCTTGGTGGTACAAGAGAAATCCAAGAAGACTTGCTCATGGTTAGCAGAAGCAAAATAATGTACATACTGTGAGGGTTTTGAAACATTATAATATAAAAGGAATGTTAAAAGTAGGTCACAATCTGTGGCATGGTTAAGTGAAATCACAAAGAGCAAATCAGCAGGGGAAATTGCTAACTTAAAAAAAATTGATAAATCTTTTTGTCCGCCTTTGTTCATGTATGGCTTGTACTCGCATAAAAAATTCAGGAGGCTGAGCACTTAGCAGAGGGTAGCTTTGTAGGCAACGACGGCTTACATCAGTGTAAAATAGTTATATTGACATTAACAAGTGCATCGCTTCTTCATGAGACACTGGAGATATGAGAGGCAGACAATTCTAATTGCACATTATGAAAATGAAAACCAGATAGGGAACCTCAAAGCCACAACTGATTTTGTAAGGAAAATATCTTAGGAGAGAGAATCTCCAGTAAAGGTGTAGGACAGGAAAATTCAAATGAGCTAAGTAGGTATAGCAGATGGCGTGTTGTGGATCAGGCCCATGAATTCATCTCTCTCTCGCTATTATCTCATATGTGTATCTTCTTCCTCCCATGAGGTCAAGGCAATTACACGATTCTCTTCCTCACTGTAATATCCTGACAACAACTCTGTGAGGTAGACCAATCTGAGACAACTGACCCAAGGTCACCTAGGGAGTTTCATAGCCAAGTAGAGGTTGGATTCCCCAAGTTCCAGGCCTGCACGCTAACCATTTACAATGCAGTATCAGTCTAATGGATTCAAATCCTGTCACAGAGTGACAACTCGTCTCTTTTACCCAGCCTCCCTCATAGACAAACTGTCAAATTGAAGGGATGTCATGTCGAGGAGGGAGTGGGCTTGTTTTCCACTGCTCCAGAGACTAGGAGAAGGAGCAATGGATTCAGGTTGTGGGAGAGGAGATTCCACCTGAACCTCAGGAAGAACTTCCTGATGGACAGACAGAGCTGTCCAGTAATGGAATATGCTGCCTTGGAGTGTGGTGGAGTCTCCTTCTTCGGAGGTTTTTAAGCAGAGGCTGGACGGCCATCTGTTGGGAATGCTTTGATGGGTGTTTCTGCATAGCAGGGGGTTGGACTGGATGGCCCCGGGGTCTCTTCCAACTCTATGATTCTATGATTCTAAGTATAACCGGACAGTTTGTCTATCATATTACATGGGGGTCCTTAGAGAAAAAGCACAAACCAAAATCAGATTGATACAAACTCATGAGCTTATTGCATGATATCTTTTCATTAACATGTTTTATTTGAAATCAGTTAATATCATTACTACTACTACTACTACTGTTGTTGTTGTTGTTGTTGTTATTATTACTTTTTACTAGCTTTTCTTCTTTACTCCGGGAAAAAATTATATAATCTCAGAAGTGTTGAAGATATACTAGAACTGCCAGATTAATAATAAGGCTGAAGACTATTTAGTGGTTGCAGAGGAACAAAAATGAACATAAAACAAACTGTTTTACATGACTGTGTGTGTCAGACTGAGGGTAAGGAGGTTTTTGGGCTGGTTTTTTTTGTCATTTGCGGTATCCATCTTATTTGTCTCCTTTTTCATTCTCCGTATGTGGTTTCTCCAACTATCATTTCCTTTTGACAAAAGTTTCTTGAATTATGTTACAGATGTTTTGCTAATATAGGAAGTAGTTTTGAAATGGCTTGTTTTATTGGACTACTGAGAGATTTGGTGGTTTGTCTGTAAAGCATGTTAAATAGTATCAACACAAACACATCACTGGTACCATTCAAATGGGTTGTGTGTGTGTGTGATTTTCCTATAGGTAAATAAAAATCCACAGTCATAAAAACAGAAATAGGTGTATTTTTACAATGTGGAAATGGGGTGCCTTTTCAATGCTTCATCTCATATCTCTGTCACACGCATTTTATTAGTTAGCCAAAGGACATCGACTGGGCAAAATAAGATTTTATATATGATACAATGATGTAGCCAACTTACAGCCACAAAATACGAAACACAGATAATATACCAATTATACAAATATTTAAGCAAAATATAAACAAAATATTTGATCATTATGAAGTAAATTTACATCTCGATGATATAAATAGGGACTCATAATTTTATTATTCATTCTCTTTCCTCCTTATTTTCACTGTGCTGAGTCATTTGGCAATCTGTCATATGGAACTCAGCCCTTTTCCTTTTTAATTGACTGAACAACCATTAGAAAATTGGTCAAATTAAATATGATTCTTTGAGACTGGAATGTCAATAAAAACACCAGTAATCATAATATCTCAAATCTGATCCTTTTATCTTCTTCCCAAACATTAATAATGATATGCCTCAGATTTTAAAAAAACTGACTCAGTTACAAACCACTGTTGCCCCTGCTTCTCCACCATGCATCTGAAATAAGAAAATAATAATGTTAACTGCTTATAAAGTTGTAGATTACAAAGATATGGGTTGCTTCTGCAATTGCTAATTCCAACTGAAGTGAATCCATCTGAATCCATTTATTTCAATTAACTTGTATCCTAACCGACAAGTCATTGTGCATGCACATTTTATTCAATTGGTCTGTTCTTACTGGGACTAGCATTTGCATTTAGGGATATGATACCTTTTGGGAGTAAAAATTCCATCTCTTTTTGAAGTCATTCTATGAGAGTCAGACTTTTTTGCTCTGACCAAAATGCTCTACAGTATTCTCAACTTAGAGGTTTGTAGGGCTTCATCCCTGCTGTCTTTTCGAAGGCAACTCAAGACCAAGGAGTCATTTGAATGGACTGATTTTACTGCAGTACGATGTTATACCAAGGATTTTATACTAGTTTTGATAGGATGGAACACTACTCTGGGTTTTTAAATGAAAAAGGTAGTCTATAATTTTAAAAGATAAAATAATATACCTGAAGCATTTAGAATTTAGAATGTTATATCTTTATTGCATATATGAATACAAGGACCCACGTGTGATTTTTGTTGCATTAACTTCAACATCTGCTTGCAGTTGATTGTCCTTCTAGCCATCTTCTATCAGATTAGCCATTTATTGATATGGTGATGGTTGTTTGGGTGCATATTTTTGTGTGTTTTTTCAAAAATATTTTTAACAACAAGATAAACTCAAATACACAAAATGTATTACACCAGTTTCCCTAAACTGTTTTCCTCTGGATGCTATAGACTGACGTTCCCACCATCCACATCCAGTAGCTGAGGAAGAATTTTCAAAATCTTGTTATCCTCAATTCATAGCATAGTTCAACATGTTTCTGCTTGCCAAGGGGTAGAAAATTATGCTGAGGTTGTAGCTTTACTTTTAAAACCCTGTTCTTCATACTTCACCCTGTCCCAGGATACTGAGATTTGATGTTGAATTTCCTAGGCTGCATCTTTTGGAAGCCTTGGATAGGAATTACCCCTTTGTTGAATGCAAACTGAGATTCTCAAGTTGTTGACTCCTAAAACTAGCCATATTGGGACCAGTGTTGCTGGTCTGTTATTATACCTGTTCTGTGTGGTTCATTTTGATTGTTCTGCATGACATCAAAAAACATTTATGTCATCTCAAATATGCATAAATTGACTGTTGTTTTAAAAAAAGAATGTTGATAAAGATCTAGCTGCTGGTTATACAGGGAATTCTGCTAACTAGGAATTATGAAGGTAATAAAAATAGGTAGCAATTTAGATCCTAGTAGATTTGAATGAAGTATCACATGAACTTTGCCAGACAAGAATTCCCTTCACGCCTCCCCCACAGTTGCAATAGAATTCTGCATAACTTGTCTTGATGATAATGTGGAATTGCGCGAGATGATATTAATAGTTAGTAGGGAAATGAAGGATGTAAGATGGTTTACATTTTGTAGGTCAGTTTCTTGTTCTGCATCTGCTAGGACTGATTGATGTGATTCGTCAGTCCTTTGAATTTTTCATGCTTCCTGTGACATACCTGTGCCTTATCTCAGACAGAAATAACATTCCGTTTTTTTAACTTCAGATCTTCAGTCTTCAGAGCACAACACCCCATTAATTGCTTGCTTGTACTTCATTTATATAAGATGACAGTGTTTGTAGAACTAATCATTTTTTTTCTATTGGTTTCCTTTTTGACTCAGCTGTACTAGAAAGATATTTGTGTCTCTTTTGCTCCTAACAGGTTACAGCACACTTTGATGTCTCTTGAAACATATCGTTTGCAAAGTTTCCTTTGTTCCTCCACTTGGATTTTGTTTAGCTCACGACATCTGTCAAATTGCATACAATGTGGATAACATTAAAAAAAGAAGTATAAAACGAAGGAAACAATTGCGCAATTGATTTTCTGGGAAATGTAATGCTTATATGGAAACAAAAGAGTAATACAGACTTTCCTCATTGTGCATAAAAGTAGTCTTTAAAGGTAAATTTTCAGTGGTTTCTAGAAGAAATTACTTCTGGGACATTTGGTGTGTGTGTGAATTTCTCCTCCTCCAGTTCCAACATGATGATGCAAGGCGCAACGCAGTCAACAGTGGTTGCAGCAAAGTCGAGTCGAAATCAGTGGGTTATAGGCTAGACCCAACTAAGCCCCCTTCTGTAACCTTTGATGAGATTTAGTTGTGTCAACATTATCTCTGTTTGCAGGATTGTGCTAATAATCAAGGCTATCTCAGAACATTTAGCTGCCTGGGATGAAAGGATTCTTCTGTCCCCATGACTGGATTGGCAGTTACGTCATACTTCAGAGCCAACACTAGGATGCTGACCTCCTATGCACCAGAGGGCAGAAGTCTAGCTAGGGAACTCCAAAGCAGGGTAAAATGGCTCTTTGACCACCTCACTGGCATTCTTTGCCCTGTGACAGCTGGCTCTTGAAATGGACATTTCACTGTGCCTAAGGCCAGGGCTTGCCTCACAAATCATCTTAAGCTATTCTCAGGTTCTGATCATATCATTAAAATGGCATAATTTTATTAACTGCAGATAGTGAAGAACATAGATTTCTCACAAGTGTTGATGTTAAAAATAAATGTGTGCCTGCTTTGCGTATTCTTTTAATCTCCCCTGGCAGAACATGTAAATTTAATGCAGTATTGATAAAGCATGCTGGCAATGTGTCCTGCCAGTTTAGATTATGTGTCTGGTAAAGACCTGCACATTAATGTAGGAATAAGGTTACTTTAAGACTCAGAGTGTGCCTTCAAAAGCACCTGATATTTATTTCAGGGAAAGCGTGATTCCATCTGCAGGGCCACTGTTGTGAATCAACAACTCTCCTGACAGCCTTATTCATATTCGTCTTAGAGCAGCAAAGCAATGAAGCCACCCAATTGCTGTGATCTAAAACATACTGGCATCTGCTGAATAGCATCCACATATTTTCATATCCTCTTGTTGTTACACGTGTCACAATGTAGAAGGCTGTGTATGCAAGATAATAATAAAATTGATGTTTTGGCTTGGGGGGTGGCAGTAGGGAAGGAGAATGTGTTTGGACTTCCTTTAAGCTAGGAGCAGGGAAAGTGTGGTAGATGTTGTACTGTAAGTCCTAGCAACTCTACCCATTATAAGCAATGGTTAAGGCTGCTGGGAGTTACAGTCAAACAGCATCTGGAGTGTCATGCATTTATTATCATCAATTTTATTGTCTTTATATTGTCACCTTTTCCTCAAAAACTAGAGCTCATAAACTTTTCTTTACTTTGGACATGTAAACTTGTTTCTTCCATCTTTCAGCAACTGGAATGGTATAAAACATGTAGGTGAGAGTATTCC
Source organism: Ctenosaura bakeri (assembly GCA_948474755.1). NCBI lineage: Eukaryota > Metazoa > Chordata > Lepidosauria > Squamata > Iguanidae > Ctenosaura > Ctenosaura bakeri. The sequence continues at coordinate 49,034 of CAOLHI010000757.1, read as the reverse complement.
AGTTTAACTAGCTTCTGAGTATTGAACAAGAAGCACCCCTGCAATTCACAGATAGTTTATTTTTTTCTTTAAAAAAACCAAACTCCTATGTTTCTTATTTACGCAATATATTTGCACAGAACTAATGAGAGACCAGCACGGTGTAGTGGTCTGAGCACTGGACTATGACCTTGGAGATCAAGATTCAATTCCCCACTCAGCCATGGAAAGTCATGAGTTGACCTTGGGTGCATCACACACACTCAGTCCTAGAAAACCCCATGATAGGTTCTGTATCAGAAATAACTGGAAGACCATTGTAATTCGAGGAGTGTAGGAATGCCCTGACTCCAGTTTGTTCTTCCATATCCTAATTGTCCATACTGTTTCTAAGAAAAGTCTTCCATGCTTCCTTCCATGCTCTAAGTTTCTGTCTGCTACTGCTAAGAATTCTGGGTAATTAAGCACACTGTCTTTTGGCTTGATTTCCATCTTTTGCCTTGCCCTCTCAAGCTCAAGGACTCTGTATGCTCACTAGCTATAGATAAAACAAAGTTGCAGATGAGACTTGCCAAGTGGCACCTGCTCTTGGCTCAAGACCAACAGCCAAGTAGCCCTAGACAGTGGGTGTGAGGTGAAGAAGTTCGCTTGTCCCACATGCGTGAGGACTGTTGAAGATTCTATGGAAGGTGGCCAAATTTCCTGGGCCCGAGGGTATAAATACTCCCTGGACTGTGCCCTCATTTTGGGGAGCTCAGTAGGGGCTGACAGCTGCAGTGCCATGCATATTGGGTACCCAAGGGGGATCTCCTTTGCCACTTTCTGCCTGGTCTCCTGCCAGTTGCTGAATGAAGGAACTTGCTTGGGTGAGAACATCTATCTAGGTATGATAGGTTTAAGTAGGTTCTATCTATAACTTATGATAATACTGCTTACATGCTTGTATTGTTTAAACTGCTTGCTGTTGAATAAATCTGAGACTTTTCCACCTACAGCTGGTATTTTGCTGCCTCCAGATCTTCTAAAAAGAACTCCCTTGCCTTTGGTGAACTGGCCAATCGCCTTTGGCAAGACAGGTTCACCTTAGGGTTGCCATAGGTTGAAGGCACATAACAACAATATATGAGGGAATTGAAGGCACAGAACAATAATGAGAGAATAATCTTCTATTATTTATAAGTTTCTATTTAGCCAGAAAAGTGTTCCACTGATTTCCATGGATTCAACTTCCAGTGTAAGCGTAGTCTTGGTGAATTTGCTGCCAGATTCGTAAGCCATGGAAACCTATTGGATGACTTTGGGTAAGTCACATACGCTCTTTCAACCTTAGAGGCTAAAAGAGTGTGGCTTCCTCTGAACAAATCTTGCCAAGAAAACCCCTTGATAGACCCATCTTAGTGTAACCATAAGCCAAAAACAACTTGAAGGCACACAGTAATAACACACACAAGCCCATGAGTTTCCAAGGGCTTTCTTAGACAAGGAATACTCAGAGATGACTTGCCAGTTCCTTTCTCTATATTATAGCCTACACACCACCTAGTATTCATTGGCAGTCTATCACCCGAGTACTAACCAGTGTTGACCAAGCATAACTTCCAAGATCAGATGGGACCTGGTGCTCTTAGGGTATTTAACCCATGATATAATAGTTCTATGCAATTTAAAATTATATTCCAATGACTTGGACCTAAATTCTTGGTCACTGTTGTCGAAGAGTGCCAGCCCGGTGCAGTGGTGTGAGTGCTGGGCTAGGATTCTGGAAGACCAGGGCATGAGTCTCCTCTTAGCCATGGACACCCACTGGGTGGCCTTAAGCAAGTCACATTCTTTCAGCCTGAGATGAAGGCAATGGCAAACCGTCTCTGAACAGAGCTTGCCAACAAAACCCATGATAGGGTTTTCTTAGGGGTGTCTTAGGGATGTCATAAGTTGAAAAGTACTTGAAGGCAGATAACAACAACAATAACACTGTAGTTGGAGCCCGCATCACTTATTGTTGCTCAAAGATCCATAAGACAAGGGTGGAAAAACAAATAATCACCATCTATTATAGCATGTTTATTTCACAAAAACTAACTCCAAGGAGGAAAAATCTTTTTTATATTTGCTCAGCATATATGAATGTATATGCCTAATCCGTGATTGTACCGTATGTATTTCTCTTCCCCTTTTCTGCTCCTCTTATTTGCCTTTATATTTTATAAAAGCTATAAAATTATATGTGAAAAGACATTTACCATTACAGCTCCATCACTTTGAGTAATACCCTTTTAAAGTCATCCAAGAGAGAAGCTGTCCCTGCAATTTTTTTTTTGTAGAAAATTCCATAATCTGTGTGCTGTGTGACATACTTCTTCATATCACCACTGAATCTTAATGCAATCAGCATTATTGGATAACTTGTCTAGTATTATTATCTATTCCAAAGTGGTATCTGTATTCAAGAATCTCTGGTGGTAAAATGTGTAAAAGGAATGAATTGTGACATGCTGAAATTACAGAGAGTTGCTGGCCAATATGAAATGGTTTTGATTTCTATATTATGTATAGAGCAGACAGCTCTTAATTTGGAGGTAAATATATAAGTGATCAGCTGCACTGAAGACCGACTTGTAACAAATATCTAATATATAAAAGCCAAAGTTTGTTTGTCTGTGTCAGGCGAAGACCTCATATGATTGACTGCCTGAGAAGATTCTATGGAATCCTGGGGTTTGCAGTTGAGGGAGGGGCCTTTAGATTTCTCAGCCAGAGAGCTCTTGGGCCTCAGTCAACTGTGTCTCTCTTGAACAGGCCAGTTGCTATGGATATGAAGCCTAGCAGCAAGGAGGAGGGCAGTATATTCTCTCAGGAACCCAACCTTTGCATGTTAATAACTCTGAATACAGATTGGATTGGGGAATATGGGGAAAAGTTACAGGTACTGGACAAGACAGTTTGGGGAATTAGAGACACAGGTTCTCAAATCTTTCTAACAAGTATTACCAATGAGAAGATAAAATCCAGTGCAATGCCGGGTGTATACCCATGTGCGTGTGTGTGTGTATCTTTTAACATCAAGAGTTTCAAACCTTGAAGATGTTAGCTTGGTAGGTCTCACTGTGTTTGCACCAGATGCTACATCAGTCTTTAGTGATTCATGATCATTTCGACTAAGTGATCCTTAATGGTTACCCACACTGGTGCTCCATCATACATTTGCTAATGTCAAGGGAGTCTTAAATCTTGTTATGGTCTGAAAGGTGTTGGCAAAGTCAACACGAAGAGCCTCCTTATTCTGTTACATTGATAAATCTGCTTATTTCCCCCTAGAGCAGGATGGAGAACGTGTCCCTTCTAGATGTTGTTTGACTCTCACTCTCATCGGCTCCAACCAACATAATAATGAGTGCTGTAGACCATCATTATCTGGGAGGGTCACATGTCACCCAATGCTGCCTTAGAGAAATGCTATTCAAATTTAGTTCCAGAGAGGCGTAGGGTTTGTCAGAAGCTCATCTGGTCTACATCACTGAGACAATCAGTAAGGGAAGACATGTTTAATCCTTCCAGCAATACAGTGAGATAGATTAGGCCAAAAGACAGAGGTTGGACCAAGGTCAAAGTAAACATGCCCGAGAGGAATTTTCTTAACCTGGCTCTTCTGGGTTCAAGTCCAGGATTTCCAGTAGTTAGGTTACATTGTCTTTATAGCTCTATATGGGTGATTTTATAGGAAAACTCTATACAGGCACAAAGAATCATATTGCAAACATGCATTGGCCAATAGAGTGCACCAAAGAATTTCAGAAGAAATCAGATCGTGCTTTATAGATTATAGCAAAGTCTTTAATTGTGTAGCTCATGAAAAACTACAAATCACTCTTACAGGAATGGGTGTCCACAACATATATTTATCCTAATGCAAAACTGTACTCAGGAGAAGAGGCTGCCATTAGGACAGAATATAGAGACACAGAGTGGTTTCCCATTGGTATGGGTGTATTTTATCACCCTGTTTAATTTGTATGCTGAACATATAAATATGCAAAGCTGGATTAGACTCTGAGGAAGAAGGTGTGAAAGTCAGAGGAAGGAATATCAATAATTTAAGATATGTGGATGACACCGTACTACTGGTACTGGCAGAAAATAGCAGAGACTTGGAATGATAACTGAAGGAAGTCAAGTATGAAAGTGCAAAGGCAGATTTACTGTTGAACAAAAATAATGACCACAAGTGATTTACATAACTTTAAAGTAGATAATGAAGACATTGCGATTGTGAAAGATTTCCTATACCTTGCCTCAATTGTGAATTGAATTGGGGACTGCAATCAAGAAATCAAAAGACTAGGGCCATTTCCACACTAGGCTTTAAGGCCCCTCCCTAAACTGCAAACCCCAGGATTCCATAGGATGTTGAAAGCAGAATCATAGCACTATAACAGTCGAGTGCGGTAATGGCCTAGGACTTGGAAATGCAGCTGTGAAAGAACTAGACAAGATTCTGAAAGGTAAAGATATGGCACTGAATACCAAAGTCAAGATTGTCCATGCCATTCTATTTCTAGTTTCTATGTATGGTTGTGAAAGCTGGACAGAGAAGAAAGCTGATAGGAAAAGAATCAGCTCACTTGAAATGTGGTGCAGGAATAGAGTTGTATGGACACCTTAGACTGCCCAAAAGACAAATGAATGGATCCTAGAGCAAGTCAAGACACAAGTCAAGATAGAACTCTCTCTAGAAGCCAAGATGACTAAATGGAGCTTGTCATGCTTTAGATGGATTCAATCAAGGAAGCCGCCACCTTGAGTCTGTAAGACCTGAGCAGGCTGTTGTTGACAGGGTGACTTGAAGATCTCTCATTCATAGGGTTACCGTAAGCTGATGTCAACTTGATGGTAGTTAACAACAAATAGATGACTTTGCTAACCTTTACCTCTCCATTGTCCCTTCTTATGTGTGAAGAAGAACATTCTGAAGAGAACAGCACTCTCTACATATCCAACTTCATCATGAGATTGGGAGACCTGATTTTCTGGGGTTCCTAATCATGTCTAGAGTGTTGATACATAGTTAGAGTTGCCAGACGTCCCTTATTGAAAGAGATGCCCCTTGTTCGAAGGCCAGAAGGCGTGTTCCTTATAGAGCAGGCAGGTACCCCTTATTATATACTAGCATATTTACCTGGCATTGCCCAAGATTTTATTTTCTTAGAGGTAATTCTTGTTAGAAATACTTTAGGAATTACCTTACGTCATCTTAGGAATTGGATGTGGTTGAAATACACAGATTTGAGATCCTGTGTCTCGAATTCCCCATACTGCCTTGTCCAGTACAGGTAACTTTCCCCCATATTCTCCAATCCAATCTGTATTAAGACTTGTTAACATACAGTTTGGTTTCCTGAGGGAATACACTGTCTTCCTCCTCCTTGCTGCTCGGCCTCATCTCCATAGCGACCAGCCTGAGCTCTCTGGCTGAGAATTCTAAAGGCCCCTCCTTGAACTGCCAGCCCCAGGATTCCATAGCATCTTCACAGCTAGCCAATCGTATGAGGTCTTCTCGCCTGACACAGCCAATCGTATGATGTCTTCACCTTCCTGACACAGACAAACAGGCAAACTCACTCACAAACTTTGACTTTTATATAATAGATAAGGGCTGTCCACAGTAGGAAGATTGGAAGGCTTTTCCTTTTGTATTGCCTGAATGAGACGCCAAAAATGCTGTATTTTAGAATATGCTACAGACAGAAATGTGTGCATCATGTAATTTATGAATGTGGACAATATGTTAATTTTACAGAGAAACACATGGCCAAGTGGGTGCCAGCATGTTGTAGTGGTTTCAGCATTGGACTATAGTTCTGAAGACCAGGGTTCAAATCCTCACTTAGCCAGAGAAACTCACTGGGTGGCCTTGGGCAAGTCATATCCTCTCAGCCTCCAAGGAAGGCAAAGGCAAATCCCCTCTGAACAAATCTTGCCAGGGAAAGCTTGTGATAGGTTCATTTTGGGGTCGCCATAAGTAAACATGACTTGAAGGCACAAAACAAGGAGCATGGCAAAATGAACTGAAAGCAATAGTTTCATTTGTTAATAGCTGCTTTCTGACAATCAACCGTGCATGCCATGAATTTTTACTATGCTTTTTTGCTGTCTTGAAAATCTGGCAACACTATACACCAGGGGTGTCAAACTCAATTTCATCTTGGGCCACATCAGCATTATGGATGCCCTCACAGGGCGGCTGTATCTCTAAGATTATATAAATGTATCTACTCTTTTATCATATTACATAATTGCCTCTGCATTTGATTATTACTGGTTTTAGTAATAACTAGCTCTGAACTAGAAGGATAGAAAAAATAATGGCAAGCAGATATTCAAGTGTACAACTATTGTACAATTTATTGAAAAATGAGTTTTGAAAACAGAAAGTTATTTTTTTTAGTCATCAGACAAATATTACCAGCACTGCTTATGACATTAACTTTATTTAACTTTTTGGTCCCAGTTGAGACAAGCAGAACAAATAATTGTGCTCTGATCGAATGTGCAGACTGTGGCATATGAAGTTGATAAGGCGATATTGCCTGGCCCTGTATATTCTTGGACATTTTGGGCTATTTGATTGTAGTTTATGGTCCCTATACCTCTGTAAAGTGACATAGAATTGGTCAGTATATCTGAAGTGTGCCACTTCCTGCTCCCCAGACCCTCTCTGTGCTTCTTTTTGCTCCCCGCTCCCCTGTGGCTCTTTCTGCTCCCCGCCCCTCTCTGTACCTGATGAGCCCAATCTCCACATTGTGGACCTCTGGCTGCCGGTATTCTGAAGAGTGGTCCAGAAGCCAGCACTCACAATCTACTTCTACTTCTGACCTCTCCTCTGTCCAACTCTTGTGAGCTGCACAGAGCATTGCCATGATAACCCATGGTAACTCTCTGATGGCGAGACTTGGACAGAGGAGCAGTCAGAAATAGAAGTAGATCATGAGTGCTGGCTGTTGGGCCCCTCTTCAGAATACCAGCAGCCCGGCCCACAATGTGGAGATTGGGCTCGCCAGGTGGGGGGAGTGGTGCAACTGTAGGAGAGGTGCGAGGGCCACATGAAATGGCCTGGTGGGCTGGATTCAGCCCGCAGGCCTTGTGTTTGACACATGTGCTATACACAGTACAGGCTTTCCTCTTCAAATTATTGCTCTTGGTGTGAAGAAATGTGTGGTGGAGCGGAAAGATAGTGCACTCCCCCTTCTGCATGTTGATTTTAATTCATTTTGTGAATGTCTAAGTAGCAAACTAAGGTAGGTTAAAACCAGGCACTTTTAAAAAATAGTTCCTTCTATAACAAAGTCACTGCAAACAGAAAGCCAACACAGCATACCAAGGGCTGAATTAATCTTCCTGATGGGCCAGTGGTATACTTCTAATTATTTCTTTACTGTTTAAATGTGGTAGCTTTAAATAGTAGTATTCCCCACTGACTTGAAGTAATACAGTCAGCTAGGCTCCTTCATTCCTGTCGTATTGTTGCTGCATGGGCAGATTGAGCCTAAATGCACAGTGTACTCTGATAGCCTTCTGCAACCTTATGCCTTCCAAATAGACTGGACTGCAAATTCTATCATCCCCAGGTAGCATGGCCATTAGTTCTCCTTTCTGGGTGTGAGAGTTATGGTCTGATACATCTGGAAGACGCTAGGTTGGGAAAGACTGTTATTCTGTGATGGAAATGTTCCAAAAGAAGTTCCATAGCAGATGTTCTTTGGTCCCCTGGCAGAGAAGGTGAAATGGAAAGCAGGCCTGGGAAGCAGAACTTCAGTGAACCATTCCTGTGGGCCCTGAATTCATTTTGGGTGACCCTTTTTTATCTGTACTGCACATTGCACACTGTTTAGATTGTGTGATGGGCAACCAATTCAGATTTTCTGATCAGATATGAACTGTATCCAGGAAGAAATAATAGATGTGGAATCAGTGCAGCATAGGGAATAATGTGTACAGACAGGATACTACATGAATGTCTGTCTTCTGACACGAATGTAGTCACAAGACGCCTGGTGCGCTCTCATTTGTCATACATACAGTAGATGATTGTGTCATATACATTTTCATCTGCAGAATATGCCTCCTGAAATCTTTCAGAATAGTGATTTTTTTTTTAAAAAAGTAAATCCTATGAAGAAATAATAGATCCTTCACTAGGATCAAGTATTTGTAGCATGCAGCTATACCTGTTCTGTGATTTCCATATGCCCTAGAGTATATTAAAATATTTTGTTTTGTTTTTAATATGGAGCTTTTGTCAGGGATTGTTTGGTCGCTCTTGGCCTGATCTGAAGGATTAGCCAAGAATGAAAAACAATGTCCTTGGCTTTGTCTTTCACCAGAGAGAGAGAAATTGATGTTAAGTGATAAGAAATTATAAACCAGCTTCTCCTCTCACACCCGTTCCACAGCTGTCAAAGGGTGTTTTTGCACTTCTCATTTGGCGAGGTGCAAAATATAACAGGCAAATCAAGTTCTGTCATCAACTTGCTACTTTTGCAAGTTACAATCCATTGAAGACCAAGCCAGCAGCTTGTGTTTGGGTCAACAACCCCCACACAGCAAATGTTTTATCCTCAGACCTATTTTTCAAAGCTTCTTGCCTCCAGCTATTCTAAGCCTTTTGTTGCTGCAGTCACTATTAAACAAGGCATCATATATTCCCATCTCTACCACATTTTTTCTATTTGAACTGTACATTTGTAATTCTGCTTCTTGAATTTGAATTAGATGTAAACATATGGCTATGATTCATTTGCGAAACTGGTAGAAAAATATTAACAATCACACTGTAAGCAAAGAGGTTCTAAGAAACTGAAAAATTTATCCGATTCTCATCCAACCAGGCAATGATTCCACTAAATATCCACCTATGCCAGTTTCTGAAAGTTTAGTGCTGCTGTTTAAAGCAGAATGGAATGATTTAAAGTCAGATTAATAATGACAGGTGAGCTTTCACAAGGCTTCTCCACCACCTTGTCTTTGTCAGCACTATCTGATCTCTTGAGTGAGCTTGGAAGGAAAAACTCTTGTTAATATATATGGCTGAGTCTAGACAGCTCATAGGATTTCACACACTGGAGCTTCACTGACTTCTGCCACAATTTTAAAATGTATTTTATTGTAAAGCTATCAGAATCTAATTGGTGTAGCTGGATAGGCGTAGGTGTGGCCTTGCTTTGATATGGAGTTTAGCCCTTGTTTTACAATAATATATAACCTGCTTGCCTACAGAGGGACACTCACAGTCCTTCCACTGATTAACAGAAAAAAAAGAAAGAAAGAAAGAAAGAAAGAAAGAAAGAAAGAAAGAAAGAAAATAAGTTCTAATGATGAAGAAAAGAGGTTGGAGACATCATAGTTTCCAAATAGCTGGATCTTAGGCCATTTCCGCACTAGGCTGTTATAGCGCTATGACTCCACTTTCAACAACCTGTGGAATCCGTCTGGCCCCTCCCGAAACTGCAAACCCCAGGATTCCATAGGATGTTGAAAGTGGAATCATAGCGCTATAACAGCCTAGTGCAGAAACGACCTTAGTTCTGTCCTGGACCAATTTGTACATTTAGTACAGGTATGAGGAAACTGTGACTCACCAGATGATGAAGTACAACATCCACTGTCACTTACTGGCATTTTTGGCTAGAGCTGATGGGAATTGCAGTTCAGCAGCATGATGTTGGAGGGCAGGGGTTCTCTACACCTTATTTATGAGAACAAAAGGGAACTTGTAAAGTGAGTGAATTAACCTGCCAAAGAAAAGAATGACTCAAATAAGCCTTCAAGACATTCTGGTTTCTATGTACAGGAGACTGAAAAAAAGATGGGGGGTCAAAATACAACACTCACAATTTGCATGATTTGTACCACTTAATTTCTACAAAACACACCAATGGCTCAGAAAACTGTTGGTTTTTACTACTGCATCAACAGGATATCACTCCACCAGATTTATTTACATCTCTCCTAAATGATGATTTATTCAGAGAGTTTGTGGGAAACAGAAAGATGTCTGCTGTGTAAAATTCATTGAAAGTTTCATTCACCTTTTCTCTACCCCAAAAAACAAGCCACTCTTTGCACCCAGGGCTGGATTTGTAGGGATGAAAGTGCTTGGGGTGCTGGGCTTGGGGAATATGTTCCTTTCTGTTGTGCATGACCAATCTGTTAATGTATCCACTTGACAGCTAAAATAAACAGTACAAATATTTAATCTTCACTTGGAAGGCTGGCTAGAGAGCCAGCATAGTGTAAGAGGCTTGAGCATTGGACTAGGACTCTGGGGACTAAGATTCGAAACTCTGCTCAGACATGGAAACCCACTGGGTGATGTTGGGTGAGTCACATTCTCTCATCCTCAGAGGAAAGCAATGACAAACACCCTTGAGCAAATAATGCCAAGAAGACCTAGTGATAAGGTCGTCTTAGGGTAGCCATGAGGTTGAAATGACTTGAAGGCACACAGCAACAAAGCTGGCAACTGAGACCCATATGGCCAAAAAATTCATTAACAAAGCAAAATTTATTTGTGGAGAAATTTGAAACATTTATGTGTCCATTTAACAAATGGTGTGTTCACATGAGTCATTGTGAAAGATATTGATAGGATGTTGATAGTGGAATAATAGCACTATAACAGCATAGTGTGGAAAGGCCCCTAATCTCTTAAGAAGCAGAAAACAAGTTTACTCCATCTTTTACATGACATCCTTTCAAATAAGAGCTTCACAAAAGTTCCTTTTGGTGAACTGCAACCTCCCAAAACCCCAGATAGCATGATTACTGACTGGGGAATTCTGGGAGTCATAGTCTTAAAAAACAATGCTTTCGAACTCTGGGTAAGCTTTTATCCCAGAGTAGACTGGGAGAAATATTACTGTTGTGTGCCTTCAAGTCATTTCTGACTTATGACGACTCTAAGACAAACCCATCACTAGATTTTCTGGGGCTGAGATTGTGTGATCCACCCAAGGTCACCCAGTGGCTTTCCACAGCTGACAAGTTCAAATCTTGCCTCTGCTACAAAAACACCTGTCAATCTTAGGGAAACCTCCTTCCTTAAATTTCACTCACCACCACCAATATAGACAATATAGGAAATGACGCCATTTCTGCCCTACACTGTTATAGTGCTATTATTCCCCTTTCAACATCCTGTGGAATTCTGGGGTTTGTAGTTTCCTGAGGCCAAAGAGCTCTCTGGCTGAGAATTCTAAATACTCCTCCCTAAACTGCAAACCCCAGGATCCCATAGGATGTCAAAAGTGAAATAAGAGCACTGTAACAGCGTAGGTTAGAAATGCCACTGTCCTACCTCCTTGATCTGTTGTTAGGATGACTGAGATAATGCGGATGTGGCAAGTTGTGTTACACAAAACTGGTAAATAGGATTATTAGACAGACAAGAAAGTTATGGAATGTAGCAGTGTGTAATTTGCAAAAGATTTGTAAAAGATCAAAGAGGAGGGGACCAATTTGGGGCGGCAGAAAAGAAGTATAATTTATGAGGAAGGGGAAGAAAATAGATTTGGAGGATAAACAAGGGGAATTCCAGATGATGTGTGTGTGGGGGTGTGGAATTTATGAGGGTGCATGCCAGGATAGACCTAAATTAATTTTTTCCAATGCAATTTAGAAGGGATGGGGTGAATGAAGACAGTGACCTGTAATAAGCTGCTTCCCCCAAAGGGTCCTAGTCTGCTATGTAACAGTCCATGTTGGCTTGCTCAGGGAGGAGGAGACCGCCTCCTTTCTTGCCCCCTCCAGCTCCAGCTGGTCTTTTCCTTTTCCTGAGCACTTCTGCCCTCACTGCCTATCCAAGGGAAACAGAAGGAGAAGAAGCAACTGCTGCCATCTTGCACAAGGGCAAAAGGTAGCATCAGCTCAGCTCTCTGATCCCCCTGGAGGGAAGGAGGAGGGAACGGCCGAGCTGGGTTCTTCCAAAACCATCAGCAACCAAATTGCTGCAACCTTTTTTGGCCCTTGCGCTCATGAGCAATGCGGGCCGCACAAAGTCCTTTGGCGGGCCACATGAGGCTCCCAGGCCATATGTTGTGCAGGCCTGCTGTACACCATGATGTCCTCTTTGTCAGGACACCAGAAGTGTCCTACCCTGCTTGGGGATAGAGAAGGGAAGGAGAGGAGAACCATCCCCACTCAAACCACATGATTGCCAGAATATTGGAACTATGGTAGAACAAAATGATTGAACCAAGAAGCAATAGTTGAACAGCAGCAATGTTGGAGCCATTAATGATTTTTTTCCTATCAATGAAAAGATGCAATTCAAGTAACATTGGAAATGCAATGCAGCAATTGGAGAGTCATGACATTGTGTGATAAGGAAAGATCAAACATGGAACTAAACCAGTGTAATTATGCAACAAACCTATAGTGTGACAAAGTCCTTGATTTGGGGTATTTCCTCATTAAACTGTTAAAGTGTTATTATTCCACTTTCAATTGCAAATCATGGGGTTTGCAGCTTAGGGAGGGGCATTTAGAATTCTCATCTGGAGAGCTTTTTGGCCTCAATAAACTACAAACGCCATAATCCCACAGGATGTTGAAAGTGGAATAATAGCACCATAACAATGTAGTACAGAAAGGCCATTACAGATTCCCTCTAGAGATTAGGGGCAGGAACCACCTGACCCTCAAGATGTAGTTGAACTGCAGCTCTCCTCACCATTGGCTATGTCGGCTAGGACTGATGAGGTTTGCCATCCATCAACATTTGGCAGGCTGCAGAATTCTCACCTTTGATCTAATTCCAATCCACTGGTAGCGCTTCAAGAATATTTCTTGTCAGACAGAAATCTCAGGGCACGCTATTCCAGTCAGCTCCAACACTATTTTCTCTGGACAAATGCATGGTTTGTAAGCTGTTTCATTTCAGTTACTGTCTTGCAGAGCCCTATGACCCTAGTGGAACGTCATAAAAATTAAATGTTCACCATTAAATCAAAATAATCTGGAAGAGGGGAAAGAGAGAGTGAGATCTTTACTTGACATAACCAAATGACTAGAGTGAGGTTGTGCTTCTTTGACTTTTGTGTGACTTGAAGCCATTACACATGCAGAATGTGTCAGATTCATTGTGCTCTTTGTGGATAGATTTTCTGAACATTTTCAGCTGAAAATTTCTGACTTTGAAACAACTACAAGAAGATGATGATGGGCTGAAGCTAGTGTATGCTTTATCCATCAATCAGTAACCAGATTTTGCTCCTCTAATGCTAGGGGTAAAACTTACTGAAGCAACTATAATTTCCTATCCAAATTTTATTAGAAAGGCACTGGAAACCCTTATTACTGTTGTTGTTAATACTATTGTTCCTAGCAAAGAGACCTAGCAGGCTGTCGTCATTGGAATCAATGTCAAAGGCACTCTTCTTCTTTAATACTGAATTGCTTATTTCAGAAATAGTGGTATTTTCAGGTGTTATACCCACCCACAGCTCACGACTCAGTAATAGGGCCATTGCTCTGAGAAGCTTAGGGGCATATTGCCGGGAATCCTGTTGGTGGATTCTGCATAGGTAAGATCTACTACAGAAGTGGTTGGACATATTTCTCCAATGCATAGTGTTCACATTCAGTTTGAAGTTGTGGAAGAAAAGTTTCATATGCAGTGCCATTGCATATGCAGATATGTTTTCTTTGTATCTGTCTGTTTTTGCTGACATCAGTGGTAGTACTCCTTTGTAGTGCATGTGGTTGTGTAAATTCCCCAACATTGTTATTAAAGAGAGGGAGTTGCATAGTACAATCAACATGCGACTCTGTATGTAGAATTTTATGCTATGCAGCATCAATTGATGTCCAAGACATCTTTCCCATGCTTCCTGTAATCATTAGCGGCATGTATCATTCTACTCTTTTAAATTCTCTTTCACACGATGTGATGGCCATTAGCTTAGGTGAGTGTTTTAAAGGACTAAACAAACACACTTGGAATTGACTGAAATAAGGAATTATAAACCTACATGGATTTCCTTCTTGTGAGAGTGCAATCTGTACATGCAATAGAATTCTCTAGACTGAATGTCTGCAGTACCCAAGACTGGATTGAGAACCATATGTACCAGTCCCAACACATGCTTAGTATAAAAGAGACGTGAAAGCACATTCTCGTCTTTTACTTATTAGCATTAAATATTAGCACCTGGCATGGAAAACACTTTATTGCATGATGCAACTATTTTCAATTAAGCTAGTCCTCAATTTGTTTCTTCAAAATTTAGTAACTCAGTGCATCGTAATGCACTGTAATGCACTGAGACCATTGGCTAATGTCTGCAACATAAATATTTGCTAGAAGGGAGTCTGTAATGGCTGACAGTCTTATATGGAGAGAAGTAGAAAGAACACTAAGTGGATTTTTTTAAATAGTGTAGTAGGGGCTTGAATATCCTAACGGTACCAGATCCCATCTGGTGGTGTATTCCTGCATGGCAGGGGTTGGACTTGATGGCCTTTGTGGTCTCTTCCAGCTGTATGATTCTATGATTTTGGAAGCTAAGCAGGGTCGGCTCTAGCTAGGTGTAGGAATATGTTGTATCTATATCAAGCAGAGTGCAGTTGAAGCTAATGTAATATGAGCTTGTGTTAGAAGCCAGGAGAAAATACTCAGGATGCTCTTGCAGGGTGAAAAAGAAAAACCGCATTTATTGTTTCAGGAAATCCATCTTGGGATAGGAAAATATATACACAAAAGATGACCTAAACTTCAGTAAAAGAGCCCCTAAGGTTGGCTCTCATGTGTGGAAGTTGGTTAGCATCCAACCTGAGGTGTGAGCCTCATGGACTCTCCTTTCTCAGACAAAGGGAGACAAAGGACTGACTAACTTTTGGGAGAAGGAAGCCAAAAGGCTTGAGTACATAGATCAAAGAAAGAAATAGAGAGGTGAAACAAAAGGCCAGGCATGCTCTCTACATTCCCCTCTCTCACTACTCACTTTACAAAGTTTGAAGCCTCTTTGCTTCCAACACTTAGATGGGAGCCTGCCAGCAAAGGCCAGATGCTGTAGGCTATGTTTCAGGGGAAGGAACTGGCAAAACCACCTGAGTATTGCTTGCCTAAGAAAACCCCATGAAATTCATGTGGCTGTCCTAAGTCGCCAGGCAACTTGAAGAAACACACACACACACAAAAGAACACTTTGTTTAAGGTAATAGTGTTTAAGGTTACTGTAGTAGCCATGTAAGGTGGTAACGAAGGGGTGCTGTTGAAGGATGTTTTGGAGCTTATGTATTCATTTAAGCATGTAGCATTCCCCGTAGAAAAAGAATTATTATTGTACTATTATTGTACTATTGTACAATATTATGTTATTGTACTATTATTTACTGATGGCCCAAGATATCTTGCTACCAGCTGAAACAGGTTAGAAATCCCCCCTCCCTCAACTTGCACCATTCAGACAACAGTTCTTGCCCTCATCTATTCCCTACACACACACTGCACCAGTGGCACCAGCTGAAGCACATTGTCTCACCCTGTTGTACAGCTCTGGTCGGACAGTTTGATATCCATCCCTTTGACTTGTGTGACGTAAGAAAAAAATGCAAAGGGAGAATTTTTCACTATTATTCAATAAAAAGGAGTCATCCAATTAGCTCATGCAATAAAATAACTGACAACAGGAACAGATGCTTATTTTTCACTTTTTATAAAATCAAAGTTCATTTCACTGACATTCAGCAGAAATAATTTTAAAATATTTATCAAACAACCAGTATGGGGCTTCTGGCAATTTTTCACCTCACATTTTGTATAATATTAGGGGTCTTTTTTAAATAACACTCCTGGTTACATGATAGCTATTTTTAAATATTTGAAGGATGTCATATGGAAGATGGAGCAAGCCTGTCTTTTGCTAACTCCAGAGACTAGAACATGGAGCAATGGCTTTCAAACTTCAGGAAAAGAGATTCCATCTGAACATTAGGAGGAATCTTCAGATGGTAAGAGCAGTTTGACAACAGAATACACTGCCTGGTAATGTGGTAGAGTCTTCTTTGGAGATTTTTATTTGTTTATTTTTTAATATTTCTATTAAAATTTCTAAAAAAGGTATACAATGGGAACATTTCTTCTAAATGTTTCCTTCCCCACAACTCCCATAACAAGTTTTCTTCTCCAGTTTTGCCCTGCTGAATCAAACAAAAAATACAATATAATACAATACACTACAAGGAGTTCAATCCACATAGAATGTTTGGGATAACAGTCATAATTTATCTTTTAACCAGTCAATACATTTTTATCTTTTTAATCAAATTATATCATTATAATCATTAGCTTTACAATTGTAGCCATTCTTTTATTTTGCTCCATTCTCTATCAAATTGTTGAATGGATTTATTCTTTAATGCATTTGTCCATTTTTCCATCTCCATCATAGCTATAACCTTTAATTTCCATTCATTCAAATTTATTTTAATATCTTGTTTCCAATGTGAGGCATAGGTTAATCTAGCTACTGTAATTAAATATACCATTTTTTATGCTTTCCAATTTCTGCTTTTGGTTTTATTATATTTAATAAATATTATTCAGGTATCACTCCTTTGGAGATTTTTAAGCAGAGGCTGGATAGCCAAGTGTAGGGAACACTTTTGATGATGTATCCTTGCATGGCAATGGAGGAAGGGGGCAGCTGGACTCAATGGTCCTTGTGGTTGCTTCCAGCTCAGTGTTTCTATGATTCTATCATACTAGACCATTCATACACCCAGAGGAATGTTGCCATCTCCTTGGAGGGTCTGGAAATGATTCTTGCCAAGCTCACACATGCTTGCACCTGAAGTGAAAAAGGCAGAACAGGATTGATGGATGGATTCTACTCTCTGTGGTAGAAAAGAAAAATTATGTATTACTAAAATAAACAAATACTATTTAACTCTGTGTGAAGGCTAGTCCTACGAGGAAAAAAAAATGGAAGAACTGTATGGCAACAGCATGGCTCCAGCAGTGCCCACATGAAGTAATGTTCTCTGATCTTTAGGTATTAGTATGAGAGAAGGAACATACCCTAAATACCCTAAATCAGGGGTGTCAAACTCAATTTCATCTTGGGCCACGTCAGCATTATGGTTGCCCTCAAAGGGCCAGTTATATCTGTAAGACTATATAAATGTATTTACTTTTTTATCATATTAAATAATTGTCTCTGCATTTGATTATTCGGTGCCTCTTCAGCCCCTCAAACCCTCTCGGTACCTCTTTCAACCCCCATACCCTCTCTGTACCTGGTGAGCCCAATCCCCACATTGTGGGTCCCTGGCTGCCGGTATTCTGAAGAGGGGCCCGGCAGCCAGCACTCATGATCTACTTCTACTTCTGACTGCTTCTCTGTCCAACTCTCCCAAGCTGTGGTAACCTGTGGCAATGCTCTGAGAGCGAGACTTGGATAGAGGAGCAGTCAGAAGTAGAAGTAGAAGTGCTGGCTGCTGGGCCCCTCTTCAGAATATTGGCAGCCAGGGGCAATGTGGGGATCGGCCTCACTAAGCAGAGGGAGTGCCACAGCTGCTCTTTTCGCATTGTAGCTTCTTGCGTGAGGGGGGAGGGCAGCTCGCGTGAGAAACCTCCTCTGGGAGGCTGCCTCTTCCCCCTCGTTCCTTCCGCAGGCGCTTCCTGCTGGCGCATCCGTCGCGCTAGCGCCCCGCCCCTTCCTTCCGCAGGGGCCTGTGGGAGCTGTAAGCCCCGCGGAGGGAAGGAAGTGCGACCCGGCTGCCTCCCCGACTCTCCGCACAGCAGGTAAGTGCGCGTGGGCGCCGGGAGCGTTGCGCGAGCGCGGGTGATTTTCACTTCAAGGCGAAAATAAAAAAATCCGCGCTTGCGCCGCTTCAGCCCCGTGAGTGCTGCGGAAGTGGGAGTGCATTGTGCAGAGCGACGCTCCCACTCCCGCGAGGCTCACGGGGCTCTCGCGCGACAGAAAGCCCGTGTGAAAAGGGTCAGCTACACGAGAGAGGTGCAAGGGTCACATGAAATGGCCTCTGGGCCTGGAATCAGCCTGCAGGCTTTGTGTTTGACACACATGCCCTAAAGGCCCTAGATTCCATCCTATCTTGGAAGCTAAGCAGGGTCAGCCCTGGTTAGCATTTGGATGGAAGACCACCGACAAATACCAGGTGCTGTCGGCCTTTCGGAGAAAGGAACCGGCAAAGCCACCTTTGAGTATTCCTTGCCTAAGAAAACCCTATGAAATTCATAGGGTTGCCATAGGTCGACGGGTGACTTGAAGGTGCGCACACAGGAGGAGAAGGGAGGCCCAAAAATGAAGATCTGGTGCAGCATCAGCGACTTGCAATCCCTGTGGGACGCCCCGAGGAAGATTTAATCACACCTGAGTGACAATGTCATCCTTCCAAATGAGGTGAGTGCCATCTATTCCTTCCGGAATACTAAATGGTGAAATTAAATCCTTAAGCTGTTCCCGCTGTGCTTGTATGTTGCCGGAATGATTATTACCAGGGGGGCGGGAAGGGACGTGTTTTTCGCAGTTTCTTCTCTCCTTGCTGTAGCGCTAAAAGAGCTGCCAAGGTGGAGAATCTGCGCCTGAAAGAATCCCGCTTCTCCCATCATCAGTCCATTTCCGCACTCGCCTGTTATAGCGCGATGATTCCGCTTTCAACCTCCTCTGGAATCCTGGGGTTTGCAGTTTCGGGAGGGGCCGGCCGGCCCCTCCCGAAACTGCAAACCCCAGGATTCCAGAGGAGGTTGAAAGCGGAATCATCGCGCTATAACAGGCGAGTGCGGAAATGGCCAGTGTGTGTGGAGGGATCAGCATGCCTCGGTTGTTTGGAGGTATTCTCACCCTCCCCAGTCCCATCATCTCCAATCCTAGAGGGGGATTTCGAAATAAAAATAGTGCCGCTGTCATCACTCATTCATAGCATCGCCGGCACTTGGCGCAGGGAGGAATCCCCGCCCCGAACTGTCACTCAAAGAGGATTTCCCCGCCCGCCCCTGGGAACCCCTCTGCCGCCGCTACCTTGAAAGGAGCGGGGCCCCGCCCCTATTCAAATGAGGGGGCGGGGCGGCCTCCTTCTGAATGAACGCCGGACGCCGAGGGAAGAAGGGGAGCGCTGGAGTCGCCGGCCACCCCCTCCAAAAAGCTGAAGCGAGGGGAGTGGGCGGGGCGAGAGAAGAACTTCGGACGACCAATCAGAGCTCTCCTCCCGCCTCTTCCACCTATGGCGGAGGAGAGGGGCGGGCGGTGTCTGCGGCGCTCTCCCAATGGTGACGAGCGGGCGAGCTAAATTGAGAACAACAGTAGCGGGAGGACGCGCATCGTCGACCCCCGGCGTCCTCGCCTTGAATCGCGACGATACCGGGTTACCTCTCGACCGCCGGCCGCAGGTGAGGAGGAGGACTGTGGAGGAAGGGCCGGGTCTTACTCCGGGGCAGGGAGGGGGCGGGGAGGGAAGCGCTCGGCCGGTCTCGTGGTCTGTGACTGCGCTCGGGACCCGCAGAGGCCGCTTCCACACTGGACTGTTATAGCGCGATGATTCCGCTTTCCACCTCCTATGGAATCCTAGGGTTTGCAGTTTAGGGAGAGGCCTCAAGGATGCTGAAAGTGGAACCATAGCGCTATAACAGGTTAGTGCGGAAAGGTCCAAAGAAGGGCAGCGGCGGGATCAGGCCGTTTCAGGCGCTCCGCACCCGGAGGCACCTTTTCTGCGACCTCTGGCCATTTCTGCACTCGTCTGTTATAGCGCGATGATTCCACTTTCAACCTCCTCTGGAATCCTGGGGTTTGCAGTTTCGGGAGGGCCTGCAAACCCCAGGATTCCAGAGGGTGTTGAAAGTGGAATCATCGCGCTATAACAGGCTAGTGCGGAAATGGCCTCCGAAGGCAGCCGCTTGGAGGGGATCGGCGGGGGACCCGCGAGGAAGGACGGGAGGGGAGGGTCAGAGTGGGAGCCGGCATCGGCCCTTCCCTTCCCCTTTTGAGGAGGGGGCGTGGGACCTCCCAGAAAGTTCTGCTGCAACAGCCTCCTCGAGGAGGGCGAGAGGGCGGGACCCCCGTCCTTCCTTCCTTCTGGGAGGGGGAGGCTGGGGGGAGGGACCCACTGGAAACCCTATTGAGTCCCCGGCGACCTCCTGGGAGGGAACTGGGGGTCGGGGAGGGGTCTGGTTTAATAAATCCGGCTGTTTGTCGCTGAAGCCGGGCCATCGGCGGGGCGGGGGAGCATCTGCAGCCGCCGCCTCCTCCTCCTCCTCCTCTCTTGGGCCATTTCCGCACTCGCCTGTTATAGCGCGATGGTTCCACTTTCAACCGCCTCTGGAATCCTGGGGTTTGCAGTTTCGGGAGGGGCCGGCCGGCCCCTCCCGAAACTGCAAACCCCAGGATTCCGGAGGAGGTTGAAAGTGGAACCATCGCGCTATAACAGGCGAGTGCGGAAATGGCCTTGGCTGCGAAGGGCTTCCAACTCGGGGAGGCTGGGGAGGCATCGCCCCTTCCGAAATCGCCGTGGTCCCGGGGGCGGCCGGGAGCCCCCTCCTCCTCCTCCTCCGTCGGGGCCGGAGAAGCGGAGGCGGCCGCAGAGCCACAGAGGAGCCGGAAGAGACGACCCCCGCCCTTCCCTTCCCCATCCCAGCCCCCCCCCCAAATGTGCAATCTCTTTATCGGGACGGACCCGGAGGTCCCAAGCTCGTGAATCTCAAGGGACCCAGGAAGAGATCCTCGTGGAGCCCCCGGGGGTGGGTCCTCCTGCCTCCCTCGGCGCCCCCTCCCCATCCGTCCGGCCGCGTGGAAGTCGCGCTCCGAGAGGGAACTTCAGCTGCTGCAACTTGTCAGGAGGCTGCAAAGGGCGGGGGGAGGAGGAGGAGGAGGAGGGGGCGGAGGGGCTCCCCTGCCCGGACCCCTGCCCTCCGATGGGGTGTCGCCCTCCCGCCCCGCCCCCCGCCTCTCCCAGGCCCCCCGCCCAGCCGGCAGGTGGGGGGAAAGTGGCCGCCCGCATCCTTCCTTGCGCCCACCTTTTGCTTTCCGCATCGCGCCGGGAAAGGGCTCCGTCGGCTGGGCGGGAGAGCGTGGCAGGGCGCCCTCTAGCGGACAGAGGGTGCCACGGCGGCCTGGGTTGGGGGGGTGTGGGGTCTTTTCTGGGGTGGGGGAGAAGTTCCAGCCACCGGTCGTGATGGCTCCTTGGCCAGAGACTCCTGCCCTTTCTTCATTGGCATGTATTATTTTGGGTTTAAAATAGCTCGGATGAGGCAACCGCCTCTGCCTGGCTATGCAAAAAAAACCCAGAAATTTTTAGCAGAAATTTAGCAGAAATTGCTGGATGGAGACAATGTGTATAAAATGTGTATAAAAACTCTTTGTTTTCTTTTCCTTTTTTGTATAGGAGAATAAAATAAAATAAAAAATATAATGGGGAAAAAAAACTTAAACAAGCAAAGTCCTGATGATTAATTTTCAGTCCTGCAGTTCTTGGAGGAAGTTTACTATATAGGGGCCATTTCCACACTAGCCTGTTAGAACGCGATGATTCCACTTTCAACCTCCTCTGGAATCCTGGGGTTTGCAGGCCCCTCCCGAAACTGCAAACCCCAGGATTCCAGAGGATGTTGAAAGTGGAATCATTGCGCTATAACAGGCTAGTGTGGAAATGGCCACAAATGATGCAAAATACACCCCCTTCTCAGTCCTGGCAGTCCTGTTTTTCAATTGGGCTTTTTCTTCTATATCTGTTGATATCAGAAAGGTAGTTTGGGTGGTCTCTCTTTGAGACTGACCGGGAGAGATGCCACAGGTGTTTTGTTTGATTTTTTTTATACAGAGTTTGGAAACAATATTTTTGTCTGCACCGCTTGGACTCCTCCAGCCAGCCATACTAGTTGCTGGGTTCTAGGACTTGTAGTCCAAAAAAATAACCTTTAAAAGCGGTGATCTTTTGTAACCTGGAAACCAACTGAGGCAGAATGGAAGGAGGAACTCTAGTGCATTTGTGGGCCAGTCTTGCTCAGGTGGAGACAAAGGCCATTTCCGCACTACACTCTTATAGCGCGATTATTCCACTTTCCACCTCCTATGGAATCCTGGGGTTTGCAGTTCTGGGACGGGCCGGCTGGCCCCTCCCGGAACTGCAAACCCCAGGATTCCATAGGAGGTGGAAAGTGGAATAATCGCGCTATAAGAGTGTAGTGCGGAAGTGGCCAAAAATGGAGCAGGGATGTTGGAAGAGGAGGTTTCAGGGGAGATGTCTTCAAGAGCAAAGGAGCGAGAGGAACACAAGTGCCTCATTACAAATGACTTCTGAGGAGGGTCTACACAACTTCAGTGAGTGAACTGGACTGGGTGTCCCCTCTTCAGTGTTTTTTTTCCTCTAGACAAACAGCAGAAAACCTGTGTTATGGAGAAAAATACACCAGAGATTGAAAAGGTTACTTTTGAGACTGCATCTCCCCAAAGCCCATAGCCATTATGGCCAAAAAGTAAATTTTCCAAGCTCTGCAAAAGACTAGTATAGTAGACCCATTTAATCATTGGAATTTACTGGTGTGTTCACTTACCATTCAACAGTGGATAGTTGGGAATAACAAATAGAATTATCTCCTATTGTGCTTCAGATGAAGCGAGCTGTAGCACCTTGTGAAAATATGTGTCACAATACACATGTTTATTAGTCCTTAGACTGGTTGTTGCACTTTAAAAAAAAACTGTATAAAATGGAATGGTAAACTTAGGGTGGTTTATAGCATGTGCAGAAGACATTTCAAATGCAGACTGGTTTCTCCCGCTTTATCCACTGTATGAATATAAGGAAAAAAACATGCTGGATTAGATCAAAGGCCTATGTATATGTACAATGTCTTGTTCCCACGCAAACCAAAAAAATACCCATGGGATGTGTACTAGTGTTATTGTGAGCCTATCTGTGGCAATTTCACCCATATGTTTTGTACGTTGTTCCCCAGCAGCTGGCATTCAGAGGCATGCCGTCTCTGATGCTGGAGATAATATATAACCATTCTAACTTGTAGTTGTGACTGATTTGGAGTTCTAGTGCCATGAATCAGCAGTGCTGTGGTGAGAACATCCAGCCCTCCAGATGTTGCTGAACTACAGCTCCCATCAACCTTAGGTGGCATAGCCAATGGCAGGGAGTTCTGGGAGTTGCAGTTCAACAATATCTGGAGGGCTATGGAGATAGCTGTTGGCCCATATCATTTGGCAGTATGTGCAAGTTGGACTTGATGAGAGCATAGAAGAATAATGTTTAGAATATTCTATCCCATAATTGTTTAAATGAGAATATTTGTTATGTCACCCTATACTTCATCTCACAAACGGAGCTGGGAAACAATCTCTTTCTTAGCCAAGCATCTCAGTAATGGACCGGTTTGGTCTGTGCATTTTTCCCTTGGGTCTTTGGTGTTCCTCTGTAATTATCCCATTTTCTCGGAAGCTTTTGAGTTTATTGCAAGAGGAGATGTGACTTTGTAAAAGTGCTGGGCTCCTGAACAATAAACAAATAAACAGTAGAATTGTACTGTAAACAATAAAATTGTGACATTTTCAACAACTGAAAGATCTGCTCTGGCATATGTGTTTGTAGATAAGATACTGTATCAGCTTCACCAACTGACATCTTCAGCTGTCAGAGAAAGTGTATGTGTGTCTTTAAGCCACCTGTCAACTTACGGCAATCCTGGGAATTTCATAGGGTTTTTTTAGGCAAGCAATGTTCAGAGGTGGTTTTGCCAGTTCCTTCCTTTGAAATACAGCCTACTGCCTCTTGTATTCTGTGATGGTTTCTCATCCAAGTAGTTACCAGAGCTGATCCTACTTAGCTTCCAAGATCAAATGGGGATCTGGTGCCTTTAGGGATTTCTCTCTTTATGGGGCAGGGGAGAGAAATAACCCTCTGCACACTTTCCTTGATTCTGGAAAAAAAAAATAAACAAGGAGACTGTAAAATCTAAGAGACATATGTTTATATGCAGAACTAAAATGTATGCAAGATAAGAAGAAAGACTATTCACAGCAGCAGTAATTAGCAACAAGACAGTCTTTCTAGCTTTACTATGCTAATTTGGTACTTCTAATGGAAGAGAAGTTCCAGTGCAGGCCTAAATGAACAGAAACAAGCTTGCTGATAAATTCTAGTTCAGCAGTTTTACTCTGGGGTCTCCCTTTGAAACCTTTTGTTGAAGAATCAGGTCAGCAGCAGAGTATCCTGGGAGACGGAAATATTCTCCCACTGCTTTCTGAACGTCAATAGTTTTGATGTCAGATTTTTTGAGTCCACTTATTCCTTTCCGCAGCGATTGTGGCTGCGTCTTTCTCTCATCTTTTTTCTCCCTGGAGAGCTGGTCTTGTGTTGAGAGCTAAAGCCCTACAGGAGGTGAAAACATCAGACAAACTCTTCATTTCAGGACCAAACAGAAGGCATGTAGTCTGGATGAGTGAATGTAATATTTTGTGAATGGATGACTGGAAATGATCCTGCAGTAGTAGCAGACTTTGGCTTCAGATCTTTCTAAAAATTATGAAACTGTTCTCATTTCTGACCACAAGGATGTGAGCAAAAACTCAATCAGTTCCTTGTTTATTGTAATTGTTTTGTTCCTTTTACTTAAAGATCAACCCCTTTCATTAAAATCAATAATGCTTAGCATCACATATCTCGAACTATTCAAAGTGCTATGCCGATATCATCTCAGTAATCCTTATAATGACTGTATAGAACAGGCCAGTGCGATCTCTGAATTGCAGGAGGGGCAAGTAAGTGATTGAGAAATAGTATTCTGTCTAGCACAGTGGTTCTCAACCTTCCTAATGCCACGACCCTTTAATACAGTTCCTCATGTTGTGGTGACCCCCAACCATAAAATTATTTATTTATTGTTTACAATGCCTCCCCCCCGCAAAGACCACCTTGCTGGCCAGGAACAGGGAGGGCGGGCAGGGAGGGAAAGAGGAGCCGTGCGTCTCCCCCAGGAAAAAAACTCCGAGAAACCCCCCCCAGGCTCTGCTTTTGCTTCGCTCTCATTTCCGCTGGGGGGAGCAGTGTGGGAAAAGTTTCCAGAGTGTCGACCCTGGCCGGGGCGGGAGGAATCCCAGTGCTTTTGTCTTTTGCGCCAGGCGCAGCTGCCCCCACCTGGAAAAGCGCCGCCTTGCAGCCCCCCAACTCTTCCGCAGCGCTCCCCTCCGTGGCGAGTGGGGCAGGGGCCATGGCAAGGAGGGGCCTGCCCCCCATGCTGCCGCCACCCCCCCCCAAGCTGGCCCGTCAGACAGGAGGTTCTCCCGGTAGCGGAGAAGGGGAGCGATTTCAGTCCCTTCTGAACAGGGGGCAGGAGGACGCAAGAGCATGGCTTGCGCTTGTGCACCACCACTCCTGCTGTGGCCGCATGCGCTCCCGCCAAAGGGGGCAGGAGGACGCAACTCGCGCTTGCACACCACCACCGAGGAGGGAATGGAGCCTAAGACCATTGGAAATACGTATTTTCCGATGGTCTTAGGCGACCCCTGTGAAAGGGTCGTTCGACCCCCGAAGGGGTGGCGACCCACAGGTTGAGAACCGCTGGTCTAGCATAATATGCAGTAGAGCCCTGTATATCTTTATAAAGACTTCAACACCACTGTTTTCAGAGGTACCCACTCCCAGTTAAGTATAAATAGGATTGCCGATTCAGTGGCAAATGTTAGGCTTGGGCAAAAGATTTTCATGTCTTAATTCAAATTCTTAAGCAGAATATTGTGGCAGTAACTGTCCCTTCAAGGCTTAGTTTTATGTCTTTACAAATAGACATATATGGCCTATAGAAGCTTGCTTCTGTAGCATGTTGCCAAAAATGCCCCGAAGTCTCAAGTTTTGGGGAATAAGAAACAAAGGGAGGGTGGCCAAAATTTTGTAGCTTTTTCTACTTCATATAAATGTATCTAGTATTAGTTTCTTTGAAGGATAGCAAATGTGGAACATTAATGAGCCTGGCCCATTAAAGGGGTACTTTAAGCAGCATTCATTGTTGGCTGCTTATTTATGCTATGAATCTTTTTATGAGAGTCTCAGGTATTAGTGCAGTTTCTCCCTTCTCTCTTTGTAGAAATAGTTATACAAGACCTCTTGCATCGTATTTTAGAAGAAAAACAAGAGAAACACTGGAACACTGGAAAATTGAAACAGAATAATCTGGAATAGAAAAGAAAGGCCAAGTTTATGTATGTTCAGAACAGAATTCAGAACAAGTTACTTTTTTGGGCTACAGCTATTAGAATCCCTCATCCATCATAGCTTATGCCGTGCTGACTGGGAGATTAATTCATTTCTGAGCTGGCGTTTAGAAACGTTTCTCTTTTGGACTACAGTTCCCAGAAACTTTTAACTAGCATAGCTGTGTTGCCTAGTGGGTTCTGGGAGTGGCTCTCCTAGAAAAGCAATATTTCCAAACTCTGCTAAGGCATAAGTTGCACTGTGCTTAATTTTTAATTTTTTTAAAAATAGATTTGTGTTTCTGCAAAATAGGACCAAAGTAGCATTTCATTAAATGTTTTTAGAATTCCAGCCTAATACATTTTATATTTGGAGAAAGTGTAAAATATTCATCCCCAGCAGCCCATATTTTGTATTAAAAATTCAAAGGTGCCTTTGTTCATTGAAACAAAATAAAAGCTCAATTTGCATCCTCTTTCTTTTAAGCTTAGAAACTGACATCCCTCCTTCTCACAGGAAAATAGAAAATATTATGGATACAGGATGCGGGGGTCTGGGGTTTCATGATTCAAAGTTAAAATAAGTGGAGAAGGACGTCGAAACTGAATTAGAGTCATCTATAGTCATGTCTGTCATATTTGTTTCCAAATCCCACCCTTTTTGTTGCAAATGGAAGTTGAGATTATCAGGAACCCAAATTATGTTCCAGGTTTACATGAGATTTTGCATGTTCTGTGCTCAGACATGGTTGCTCTTTCAACCCAAGCAGAGGACTAGTTATCTTCTATATCTGTTGGACTGCAGGTCCCATCATCCCCAGCCATTATGACAAATTAAGAAAGATATTGTGGATCCTAATACCGCAACATCTGGCTGGCCAGAGGCTGTCTCTTCTCTGCATTAGTTCCTGGCTGCTTGTATTTACTGTATATAGATGTAATTGTATCTATTGTAGATATTACTGAACAGAACTTTCATTTCTGAAGAACTTACCTTTTAATTCATCTTGTCTTTAGGACTGGAATTAACATTTAAATTAGCACCAGTGTAGTCAACTCTTCTTGTGGCACGGAGGAAGAATATAGAAATGTCATCAAACAGAAAATGGGTTAGTTTATTTTTTTTTAAGGAATGACTTGTACTCTCTTTTGTGCAATGACCTAATAAAATCAGACAGCATGAAACATCTGGAGCTTTTTTTTCCATGGGTAAAATGTAGTTCAGTGTGTCACTAAATACACCCACTCTACAGGGCTTGCTATAAAGTGCTGTAAGCCTAAGAGAGACTAGAAAAAAGCAAGTAGCCAACAAAACAATAAAACGCACAGTCATATTCAAAGCTAAAGCAAGTGAGGGTGACCTTGAAAGTGAGAGGTACAGTTAAGTGCACTGCAGAAAGGTGCGTGTGCATGCTGAACTCACCATGTAATGTTCAGATCATTAAAAGCCCTTTAACTGTCTGAAGAGATCATACATCACTGTGAAACTGTTTGGCTTCCATCCATAGTCATTGTTGACCTGAGTATCTTTGCTTGCCATGATGTGCTTCTCATAGAACCTTAGGTTGTATCCGGACCAGGTGAGTTATTTTGGGGGACTATAACTAGAATCTCTCAGTGGTCATGCCGGGTGGGGGATTTTTGGGAGCTGTCATCCAAAAAATACATTTTCAAATTCTAGTCTGGACTAGAATTTGTACAGCCACTGTGTCTTGAAGTACACCAGAATTTACTTGGATTTACTTCTGCTGCCCATGTGTGCTTCTTGAAGTACACAGCTGAGTCAAGTAATTTTAAAACATATTCTGGATGAAAGATTGAAAACTTTGAGCAGCTCTTGGTTTCTGTTCAAGCCTTTAAAAAGAGATTGGCAACTGGTGAACATAAGGCTTAATTTGCCCATCCCTGCCCTGATTTCTTTGTTGGTCCCATGGCTGGCTCCATTTTGTCAGGGCAGGGGAGTGCTATTTGCTGCCTGCTGAATCTGCTCTCCCTTCCTGGCAGGCTTATCAGTAGTGATGGACAAAAGCAGAAGGAGCATGTTCTGTGACAGGCTGCTGAAAAACCCACTTCCCATTGAAATTCCCACAATGCCCCAAAGTACTGTTTCAGGGCATTGTGGGAATTTCAGATGTTTGAGAGCTTGCTGCCAGCTAAAAACCAACCTGGAATGCCAATAGCAGCGTCCTTAGGCCTTGGTACTTGTCTGTCTGGGGATGATGAAAGCAGATGGTGGTGCTGGCTGGCTTTCATAATTCCTCCCCATCCTGTAATCACTCCATTATTCACCTCAGCTGGCTCCTCTCATGTAGAATATGAATCAGACTAAGGGCTCTTTTGCCCCTTCCCTCAAATATGAACAATGGCCAAGGCTCTGATTTACTTGCATCAACAGGAATATAGTGTGTAGATCAAAATAAGTTAAAATATCCCTTCCAATAGTCAAACTTTGGAAAAGTTCACCTGGAGTTTTGTGCCTAGTTCTGTGTAGCTCAGTTTAAGAATATCAGCAAGCTGGAATATGTCTAGTTAAGAGCCTCTAAGCTGGTAAATGGTCTGGAGGAATAATGCATTTTAAGTCCAACATATCCTCTACAAGTAAAAGGACTTCAGCACAGGTCCCTGTAATTATCTTCTGGATACAGGCCTTGGCAAGACCCTACTGAGAAGGCTAAGCTGGGAGAGAGTCTCAAGGAGGCAACAGTATAATCAGCAAGTCAGGACCAGGAATGTCTCTGCACAAAGGTTGCTTCTTTTCAGCTACCCTCAGTCCACTATTCACTGGTTCTCTGGTATGCCCTTCTCATGGGTAGCAGGGCTTGTCCTCAGCCCTCTCCCAGCCTCTCCCTGGACTCTCAGCTCTTTCTTTAAGGCAGATAAGAGAAGCCTCTAATCACTGGGCATTTACTCCTTTTCTGGAGAGTCTTCACATCTCTGGTACTTGGGTCTAAAGAAACTCCTTGCAGCCCTCCTCCTAGCCTACAACTTCTGTCTTCCCTCTTCCTTCCAGAATTCACTAGTGTTCTTTTATTGGCCTCTTCACCACATCCACCTGCAGAGGCTTTAACTGAGGTCAGCAGCTGGTTCTTCTCTCCTCCTGAGGTCAGAGTGCTGGGAGTGCTACTGGTAGGTCTTCTTCTTCCACATCCACCCTTTATTATGAGATCTCAGGGCAACATGCAGTTAGAGCAACTTGAAACAATACTAGATAAAACAGTGAAATAATGTAAGTAAGATAAAAGAATATTAAGCAGGCCACCAACTTAAAACAGAAGAAGAGGCTAACATAATTAAAACCATATACATGTACCCTTAAAGAAATTATTGTGCACCACAGTCTTTAATAAAAAGCCATGTTTCAACTTAGTGCCTAAAAGAAACCAGTGCACAAGGGGAGAGCATAAACTAAGTGTGAAGCCACAACAGAAAAGGCCCTCTTGGTATCTTTGTGTATCTGTCTTCCTAGTAGGATATGGATGAGGGCCCCTCTTCCAGATCTCAGTTATGGGTCAGGTATTTGTTTAGAAAAGTGCTTCTTCAAGTCTTGAGATCACAAGCCATTTAGGGCTTTGGATGTCATCACTAGCACCTTGAGTTCTAACCAGAAGCATATTGACAAACAGTGTTTAGGGAGCTGGGTATATTTGCCTTGGAGAATAGAAGACTAAGGGGTGATATGATAGCTGTCTTTAAATATTTGAAGTGATGTTATATAGAAGATGGAGCCAGCTGGTTTTCTGCTGCTCCACTGGGTAGGACTTAAACCAGTGGACTGAAACATAAGGAAGGAGATTCTGACTAACATTAGGAAGAAGT
This sequence comes from Ctenosaura bakeri, assembly GCA_948474755.1. Classification (NCBI taxonomy): domain Eukaryota; kingdom Metazoa; phylum Chordata; class Lepidosauria; order Squamata; family Iguanidae; genus Ctenosaura; species Ctenosaura bakeri. The sequence goes on along the minus strand of CAOLHI010000757.1, from coordinate 19,035 downwards.
TTCTGATGGTAAGAGCTGTTTGACAGTAGAAGAAATGGTCTCAGAAGGTGATGGACCTAGATAGCTAGGAATATGTCAGTTGTAGATCCTGTGCTGGCAGATGGTTGGAAGAGATGGCCCCTGGAGTTCCTTCAGACTCTGTGATTCTCCTGTAATATGCCTGAATTGCTCACTTAGGCAAATGGGAGCAAGTAATCAGATATGGAAAAAGTTGCTTATTTAGTCTACAAATGCCAGGATCCCCCAGCCAGCATGGTCTGAGGTTGACATATGTGATGGGACCATTCTGCCAGGTCTTCTCTTATGTTTTGGGGAAAGGGCTCAATGGACAGGATTCAACTGGGTTCATCTGATAAAGGAGAATTTCTATTACCAGATCCATGATTTTACCCTCCTTGTTATGGTTATCCTTCTCCCTCTACACGCCCTTCCACCAACCCAAAACTCTCCTAGGGAGGGTTTCCCACCAATCCTGAGCAGATGCTGAAGGTGCACAGGGGCTCAGTTAGCGTGTAGGTGGAATTGCCTCTCCTTTTAGCAGCAGATGCATTCAGTCAGCCCCAGAACCTCTTGCCTGTGTCCTGAGTCCATGTGGCTGGCACCAGCGTTAGCCCTTCAGCTGTGCAGTTTGAGTTGACTGCCAGTCAATATTGTTTAGGGAGAAGAAGGCTGGAGAAGCCATCTGATTTGCATGCATATTCTTTTCTGTTTTGTGTACTCCTAGTATTAGGGTGGTGGTATCCTTTAAAAGAACATAAAAGCAAGATTGTCAGTATTGTCTGACTGTGGGTTAAATCCAAAGTAAATCATGCGTAGAGTCTCTGAAATGAACGTTAGTTCATTAGTTAGTAAGTTAGTTACTGACTTAAGCCTTGATTTGATTTCAGTGGGTTGCTCTAAGTGTGATTAACTGTAGATTTAACTCCATAATTATATTTTCTTTCCCAAACCCAGAATTGCTTGGAGAGGCATGCAGTGGACTTGTATGAATGTTGGCTTGCTGACATTTCCATGACCTTAGTCTGCAAAAAGGCTGAAGCTCCTGAGATTTACTATCAGTATTTGCAATGGAGATTAACATTGACTTCTGTTTTCATAAACCTTCAAGGGGGAGCCCAGGGAAGTGGGAGAGGAAGCTTTGTAGGGCTTGGAACTTGGCAGGAAATGAAATTTACTGGTTCTTCTCATCCTAGTGCTGGTTGGTTTACACATGGAACATGCTTATATAGGTCTCACTGGTAAATATGGGCTGGTTTGCAGACCTGTGCAAGCTGGCTTCACCAGCTTCTTTGATGAAGAGTGGAGGGAGCTAGGGAGTTGATAAAAAGAATGTAAAAGTGAGGACTGCAACCAGTTGACACTCCAGTTCATTTTTCTCCCCAGCCCCGATCTCAGTTGACACTCAGGGTGGAATCCTCTTGGTAAATTACACTGGAGTTATTGGGAGTTATGCAAACTTAAGGGGTGTCATCCAAGGAGGCTTCAGTACCTCCTTGCACAATGGTTTTTCTCAGGCTGCAAAACAGCAGTGCGACTGTAGGAGTGCAGTTCTGCTTTTCTCCTAACTCAAATGTCTGTTGTTGGGTTTGCAGAGTTACTGGGAGAGTTCCATTACCGGTACTCTTTTGCCCTCTGTTCCATTCTGTGTCCCTCTGGCCTGCAACATCTGGGTAACTATAGTGATGGAGCTTTATGTTCTACGAGCAATAAATAGGATTTCTCAGCCTTTGTATTTTGTAGTCATTTAACATGTCTGTTTCTCTCAGGGTGATAAAAATCCCTGTTTTCCCTTCTCTATAATATCTTTAATAAATTAGTTCTTTAAGGTAGTTGTTTGAAGTTCTTTAAAGTAGTTCTACAAATCCTGGGGTTCCATCTGAGAATGTTCATTGGGCCACATAAGAATCAGCACATGGAAAATGATTTGGTCATGAGTACATAAAATGTTGTGGTTTGGATGTCTGTGCAGCTTCAGCAAGGGTCAAAAACCTTTTTCCTATAAAAACTGTTGTCTTTCCAGTTGATGGGATGTTCATAGAGGAAAAGGACGAATTTGGGAAGACATCCAGCATATCTAATAGAGACAACTGGATAGAAGGTTTTGAGCAGTTGTTTTTAGGATCTAAGCCAGGTTCACAAAGGTGTTTTTAAGCTGTTTAAACTTGGGATAGTGCTTAGAAGTGAAACATTTCTACCCATGTGAAAAGTGCAGGGTCCCCAGTTCCAGCTTGTGAACTAGTTTCTATCATGCATTATGCAGTGGTGTTTGTTCAACAAGACTTTAGAGATGGTTTCCTTTCTTCAAAGCCCCATTCTCCCCATTGCCTTGAGCTCTTTTGTTGTCACTTCACAGTGAAATTAAGCCATTGGTGGTTAGATAGTGATGCAGAACCTGGAAATTATATTTCCCTTGTCACATTTCCCTTGCTGGAGTTTCCTTAATGCCACTAACTGAATCTGGGAGATGTAAATGTGCTGATGCTCAGTTCTGATCTAAAAGTTCAGCAAAATTGTCAGGTAGAAACTTTCCTGAGAGTTGTACTACTTCAGATTGCCGTAGTAGTGGTGTATATATGTGTGTGTTTAAAATGCTAACTTGGATAAAAATATTTCCCTACATGTAGAAAATGACACTGGGGATAAGGCTTCCAAGACTACTTCTTGCCTTGATGTGATACAGAAAAGTATATAGGGAAGATTTAAGTGTGTGTGTGTGTGTGTGTGTGTAGTCCTCACATCTGCAGATTGCAGTGGAAGAAATCCATCCTGAGGTTATGCTAAACGTGTAGTTTGGATCTTAGTGTGCGAATTTAAGCAAGAAAGCAGAAAACTTGGAAGTGACCCAGAAGGTTTTGTAGCCCAACACACAGATTTGGAAGTCTTTCATAGATCTGTAGCTGCTGAACTTGCTGTAATGGAATGCAGGGGGAGATAAAGCCATCATGGGTGACTCCAAATGAAAGAGAGGTATTTCTAGGCATTTCTGAATTCCAGTTCTTTTAAGCAGTGTGCTCCCACTGCCATCCATGGTCATATGTCTGTATATTTCTTAATAATAAATGACTGCATTTATGAGTTTGTGTTGTGACCTAATATTTCTAAGAGATTTCACATGTGATGTCGGTTTGAATTTGATCATCCTTAGGATCGCTATTGATTTGTGTGTGCGTGTGTATGCATGCACGCTTGGTCTCTTCATGGATGAGTGAACATAAAATTCCTTTTCATATGGATGCCCTACAGCAGACCTGCACAACGTGGCAGTAGGTAAGGCTCAAAATTAAATAGGCTAAACTTCTTCGGGCTGCAGATAGGTTTTTAGCACCTCACTTTCTAAGTAGAGTTATGATAATAGTATAATAATGTTTTTATTTGCAAAATAAAATATAGTATAATTAATGGTTAAACTATTTTGCAAATAAAATAAGCCATATTATATAAAAAAGGGAAATTAGAGAAGTTTTTCCTAATGTTGAGGTGGAACTTCTTTTCTTGCAGTTTGAAGCCTCCCCCGTGTCCTAGGGCCTTTCTGCCCTAAACTGTTAATAGTGCTATTATTCCACTTTCATCATCCTGTAGAATTGTGGGGTTTGTAGTTTCCTGAGCCCCAAGAGCTCTCTGGCTGAGAGGCCTAAATACCCCTCCCTAAACTGCAAACCCCAGGATTCCATGGCATGTTGAAAGTGGAATAAGAGCACTGTAACAATGTAGGGCAGAAATGGCTACTGTCTTACTCTCTTGACCTGTTGTTAGGATGACTTGAGATAATGCAGATGTGGCAAGTTGTGATTACACAAAACCAGTAAATAGGATTATTGGAAAGACAAGAGAGCTATGCCTTAAGAAATGTAGCAGTGTGTAATTTCCAAAAGATTTGCAAAAGATCAAAGGGGAGGGGAACAATTTGGGGTGGCAGAAAAAAAATTATTTATGCAGAAGCGGGAAGAAAGTAGATTTGGAGGATAAACAAGGGGAATTCCAGATGGTGTGTGTGTGGGGGTGGAATTTATGAGGGTGCACACCAGAATAGACCTAAATTGCATTTTAAATTGCAATTTCTCAGTGTAATTTAACTTTTTCCAGAGCAGTTTAGGAGGGATGGGGGTGAATGAGTACAGTGACCTGTAATAAGCCTGCTTCCCCCAGAGGGTCCCAGTTCGCCATGTATCAGTCCATGTTGGCTTGCTCAGGGAGGAGGAGACCGCCTCCTTTCTTGCCCCCTCCAGCCCCAGCTGGTCTTCTCCTTTTCCCGGGCACTTCCATCCTCACTGCCCATCCAAGAGAAACAGAAGGAGAAGAAGCAACTGCCGTCATCTTCCACAAGGGCAAAAGGTAGCATCAGCTCAGCTCTCTGATCCCCCTGGAGGGAGGAGGGAATGGTCCAGCTGGGTTCATTCAAAACCATCAGCAACCTAACTGCTGCAAACTTTTTTGGCCCTCACACTCATGAGTGATGTGGGCCACATGTTGTGCAGGCCTGCCCTACAGCATAAACTCTGTCTAAAAGCAGTACAAGTGTTGTGTATCTTAAAGTTCTTGCCCTTTTACTACATTTCATCCTCTCTGTAGCCAGCTGAGAATGCTACTACTAAAAGCATATATTTAAGGGTGCATCTTATTATTCTTGACTTTATGATCCCGAAACAGTATTTGTTTGGATGCAGGTCCACAGATGTCAGTGGATATTTTCTGGAATTATAAGTGGAAGGAATGATAAATTCCTTCCAGACTTAACAAAGTTTGAGCTTCAAGGAAATGGGCAGAGGCATGGAGAAGAAAATTGGAAGCAGGATCCATAAGGAGTAGAATGTTTATTAGATAGTTGACAACTGTAGAAGGATGATGTGACAAATGGAGACTCCTTATATTTTTAAACTATAGTATATACCCTAGTCACACACACTTTGAGAAAAATGTTGTGTGTGAAGTATGTGTCGTACAGATACTTCTTTTGTACTTGATGTTTCCATTAGGCCCAGATTTGTTTGTTCTTACTAGCAGCTTCCCTCCAAAGACATTCCTGTGGCCAGAATTCGTTGCAGGATAAGGTGTGTTTTGATTTAATTTGGCTTGGGTGAGCCTATGTTGAACTGTGTCCTAAATCTTCCCTGAGAAAGAAGTAAGGATGCTAAGAAATGAAGCTGAGTTTTTCTGTGTGCAGAGTGTATGATCTGAGCTAAGGTCATTCATACTGATAACTGTGGCTCCTCTTAGGTGTTGTATGGGTGGTACAGGAAACAAACTGCAAGAACAGTGTAGAATTGTGCTTGCAGATATTGATTCATTGAAGTTTTGGGTTATTTTCAGTGACACAGTGTTAGAAAACTAACAGCTATTTTTCTCTGGTACGTCCTCCTGCTGAATCATTCCATGGGGCATGCCTTTAGCTTTCAGATATAGCAGGCTTTGTAAATAATGAATTTGGCAAAATTATATTAATCCAGCTATATATTCTACATGACTTCCAAACTAGTATGTTACAGGTTGCAGCCTGTGGCCCTAATCCATTGCAGAGTAATAAACATTTTGATATTTTGGCTTAGGTGAGCCTGTGTTGGATTGTGTCACAAAACTTGAGTGAGACAGAAGTCAGAAAACCTCCAGATGTACAGAAGTGTGCTTTGTTAAACTGACTGTAATCTGAATTTAATTCCTCCTTAGTGTACTCTTGGGAACAGTCATGTGTCACAATAAACCATGGTCTGTGGTATCTATGGTTTGTATGCTAAGCTATAAGTTGCATGACTGAGAAACAACAAATCATGGCTGGTCTTTCCTATTTCAGATTGCTTCTGATTCCATCCTTTTTCAGGGTAAACAGCTGGTCAAGCAAGCCATAGTTGCAGGCTTGGCCATCGTTGCAGGTCAGGTTTTAAACAAGACAGAATTCTTAAACGAGCAACCTGCCATGGATTCACATTGTGATTTGTGGCTTTGCTAACGAACTGTGGCTTGCTAGCAGAGTCAGGTTCACAGACACAACCACTTGCTGTATTTAATCTCTGTACCCCATAGACTTCTTTTCCTGACTTTTGGTGGTTCCCAGTGCTACTGCAGTTTAGACCTTCTTGGAGATACCCCTAGATATCATTTTCATATCATAATTTGGCTCTCTTCTACCACCCTTCTCCACGTGTTTGTGAGGCCCCCGAACAAGCACAGAACTAGGCTCGGCCACTAATTGCTGAACATTCCTTTCTCCACCCAGGCAGGCCAGAAATAGCCAGATCCTTGCTTTAGGTGACCTCTCTGCAAACACCCTCATTATGTATGCACGCTGTTTACAAAGGACTCCCTGCCCCGAGGAGGCACCCTGGCAAGCTGAATACTCAACTGCCAAGCACTGAGCATTTGCATACTGGCTAACTCTTTGTCAATTCGGACTTAACTCAATCATGTTAAATTTTGACCTTTCCAAAGCTTTGTCCCGTGCCCAAATCGCATTGTTTTCCCCAAGTACGGCATAGCCTGCAGTCACATTTCCCTCTATAAAAACCCCTGATTCCGAGACCATCCTCGGATCGCTCCCGAGTTCCAGACTGCCTTGCTGCCACTTTGCTTGGCGAGCTTCCCCTCAGCTCCACGTGCTGAGATACATCGAACCCCAGCATCGCTCTCTATCTTCTTTCTGGGCTCCAGGAACAGGTTTCGTATCACCCGAATCAACTATCCCTCTGAAAATCCCTCTATCAAACTCACACCTTTATTTTCCTTAGTTATCTCTCTCTGTGTGTTGCTTACATTATGTGCCTGTATTTAATAAAGATCATTCATTATTTCCAACACGGTTTGCTTCTTGACTTGGCCTGACCCCGTAAACATTGGGTTACAAGATCCTGCTGCGTTGCCCTGCCTCTCGTAGTGCCAACCAGTGCTCTTGACTCATTTCCCCCCCTCTTGTGTAATTGTAAGGTTATTTAGGTGTCCCTCCTGGGACCCCCAGTAAACAGGGTAACACCAGCTTTTCAAATTTAAATTACCCTCACCCTACAAAAAGATGAGCTAACAAATAAGTATATGGTTATAACATGGTAGTCGTAATAATTTTACTTAACTTAATTCACTTTATTTGGAGTACCATGTGGCAAAATTTCATATGAGCTACTGTAGCATGGTGACAATCATATATATATATGTGTGTGTGTGTGTGTTTCTCACATATCAATTCCAAGTGTACTCAGAAGGAAGTAAGGTGTTGAAATTCTTCATCAAAGTAAGCTAAATGAGCCAGTGGTAATATTCTTATTACTTTGCCTGAAAGAAATTAATCCAGTCAGAAGAGGTATATAGGGCAGTGATCCCTCTCATCTTCTGATTCACATTTGGTGTAACCCCCTCATGTTTAAACCTGTCTTTGTACATCTAAGGGACTAGAAACCTTTGCTTTAAAATTGTTAGCCTCTTTGGGACTCTGAATTATGAGGCATGTCAGATGCCTGTATTGGTGGAGAATGCAGCACTGCAGCATTGATCAATGTGTTAATTGTAAGATAGGAATGGACAGTTGTGTTTTTGGACTACCGCCTTCGTCAGTCTTAACCAGCATGGTCAGTGGTAAGGGCTGCTGGGAACTGCAGTCCAGTGACATCTTGGGGGATCATAATTGGTCTGCCCTGTTTTAAAGCATGATATAGAAGATGATGTAAACTGTATTTGAATGTTTTAGTTGCAGTTAGTATGGATGCATAAAAGTATTTCATGGTTTTCAGGGAGGCTGTTCTGCAATCACGTGCTAGCAAAAGATTACTGCTCTGTCATTGAAAAACATTATGTCTCCTATGCTATGAAGCGTAGCTTTCAAGTTAAATGGGACAGAAATGTAGAATGTCACTTCTTCCTTCTTTTCAGAGAGTATCTTGACACAGAACTGTAAGCCTATGGAAGACAGAAAAATTGCAATGTGCTTTATTAATGACCCAACAAATCACTGTTCCTGGACTTTGTATTTGTGACCTGGGTTACATACTTCTGTTGCCTAGCTGAAAAGTGAATAAGCTGCTCAGGTATAAATATGCACATTTGGCAATTAATACCTTAAAAAGAAATCACTTACTGGAGTTCTGTCTCTTTGTTTAGGAAGTAGAACACGTGGAGAGTAAGAAAACTGGAAGGACTCTGTGAGTTTTTTAAAATTTTGGTTACTAATATGTGTGTTCTTTTAAGAAAGGTGGCGTTCATAGGCCTGAATCATCCTGCAAGAGGAGACCCATTGAATCAACTGTCTAATGGTTAAGCCAGTGCTTATGAAAAATCTCATCAATTCAATGAATCTCTTGTAGTTGGAATGACTAATAGGATTCAGGCCACAGGAACATCAGTTCTAAGTGTCATGAAGGCGTATGCTGGTTTAGAATGTGTCTTCTAAGTGAAAGCTGTTGTGCTGAGAGAACTCTTTGTGTGGCATGGCATTTTGTATCAGTTAACCCGGAGGTCTTGTTAATCTAATAAGTAGTGCTGGCTAAGTGACATAATGATGTATTTTTTCTTCTTATGTTTTGCCTGCTATTTTAAATGATAGTAATAGTAATGCACCATAAAATCATTGTGTTGCTTACCGGAAAAGGCAGCTCCTAGTGAGAGAAGTGGGCTTTGAAGGCCAGGGACCAGTTCTAGAAGATGGAAAAGCCTGCAGGTGGCTGGGAGAGTGGAATGAACTGAGGAAGATGAAGGTTTTGGAGAAGAGGTTGGAGTAAGAAGCCTCATTTGCTTGGATGAGCGGCCGTTACCAGCAAAGCATCTGTTATATTCCAAGATTAGTGTTGTCTTAGAGAGTGCCTGCCTGTCCAAGCTGCTGGAGTAGGCCAAAAAGCTACATAACAGTGCAAAAGAACATCCATGTTAAATGTAATTAGGCTAATTTTTAGTGCTCTCAGCAGGAAAGCAGATGGGATACTCCAGTTCACAGCAGGGCAAAGTAACTAGTTCAGCACTTTAGGGATCTGTGCAAAATTATTAATAATCTGAAGTTGGAGTAGAAGTCATGTTGACCTTGTGCTGGAGAGAATGGTGTAGAGCTGAAATCTTGCTGATTAATCACAGTGTGCAGTGTTTATCCTTAGGCTGGAAGTACAGCTGCGTTGGTAGGAACGTAGCGTAGTCTGGGACATAATGACATGAGGCTTGGTTTGTCTGATACTTAGCTTCCAGGTTTAGTAGATGTTGGAGGCTCTTCTTTATCTGCAGAACCAAGGAAAGTGGAAAATATAAGAAAGCACATGCAGATCTTGCTCAGAGGCATGTCTAGGGTGGGGCAAGTAGGGTATGTGCCCTGGGTGCCAATGCCAGGGGAGCACAAAAAAGCCATGCTGGAAGATTTAGCGGTGGTGCCAGTGGTGGTGGCAGAGAAGGAGAAGGAGGAGGAGGAGGAAGAAGCAGCCCCAGAGGTAGGGGCGCAACTTCCACACTTGCCCTAGATGCTGTTTGCACTAGATATGCCTCTGGTCTGGATGTTGTATCCATATCCTCCAGAATTCAGTTTAAAACACTAGTAAGACTCCACATCAAATCCTGGAGACACTACTTGGCTTATATTTTTGAGAATATGCGAATACATCTTTTCTTCCTGTCTACAAACCATGAGGGAAATGTGTGAATTTGCAATTACAGAGTGAGAATATCTGCAAATATCACTGAACTGATAGGACAGATTAAAAGTGATCTTGCTGTTTTCAGGGCTGGCCCTACCATTTAAGGAGAGAGGTTTTTGGGTATCATGGAAGGGCAGCAGATTGTTATTTATTTTACTGCAGCATTATTCACAATTAGCTGCTTGTAAGGTTTTTCTGCCTCATGCCAAATTAAATGGATTAAATAGTAACATGTACCTTAAATTTGGCAAATGGGGATACAATTTACTGTTCTGTCTCAGGCAGCAATATGTCCTGTAACACTGGCAAAAGTTTCATCTGCTTTTAATAGTTTCATCTGGTACGCATCTGTTAAAAAAAGCTGAACACTACCAAGAGAGCTCTAGTGACTGCAAATCTTTTCACTGTGGTGCTAGCTTTTTAAAATGGGACCTTCTGTCCAAGCTGCTTCATCCATTCACTTTTTTATTTTTCTTTCTGAGTTCTTAATGGCTCCCAGTAATCTACATTGGAATAAGTCTATATGTAGGCAATGTGATATGCATATTAGTGCTCCAAACCAAAAAGGTGATAACCAACAATTCACACATTTAGTGTTAAAAGATTTTATATAAAAATTAATCATCTTAAGAATTGATCAGATTACATTGGTCAGAATGCCTCTTGTTAAGATCTGCCTGACAGTGATCCAGCCCCAGGAAGCTGATTCCAGATTATGCTGCTGTTTTAAAACCTTGTTAACATTAAGCATTGATATCGCATTGATAGATAACCCTTTGAGCAGGGGTGGGAAACTTGCAGCCTTCTAGGTATCGTTGGATTCCAGTTCTCAGCATTCCTCATTATGGGATACACTGCCTAGGGCTTGATGTAGTCCAGAAATATGAGGAGGACAAAGTTGGACATGCTTCCCTTTGAGGCATGGGACTGAGACTGAGGACATTAGCTGGATTAAACTCACAGTTGACTCTCGTCTTGTTCTCGATTAGTAGATACTTGATTAATGTTGTAGTAAAATTCTATATGCGACAATTATGTGGAAGTTGTTGGCAGTGTTGGAGACAAGAGATAGCATATAGGCATTATTATATAAGAGTACTGGGAGGCATTCTTCAACACTCTGGAACATGACGGCTGCAAGTCTATACATTTACATAGGAGGGCATTCTTCTGAATTCAGGGGGGTTTATTTCTTCATAGACAGTCATAGAAATGCAGTATATAGTCATCCCTCTGCATTCGCTAGAGATAGGGTCACAGGACTCCTGTGAAAGTGAAAAAAATGTGAATAACTCTAGGCCTTCCCAAACCATATTTAACACACAAGAAAAGTATGATCACCATATTCAACCCACTGTGGATTCCTTTGAGGCATCAGGGTTCCTTCACAAGGCAGAAGTGGGTGGCTGGTGGGCTTACTGCTTACTGCTCTTACTCCTCCACTGCTGCCCCACACTATTTTTAAGAGGGACTTGTAAGCCTCCTTCGCAGTTTCTCAGTCTCACAAGTCTTACAATCCCTACTGAAAATGGCACAGGGAGGCAGCAGACGTGACGGCAAATAATCCGTGAATAACCAAATCTGCAAAAGTGAAACCTGTAAATGCGAAGGACAGACTGTACGTTATTTCCTAGAGAAGAAGTGGGTGTAGGGCAGCCTGTGGCCTAACATGCAGCCCCCAGGGCATTTTATGGCCCCAAGGATGTTAAAAAAATGCTTTTTTTTTGTTCCCAAATGCCCCTAAAAGCCATATAAGGGTATGGAGGGCATTTTTCCACCATGTTTGGAGAGTTTTCAAAAACAAACAACCTTTGTTTTTTGCCCCAAATTTCCTCCAGAGGGTGTGTATGGCATTTCCACCACAGTTTGGACCCACCTTGGGCCAATTTAGGGCCAAGCATGGGCTTTCTTAAAAAGAAAGTGAGCAGGTAGTAACTTCGGCTCACTTCCTGTTGTTAAAAAAACAAACAAACCCTCTCTTTGAGCCAAAATGGCCCAGCCAGGCCCCAAAACTTGATGAAAATGCTTCCCTCCCTCCCACCAAAAAACATTTGGGGGCAGAAAAGAGGATTTTTTTTGTGGGGGGCGGTGCAGCCCTGTTAGGTCTTTTGAAAGGCTAATGTAGTCCCCTGCTATTCTACAGTTGCCCATCCTATTAAGAGAAAATGCCAATAACAAAAATGGGAAATTGCCTTGTGTGTTAAAACAAACTATTTTATCTTTTGTAAAGTGATCCCTTTTCCACGTTTTCATCTTCTTTTCCCTTGTATTGGTATATCAAGTTCGTATGAAGAAAACTGTTCTCGCAAAGCTCTTTATTTACTGATAAAATTAAAAGGAAGAATGTCCTGATCTAAGTGGTTACTTCTAAGCAAATACTAGCTTTAAAAAAAACCATACAAATGTTGAGTACTAGGGCAGACAGATTTCATAACGTACTTAGTTTAAAATAGATTAATTCCCCCCAGCGCAGCCCTCAGATTTTGTTTTCCTTTTGGAAGATCTTTATCCATCTGAAGTTCTAAAAGCCTTAATAACTAAAATGCTTGCATGTGCCACTTGGCAGGACTTCACTCTTTTCGGGCCTAGACATTTGATGGGGGTGGGGGAGAAAACTTGGCACAGACTGAAAAGCGTGAATTGATATAAATTATTAAGATAAACACAGGCTTGCTAAAGTACAGGAAGGGGAAAAAGGCTGGTGAGTCACACTTCATTTTCAGCATTTGTATTAATTTTTAAGCAGGCTAGTTCCCATTTTCCCATTCCCTTCCTTCAAGACTTTGCTTTCCCATTCTCTTACATCCTAAACTCAAATGTATCTTACTGGAAGTGCCTCCTTTTCAGTACAGTGGGACGTATATTCAGATGTAAGAGAGATACATATACAGATATACCTTAAGCCCTTTTCACACGCGGGCGGCGGAACGGGGCAAGCCACACCAAAACGGGGCTTACCTTGTTCCGTCGCTGCGCGGAGCAGCGCATTTCGCTGCTCTACACGCAGCAGCGTCCTGCGGCGTCCTCGGCGCCTGGCAGCGCCCAAAATGGTGGATTTTGACTGGCGGAGCCTCTCCGCCAATCGGAGAAGCTCGCCAGCTGGAAATCCCGCCCCCTGCCCGATCTGCAGGGACGCCCTTTTGCGCATCTGTAAATCCATACTGGTGCTGCGACGGGGCTGGACAGGGCTGGACACCCCGTGCCTTTGAAAAACCACATAAAATGTGGTTTTTCAAAAGCACTCGGCGCCGCCACTTGCGGGCGCCCGACCGTGGATTGGTGTGTGGATTTACTCGCGAGTAATCCACCCCAATTTGTGTAATGGTGTAGACGACCTCCGTGGAGGTTGATCTACACCGTTTTTTTAACCCCATGTGAAAAGGGCCTTAGTGAACAAAGTCACTGTGGCCATTTCCGCACTAGACTATTATAACGCTATTATTTCACTTTCAGCATCCTATGGAATCCTGGGCTTTGCAGTTTCCCCTCCCTAAACTGCAAAACCCAGGATTCCATAAGATGTTGAAAGTGGAATAATAGTGCTATAATAGTCTAGTGCAGAAATGATCTGTGTTCCTGGGCATTATCGTGGCAGAAAATGCAGTACCAATAACAGAAATAACATGGAAAAATTCCACTACACACAACAGAAGAGCAATTCAGTATGTTTCAACAAACCCTTTATTCAAAATTAACAAAATAGGAATGCCCACTCAGCCATAGAAACCCACTGTATGACCTTGGGCAAATCACACTCTTTCAGCCTCAGAAGACTGCAAAGGGAAAGGGGAACTCCCTCTGAACAAATTCTGCCAAGGAAACCCTGTGATAGGATTGCCTTAAGGCTGCTATAAGTTGAAAACAACTTGAAGACACACAACAACACCAACCACAACAACCCTGTTTTACATATGTGTGTGCACTTCAGTGGGGGGGGGAGGTAGAAGATGAGGATCTTGTCCTGCCTAGTAAGAATTCTGCCCCTCTTAAAGGAAATTTTTCTTCAGTATCCAATTTTTTGCATTGCGGTTATTTAAAATTTCTGTTAAGTATTTCAAAGTACAGTTTAGGCATCCATAGAACAATCCAAAGAAAAATATCTGGTAGAATTCTGCAAAACCCCAACACCGCGTAAACTTATTAAACATTGTACACGTAGGAGGGAGCTTTTCCGTTCATGAATATTTTGTATGCTGTAGGACTCACCTTTGGCGCCTCTGCAGCTGTCTATGAATGTTCATTCACAATTTTAACACATATTGACACCATACAGACATTCAGTGCTTCATGTAAGAAAAGCAAATTTAGTAATCTTGACTTTTGAAAGTAATCTGAACATAATGTGACCTGGCAATGTTTTATTGTAATGGTATTGTAGTGTTTATGATTGTGTTGTTTTTATCACTTATGTTTGTTTGAAATGGCCAGTAGACTATTTTATTAAATTGATATATCCATTTGTCACAGGAGTTCTCAACATTTGGTGTTCTAAATTTTGAGACTTCAACTCCCAGAATTCTTGAACTATGGCCATACTGACTAGGACTTCTGGGAGTTAAAGTCCAAAATATCTGCAAGACCAAAGGCTGAGAACCACTGGTTAATATATTTAAAAGAATTTCAAGTGAAGAGATTCTCTGCAGACAGATCACAGTGCATTAAACTTTATTGAAAGTTCAAATTATGGAGTAGGATGATTTGCACAATGTGGCATTTAATTATTGTTTACACAACTATTTTGCATGTTGAAAAATTGTATTTTAATTTTTTTTGCTTTTTTGGAAGTTTCATGGCATTCTTTCTAATTAAAATGCATCAATTGGAGATTATTGATGTCAGTACCCTGTAAAAATGGAAATGTCTTCTGTATTGATTGATGTGCAAATCCTTCTGCACCCTTCATTTTTGTCTCTGTCCCCTCAGTAAAAATTTGATCAGTATATCCCTGTTGTATGTGTACACACATGTGTAAATTGCAGCATTCATAGATGCTGGAAGGAAAAGTATGCCTCTTGTGACTTTGGTTTTGTGCTTTCAGAACACTCAAGTGAACTCCAGCTATTTCCTAACTACTTTAAGCATTGGTGTTGTGTACCTTCAAGTTGTTTGTGACTTATGGCAACCCTAAGGTTACCCTATTATAGGCTTTTCTGGTGGCTGAGAGTGTTTGACATGCCCAAGGTCACCCAATGGGTTTCCATAGCAAAACAAGGAATCAAACCCTGGTCTCTAGGATTGTAGTCCAGTGCTCAAACACTACACCAGCTTGGCTCCATACGCTACAATTTTTACAGCCTCAAATACTTCCACATCTCTAGTTTGCCTTAGCAAGGCTCTCCTGGTATTTATATTTCTTGTCTTTTGGCACCAAGCAAAGACAGAAGATTATCTTGAGCATCAAGATTTTTTTATTCTACTAATTAAATAGTATCATCACACAGTGTTTTTTCCTATGTTACTTTATTGCAGTGGTTCTCAACCTGGGGGTCGGGACCCCTTTGGGGGTCGAACGACCATTTCACAGGGGTCGCCGCTCCTCAATCCTGCCCCCCTTCTTTTAAAAGAAGGTGGCCTCACAGCCAATGGGAGCAGTGTTTCTGAGACCCCTGCGCTGGGAGGAGGGGAGAGGAGGCATGCTGGGCGTTTCCCCGTCTTTTCCTTCCTGGTGGGAAAGCACTGGAGGAGCCTGAGGTGGAGCCGGAGGTGCGGAGAGTGGGAGGAGAGAGCTGGAGCCTGAATGTTAAGGCAGAGGTGGGGACACCGAGAGGAGAGAGCTGGAGCCGGAGCGTTAAGGCGGAGGTGAGGAGAGGAGACCTGCAAACCCCAGGATTCCATAGGATGGTGAAAGTGGAATAATAGCGCTATAACAGTCTAGTGCAGAAATAGCCAGGATGACTTTCTCCTCTCGCTTTTGTTGTGCGTGTACCCTTGGCGCTTGCCACACGCACGTGTTGTGTTCTTCGCCCTGACTGTCTTGCATTCCTCGCTTTTTGTATGTTCAGCGTCCGCACTCCCTTTAAGGGAGGGAGGGAGGGAGGGGAACAAAATGCATCTGCTTATGCCGCCGCCATCTTTCCTCTCTCCCTGTCCTTTCCTCCCTGTGCCTCGTGTAAAATGTGGGCTGTTTTGGCATTGCCTTTGGGAGTGACTGGCTTTTGAACTGTGGAAACCCAACATTCAGAACTAGAACTACTGCCTTAATTCTGGCATTGATGGACGCTTTCTGTGCTTATAAAAAGGGGGGAGGGTTACCAGTTTTTAGGCATTAGAAGTCTATCCAGAGCAGTGATTTAGGGTAGTGTTTCCAATCTATTTGATGTTGGAAATAACTAACTAAATAATAAATAAATAAACAAATAAATAAATAATAATGAAAATGATTTTATGGTTGGGGGTCACCACAACATGAGGAACTGTATTAGGGGGTCGTGGCATAAGTAAGGTTGAGAACCACTGCTTTATTGTTTTCAGCTCTCTTATATGACCTGATAATTTTTGATTGTGGTTGGTATTAGATTTTATTCCTTGTGCTAGTTTGGAATATCCTGGTGGCATCTTCCTTGTTCCACATGCATTTAAAGTCATTTGATGATTGTTTTAAATCTTTTCTATGTTGCCTAGCAACTATTTTATGGGGTCATTAACAAGTATGAAAGAAATAAAGTAACCTCTCCCCTCTTCCTTATCTGCAAATAATGAGAAAGGGAAAACTTCACATATTCTCCAACATTTACATATGAAAACTGGGACATGTGTGTCAACCAAAATCTAGATAAAAGATGGTAAAAGTTGTTAATGAGGAAGAACATAGGAGAGACTGCTTATTTGGAAAGGCACAATTCCACCCCCTCCTCTCTCTTCTGCTGAACTGAGTGTAAACTGCTTTTGTACTTTGAACTCAATTTGCAGCAGTGGAAGTAAGGTGAGGACAAAGGTGGAAGGAGGAAGAAGAAACTGGGACATCAAAAGCAGCTCAAAATGTGTGATGACATAGGATTCATCTGGGCTTTCCCTGCCAAACTGAGCGTATTTATTAGAGAGCATGGCTGAGCAAATAGACAGCAGTGTTTCTCTGAAAAGGAAGGAAGGTGTAGCCAGACTGGCAGGTCAAGGGGAGCATTGCTTTTTTCAATAGAGAATTTTTCTGGGTCCTGTATTATTAAGCTCTTGGTGGTAGGATTTCCTTGTGACTCTTAATTTAAGGGGCTGAATGTGCCATTTTAGTGCATCAGATCCCAAATACAGAGAGCCCCTCACACATCCCAGTTCTGATCCCCATTAATGTCTGCTAAACTTCTTTCCAGAATATTACACCAGTCTGCATTGTAATTCAAATGGAGGCAAGAAGCTGTGAGAGATGTAAAGGAATCCCATGCCTTGTGATGTTCCCTTTTGTTGCTCTTAAGGTTTTAAGAAAGGAAGCCATTTGCTTCTCTCAGATTAGGTTCTCTCTGTTCCTCCCTGTCACTTGTGGCTTTTGGTGTATCTCCCTCTCAGATGCTTTATAAAGATCAGGCAGCACTAAATCTTCAAGTCTGAAATCTGTACAGTATCACGCTGTCTAGGCCAGCTTTTTATCCTCTAGTTGTCATGATTAACTAGCTCGACAGTCTGACTTTATGCTTACCTTCAGTGGTAAAAATCTGCCAGACTTCCCCTTCCTTGGCCACCAATGCCACTCTTTTCTTCCTTTCTTCCTTAGGAACAGAAAAGCACTGAGGGGAGACTCATCTCTAGCATTCCTCTTTATCACAGGTTAGGTTGGATTTTGAATGAAAGGCTTATCTATGGGGGTTTTCTTAAGCTGGAGACAGGGAGTTCCTTTGAAAGGAGATAGAAGTCATTTGAAGGGTGGTGTGTACATGTTTCTCCCCCTGCCTCCACTCTTACCTCTGGCCAACTAGGATCTGCAGGTTTTGGAAATCATACTGAAACTTATTTTAATTGGAGAAAAAAATGGAGAGGTAAAACCCTATGAAAATTCATGGGGTTGCCAAAAATCAACAGGCAACTTGAAAGAGCGCGCGCACACACACAAATATATGTTATGACTAATGTTTTCTTCCTTCAGATTCTTTTCTGTTCCCTTGGGGTGAAGCATAGTCTCCAGAGAGAATGAGAGAGAGACAGGGATTAAAAATTGTGTTTCAGTGCAAGGCTGAAGAACTATGTGCACAATGAACCCCAATGAAAGAAATGGCATTCTCATTTTCTACAACAGTGGGTCTCAAACTTTGGCTATTCAAATGTTTTGATTTTCAAACCCTAGAAGCCCCAGCTGCGTGACCAATGTTAAAAGGTCCTAGGAGTTGAAGTCTAAAGTATCTGGTGGATCAAATTTTGAGAACTGTTGCTGTGAACTGTTATGCGCAGAACTAAAAGATGCAATTCTCCAACAAAATATGACAAAATCTTGTTTTGGCAAAGATGTTAAAAACCACATAGGAAAAGAAAAATGACAATGTTGGAATCACAGGCGTATATTTTGTCTCAGATGTTACTTCTGTTGTCAGTTAAGATTGTGTAGAGGGATCTCTGTGCAGGAAGAGGGCACTCCCCTTCTTGGCCATGTGGGGACTAGCGACAAGGGGCAAAAAAAGGCAGGTAATAAAATTTCAAGTCCATTAGCAAAAGAAAAGTAACTGCCCTTGAGATCTAGGCTGTACTTGTCCTGTGCAAAGGTAATTGCCCCTTTCTTAGGCAGAGAACATTGAATTTCTCAGAAGTCTGTGTTGTCATATCTGGGAAAGCTTTTAGGTGCTGTATAAGTAAACCTTGCCAATTGTAGTCCAAATGAAAGAGCTTTGTCTTTGTTGGTGGTAGAAACCTCAAAGAGTTAAGTCCTAGTATATTAGCTCCTAATTGTTTCCCCAACAAAGAGATTTAAAAGGGAGATTCCAGGTGAAATCACTAAATTGGAACTTAACAAAAAGTTTGTTTTGTATTTGTTCAGGCTTGAATCAAGATAATGGTTTCCTCTGTCTGCAGATTCTGATTTAGCAGTGCTGGAGTGATTGTGTTATCACCAATTACAGCTGTTGCAAATTATCTCAGGATGTTTCTTTAGCTCAAGCTTTGCACGGGATTGTCATGACTATACTTTTTTTGGCATTCTATTGAAATTAGATCTTATCATCTTATATTTATTGGGGGAGGCAACATATGCACATATGCCAACTGAGAATACCATTTCATGGATCATATTCCATGAAAATTATAATAAATCAGATTTTTAAGGTGCCACGTGTCTCTGTTTTGTGTACATACTATATAGTACGAGTTGCAGATCTCTTGGACATTTTAAATCAAAAGGCAGAGTAAAATGAGTATAGCCCAATTGGTCATCAGAAGCTTCTACATTTCATGAAAACAAGTTGTTGTTGTTGTTGTTGTTGTTGTTGTTGTTGTTGTGTGCCTTCAAGTTATTTCTGATTTATGGTGACCCAAA